>JALIGW010000008.1:15890000-16490000 GCA_023053685.1 Diadophis punctatus similis
CTGCGATGTTCCAAGCAGCCACCAGGGACTCAGACGAATTCTGTACAAAGGTTTCAGGTATTTCCCCAAGTTCCCTCTGGAATCCTTCCGGCTCCATTAGGCGCCTGGGGTGGAACCATCTAGTTGGTCTCGCCTCCCTGCAAGGGAGGAGTGGGGCTGTGAAATCCAACCTCAATAGGAAATGATCTGACCATGACAATGGGGAGATGACTATATCCCCTAACTTCAGATCATCTCTCCACTGCCCCGAGAGAAAAAGTAGGTCAAGCATGTGACCTCCCTCATGAGTCGGACTCTGGATTACTTGGGTCAGGTCCAAGGTTGTCATGGAATCCATGAACTCCTGGGCTGCATCAGAGGCTTCGCTTGCCGAAGGCAGGTTAAAGTCCCCCAGCACCATAAGCCTGGGGAACTCCACCGCCAGGCTCGCTACCGCCTCAAGCAGTGCAGGCAGGGCCTTAGTAACGCAGCTGGGAGGAAGGTACGCTAACAAAAGGCCCACCTGAACCCGCAAGTCCAACTTCAGAAGGAGCGTCTCACACCCGACAATCTCGGGGGCAGGGCTCCTACGAGGATGCAGATTCCGGCGTGCTATAATAGCCACTCCTCCCCCCCTTCCCTGGGGTCTTGGCTGATGCAACACTGAGAACCTGTCTGGGCATATTTCGGAGAGGGCAACCCCCCCTCCTGGCCCAGCCAGGTCTCAGTTATGCATGCCAGTTCAACCCCCTCACCTGTGATTAAATCACGTACCACGGGAGCTTTGTTGAAAATTGACCTGGCATTCAACAGCATCAGCTTGAGCCCAGGGCCCTGAAAACCCCGGTCACCAGGTACTCGGGCTGAGCTAGATGGAACCAAATCGGAGGGGCCGGAACACATGATCGCTTGTAAACAGCGAGGTCTTATTCCCCGAGAGCGGCCCACCCCTCTGCTCCCGCTATACCTACTTCTCCCCATAATGACCGAGGTGTTCCGGTTCTCTCCCCCAGAGATCCCCTCCCCCTTTCCATTGGTCCTCCTCTCTTCCTGCAGGCCATACATACCATCCACACTGAGCTGGGGAACCAAGTCCGGCCCCTCTCCATTTCTGTTTCCACACTCAACAGAATGGGGTCGAATCTTAGTCCTCGGCTCATTCATACTCTCATATCCTATCATTCTGATTTACACATTCATCTCCCTCAATCATATCCACACACTTCCACACAAACACCACTTCCAGGGTAGATTTTAAAATGTCAATAACAGAAAAACAATTCAGTCAACAAATCCAACAAATTCAGTCAACAAATTCAATTCAATCCCAATAGTCCACCAGTCTCAAAAATCATCCATACTCCAAACATACAGACATACAGACATACAAAGCAGATACACCAATTCTAGGGTAAAAGTTAAAAACAACAAAAGTTAATACAGCGAAATAGTAAAAGCAAGCAAACGCTTGCTAGAAATCAATCAAGTCCAGTTGGTTTTTATACTCAATGTTTGTAAATGTAACAGCCCAACCAGGAATGTCAGTTTTCAGAAGAGTCCTCTTGGGGGGGGATGATGTCCATATGATTGTAACTTCCCCAACCAGTCCGCGGGCATAATCGAGCCCTAAGTCCTCTGCTTTATCAATATATGCCTTCCTCAGCATTCCTTGGAGAGCCAGCTGGTGCTCCATGCTGTCGTCACGGACCCTCCACAAACGTCTCCAACGCTCGAGTGGCCGTCTCTGGCTTGATGTAAAAAAGACCAAACTGGCCCAGTAGGTCCCACACAAACTTCCAGCCACCACTAACTCCACCAGCGTCCTGCTTGGGGGGGCCCTGGTCAGCCGTTCCCGCAAACTAGCGGCCACCAGCCGTCACATCATTAATGGCGCAAGGTCCTCAGGTGAAGGCGAAGCCAGAGAAGCGGGGGGGGGGAGGCAGGAGTCTCCGCTCTGTTCTTCGCATCGCGGCTCGCAGCCATTTCACTCCTTTTTGGCGACCGTACCCCACACCGCTCAACCATCTTGCCACTCGTCTGTCTCGCCTAAAGACCGCTCATCTAAAGGGCGTCTCAGAGTCTGCTCGTAATCCGTGGGCTCCCGGGCACGATAAGGGGCGTCACATTGACTGCAGTCTGGGTCTCCCTCGCCCCTCTAAAGATGAATTAGGGGCTTTCCACAACAATTCTGAACAGTTCTGAACCTCTGGTTCAAGTTTCCTCAGGGCTATTACAACTCCTGTAAATAGTTCTCTTGTTGCATGAGCTCTCCGATATCAAAGCCGCCATCAAAATGGCGGTGGCATTTCCCATACCTGGCGCTTCTGAGTCCTCCTAGTCCTCACAACCGGCAGCCTCCTTCGCCACGATGTCACTGGGATGTTTCCTGAGATCTTCCTTGTTCGGCTGTCCTCCCCAAAGATGGTATATCATGGGTCAGGCCTCCAGAACTTCGGGAAATGCTGGTTCAGGGAGCAGAGCTCTGAACTCCCCCAATTTAAGTAATTGTTTGCTTGTGCTGTCCAGCCCTCCCTTTCTAAGTACTTTATAGGCTGGTGGTAAATCAGCAGGCCTGTTGAGTGATGAGCAGCCTGTTTTCCAGGCTTCAATCTTTTTCCTGGCTGAGGGAGACAAAACCTTTGGTCCTGGTGACTGACCCAGATAGGATCCTGCAACATTATTCTGGAACATGCATATTCATCTTCATTCATAAATGAATTTGTCTGTCATACAGTTATAAAGAAAATTTGAAAAGTTCTCCATTAAAAAAAAATAACATTCTCACAGCTTAGCATTAAAAATGTCTCCTTTTTGAATACCCATTCTTCTGCAATTTTTTTTTCAAGAAATAACTAAGTACCGTAGCATTTATACTACAGTGGCAATTGATGTAATTTATTCTGGTATTTATGAATGGTATAGTGAAGTAGAGATAGCTGGCTTTTTGTTTCATACATTGCTGTTAAGAAAGGTGAACAGAAGAGTCTTCAACCTCATGCGCTATGGCCCTGATACGGTTAAAACTACTAGTATTGCCAAATAAAATAAGAGAACAGAGAATTTTCAGTGGTGGTTGCTCTCTAGTATTCTGTGATTACTACATAAGAATTATGAGGAACTGATTCCTTCAAGACCTGGTTGTGCCATCAGGATTGAGGGTCCCAAGCAGTAATGGGTTTCACTTACCTTCGCTTCGCTCGCATGCACAGAGCATCTGTGATGACGTCCAGGTGGGTGGACAGAGCCTCCCGCAGCTGCCGCTACAGGGGTGAACCGGCAGAAACCCACCACTGATCCCAAGGAATCATAGACTTTTTAAGATGGCACCAGTATACTTTCTGTCTCTCTATGATTGGGAGATATATGTATATACTGTATATATCGTGTTTCCCCTAAAATAAGACCCTGTCTTATATTTTTTTGAACCCTGAAATAAGCGCTTGGCCTTATTGCCATGCATTCAAAAGCCTGATTGGGCTTATTATCAGAGGATGTATATGCCTATGCATATACATACATACATACATACATACATACATACATACATACATACATACATACATATATATATAATATTTACTCATCTTAATTTTAGTACTGATTTTTTAATTTTTAAAATGTCTATTTTTATATATTTTTATATATTTTATACATATACATATGTATATTTGTATGTATTTTTGTGTTTGTGTGTATATATAATATGTATATGTATATATATATGTGTATATATATATATATATATATATATATATATATATATATATATATATATATATATATATTCAGTAAATGATTAGCATATATATGTGTGTGTATATGTGTGTGTGTATATATATAGAGAGAGAGAGAGGGGGGGGAATGGCTATATATATATTATTAATAAAGTAAAGTAAAAAATAAATTCTTAAGCTGTTTCTTAATACAGGAAGATATCAGTGAAGAAGAGCCCAAATTGAAGTATGAAAGGCTTTCTAATGGAGTTGGAGAAATTATTCAAAAGGATATAGCCAGTTGCATGACAATCCATGAGAAAGTAAGTTATTAATTTTGAAAAATATGCAAGAATGTGTTATATCTTCCTTATATTTCTATTTGTTATTTTGAGCCAAGCAATAAGACTTTGGGACCATGTAATTAATGCTAGTAGTTCCAAATGAAGAACGAAACCTGAAAGCTTCTTTTCTAGGGTTCAAACAGGAAATGGCAAGGTGAGCATAAGGGTGTTATACTTTGCTCAGAAACAATTTGTTCTGGGAAAGTAGTTTTTTTGTTTCATATCTAAATAGTCTTTGGCATTATTCATTGACACTATGTTATGGAAAAAGAACACAAGTATAGGATTTAATTTTTACTGAGTAATTTCCCATATCAATTTACTTGTCAATAGTTTTGCTGATATTTTTATCAGAAAATTTAATAATAATAACAACAACAACAACAACAACAACAACAACAACAACAACAACAACAACAGAGTTGGAAGGGACCTTGGAGGTCTTCTAGTCCTACCCCCTGCTTAGGCAGGAAACCCTACACCACTTCAGACAAATGGTTATCCAACACCTTCTTAAAAACGTCCAGTGTTGGAGCATTCACAACTTCTGGAGGCAAGCTGTTCCACTGATTAATTGTTCTAACTGTCAGGAAATTTCTCCGTAGTTCTAAGTTACTTCTCTCCTTGTTTAGTTTCCACCCATTGCTTCTTGTTCTACCCTCAGGTGCCTTGGAGAATAGTTTGACTCCCTCTTATTTGTGGCAACCCCTGAGATATTGGAACACTGCTATCATGTCTCCCCTGGTCCTTCTTTTCATTAAACTAGACATACCCAGTTCCTGCAACTGTTCTTCATATGTTTTAGCCTCCAGTCCCCTAATCATCTTTGTTGCTCTTCTCTGCACTCTTTCCAGAGTCTCAAAATCCCTTTTACATCGTGGCAACCAAAACTGAATGCAGTATTCCAAGTGTGGCCTTACCAAGGCATTAAAAAGTGGTATTATCACTTCGCGTGATCTTGATTCTATCCCTCTGTTAATGCAGCCTAGAACTGTGTTGGCTTTTTTGGCAGCTGCTGCGCACTGCTGGCTCATATTAGGACTCCAAGATCCCTCTCACAGTTACTACTGTTGAGCAAGATACCACATATACTGTACCTGTGCATTTTGTTTTTCTTGCCTAAATGTAAAACCTTACTTTTTTCACCATTGAATTTCATTTTGTTTGATAGTGCCCAATGTTAAAGTCTGTCAAGATCCTTCTGTATCTTGAGCCTAACTTCTGGAGTGTTGGCTCTTCCTGCCAGTTAGGTGTCATCTGCAAATTTGATGAGTTCCCCATCTATCCCCTTGTCCAAGTCATTGATAAAGATGTTGAAGAGTACTGGGCCTAAAACAGAGCCTTGTGGTACTCCACTGCATACTTCCTTCCCTCCATGTAGATGCAGTTCCATTGAGCACTGCACGTTGAGTGCGGTTAGTTACCCAGTTTTGAATCCATCTGGTGGTGGTGCTGTCCATCCCACATTTTTCTACTTTATCTAGTAGTAGGTTATGGTCTACTTTATCAAATGCCTTACTGAAGTCCAAGTAAACCACATCAACAGCATTCCTCTGGTCCACTAATTTTGTCACTTTGTCAAAGAATCCAATAAGATTAGTCTGGCGTGATCTGTTTTTGACAAACCCATGTTGGCTTTTGGTTATTACTTTGTTTGCTTCTAGGTGGTCATTGATTCGTTGCTTGATTATCTTTTCCAAAATCTTCCCTGGTATTGAGGTCAGGCTGATAGGTCTGTAGTTTCCTGGATCTATTTCCCCCCCTTTTTTGAAGATGGGAACTACATCAGCTCTTTTTCAGTCCTCTGGCAGTTCCCCGGTGCTCCAGGATCTTTGAAAGATATAGTTCAGTGGTTCTGAGATCTCGTCTGCCAGCTCCTTCAGAACCTTGGGGTGTAATCCATTTGGTCCTGGTGATTTGAATTCGTCTAGGGTAGACAGGTGTTCCCTTACCATTTTCTTCCCTATTTTAACTTGTGTTCCTAATATGTTTTTTGTGATGCTGTTTTTGATAGATTGGACTGTTTTTTCCCTTTGTGTAAAGACAGATGCAAAAAACATGTTAAGTAGCTCTGCTTTCTCCCTGTTGCTTGTCACCTTCTTGCCACTTTCTTCCAGCAATGGACCAATTGTTTCCTTGATTTTTTTCTTGTTTTTAATATGTTGGAAGAAGCTTTTTTTTGGTTACTTTTTACTTTTGTTGCAAGCCTTTGTTCATTGTGAGCCTTAGGTTTCCTCACTTCATCTTTACAGGCTTGGGCTATTTGCTGGTATTCTGCCTTAGTTATTTCCCCTTCTTTCCACTTTTTATACTTGTCCTTTTTGCCTTTCAATTTGTTAGAGAGTTCTTTATGCAGCCATGCTGGTTTCTTTTGCGACCTATTATTTTTCTTCTTCATTGGTATTGTGCTAGTCTGGGCTTTTATAATCTCACTTTTCAAAATTTTCCAAGCTTCTTGAGTTGTTTTCCCCTTGAGGATTCTCATCCATGGAATCTTTCCCAAGTTCTCTCTAAGTTTATTGAAATTAGCTCTCTTAAAGTCCAAGACTCTAGTTTGACTTTGTTCTGCTGCTTGTGTTTGCATAATGTTGAATTCCAATATTGCATGATCACTTGCCCCCAAGGTTCCTGTAGCTTCAATACCTTCTATCATTTCATCTCTGTTAGTGAAAATTAAGTCCAATGTGGCTGATCCCTTTGTTCCCTTCTCTACTTTTTGGGTAACAAAGTTGTCTGCTAGGTTTGTTAGGAACCTGTTGGATCTTCCACTTGGTGCAGAGTTTGTCTCCCAGTTGATGTCAGGGTAGTTAAAATCCCCTATTACTATTGTGATGTGCTTCCTACATACCTTAGTTAGCTGACTAGCAAAAAGTTCATCTGCTTCCTCTGTTTGGTTGGGTGGCCTATAGTATAGACCTATGGCAATGTCATTTCGCCCCCCCCTTTAATATTGACCCAAATGCATTCGAGATGATTTTCATTATTGTTGTGCTCTATTTCTGTAGAGATGTAATTATTTCTTATATATAGTGTAACTCCACCTCCTCTTTTATTTGGTCTGTTTCTTTTAAATAATTTAAATCCCTCTAGCTGTATATTCCATTTGTCAGTTTCTTCCCACCAAGTTTCCTTAATGGCAACTATATCATATCTTCCCTCATTTACTTGAATTTCTAATTCACCCTGTTTATTCCTCATACTCTGTGCATTGGTGTATAGACATTTAAGTCCATTTTGATTGACCCTGTGTTTACTGTCTACTTATAACCTGTGTTGTGCCTGACTTCCCCTACTTTCTTGCCACCTGTTTGGTTAGTGCACATGGTATGGCACTCACTATTAAATGCTTGGCTTTGCTTGACAGCAGGGCTGATAAATTTACCCACACACACATCTATGTTGCATACACTGATAGCCCTATTAATTTTAGATTGCTGGGGACAGAAATGATCTGTATCAATTAATTCTCTGTCCCCACTGTTCAGTTTAAATGTTTATCCAGGAAATCTGTGAATTTAGATTTGCTTTAGAATTTAGTTTATATTTGCATCAGACCCTAAATGCAGTGAGTTATTTACATTAATCTTAGGTTTCATTGCTTGAACAAAGTATTTTAAGTTTTCTCTTTTTCACTTTAACTGAAGTTTCATGAATGTTACGTAAGTTATATAATTATGTTGTAATTATAATTATTCATGTAGGTAGTACATAATCAAAATATAATTAATAGATCGCAATAGTGAGGAATTTTTCAACTCTTCATGGAATGAAAGTAATGAATGAAACCCCGGAAGTAATTTTTACTTGTAGATCTCTCAAACAATTTATGTGAAAGTTTCTAAATCAAATAATGATTGAGCCAGAGTGCTATTCTATTAAAGTGCTACATATTTCTATATTTTCTATTTTTTCAAATATTCACACTGTCAAGGTATAGTTACAGGCATTCCAAAGAATTATCCCAGAAGCTCTAAAAATTTGGACTGTTCAAGCTTTGAGCCACTCTATGGCTGAGATTTAATAGCGAAATGCAATTTTTGGTGATGCAGTGGTTTTTTTTAAATTCAAGTTGTAAAATTAATGTTGTGAGAGAAATAGCATAAAATGTTTTGTAAAAAAGACAAACAAAATCCTTAAATAAAATCATATACAAGTTATATGCCATGAAAGCCCTCCCTCTGCCTTCATTAACCAATTTTAACAAGGTTAATTGCCTTCTTGGAATTTGTTTTGTCTTTTGAATTTGCTATATTTTTATAATCTTGTAATTTTAATTTTTTTTAATCCTAAAGTAACATTTTAATTCTAATTTTATGTACTGTTTTATATGTTTATATTATATTGTACACCACTCAGAGTCCCTTCTTGAAGGAGATTGGCAGTCTAGAAATACAATATATATTATTATTCAATAATATTGAATAATTACCGTATTTTTCGGAGTATAAGATGCACCGGAGTATAAGACGCACCTTAGTTTTTGGGGAGGAAAATAGGGGAAAACAATCTGCCTACCAGGTATTCATCTGGCTAGCATCCTTAGTCTGGTCAGCTTTAGCACATTATTTTATCCCCTGGTTAGGACTTAAAAAAACCTTTTTCTGAGAGAGTAACAATGAAAGAGCATGCAAGCCAGTAAGAGCTGGGAAGATCGTTAGCACCTAGTTAGGGCTAGAAAAAAACTTATTCGGAGCAGCTTCAGCACATTATTTTATCTCCTGGTTAGGACTTAAAAAAACCTTCTTCTGAGAGAATAACAATGAAAGAGCCTGCAAGCCAGTAAGAGCTGGGAAGATCGTTAGCACCTGGTTAGGGCTAGAAAACAACTTCTTTGGAGCAAGTAGAGCAATGAAAAAAAAACCTGCAAAGACTTAGGGCTGGAAAAACATTCTTCTGAGAGAGTAACAATGAAAGAGCCTGCAAGCCGGTAAGAGCTGGGAAGATCGTTAGCACCTGGTTAGGGCTGGAAAAAACCTTCTTTGGAGCAAGTAGAGCAATGAAAAAAAACCCTGCAAAGACAGGGCTGGAAAAACATTCTTCTGAGAGGGTAACAATGAAAGAGCCTGCAAGGTAAGAGCTGGGAAGATCTGTTAGCACCTAGTTAGGGCTGGAAAAAAAAGCTACATTCGAAGTATAAGACACACCCAAATTTTCAGCCACTTTTAGGGAGGAAAAAGGTGCGTCTTATACTCCGAAAAATACGGTATTCAATTATTATATTATATATATTATTAAATATCCATAGATGCTTATCAAGTATACATTTTTGTACTGTACTTCAACAAAGGGAATGCTCTTTTCTACCTCCATTTACATAGCAGCTGCTGATTATGATGGGAGATGCTCAGATTTATTTGTTAATTATCATTAGTTCTGCAAAGGTTTTTTGGGGGGCTTTGATGATTTGACAGCTTGCATTTTTAATCTGGAAGTACGGTGTTTACTTTTTTAAAGAAGCAAATGTCTTAGACAACATAAATTGTTTCTATATTTGGAAGTCTCCTAATTATAGTGTCACAAGGAACAACATAATAACAAAGTTGTTTCTAGTAACTGAGCACTTTTATAAACTGGACTATTTATGAGACAATAATGTCAGAAGCTGATACAAAGCGTCTTTTAGGAATTGGTCTCGCACAATGCTGAGGCTAAAAATTGAAGATGGAATTTGTATCTTTCCTACATCTTGCTCTATGAGTAAATAGAAAGAAATAACACTGTATCATCTACAATAGATGTGTTTTATGATTAGAACATTTTATTTTGTTTGGACTATAAAATCTGGTATATATTTAGACTATTTTCCCTCCAGAAGTATCCCCCCCCCCAATGATAAAACATATTTACACTGGACCTGCTGTCTGCATTGGATGACTAATCGTCCTGGCACCCAGTGCATTCAAGCAGGCCTGTGCAGTGGAATAGTCATACCTAGTTATGTCTGCACACCTGATGTTTTATTAACTAGTATTTTTTTTAACCCGGGGGACTTTTTTCTTTCTGTAAAAAGGCAACCTTGCAGGAGTGAAAGGCATTGCAGGGGATGCATTTCTAATGAACCCCTTCTCTCTTTGCCTCTCTTTCTCCCTTTTTTGACTTCTCTTTAATGTGGCTTCATATTTTAAGTGCCTGAACTGAAATTTCATTTTAAGCAATTCCATTTTGATAAATCCTTTTAAACCTTGACTTTCTGTAAGGTTATTAAAAAAAGATTGTGCTGCTTGACTGACATGCTTAGTAGTGCCTGTAAATTTGAGCATTTCATTATAGGCTGCAATGAAGCGTGTTCACATGCAATGAAATACAGAGAATTTAGCAGTCTGACCACTTGAGTAATGCCAAAGGAAGGAAAGGCACTCTGTTTTTACCAAACTTTTTGATATATTTTAAATCTGTTTTTTAATCTTTGTGATGGAATAACACCTAAGACCCTTCTGCATTATTTTGAGTATTCTGTGCGTTCATGCAGCACATATCTTTTGTGTACCTTTCAGTTAGATTGGTCTTTCCCCGAGGCTGGCTCCTAACTATCTGCGTCTAAAGGTTGTGCCTGTAAAACCAGAGCGGACTTTGTAATTTGCAGTGCAAAACTCTCTTCTGTTGACTTGTGAATGGTTTGCTAAACGAGAGATCTGACATTTTCAAAAAAGTAGGTCTTAGATAGTTTTCTGTACTTGTAGGAATAATGTAGGTGCTTGTTGGGAACAGTAATTAACTTGGCTTTACTATATAAGTGGAGTCATGGAAAGAAAAATATCTTTTTTTAAAAAAATCTGATCTTTATTATTTTATAACTAAGTTGAGGCAAACAAACATACTATTCCTTCCTCCTCCTATTTTCCTCACAACCATGAGGTGGGTTGGACTAAGAAAGATTAACTTGCCAAACACCACCCATACAATATTGTATGTAGTTTTATAACACATACAAACATTGTTTGGTAAAAAAGCCAAAATTTCATAAGATCTTATCTGCAAGTAGAAATGTCACAAAAATTCTACTATTTTTACTATTGTGTTATGCTTATGCTTATTATTATTATTCTGCTGCTGCTTTCTCTCCTACTTTACAAAAACGAAGTGTAGGGTATACACTCTAGTGTTGTCACTATTATGGTGCCGTACTATCAGTCCATCTGGTTATTTGAATATTGCTCTGAAAGTTAAAGATCAAATATGGCAAGGGCCAGAAGAAGAACTGGCTTTTCTATTGCTAAATTAGCAATATTTTTGTCTAGTTTTTAAGAGGTCAAGAATGCATTAAGTGACAGTTTTACATTTTTACAATTTCACTCTCAAGTGTTTGCTTCATAATAACCCTTTGTTTAGATGTCATTTGTATTTTTCTGTTATACTCTTTGGATAGGTTTCAAGAATGTTACTGTATGATTCATGCTTGATGTACATTATCACAGTAATATTTAGCACAAACAAATGGTATGTTGTACTCTCCCTATTATAATTTCTCTGGATAATGACTTTCTCTCATTTTTTTTCTATTTAGTTTTTGGCACTTGGAACACATTATGGCAAAATTTATTTGTTAGATATCCAGGGGAACATCACACAAAAGTTTGACATTGTAAGTACAAATTATTTTACCATACGACTATTGCAACCTAAAATACTGTGTTTAAAATAATATAATATTTATATTCTTCTGTATGCACTTTATACAGCAGTTTTTGTTGCCATGCCATTGGAACTCAGCATTATGATTAAGATAGGAATGAATGATTCAAGATTTGATAGATTGAAATGCAGTCCACATTAATGGCTCTAGGCAGTTTACAAAAAACCCTAAACTTTCAGCTAAAACAATTGGGTAAAAAGAGAGGATTTAAGCTCTTTCCTAAAGTCCAATAAAAAAGAGAGACTGATTTTACTCCAGTGTCAATTTAGCATGTTATATATCAGAAAAATCAGAATTTGCTGTTCATACTAGAATCTATTATTTCATAAAGATTGCATGGTTGGAGTCTCCTGATTCTCACCCAAAATCTAAAAATGTCTGTACATGAGAAGGAGGTCCTATGAATGACTAAGACATGTAAGATTTTATATACCAGAGTGAGCACCTAAAATGAACTTAAATCCTTATATGATAAACCAGACTAAGAAATAGTCCCATATAAACCAGGACAACTTTTATTGTCATAGATATAGTAGCAGAATCTTGCTGAAGTCTGAATACATTTCTTCCTCTCTCACCATTTAATTCTATGTGAACTGTAGAATGTTTCTCTCAGATGTTTTCTCAAGTTATTTTCCTGACCTAGACTCAAGCTCTGCTTTTCTGACCATTGCCTTGATAGCATAATTTCTATCTATCAAGGCTATTCCCTATGCCTTTTACGGAGAAGAAAAGAAATTGGTTGTCAATATAGCTATTTAAAGCAGAGGTGGTCTTCAGCCGGTTCGGACCGGTTCAGGCAAACCGGTTGTTAAAATACTGTCCAGTTCAGCGAATTAGCTAATCTCACCATTGGCTGGCCCCGCCCCCGCCCATTTTTTGGGCTGTTTTTGGATGTTTTTCGGCTGTTTTCATGCCGTTTTTAGACCAAAAAATGGCCTGAAAATGGCCAAAAACCGACCTGAAAACCAGCTGAAAACCAGCCGCAAACAGCCGTAAACAACCCCAAAAATGGCCTGGAAAACGGCCCAAAAATGCCCCCCAAATGGCTGAAAAACAGCCTGAGAAACGGCCCAAAAATGAAGATTTCAAATTTTCAATTACCTCTCTTCAAGCTGTATAACAATCTGGATTTGAAAGGGGAAGAGGAATTCATAGCTTGTGTGGGCATACACTTCAGACCTTTCAGTATCTCACATCCATTGTGCTTTTTCCTGCCCCGCTGCACAAATCTTTTAAACATTTGCTGGCAAACACAAAGTGAGCCTTCACCCCAAAGCATATTTCCCCTTCTGAATTTGGATTATTACACAACTATATGGAATAGTATAAAATCGCAATACTAAGTACAATAACACCTGGACTATAACAAAACTTTGTGAAAAATATTGATATAAGTTCCCATACCCCATATATAGATTATGTTGAACAAATGTAATATCTTTGGGTTGATTTAAAGCCAAGATACGAAAATAAGGAAAACAAGAAAACTTCATAAAAACTTGAATTGCCATAATGTTGTTTTCCTAAAGCCCCCTGCTTTCTTCTTTGCTCCAATTACAATTTCTGCACTAATAAACTTTACGTCCAGTTTTATAACCAATTCTGAGAAAATAAGCTTGAATGAGTGTCAAAAATCCTTCCACCCACTTGGACCTTTCCTCATATCAGTACAATACTTTGCGAAACAGATTGTGCTTTAAAACACACATCTATTTCTAGCACATTTAGTTGGACAACAAGCAGACTCTTTGGAAATAAATCAAGGAAAGGAGGGAAGAAAACCAAGACACCCCCCCCCCAAAGTAATGGGGTGGGGTAGGGAAGGAACCTTAAGTATCAGTGTAAACGCCCCTTTTTTCCAGTGATAAGAGTTCTAGGATAAATCAGATCAATAATAATGTCTGTCCATGTATCTGTCCTGCTCAGCTTTTCCTCATTATCTATTTCAGAATATAAATAAAGCAGAGGAGGACAGTTTTATGATTGGGAGAACTTTGTGTCTATTTTTAGGGTATCATACTATAAATAAAGAGAATGGAGGACAATTCTTGCGATTGAGAGAACTTTGTGTCTATTTTTAGGGCCAGAATGATCATAGCTCAATGACAGAACATAGATATTGCATATTCAGGCAAAGCAGAGCTGAGGAAAACTTCTGTTGAGATCATTGCGAACTTCTTCTCATAAATTATGGTCCATGAAGGTGGGGAGATTGGTGATCCTTAGATGCTTTTCTATGTTTCTATTAGAATCTTCCTTCATAGATACACTGCTCAGGATAATCTGTAATTTTTTTAAAGGAGAATAAAGCACAGAATCCTAAAAAGGATCTTAATTTGCCCATTTTTAACAGGGTTTTTCAAACTTGCAATCCTAAGATGTGTGGACTTCCAGAATTGCCCAGACAGCATTCTGGAAGTTGAAGTCTACACATCTTAAAAGTTGCCAAATTTGAAAAACACTGATCTATTAGAACATCTAGCTCAAGGGTATCCAACCTTGGCAACTTTAAGACTTGTGGACTTCAAAATGGGCCGAAAAACAGGCCAGGGCAGGGCCAGCCAGTAGTGGGATTAGCCCGAACCGGTCTGAACTGGCTGAATCCCCACCTCTGCCTTTGAAGTGAGTGGACAGGAAGCGCGGCTGGGTATGATGAGTGAAGTCGAGTTGGCCATGCCCACCCAGTCACATGATCACCCGGCCACGCCTACCCAGCCAATCATTTTGCTGGTTGGATGAAGCCCCGCTCTAGATTGGCATCGATGTATCTCCTTAGTTCCTCCAATTCTTTTGGGGTCATTGAGTACATCTTTGGTTTTGGGAGCATGGCCCCCGGCTCAAACTCTAATGCGCAGTCCGTGGGCCGATGAGGGGGGAGATAGTTGCAGTCTTCCTCACTGAAGACCCCCTTGAGGTCTCTGCTTGGCCCCTGGGAGTTTGGCCTCGACTGCAGGGGCTGCCAGCTGAGGCCGGTCCGGCCTGAGGGTCTTCTTCTCTTTAGGGGGTAGAGGCCTGATGCTCACGGTTAGTTTTCGGTAGCCGTCTTCCCACTTTATAGTGGGAGTTCATTTGTCTAGCCACGCAAGCCCCAATATAATCATCTCTGACAGCTCTGGGTCTAGGGCATCTCTAAACGTGTGCACGAAGAGCCGTGTCCCATACCTTCCCTGCCACCCTTCTGAATTCCCACACCAACTCTTTGGCTGAGCGGCCTGCCTGCTTCAGCCCTTAATTTGCTCCTCAGCTTCCACTTGTTGGGCTGCGTTGTTAAAATGGACCCGCATCAGCCGGACGAACTCATCAATGTAGTCGAGTTCTGGGGCCGTTTCATTGTGGAGTTCTGTCACCCACTCTGCTGCTTCCCCCTCATTCGATCAGTTCTCGGTCCGACTGGAATTGGTTTCCAAACTGATCGATGTATACACAGACCCGATGTAGGAAGTAGGCCAGCTTCCTGGGATCCCCATCAAACGTGGGACGGAACCGAGGGGGCTGCGCTGGGGCTGGCTGGGTGGCGACTTGCACTTGTGTGGCTGGCGGGACGATCACTTGTGGTTGGGGATCTCCCAGTTGCACCCCCACCGGTTGCAGTAGCTGGGCTGTCCCGGCGCAACTCTGTCGGTGGGGAGGTGTCCCTGCGGCTGCGTGGCAGGACCGGACATCACAGGGGGCTGCGCCACACCGAACACCAGCGCGGGGTTTGGTTGCTGCTGGGTCCCCGGAGCCCATTGGCACTGTTAGAACTCTGTTCAAACAATTGGATTGCTAATATATGAACAAGCCACAAATCAATGTTATGTGTATATTGCTTTAAGAACATTGTAGGCTGATTACTATATAAGACAGCAAGAGAGCATGCTCTATATGTGATTGTGATTGTGATTGTGATTGATTCTGTGTTCAGTGTGTTCCGGACTGTTGAATCTCTCTGCTACTTCACTGTTGACTTAGTGTCTGTGTAGAATTACTTGAAGAGTTGCTGTATAAAGACTAACTATCTGTGATAGTGTAGAATTGAATTGTTAGCTGTAATCTTTGTTTGTTAGTTAAACAAAGATAGGCAAGAAGAAGAAACTTCGCATTGACTGAACTAACTGTGCATGACTTGGACTTCCTATTGAACTTTGCTACTACTAGAAGTAAACTATTTTGTAAATACTAAACGTATTCTGTTTATTGACTGAATAGCATTCATATCAAATTGCAACCCCAAAACCACAATTACTATTCTGCTGTGTATGTGCTCAACAGCACAATAACTCCTTAACGTTGGTTATGGGCCCAATGTTCCAGTAAGCTCAAAGAAGGATTGATAGTGGTTTGTTGCTAGTAAAAAGATATTGAGTGTGGAAATTCAGTTTTAATATTCAGAAAGTTTAAAGATGTATTACATTGATAATGGCTCAAGCAAAGTCAACTTATCTATCAATAATTACCCGGCTGGATGGGACTAACTATAATACTTGGTCTACAAAATGTAGCCTACTTTTGAGAAATGAAGGCTTATGGACTTTGATAATAAATCCACCGGATATAACAGGTTGGGATCCAACAAACGATGAAGACGTGAAGAAGCTAGCTGATTTTCAACTAGATAATGATAGAGCTTTGAGTATAATTGGACTAACACTAAATGATCAGCAACTTATCCATATTCGTGGAGAAGAACAAGCTGCAAAGTGTTGGGACATATTAAAAAAGATTTATGTACGTGACAGTGTGGGTGCACACATACATCTTATAAGAAAACTTTTTAGAGCTCGTTTAATGAGAGGAGGTGATATGCTATCTCATTTAGAAAATATGAAGAAAACTCTGCAGGAACTGCATGAGAAAGAACTAATTTACACAGAATTACAGCAGGTGTACATGATTCTATCTTCCTTGGACGAAAGCTATGATGACTATGTATCTTCCTTAGAGGTTTTAACCAGGGATGAACTTACTCTACCTGGTATAACTGGAAGACTACTTGAGGAGTCCAGAAGACGTGAAGATAGAAAATTAATGAGAACAAAACATCCACGAGAAGAGAAGACATATTTTAATGTTTCTAATGTTTATTTTGTTAGAAACTGTTATACTTGTGGGGCTAGAGGACATATAGCTAAGTTTTGTAGAAAGAATAAAAAGCAGAATAGCAGAAATGACCAGAGAGAACACAAAAATGTTGGTTTGACTATGCCTAACGTAACTGATAAAATAAACCATAATATATGGGTGATAGATAGTGGGGCTACAAACTGTATAACAAACAATAAGGAAAAGTTTGTAAAGATGGAAACAAGTAGTCAATATGTTGCATTAGCAAATGTTTGGAAGATGCGAGCTAATGGTGAAGGAAATGCATATTGTTTAGGAATTAATGAAAAACTACCAATGTTATATATGCCAAGACTGGTTTATAATCTATTATCTGTGAAAGTATTAGTTAAAGCAGGATATACTGTAACATTTATGGATGATAAATGTAAAATCCAAAAAGAAGGTAATAATGTTATAGCTAAATTAGAAAATGGTCTATTTTTGCTGCATGAAAATCCAGTAGAAAATGCTAATTCTGTTTTTGAGAACAAACAACCGCATAACAACTGTATTCACTTACTTCATAGAAGAATGGGGCATTTGAATTTTAAATTGTTGAAGAAAACTGTGGAGTTGGCTAATGGTATTAAAGTACAACCATGTTCTAAGTATCTTAATTGCAATGCCTGTAATCAGGAGAAAAGTAAAGTTACTCCTGCTAATAGATATAATGGATTCAAAACTACAGCACCATTAGATGTAGTGTTTGTAGATCTAATTGGACCAAAGAAACCAAGTATGGGTGGAGCTTGCTATATTCTTAGTATTGTAGATCATTATTCTCAATATGGTTTTTGCTACTTGATGAAAGCTAAGACAGAAACTTAACAAAATTTCTCAAATTGGTTGAGATTTGTGGAGAGAAAGCAGAAGAATAAGTTAGTAAGTGTTGTAACAGATAATGGAATGGAATTCACGAATAGTAAGTTTATTAATATGTTAGCAAGAGCTGGAATAGAACAGAGGCATTCAGCTCCTTATCGGCCTGAACATAATTCTTACGTTGAAAGACGAGGGCAAACGTTACAAGCTATGATAAGGACAATGATGAATGATTCTGGTCTGTCTGATCATTTGTGGGGAGAGGCTCTTATGTGCGCTAACCATATACTGAACAATGCTGTAAATGCTACAACAGGGGAGATTCCATTTACTAGATGGTATGGCAGAAAACCTGAATTGGATTATTTGCATGTATTTGGTGCACCAGCTTGGGTGCATATTCCAACACAAGTTAGAAAGAAGGGTCAACATCGAGCAAAATCAATGTATTTTGTTGGATATGATAAGAACCATAAAGCGTTTAGATTTTGGGACAAAGGTACTAGAAATGTTTATAAGAGTGCAAGTGCCAAGTTTATGGAACATGTAGGATGGAGTAAATTAGAACAGGAAAATAGCAATAAAGATAGTATAGTGATAGAAACTCCATTGTTCCAACATGATACTCCTAAGAGGTATTTGGAGAATAATATAGAAAATGAAGAATCACCAGAAGATGAGGATTCATCAGATGAGGAAAGATTTCCGATAGGAGAGGTAAAATTGGAATTGAAAGATGAGGATATTGCTACATCTAGTATTCCTTTGCCTAGAAGAGAGACTAGAGTAAGAAGGTCACCTGATAGGTATCAGGCTAATGTTGCTTGTGAAATAAGCGTAGAACCTTCAAATTATGATGATATTAAATTATATCCAGAAAAAGAACAGAAGGCTTGGAAAGAAGCAATGAGTAAGGAAGTCTTTACAGGATCTTAATGTTTATGAGGATGTTGTTTTACCACAAGGAGAAAAAGCTATTGGCTGCAAATGGGTTTATAAAGTAAAAACAGCTAGTGACGGTACTATAACCCATAAGGCGAGACTTGTTGCTCACGGATTCGGTCAGAGTACAAAGGACTACGATGAGGTTTTTGCTCCTAGTCTAAAGGCTAGTATTTTGAGGGCAGCGTTAGTATGGGCAGCTAGAAATAAAAATGTGGTACATCATGTTGATGTAGAGACAGCTTATTTACATGCAAAGCTACAGCATGAAATATATATGAGAAAACCACCAGGATTAAATGACAATGGTAAAGGTTATTGGAAATTAAACAAGAGTTTATATGGATTGAAACAGGCTGGATATAAATTGAACCGATGCATTGTTAGTGAATTATTAAAAATGGGATTTAATGTTGGTTTAGCCGATCCATGTTTATTTAAGAGAGAAAAGGATGGTAAAATTACTTTATTATTGTTGTTTACAGATGATATTGCAATTGTTGCTAAAACAGAAAATGTAATAAAGGATATTGTAGCTAAACTAAAAGAAAAATTTAGAATAAGATATTTGGGAGAAATAGAACATTATTTAGGTGTAGATGTTACTAGAACGAGTAAAGGATTCAAGATATCACAGGTTCAGAAAATAAATAGTTTATTAAAGCGTTATAATATGGATAATTGTAAAGAAGCCAAAACTCCTAAGAGTAATGAGTTTCAGCATAGTGAGGTAACTGATTCAAGGTTTGATAGAAATATATATCAAGTATTAATTGGTAGCTTATTGTATCTGGCAAACTGGTCAAGACCAGATATTGCATATAGCATAAATCAGTTGGCACGGTATAACACAGAGCCTTGTGAAAGACATTAGAATGCAGCAAAGATATTTAAAGCAGACAATGTATTATTTATCTTTATCTTGAACCAAAGTCAGAACTTGATTTAAAGGCATATGCAGATGCTAGTTTTGCAACAGACAGAATTACACGAAAGTCAACATCAGGGACAATTATGTAAAGACATGGGAATTGTTGTAAATGAACCAATTACCGTATTTGAAGATAATCAAGCTGCGATTAATATGGCAACAAATATTGGTGTGAAAACTAGATCAAAACATACAGATCTAAGATATCTTAATGTGAGAAAATGTGTACAGAACAAAATGATTAAGTTGTAGTATTGTGCAAGTGAATGTAATTTAGCAGATCATTTTACAAAGGCACAAAGTGCTGTACAACATAAAGAATGTTATGAAGGTTATAATTTAAGATTGTGAGTTATATATTAACAACCCAAAGGGGAGAATGTTAGAACTCTGTTCAAACGATTGGATTGCTAATATATGAACAAGCCACAAATGAATGTTATGTGTATATTGCTTTAAGAACATTGTAGGCTGATTACTATATAAGACAGCAAGAGAGCATGCTCTATATGTGATTGTGATCGTGATTGTGATCGTGATTGACTCTGTGTTCCGTGTGTTCCGGACTGTTGAATCTCTCTGCTACTTCACTGTTGACTTAGTGTCTGTGTAGAATTACTTGAAGAGTTGCTGTATAAAGACTAACTATCTGTGATAGTGTAGAATTGAATTGTTAGCTGTAATCTTTGTTTGTTAGTTAAACAAAGATAGGCAAGAAGAAGAAACTTCGCATTGACTGAACTAACTGTGCATGACTTGGACTTCCTATTGAACTTTGCTACTACTAGAAGTGAACTATTTTGTAAATACTAAACGTATTCTGTTTATTGACTGAATAGCATTCATATCAAACTGCAACCCCAAAACCACAATTACTATTCCGCTGTGTATGTGCTCAACAGCACAATAACTTCTTAACAGGCACTGTGCCCATCCCATGCATGGGAAGAAAGCCCACCCTGGTAGGGCTTGCCTCGGCGGTGCGAGGCCGAGATTCGGTGGCTGGCCTGGGATCGGTAATCCCCACATGCCCTGCTGCCAGGCCAGTAGGTTTCTGAGCCTGGGCCATTGGGTCATCTGCGTTTTGGGGCGGAGGGTTGCCCACGTAGACTACACCCCGGTGGTGAGACTCGCAGGGGTCTTGCTCATCACAGTGTGAAAGGAGGCTGAATCTCCGCTCAAATGGGCCAAGGAGTTCCTCCTTTGGAAGGAGAATGTTGGCTGGGCCAAGTTCCATTTGGTGGCCTTGGGTCCCAAACAGGGGTTGGTCCAAGTTATGCTTAGTTATCCGAACTGGTCGGGGAGTTCCATCAGTGATTGGCTACATGACAGTGGCTGGGATCCCTCACCTTCAGAACATCCAGTTGGCGTAAATTTCGGCTGTCTCCACTCTTGGGCCGAGGCTGATCCCACGCCCAGGTGTGGTTCCTACAGCCATTCTGTGGGAGAGCTCAGCCCTCCAGCTGTGCCTTGAGAGGTCCGCTCTTGTTGAGAGAGGCGCTCAGGGGTCGGCTCTTTGTGCCGAGCCCCCAACTGGCGTTCCATCTCCGCAGCCTCTTCAGCTTCCACCATGGCTTTGGAATGAACATAGAGGGTCTCAATGTGAACACGCGATCTGTCCTTTACTGGCTTTCCCGTGGCTTGCTTCTCTTCCTCCATCTTCCCTGAGTCTTTACACTGCCTGTTGCCAGGTCGGCGTTGGGGCTCAGGACCCCGAACAGTGCCCCGATGATTCGGGATAGCTGGATGAGTTTTAAGGGAGATTCGGTTTAGTGTCAGGGTTCCAAATAGCATCCAAAACTAAATCAGAGTCCGAGGCAAAGTATTCCGCCTCAGCAACCACAGGAAACGAGAGTTCCTGTGGCGCAATAAAAGTGTCAGAGTTCCAAATAGTATCCAAAACTAAATCAGAGTCTGAGGCAAAGTATTGGTGCTGATAGGTTGTGCTTCCTTAATTAGGGGAAGCGGTAGCCTCTGGGTTTGATATATGAAGCTCAGCCATATTGAATATTGCTTCAATTAAGGTGTTTAAACATTGGATCGTCAGGGGCAGCTCTTCTTTTTACTGGCAGTTGGAACTGCCGGCTTTGGTTCTCTTATTTTACTGTGCCTGTCAATAAAACACCTTGGATAACCGTTTGAGCAGAGTGTTTGGGTTAAAAATTCAACAGATTGATGGGGTTGCAATGGGAAGCTCTTTAGGTCCAATCTTAGCTGATTTCTTCATGCATAAGATCGGATCACTGTCATCTGATCATATATCCAGGTTTAGAGGAAAGTAGAAGACACTAAAGATTATAATTAAAGGAGAAGACTTAAATTTGTTTATAAATACAGAGTAAAGCTAACTATTTTAATGCTGGGCTTATTGAAGAATATTTTTGAATAATGCAAGTTAATTTTAATCGTGTCTCCGTGTACAATAGATATTATGTAAGACAAACAAGTTTTCCCTGTCAAGATTGAGATTGATCTGAAAGTGGATTTAAAAATGACATGCTACAAGAACAATATGGGAAAAAAATCCTACACTGGACATACAAAAGAAACCAGCTGAACTTCCGGTTGATGTCGTGGTGGGAATGACTTGAAAATAGCAGAGCTGCACCTGGCTCTTTGAAATGCAGCCAGCAACTGCTTGCCGGGAGACCCTACAGGGTCAAGTCGCCCTGGAGGGGTGGTGAAGAAAGGAGAGGCGCTTCGTCGATCATGAGGAAACCACAATTTCCTCATTGATCTGAAGAAAGCTCTCCCGAACGCAGCAGGGATGATGGCCATTTTGGTCAGTCACAAGCTGGGACAACCGCGACACTAAGATCTTGTGCTGGAGTGGTTCATGGACAGAGCAGTGAAGCTGGGTGAGATAATTTCCAACTTTTACCTTAGAGATTTAACCCAAGTAAAAAATTCCAAAAAACAATCTCCAAACATTAAGAAAGCGGCGATTGGATTTATGGGGAAGGATTAAAGACTAAAAACCAAAGAGAAAGTTTAAAGATTAAAGACTCAGATGCAAAAGAAATATCTAAAGGATGCTTTAAAACACAGAAAGCCTGGAAAGAGTTGAACAACATTGTGAAAAGTGATTATTGGGAGGAATTGCTTTTCTAAACTCTATCTTTAACCCCCCTGAATGGTTGACAGTCAGCTGTTTTGACTCTGTTGAATGTTGGAATTGGGAGCAGGGGAGCCATCTATTGGAAGAAGAAGATTATTGCAACGTGGGAAATTTAAGTGAAAGTGATGAAAGGAAAGAAAGCAAACAACACCTGGAAGGCTATCTGACCTTGACTTTATCTTAGTAGGCGATTTGGATGCTTGGAAATATCTACTGAGCTGTTTGAAGATCTTTAAAGCAAACTGAACTATAAATACTAAAACTTTATTCAAACTGTTCATTAAAAGGTGGATTTGAAAGATTTGAGGAAACCTGATGGGCCAAGCTGGATTTGATTTACTAACATCACTTGATAGATTATTCTACAAGGCAAAAGAAGAAAAGTGATTGAAAAAAAGAAGAAAAAGAAGAAAAGACAAATAAGACTAAAATTTGGACTATTTATTTATTTATTTATTTATTTATTTATTTGTTTGTTTGTTTGTTTGTTTGTTTGTTTGTTTGTGAGATTTAAATACCGCCTCATAGTGCAGGCACTCTCTAAGCGGTTTACACCATTAAGCAATGTATATATTTACATTGCTCCCAACAATCTGGGTCCTCATTTTACCTACCTCAAAAGGATGGAAGGCTGAGTCAACCCTGAGCCGGTGAGATTTGAACAGCTGAACTCAAATGATCACAGTCAGCTAAAGTAGCCTGCAGTACTGCTCTCTAACCACTGCGCCACCTCGGCTCATCAATAATTGGGAAGGTGTAAACTGGAAATTATAAAGACTGTAAAGTATACATTTATAGCTTTTAAGAACTAGAAAACTAGGGGACCTGGAGGAATAATTCTGGGATTGACTACGTTTTATTAATAATTGACTTTTTTGGAGTTTTTAGATATTGAGATACTGGAATATTAGAGATATATTGAGTAATTTTTAATATATTAATTTGGTACAAAATGACTCAGCAGGAGACAATAAAATTCTATGAAGAAATGTTAGTGATAGTTAAAAGTTTTTATGAAAATGTGACAAAGAATCATGAGGAGATGATGGGATTGTTCAAAGATAAAGATGTGAGTGTAGAAGACCCTCAACAAATGGTGGGAAAGATTAACATAATATTCAAAAGACAGGTGAGAAATTAGAAGGAGTGGTGGAGGAGACAAATCAAAATAAGCTACAAGAAATTAAAAACATTGAAAAGACAGTAACAATAAATACTAAGAATCAAATAGATAATTCCTTAAGAGCTTACAATAGAACAGAGAGAAAAAAGGATGACTTCTCAAAAATAACGAAAGGGTTATGGATGGGCAACCAAATGATGCAGCAGAAGGAGATAAGAGGTAAGGCAGAGGGAACATTCAGTCTGTGCAAAAATATTAGAAAGAAATATAGGATCCCAAGAGAGAAATATAAAAGAATCACCAAAAAGTCAATAAATGATGAAATTCTAAAAAGGCTGAGAGATGACGGATAGAGATATAATATTTTGTAATATTGTGACTGTATTAAAAACTAATCGAAATAAATAGAAAGTATAAATTGGGAAAATAGTAACACATATACAGATATACTGTATAATATAATTTATTATAACCACAAATATACTAAGGTTAGGAGGTGGAAGACTATGATTAGGTATATTTAAATGTATTATGATTAACAGTGTGCAAAAATATACTGGAATTTATAGCTTTTAAGGACTACAAATTCAGGAGTCGTAGAAATATAATCCCAGGAGTGATTAATTTTGATTAATAATTGCTTTTATTGGTGTTTATAGAAAACTGAGATATTGGAAATATGGTGGAACTTTGAGTAATATTTAAAATATTAAAATATTAGTGATTTAATGGGTCAACAAATACATTGTATGAAGAAATGTAATTGATGTTTAAATATATTTTTGGAGACAGTGATAAAGAATCATAAAGAGAGAATAGTACTGTTTAAAGATAAAGAGGTGAATATGGAAGGACCCCAACAAGTGGGGGGGGGGTACAAATTGGGAAAATAGTATTATACACATTCATAAAATAATATAATTATAATGAGCATATTAAGGTTAGAAGTTGGAAGATAAAAACTATGTATATGTAATTGTATTATTATTGTTAGCACTGTGTAAAAAAATGTATTGACCCAGTCATTACATTGTCCACAAAATATGTTGGTTGTTAAAGGAAAACATATACAAAAAAGAAAGAAAGAAAGAAAGAAACCAGCTGATGTCTTAATAATTAAAAGGATATATAACAAACCAATGACTTAGATAATTTTTCTATATTGGATTTACAAAAGAGGCTTGTTAAAGGTTTGAAGAATTTTGTCAGAAGGGACAAAGAAAAGAAAAGAAATCATATTCTAGGAAATTATTAAACTGAAGATCAAGATTTATAAAAGTAAAAGGAAAGAATATAAAGTTGGTTTACATGATCAAAGTTAAAATATACACATTGTTATCTCTAGTAATCTTTAATGAATCTTTGTTGACATCAGAACTGATGTCAAGCACTAGTAGGATTATACGCTCCCAATGATGGACAGAAACTATTTTTAAAAAAACTACATAACATTATAGGTGAACTTGAATATGAAAAAATTAGTATAATTGGAGACTTTAATGCGATAGTAGATAGAATACTGGACTGAAAAGTAATAAAATTAGAAAAGGAATTAGAAAAACTTTGCCCGCTACATTTTTTAAAATGATAGAAGAGTTCGATATTAAAGATAGCTGGAGAGAACGGAATATAGGAACACAACAATATACATATTATTCGGGCTGGCACACCTCATGGTCTCGGATCAATATGGCATGGCTAACGGCAGAATTGAACTTAGACATAAATAAAATTATAATTGATACAAACTCCTGGGCTGATCATCACCCAATAAGAATACAGTTAAAAGGGCAAAAAAAGATTAAGAGATGGACATTAAAAAGGGCAATTTTGAATCATAAAGAGTTTAAAATAAAAATGGAAGCACAATTAGATTTATTTTTTGAAACAAATAAAAAAGAAGATACAAATTGTCAAATCTGGTGGGACACGGCCAAAGCTTTTATAAGAGGAGTAGCTATTGCATATATGGCTAAAGAGAATAATTGTAAAAAACAACTACAAAAGAAATTAGAAGAAGAATTAAAAAAAGAAGAAACTAAACTGCAAAATGAACCACACAGGCAGGAAATTAAACAACAGATTGATCTTATTAAACATAAAATGAATAATATAGAGAAAGCAGAATTGGTACAACATATAAGATGCGCTAAACAAAATTTCTTTGAAAATGCTAATAAACCAGGATGATGGCTCGCTTATAAAATTAAAAAACGAAGAGAGGAAAGAAGGATAGAGAAATTACATAATGAAAAAGGAGAAATAATATATGATAAAGAGGGGAAAAAAGGAGTAGCCCTCGAATTTTATAAACAATTATATGATATGGAAAGAAAATATAATAGCAAAATCTTAAAATACTTACAAAAATCCAAATTGCCAAAAGTCCCTCCAGAGACTCAACTAATGCTAAATGAAGAAATAACACTTTCAGAAATATTAAATGTAATAAAAAAACAAAAAAATAATAAAGCACCAGGCCCTGATGCCCTGCCAGTTGAGATATATAAGACCTTTCAAGACTCTCTAAGCCCAAAAATATTAGCTGTATATAATGAAGTATTAAAAAACGCAAAAATTCCAAAATCCTGGGAAGAAACAACAATAACTTTGATTCCTAAAGATAATATTGATCCTGCACAAATAAAGAATTACAGACCTATATCCCTCTTAAATTCAGATTACAAAATATTCATGGCTATAATGGCTGAGAGATTAAAAAAATATATGACAGAGTTTATACACGTAGACCAAAACGGCTTTTTGCCTAACAGATATATAAGAAATAATATCAGGAGAATCTTAGACTCTCTAGAATACTATGAGGCGCACAATGAAAAGCAAATGGCATTAATTTTTTTAGACGCGCAAAAAGCGTTTGATAATGTTAGGTGGGATTTTATGCTTTGCCAATTAAAATATATGGATTTTGGGGGAAATTTTATAAAAATGTTTAAAACGATATATTCAGAACAGAGAGCAAAAATAATTATTAATGGGGAAACAACAGACAGTTTATATATAAAAAAAAGGAACAAGACAAGGTTGCCCACTGTCTCCCCTATTGTTTATAATGTCCTTAGAGGTGCTAACAAGAAATATCAGGGCAGATGACCAAATAAAAGGCCTAGAGATTAAAAAAGAAAGCTTTAAAATACAAGCTTTTGCAGACAATCTAGCTTTCATTATTGAGGAACCGCTGCAATCAGGAAGTAGACATGGAAGTTTTGGAGGAATATGGAAAATTGGCTGGCTTAAAAATTAACAGAGAAAAAACTAAAATGATTGTTAAAAATATGACTAAGACACAAGAACTTGAATTAGTAGAAAAATTGGATATTCAAACTACAAAAAAAAATAAGATATCATATTTTTCGGAGTATAAGATGCACCGGAATATAAGACGCACCTTAATTTTGGGGGAGGAAAACAAGAAAAAAAGAATTCTGCCTCTGCCTACCAGCATCAAGATTAGCGGGGTCCTCACTTCCACAGGGATTTTGATAATGAGCAGCACAGATCTTTTTATCTGTTCTAACAATAAAAATGAATTTTGCTTTCTAAGATTACAGAAATATGAAGTGAATAAGAAATTACAAGTAGTCATATATGATTGTATAATCTTCTGTGTTTTTGGATTATTAATAAAACATATTAGTAGCAGATATTCCTTGATTTTTCAGAATCCACTTTTGTTGCATAAGGTAAATCTCAGATTTCTGCTATGGAAGTGGTCAGTTTACTTGTATAAGGTGACTAACTAAATTTCCCAAGAAAAGCCTCCTCAGGTAATACTAGGAAAACTTAGAAGAATAATGAGATTTCTTTAAAGCACATATTCTTCAAATCTTTAATCAGACTTTCTGTTTTATTATGCATCTTTTGACATTTTTTTCTGCAGAAATTGGGGTGGAATTTAACTGGAGTGGGTGGGGTGGGGTATGATTTTCATGGGGGTTGAAGACAGACTTGGCTCTATTCCCAAAATGCCCCGGTCTTCTTACCTATAGCCGTAGGCATTGAAAGCTGGGCTTTCTCTCAGAAAGGCCCGATAGAGAGGCAGCACACCAGTCCTCCTGGACCTGCCATTTCGTAAACATGCTACCAGGTTTCCCAGCAAGCCCCTGCGCCTTTGCTGCCTCTGTCAGCAAAGCAGCCGAAGCAGCCCAGGGAACTGCATTGAAAGCCTTTTAAACGAAAGCATTTTCTGGTGGCAGATTCCCCTACGTTTTGGGGGAGGGGGAATCTGCCACTCTTTTTGTAATCGGAGAAGGGGATCTGGTGCCTGAAACGCGAGGAGGAGGATCGTGGAGGAGAAAGTTTCCAGGTGGCAGATTCCCCTCCATTTTGGGGAGGGGGAATCTGCCACCTGGAAACTTTCCTCCACGATCCTCACGTTTCAGGCACTCTTTTTGCAATCAGAGAAGGGGATCTGGTGCCTCAAACGCGAGAAGGATCATGGAGGAAAACGTTTCCAGGTGGCAGATTACCCTCTGTTTTTGGGGAGGGGGAATCTGCCACCTGGAAACTTTTTCCTCCACGATCCTCCTCGCGTTTCAGGCACCAGATCCCCTTCTCTGATTGCAAAAAGAGCAGCAGCGGCTCCTCAGGTGCCTCGGGAGCAGGCTTCAGGTGGGGGTGGGCAGTACCGGCGGTGGTGGCTCGCTTCGGGTAGCAGCAGCGGCGATGGCGGCGGCGGGGAGAGCAGCGGCGGCGGCGGGGACAGTCGCGGCTGGGGCAGTGGCGGCGGAGGCAGGGACACCGGTGGGGAGAGTGGCAGCGGTGGCAGGGAGAGTGGGCGGGGACAGTCACGGCGGTGACGGAGGCAGGGACAGCGGCGGGGAGAGCGGCATGGCGGCAGGGAGAGCGGGGAAGTCAGCGGGGACAGTCACGGTGGCAGCAGCGGCGGCGGAGGCAGGGACAGCGGCGGGGAGAGCGGCGGCAGGGACAGCGGGGATGCTGGCGGGGACAGTCACGGCGGTGGCAGCGACGGTGGAGGCAGGGACAGCGGTGGGGAGAGCGGCAGTGGCAGCAGGGACAGCGGGGATGCCAGTGGGGACAGTTGCGGCTGTGGCAGCAGCGGTGGAGGCAGGGACAGCAGAGGCAGGGACAGCGGCGGGGAGAGCGGGGATGGCGGCGGGGACAGCGTCGGCGGGGACAGTTGTGGCGGGGACAGTGGCTCCGGGCAGCAACGGCTGTGGCGGCGGTGGCCAGCAACCTCCGAAGGGTGGGGGCTGGTGGGTGGGGGCTGGTGGGTGGGTGGTGACTACATTCAGTGTATAAGACGCACCCAAATTTTCACCCTCTTTTGGGGGGTTAAAGGTGCGTCTTATATTCCAAAAAATACGGTACTTGGGGATACAAATAACATCAAGGTGCGCCACATTGAAAAAAGATAATTATGAAAAATTGATAGAACAAATAAAATTGGATTTAGATAAATGGACAAACCTTCAACTCTCCCTTATGGGGAGAATAGCATTAATAAAAATGAATATACTACCAAGGTTATTATTTATATTCCAATGTATACCGATTAAATTGGAAAAAGAATTCTTTCAAAATTTAAATAAAATTACACTGAAATTTTTATGGCAAAAGAGAAAAGCAAGGATTACATTAAAATTGTTACAAGATTCAAAGGAAAGAGGAGGATTTGGATTTCCAGATTGGGAAAAATATTATTTGGCCACTAAATTAATATGGATAAAAGATTGGATACAACTGAAAAATCATAGATTATTAAAACTGGAAGGACACGATCTACAAGTAAGCTGGCATGCCGCCTTGTGGGAAGAAAAACATAAAAATCACCAATACTTCCTGAGACATTATGTTAGACGAGCACCGATAGACGCATGGATAATAATCAAACGGCAAAATTACATAAAGATTCCTAATTGGACTTCGACCTTAGAGATGATTACTCATCCAAACTTTATGAACCCAGGGAAAGTAATAACATATAAACAGATAACAAATGAAATTGGAGATCTAAAATCGAGGACGGAATTAAAGGAAGAAGGCGTAGATTTAGAATGGTGGGCTTATTTACAACTGCAGTCAAAACATGGGAGAGATAAAAAAAATCCAGGAATTGAAATGGAACTAACAGAATTAGATAAAATAATTTTAGGACCAGAAGATAAAACAATTAAAAATATTTACCAATTCTTCTTAGAACGGGCCTTATTTGAAGAGCGGGTCAAAGAAACCATGATAACTTGGTGTAGAGATTTTGGGTTTAATATTGACCTAGAAAAATGTCAACACCTATGGCAAAGAAACCAAAAATTGACACTGGCTACTTCATATAAGGAGAACTTATACAAGATGTTTTACAGGTGGCACTTCCCACCAACAAGATTAGCCAAAATGGGTACACATCTTTCTTCATTATGTTGGTAATGTAAAATCCAACCCGGCACATATTATCATATGTGGTGAGAGTGCCATAAAGCACAAGAATTCTGGACAACAATCAAACAATGGCTGGAAGAAATATTGAAAATAAAATTGGACCTCAAACCAGAACTTTTTTTTATTAGGGATAACATTAGATAAATATGATAAAAATATAATATACTTAATGTTACATATATTGACTGCCGCAAGGTTAACTTTCGCTCAAAATTGGAAAAAACAAAACGTACCCACAGAAGAAATTTTTTTACGTAAAGTATTAACATGTGCTGAAATGGATAGGTTAACGTCAGAAATGAAGGGAAAAGATGAAACAGAATACATTGAAACCTGGAATAAATTATATCATTGGTGGGGAGAAAGGAGAACCAAGATTAAAAATTAAAATGGTGGAGATGAAAAGAAAAACTATAACTCATTATTTGTAATTTAAGATAAATAACGATGTATAAATTAGCGGAATGTAAATATGTATACTAGATTACGATTCGTCATGTACTTGTTTTTTATGTTTATTGTATGTTTTGTCTTTTTATCTGTTTTATAAATAAAAAAAACTGAAATGATGAGGTTTTAAAAATTTGTTTATAGATTAAGAGATGGGATATGGGGAAAATGATCATTTGTTTTATCTTAACAGAAGATACTAAAATTGTTTAAGCTTGTGATGAAGGGGAAGTCACTTAGTTATGTATTTTTCATTTTCTTTACGATAGTCATATTTTTCTTTTCCAATTTTTTCTTTATATTGTTTTATTGTTTTGCAATTGGAGTTTTATTGTTGCAATTTTGATTTTTAATAAAATTATTATTAGAAAAAGAATTTAAAGTTTAAAAGAAATTCAAGTTTCTCCTGTGCGCTGCTTGGAGAGTCCAAGCATGGGTTAAACTTCTGTCAGTTGCCAAGGGATTGAGTTAAAAATAGATCTGAACACGCCCTCTCTGCTCCACCGAGGTCAGTTTTTCAAATTCAATCGAGCCAAGAGGGACATTTCTTTCTCTTTCTTATCTCACCACCTTGAAAAACGACTAGGAATTGCTAGGACTCTTCTTCTTAACTGCTATTCAACGGATTCAGGAATCTGGGCATTTTCGAGGAGTCTTCCTTGTTGCCCTATGGCCATTATTGCTGCCGGCTTGTGCACTGGTTTCCTCGGCCCGCCGGCAAGAACCGCCACTGCGAAACAGCTGAGGGAGCCGGAGTCCTTGCCCGATCTCGGGTTATACTCCCTGACAGCGGAGAGGCACAAGGCAGCTGGAGATATTTCTCCGCTCGGCTGTTCGCTTAATTGAGGTGGAGGCACTGGGAGAGACACTCCCTGCCAAGCGCCAGAGACATCGTTGAGGCGCGGGGTGAGTCGGCTTCCCCGAGGTGCCATTTTGGACACTGAGACAGTGCCACATCTCATTCCCTTTGTTAGCAGCCATTTTGGATCTTTGGATCAGCCGTTTCCTGATTGTGACTGCCATTTTGTTGCCATTGAGTGCTTCGAGCCTCAGAGAGAACCTCACAGAGACCTCGCTTCTCATCTGCTATACTGCCTTCCGCTTGCCGCTAACCCTTCGAGTTGGTGAGGGTGAGTGTGCTGATTCCCGGGGAGCCGTTGAACAGTCACTACCATCTGCTTAACACCACTCTGTGACCTATAGGAGTCCCTGCCTTAGGGCTATACTCTTCCCTATTATTACTGGGCACTTGACCTCGCTCAGCTCTAGTGCTGTACAGGTCTGGAACTATATGGGAGCACTCAATTAAGATGGCTGGCAAATCGAACAAGCATGGTGGAGAAGAAGCTTCCGACTCATCAGAGCCCGGTGGCAGAGGCCATAAATCTACTAAAGGGCACCTCAAATAAAGCAAGACCCCAAAGGCCTCATCAAAAAAGGCATCTGCAGCGGCCATTAAAGGACACTGAGAGGCGACTACGGGCCTTGGAGAAACAGTACTCTAAGGCGCAAAAGCCGCCCTCCCACTGCAATCTACCTTACATCAGGAGATGCATTTGCCTCCCCAAATTATTATTCCTCCCCAGCCGGCCATTACCAGGTCAGCGACTGAGCAAGACTGGTCACCTGACCACCCTAACCATTCCCAAGACATGGGACTGGATGAAACACCCTTACAAGCTGATCCTGTCCCAGGGCCCAGCCTGACTTCCTTACCAGCCACCTCCTCTTCTCAAACGGCAATTTCTTTGGCCACATCTACCCCCACGGCTGCGGGCCTCTGTCCTGGGGACGACCAAATACAGGGCCTCCCACAGGAACTGTGGGACATTATAGCCAATGCCTTTTCCCAAGGTATTGCCACTCTCCAGCAGAGGAATGCTTATTCTGCAACCCATGCGCAGATGCATGAGGCCTGGCCCACTATAGTGGCCCCATATTACCAGCACTCTTCAGTTCTGAGTGATGAACCCCTTAGAGGGGAGGGGAGCATTTTTGATGAAGACCTGTCAGAAGATGAGGGCATGCTCCCAGAACAACCAGCCTTTAGAGGCCTCTTCAAGCCAGCCCTGTTTAAGACACTCTTATTCAAGGCCAAAGCCATTGCCAATATGGGCGTGACCATAGCGCCAGCAGATCTTTCCGTGGGCACAGATCTGGCAGAGGGTTTGTTTTCTGAACCAGTCCAAGAAAAGGAATCTATTCCATCTTCCAAAATTTTCCTGGACACTATACAGAGGCAATGGTCTCAGCCTGCCGCTGCATCTGGCCCGTCCTCTTCAGACCACAAGTTCTATAGCTCAGGGTCTGACCTGGAGGATCTCTTGCAGCTCCCTGCAGTGGACACCCCTGTGGCTAATTTGGTTTCATCGGCAGTTCTTCCCACTGAAATTGCAGAGGGGCTAAAACAAGAGGACCGCAAGGCAGAATCGACCTTGCGTAAGACCCACCAAGCCGCCGCTTGATCTATAAGGGCAGCTACTACTGCATCATTCTTTAATAAAACATCCATCATGTGGATCAAGGAGATGCAGGCCAGGGTAGGGCTGGATGACACTCGTCTGCGGCAGGACTTGAATAAGTTTTTAGCAGTGGCAGAATTCTCAGTGCATGCGACTCTTAAATCGGCCAAGTTCGCGTCCCATGCCATGGCTTCTAGTGTAACCTCCCGCAGCCTCCTGTGGCTTCGCCATTGGCAGGCGGATATGCGCTCGAAATGGCGCCTGGCAGCTGCTCCCTTCAAAGGAGGCAATCTTTTTGGTGATTCCCTGGACTTGATCCTGATCGAGAACAGGGACAAAAGAAAGGTGATGCCCAACCTCTACTGGTGGGCAGATCGCCATCCGGCATCTTATTTCCGCTGGCAGCCCTTTCGGCCCGAGACGGCCTTTGGTGCCCCCCCAATTCCAAAGGTCTTACTATCAGGAGGCAGACAGGCCACAGAAGAGATCCACCTATAGAGACAGAGGCAGGCAGTTTAACCAATCCAGGCGCCCATTTTGAGACTCCGGGTCTCGGGCCTTTCATAGTTCCAAGTGACTTCAGGATGGAAGCTCCCATCGGCGACAGATTACTACACTTTGCTGCCCAATGGGAGGTCACCACCACAGACGCCTGGGCCCTCCAGACAATAAAATTTGGACTTACGCTAGAATTTCTCTCACAGCTCCTGAGGTGTTTTCTCCAGTGCCCCACTCCATCCAATACCAGCAAGAGGGCCCTCATGGAAGCCGAAATTCATCACTTGCTGGAGATTTTGGCCATAGAGAGGGTGCCCTCGGGGCAGGAAAGACTAGGTTTCTATTCCATCTTATTCCTAGTCCCCAAAAGCTTGGAAAGGTGGAGAGCTATCCTAGATTTGAAGCAGCTCAACATTTATGTAGTGTACAAGTGCTTCAAGATGCAATCCCTGAAGTCCATCCTGGGATGCAACAGGAAACACGATTGGCTTACATCCATAGACCTCAAGGAGGCCTACCTCCATGTGTCAGTACGTCCGTCACACAGAAGGTTCCTGAGGTTCTGCTTTGCAGGGTCTCATTTCCAATACCGAGCCCTGCCATTCGGCCTGTCATCGGCACCAAGGACCTTCACCAAGCTCCTATATGAAGTGGCGGCATACCTCAGGGCGTGTCCAATACACCTTCAGTGTTATTTGGACGATATTGCCATCCAGTCAGCATCGCCCCTGCATGCACACAAGGACCTCCTTCTCACAATTCGGACTCTACAAGCACACAGATTTTCTGTAAATTTCCAGAAAAGCCATCTTACTCCGACCACCTCGCTCCTTCATTTCGGGGTGGTCATCAACAGCGAGACTTGTGAGGTCTTCCTGTCGCTGGAGCATCGAGCCAGCATCGCTTCCCTGGTGACCCTGATCCACCAGCAAAGGTGTGTTCCACTAGCTCTTCTTTCCCAACTGTTGGGAAAGTTGATTTCCTGCATAGGCGTTGTACCGTGGGTGAGACTTCACGTTTGCATGCTCCAATGGTGCCTGCTACCGCATCAATGGGTGAGGACCAGTCATTCAAACACCAAGGTATGGGTGCAGGCGGCAGTCCTTCAATTGCTGCGCTGGTGGACATCTCTGGCCATCCAAAAGGGCTGCTTATTCAAGGAGCCCACCCGAGTAACGATAACCACAGACACCAGTCTGTTCGGGTAGGGAGATAACACCCAGTCCCAGGTGACCCAGGGACTTTGGAGCCCTTCGGACTTGACCAACACCAACATAAATCTTTTGGAGCTTCGAGCTATGCACCTGGCCCTCCAACATTTCGAGGGACTGATGAGGGACTCCCATGTCCTCATATTGACGGACAATGTGGCCACCCGGTCTCATATCAACCGTCAAGGGGGCACGAAGTCCAGACTCCTCATGAAGGAAGCAGAGACGCTCGGACTATGGGTGGAGCTGCACGTCTGCTCAATTCGAGCAGAGCACATCTCAGGCATTTTAATGTGCAAGCTGTGGTGCCCACCTACAGGTACTGAATGTAAAAGAGTAAGTTGTTGTATAAAGTTAAAATGTGGTTAAAAGGAATTGTTTAAACAAGTAAGTATGGAGCCAAACCATAAATGTATGGTAAGTAGAAAGGGGGAGGTGTTTATCGCAGTACTCCAGAAGGGAGGGGGGATAGATTACATCATAAGGAGACAGCCAATCGGATCATAGATAGCAGGGCCAGGAACTATAAAAGGCCTAGTTGGAAGAGCTGAGGAGATCTCTCTGTTTGTGGTAACTTCCAAGAGGGAAGGTTTATAAGGAATCTCTGCCTGAGTTTAACTGTCCTAGAGGGAAGTTAACAGGAGAGAAAATAGACTCTAGGCAGTTCTGTGGGAAGCAGGTGCCAGGGTCAGGAGAACTCTGTTTGTGTTAACTTCCAAGAGGGAAGGTTTAGTGTGAAGAACTGAAGAGCTCTCTCTGTGTGTAACTTCCAAGAGGGAAGGTTTATAGGTATTCTCTGCCTGAGTTTAACTGTCCATGAGGGAAGTTAATAGGAGGGAAGATAGGCTCTAGGCAGTTCTGTGGGAAGCAGGTGCCAGGGTCAGGGAACTTTAGTGATTGATATATTGTGTTATTTGTAGATAGAGATAAATGGTGAAACGTGCTCTTATCTATAGGCCTTAATTCAAAGAAGAACTGGGTTTTCTTACATTTAGTCAGGAAGGCTAGTAAAGTCTCTTGAGGGGAAGAAAAGAAAAAAAAGAATTGAATAACTGGTTGTGGCTGTAACAAATTCATTTGACATTTACTGAGAAGTTGTGTTTAAATAAACTGTTTTCTTGTTTGTTCAAGAAACGTCTCAAAGTCTTTCTATTTCTCACATAAAGCATATCTTAAGTAATTCTGCAGAGCATAGAGATAGTGTAACAGTAAAAATCAAGCCTCTAAAGAGAGAGAGAAGTGAAACAGAGGGCTCGACCCTTGGTCAGGGAGATATAAAAAAAGAAAATTAAACATAAATCACCACCAAGACATATAAAACAATAAGCCTGACTGAGGGGGATGGGCGGGACCCTTGCACAGGTGGACTAGTTAAGTCACTCCACCATAGACCATGCAGAGTGGCGCCAGCACCTGGACCTATTAGAGACTCTGTCCCAGAGATTTGGCCGACCAGCAGTGGATTTATTTGCGACTCTGACCAACATGCACCTACCAAGAATCTTTTCCAGATTCCCAGTACCCGGGGCGGAAGGGGTCAATGCACTCCACAGTCCTTGGCCACCAGGACTCTTGTAGGCATTTCCTCCCCTTCCCCTCATCCCAAGGGTGATAGGGAAGCTGATAACGGAGAAGGTGGAAATCATCCTTGTCGCCCCCCATTGGCCCAGGTGCCCTTGGTACGTGGACCTGGTGGAACTCTCAGTGTCTTGTCCCTGGAGGATTCACAACCAAAGGATCTCTCTCAGCCAGGGGGCTCTGCTCCATCCAGAACCTCAGTGGCTGCAGTTAGCCATCTGGCACTTGAGAGGGACAACCTGAGGGAGGACAACCTCTCCGGGAGGGTGATACTTACCATCCAGGCATCAAGACAAGCATCCACCAATCGCATTTATAATGCGACCTGGTCGGCATATTGCAATTTCTGCTCCAACAATCGATTTGATCCACTATCTGCCTCCTTCCAGTAGATCCTAGAATTTTTGCAGGAGGGGCTTGATAAATGTTTAACCCCCAACACCCTCCGCAGACAAGTCGCAGACTTGTCAACCGTAATTAAAATTGACAAATTACAATCCTTGCACTATCACCCTAGAGTGCGCAGCTTCCTGAAAGGGGCTACTAATTTGAGACCCCAGGTTGTCCATCGCTATCCCTCCTGGGATCTCTCCCTGGTGTTACAAGCGCTCACATTGTCACCCTTCGAATAATTGAGAACTGTCTCACTCCGGTTCCTCACCCTTAAGACGGCCTTCCTGGTCACTATAACCTCTGTCAGGAGAGTAGTGGAATTGGCGCTCTCAGGGCACCAGGACTTGTGTCTTTTCCACCCTGACAGGGTTGTCCTTCGTTTGGATCCCGCCTTCCTTCCAAAAGTTAACTCCTGGTTCACCAGGCCCAGGAGGTTATATTACCTGACTTTTGTCCCAAATCCAAACACACTTTGGAACATAAATGGCATAAACTGGATGTCAGGAGGACTCTCCGAATTTATATTAAGAGGACTGCTTCATTCCGTAAGACTGAGGCATTATTTGTTTCATTTCAACCGGCCTCCATGGGTCGGAAGGTCACTCCTTTGACTGTGGGCCGCTGGCTGAAGATATGTGCATTCCACCAGAAGCGTGGCCACCTCAGCGGCTTGGGCCACGCAGGCATCAATCGAAGAAATGTGCAGGGTGGCGACGTGGGCCTCACCTTCGCCATTCATGAAGCACTACAAGCTGGATGAGTTTGCCTCTGCAGAGGCGGCCTTTGGGAGACGGGTGCTACAGAGGGTCTGCTCCACTTCAGCGCCCTTGGACCAGCCTGTTCCCGCCCTCGAGACTTAAGCTTGGGTATATCCCATGCTTGGACTCTCCAAGCAGCGCACAGGAGAAGGAGCATTGGCTTACCTGAACGGTCTTCTCTGTGCGCTGCGGGAGAGTCCAAACCCGCCCTGGCTACCATCAAGGTCCAGAGTCACCGGAAGGTCTGAACTTTGCAACGTCCTCGTCCTTATCGAGGTTTACACCTTCATTGGAAAACTGACCTCGGTGGAGCAGAGAGGGCGTGTTCAGATCTATTTTTAACTCAGTCCCTTGGCAACCAACAGAGTTTAACCCATGGTTGGACTCTCCCGCAGCGCACAGAGAAGACCGTTCAGGTAAGCCAATGTTCCTTTCGTGCTCTTGCATCTGAATTAATGTATACAGGATGTATTCTCAATGGCCTTGAAGATTGGAGGTACATTTACATAAAGCTGTCTCTTGCCTCTGTTTTCTCGAGTAAGTTTATGGTTGGGGATGGGGACTGCAGAAAAGAAAAAGGGATAACCCACTTCTGGGATCCGCTGGGAAAAGTTATTTTCAATAACAGGAAAACTGAATGTAATGCATGTAACTGGTAAAAGAAATTTATAATTTATAACAGAGATTATATTCCATTATGTTTAATAAATGTACAATGAGTTAGAACCAAATTAAGACTCTGATCATGAAACCAATGGAATAAGCTGTCTTAAAAACATTTCTTTCTTTCTGAGTACGCAGATAAAATTGGGTTGGAGTCCAACCTTATGTGACTTTAATAATATGATTAAATATTTTCACAAAAACTTTCTCATAAATAATTAGTCCAAAACTCACATCATAAAGTGCATTTTCATGTATTTTACACTTAGTTGCACAAGGACAAAATAGTCATTTGTATGGATTATAATTAAGAAAATTCATTTGCATCTTTGGATCCTTCTGGCCCCTATATTCTTACACTGTTGATTGTTAATGTGCATCCTATCATATAGAGATGCCAAAAGTAATTGAAAATTGACTGAATGCCTTGCTACTTCAGTTTATCTTCTGCAAATATATAAAGCTAATATTTTATGTGAATGTCCTGAAGCATGGTCTCTTAAGGGATTGTATTGATTGAAAGAGAAGATTTTTTTATTGTTTATTGTAGTTTCTTGGGATGCTAGAAAAACGCAATGTGTATAAAATATACCATATGTGTGAATGCTGAAAAATTTACACAACATACTCATGCGTAGGACAATCACATATACAATTGGGCAAATACTTCTGAAACAATTGTTCGTTCTTATCAAAATATCTTAACAGAACAAGTGATCTAAAGATTAAATAGTAACCTTTCACAGAAAGGTAAGAGGCTATTTAAAAAATAATTGCACCATGTTTGTGTATAACTCAGGCCCAAACTTTTTCACTGCTTTTCCAGGAAATTTTTATGCCTATTTTAGTTTGTTTGATTGTGACCTTCCTGAAAGGCTTTTGTTAGTATTCCAGTTGTTTGTGGCACACTTCAAATTGTTATGTATTCTGTGGGATTCTTACACAAATTAGGAGGTCTCCATAAGCAAGCATGCCCACTTTTTTTTTTAATTTCAGAAGACTAGTAGGTGGTCCTAATATATATATATGAATGATTCTTTTCCCATCAGAGCCCTGGAATTGATAGGAATTGTTGGTTGGAACTATTCATTTGAATTATATAAACTTGACCTGATCTTGGCTTTTTCGCCCTGTTGCCATCAAAAAATATTTTCCCTAACTATCATAAAATCAGGTGAGAAAGTACTTTATAAATAGTCAAATTAGTTAATAAAAATGGTTGCTTCAGGTTTATCTGTGTCTTGCCTGGGTCTTACTATCCCTAAAATGATTCTCAGTTGAACCTAGGGCGCAAGTGCTCTTCAAGTTTTTTTTCCACTGCCAAAGCAATAACACTTTTTTTTCTTGAACTGATTGTCCCACTTTATTGGAATTCTTTATTTTCCTTTCTGATTTTTAATTTATGTTTACTTGTTTTCAAAACCCTTCAGAGTTGTCCCCCCACCTTTCAGGAAACCTTGTTCAACTATTACAGGCTTTCAGCTTTCAACCTAATTTCCTGAGTGTCAACATTGTAGGAACAAACTCCCCCACAACTCTTATGGGTATAAACAGTGCATTTTCCCATTGGTAAATGCCAAACAATAGATAATAATTTATGAGCCTCTATCTGGCAAGAAGCTTTAAAGGTGGTAGACACAGGAGTTTTCATCTTGATATGATATGACAGCTTTTGAACGATTCTTCTCTCTTCTAGATATTAATGCTGAAGCTGAGTTTCAGCCCAGCATGGCTGAAAGATTGAATCCCTTGTCCAAAGACTGCTGTATTCTCCTCAGTCAGTTAGAATTGCATCTCCTAAACCACTTAATCTCAGATTTTGCCTATAGCCACAGATCCACAGAACTCCAGTGGAACTCATGCTGATCTCTCTGAACCAGCACTTCATCCATTAATCCATTACACTGTCTTCATCCAGGCAATACATTCAAAGATAGGACAGACCCCAATTTCTGGAGATGGTGATCTCTCTGAACTGGCATCTCCTTTTAAATTGGACTAAACTTCTCTTTTAATGTTTTGCTCATTTCTCCACTGAACAGAACTCTAGCAAAAATCATAAAGGACTTAATTAATTCTGACTTTGCTTGTCAGAAGATCACAAGGTGATCACATGACCCCAGCACACTGCAACCATTATAAATATGAACCACTTGCCAAACATCGAAATATAAACCACATGACCACGGGGATGCTGTGATGGTCATAGGAGCTGAAGTGGTGCAGTGGTTAAATGCAGCCATTGCAGGCTGACTGCTAGTTCAGCAGTTCAGCTGTTCAAATCTCACCAGGCTCAAGGTTGACTCAGCCTTCCATCCTTCCGAGGTCGGTAAAATGAGGACTCAGATTGTTGGGGGCAATATGCTGAACTCTGTAAACCGCTTAGAGAGTGCTGTAAAGCACTATGAAGCGGTATATAAGAAAAGTGCTATTGCTATATAGGTGTGAAAAATGGTCATAAATCACTTTTTTCAGTGCTGTTGTAACTTTGAACGGTCACTAAGCAAACTGTTGCAAATTGAGGACTACCTGTAATTTCAGAAAAGAGATTGTCCAGTCTGTTCTTAAAAATCTCCAGTGATGGATCACCCACAACTTCTAAAGGCAAGTTCAGTTCAATTCAGAAGGCAAGTTCAAATTTCAAACGGGGACAGCAGTTTGACCTAATACAATATCTAGTCCAGTGATGGCGAACCTATGGCACGCGTGCCACAGGTGGCACGCGGAGCCATATCTGCCGGCACGCAAGCCGTTGCCCTAGCTCAACTCCAGCATGCATATGCGTGCTGGCCAGCTGATTTTTGGCTCGTGTGAAGGCTCTGTGAGGGCATTTTAGGTTTCCAGAGGGCCTCTGAGGGGGTGTTTTCGCCCTCCCCAGGCTCCAGGGAAGCCTCTGGAGCCTGGGGAGGGCGAAAAATGGGCCTACCAGGCCCACCGGAAGTTGGGAAATGGGCCATTTCCGGCCTCCAGAGGGCCTCTGCGGGGGTGGGAGAGGCCGTTTTCACCCTCCCCAGGCATTGAATTATGGGTGTGGGCACTCACACGTGCGTGACAGCGCGCACACACGCGTTTTCGGCACCCGAGGGAAAAAAGGTTCGCCATCACTGATCTAGTCGATCATCCTTATGGTTGGAGATTTGGTCGCTTTTCAATAAAGTTTTAGGTATAACTGCTCATTTTTTCCTTCTCTGGATAATACTTTTTTTTACTTGCTAGTGTAAATCATTTCATAAAAGGCTAGATACCTCTATCCTCGATAGGTGTGGACTGGATCATTTCCTTTGCTTTTTTTATATATATCAACTCTCTTGGTTAGCCTATGGTTGCTGCCCTGATTCACCTCCTTTTGTAAGAAGGTAGTCTTTCTGAAAATTAGCTCATTAGTTGAATTACACCATGCCTTACAAAGAGACCACCAATTACGTTTCAAAGACAAATGATTCATCACTCATATATTTGCAAAATTCCAAAAACAGTTTGGAATCAGAATGTCATATTATTTCTCTTTTCCTCACTTCCAATAGTGTTAGAAACATTGCTTCATTCTTTGAAGGTTCATTATTTTTTATGAATTATATTACACTATTTCCTTAGGACAAATACTTTTGTCCGGCTTCCAAAGCCTGTGAAGGAGAATATTTCCCCCCACTATTAATCTAAATTGATTGTGTGAACTATCAAGTGCTACTCTGAGTTGGACAAGCAGTCAGATGACAGCATTGACAACCATTCTCTTCTACCTCACCATCACTCAGCACTTTAGACTGGCCTCAGTTTTCAGAGAGTCGCTGTCCTTGAAAAGACATTCTACTGTCATCTAATGGCTATTAGACTCTCCTCAAAAAAGATGGTTAGATATGTGAGTCAGCAAGATGAAGAAGAGCTGACCATTTGCTTGCGATGGCAATTACTTACATATTTATTTATTTAATGTATTTATTTGCAGGACTTATATGACTGTCATCTCATATAGTGACTCTAAGTGGCTCACAACAATCCATAAAACAATTAAAATCAAATCAACCAGCCAGCCCCTCACAACCGTACCAAACTAAATATTGTCACAACTCAGATGGGTTCTGAGTGCAACACTTGGAAGAAGAGCCAGGTTTTCACAGCTCTTGGTAAGATTAAAAGAGCAGGGATCCCTCTGATTTCTGCTGAGAAACTGTTCCAAAGGGTAGTGGCAGCTAATAAAAAAGTGTGCCTCAGAGATCCAATGAAATGGCAATATTTAAGAGATGGATCCTGGAACACACCCACCCTGTTTAATCTAGAAGGATGAGCAGATATCCTCAGGGTAGATGGTCTCAACTAACCTGGTCCTTTATCATGTATTCAAAGAATTCATTTGTAAAGTCATGGGTGATTTACTGTTCTTTCAGATGCACTCTGTCAGTTTGGAGAATTAAAGATGTTCAGAGGAACCACATTTAATAATATGGTCCCTGTGATAAATGGGACCCCTGCCAGACAATTATGTAAGCCGTTAAAAGTTTCTGAATAGGGTTGTACATGGAGGAATAAATTTTATGTGAACCACATATGACCACTCAAGTAAGCATAGTTACAAGTAAGCAATATGCTTTCTGTTCCAGTAGAACATTTAAAGTTGCATATGTTTTTTTAGCATATGTACTGCCCTAGGATTTGGGTGGCGAGTCAACCCCCCCAAATAATTTTTATAAAAGCACAGTTGTTTTCCCTTGTCTTCTTTGAAGATTTAAAGTCATTGTGACATAAGCTGCAAATGCGAACAAGTTACACACTGATGAGATAAATGCATAAATATTTTTTCATCAAAATAGACAAGTTATACTTATTAAAATATATCTGTTCAGTTAACTTTATTTTAGTTAATCCTTTTTAGTAAGGGAGAAAGTTAAATAATTCATTATTCTAAAATGAGGTATTGAGGTTCAAAGTAAGGCATGTTGGTCAAGCAAAATATGACCCATGAAGTAGAACTTGGGAAAATGTTGCCATACTCTTAATGGCTGATCATGTACTGATCATTTATATGTTCATTCTGTTTTGTTTCTGCTCACCAACATGGTTACCTGTTTAAGATTAACTGATCTATGTTCACAGATTGTAACCACTTGACAAACGTGTGTTCTCTTATATTAGGGTTCAATGCTTTGAATGAGATGAAATGTGTCAAATGAATTAAAATTATGTCTTAAAGGCAATGGAGAGGAAAAACCTGTGGACTCCAGACAAAGGAGGATGCAGAGCAAATTATGGTGTATTAATTCCAAATGCTTCATCTTTTCTGTTCCTTCAGAGACTGTCTAAAATTTATTAATATAATTATTGTTTCAGCTGACACCCTTGTAGCTTAAAGATATAAAAGCTATATAGCAGTGGTGGGTTGTAAATTTTTTTTACTACCGGTTCTGTGGGCGTGGCTAGGGGGGCATGTGACTGAGTAGGCGTGGCCAACCTGACATCACTCACGCCCATGCCCACTCTATCACATGCCCCCCACTCAGCCATGCCCACAGAACCGGCTAAAATTTCTGTTTTGCCAGCTGGAATGCTGGCAAAGAAGCCTCACTTTCCCCGCCGCTGCAGCTGCTTCTACCTCAGTGCCAACAACAGTGCTGCGGCTGCAACAGCGGGGAAGGCCCGTCAGAGGTGAGAAGGGTCGCTCCTCCCGCGGCTGTTGCAGCAGCCGCCCGGGCGAGCCGCTCCCCGCCTCAGGCCCATGCCCCCCCACCTAGGTACAATGAAAATTTATGTTTTGCCAGCTGGGAGGCTGGCAAAAAAGCCTCATTTTCCCCGCCGCTGCAGCTGCTTCTACCTCAGTGTCAAATGGTCCATGCCCCCCCCTACACACACACACACACACACACACCGCTTGTCCTGGCAGCACCCAGGCAGTAGCAGCCAAGTGAGGGAAGGAGAGGGACCAGAGAACGAAGCGGGAATGAAGAGGCACCTCTTCCGTCCTCAGCTGTTGCAAAGAAGTGGCAGCTCTGGGTATGCCATGCCCACTTCGTTCTCTTTGGGAGCCGCTTTGCACCTTGTTTGCAGCCCACTCCAAAGGGAGCTCAGATTGTGGCGGCGTTCCGGCTTCTGATGCTGTGGGGTCTGAGGTCGATCCGGCAACACAGGTGCGTTTAGGGGCACCTAATCCTCCGGCAAGCCTGGCCACGCGATGGCCGGAGAATGAGTGAGGGTGGCCAGGTCTTCCCGGGCAGCTGCTCCCAACTGCCCTCCCCGGAGGGGCTCACTTTGCCTGCAGATTCTTCACCCGCCAAGAGTCGAGCAGACCATAGCTGGGCTGCCCGACCCCTGGTCACCGCCCGGCTCAATGCCAGCCCCCCCCTGCCCACCATTCAATTCGCCTGTTCCTGGGGTTGGGCAGCCCAGCTACGGTCGGCTCGGCTCTTGGGTGAAGAATCTGTGGGCAAAGCGAGCCCCTCTGGGGAGGGCAGTGGGGAGCAGCTGCCCAGGAGGACCTGGCCGCCCTCCCTCACTCTCTGGCCATCATGTAGCCGGGCTTGCCGGAGGATTTGGTGCCCTGAAACGTGCCTGTGTCACCGGGTCAACCTTAGACCCTGCAGGGCAGCGGAGAAGCAAAAACCAAGATGGCAAGAGAGGAAGAAGAAGAATGGAAGGAAAGGAAGCAGTGAAGAAAAGAGAGGAGATGGAGAGGAGGGAAGTAGAGCTGAGAGGAGAAAGAAGGAAGAGAGGGAAGTAGAGGGGAGGAGTGGAGAGAGGAAAGTAGATGGGAAGAGATGGATCGTTGTTGCAAAATTGGGCGAAATATGATGTATATAAGAAAGTAAACAGACGGGTAATTTCTTTTGTTAATTTGATGGTTATATAATTGATACTATAATGGAAGATGTTAAAAAGGTTAAAAATATTATAATTAAATGAATGTGACTATGAGAAGACTAATAGTAATAGTAATGCAGTGAATAGTTTGACAGTGTTGAGGGAATTATTTGTTTAGCAGAGTGATGGCATTTGGGGGAAAACTGTCCTTGTGTCTAGTTGTTCTGGTGTGCAGTGCTCTATAGCGTCATTTTGAGGGTAGGAGTTCAAACAATTTATGTCCAGGATGCAAGGGTTCTGTAAATATTTTCACAGCCCTCTTTTTGACTCGTGCAATATACAGGTCCTCAATGGAAGGCAGGTTGGTAGTAATTGTTTTTTCTGCAGTTCTGATTATCCTCTGAAGTCTGTGTCTGTCTTGTTGGGTTGCAGAACCAAACCAGACAGTTATAGAGGTGCAGATGACAGACTCAATAATTCCTCTGTAGAACTGTATCAGCAGCTCCTTGGGCAACTTCCTGAGTTGGCGCAGAAAGAACATTCTTTGTTGTGCTTTTTTGATGACGTTTTTGATGTTAGATGTCCATTTTAGGCCTTGAGATATGATAGAACCTAGAAATTTGAAGAGCTCTACTGTTGATTCTGTGTTGTCTATTATTGTAAGGGGTGGTAGTATGGGAGGGTTTCTCCTAAAGTCTACCACCATTTCGACAGTTTTCAGTGTGTTCAGTTCCAGATTGTTCCGGTCGCACCACGAGGCTAGTTGTTCAATCTCCCGTCTGTATGCGGATTCATCGTTGTCTTGAATAAGACCAATCACTGTTGTATCATCTGCAAACTTCAGTAGTTTAACAGATGGATCGTTTGAGATGCAGTAATTGGTATATAAAGAGAAGAGAAATATGTAAATTCATAAATAAATACAGTGTAACCATGTTAGTGTGCCAGATGAGCACACTAACACTTAGACTGGTATTGCATTCTCCACACAATGAATAAACCTTATCTTAAAGATACCAAATCCAAGCTCTATAAAGAAAATCTGTATTGTACAGCCAAATATATATCCTAACAGGATTGCTTTAAACAAACTTATTGGGATGTGTAGCACATTGTGCAAAACTCATACTGGCACTAATTCATTTTTAAGACAACTTGAAAAAATAATACTCGGAGTATAAAATAAGTCTGAAGTCCTTGGTTATTAGCCATGGCTAGAAAGTATAAATTGTACAGGAAACTTTTTTAAATGTTTAGTTTTCTGGCTCACTAATATTGCTTCTCTCTTGGAATTGGAGTTTACTCTAGACCAGGGGTCGGCAAACTGCGGCTCGCGTTCCACACGTGGCTCTTTGGCCCCTTGAGTGTGGCTCTTCCGCAGAAGCTGAGTTTTCGGCACTGTGCATGTGTCGTCATTTAAATTTGCTGACCCCTGGTTTACGCGAAAAGAAGCAAAAGAAGGAATTTATAGACATGCTCTGTAGCGCATACTATAGATTAGGTAACAAAGGCGGAGAAGAAGAGCTCGCGCATGTGCCCTGTTGTTCCAGTTGCACCGCAACAGCCAATCAGGACAAGCAGCGGAGACTTTCGAACAAGCGGGAAGCGAAGCTTTGGAGGGGAGAAGTTGAAAACAATAGTAAAGAGTTAACTGCTGTAGAGTCCCCAAGAGTTGCCGCGTGCTTGTAACCCTACAGTGAAGAAAAAGGCTGTTGGGGGAAAGAACACAAGCCACGCGCCCAAAGGGATGTTGAGTTGAGTTCGATTTCCTTAAAGTCGCGGGCGGTCCCTCGGGCATGCGGGCAGTGGTTCCGAAGGGCACAGTCGGAAGGGAATGGAGGTAATAGATAAACATCCCGTCCCATTAGGAGCAGGCCTTAAAATAACTGGGCTGTTCCCTAGAATTGCCTCCTTGCTCAGTGATTGTTAAAACTGCTTTGTAAATACTGTTTAATTCAATGGAACTATGCCCATGTGCAATCCCAGATATATACCAATTCAAGTTCCTTTGAATTGAATGGGGGGCGGGTTGCCCCAGTGAAATGCGTATATTGTTTTCAGCTTTCTGGTATTTGTACAACTAGCTATTTCATGGAATACAGTTCACATTATGCATTTGCATTATGATTTTTTTTTTGTTGCGTACCTAAATTATTGCAGAAGTCACTTGCTTAAAGTAATAATTACTTCTGCATGAAGTTGAGAACAAGGAAGAACTTTATTCAATTTTGTGCCTGACAAAATCAAGCTGTCTTAATGTATCAAGAGTGTATTACATTTCATAGTTTCTGTACTTTTAGAAATCTAAAAACCTGAGCTTTTATCTTTTTCATTCATGTGCATATGTGACTAGTTTTTTCTTCACAAATAGTTATAACATATTCCCATGTCATACCTGCTAGTCATCTGATCTAGTGAGGCTATTAGAATATATTTGTATTTTATTTTATAATACCGGTATAATTTATTTGAGGACTGTTATTAATGCTCAGAACTTTCTTTAAGATCTGTTAGCCTTCTTTTTACTGTTCATAGGCCTTGTAAGTTGCCTAGCCAGGGAAGTGAAACAAGGTATATATTCCTAGAATAGCTTCACATTTGATAAATATACCTTCAGAAAATTTAGAGGCTTTGGCATGGGACCAATACAGGTAGTCCTTGACTTATGACTGCAATTGAGCCCAAAATTTATGTTACTAAGTGAGACAGTTGTTAAGTGAATTTTCCCCATTTTATAATTTTTCTTGCCACAGTTGTTAAGGGAATCACTGCAATTAAGTTATGTTGCTAAATGAATCTTGTGTTCCCTTTTATTTTGTTTGTCAGAAGGTTACAAAAGGGGATCATATGACCCCTGGACACTGCAACTGTCATAAATATGAGTTAGTTGCTAAGCATCTGAATTTTGATCATGTGGGGATGCTGCAACAGACTTAAGTGTGAAAAACAGTCATAAATCACTTTTTTTCAGTGCTGTTGTAACTTTGAACGGTCACTAAATGAACTGTTATAAGTCATATTGTAAAAGGGGCTGGTTTATATAAAGTGTGCTGGAAGAGGGGTGAGATAGAGAGGGAGAGGGGGAGAGAGAGATATAGAGGGAGAGAGAGAGAGATACAGAGAGAGAGGGAGAGAGGGGGAGAGAGAGATACAGAGAGAGGGGGAGAGAGATACAGAGAGAGATACAGACAGAGAGAGGGGGAGAGAGAGACATAGATACAGAGAGGGGGGAGAGAGCCATAGAGACACAGAGATACAAAGAGGGGGAGAGAGATACAGAGAGAGAGGGAGATAGAGAGGGAAAGGGGGAGAGAGCCATAGAGAAATGCAGAAAGGGGAAGAGAAAGGGAGAGGGGGAGAGAGATACAGAAAGAGGGAGGAGATAGAGGGGGAGAGGGGGAGAGAGAGAGACAGAGGGAGAGGGAGAGAGAGAGAGAGAGAGAGACATAGATAGACAGAAGGAGAGAGAGAAAAGGGTTTTGTGGTTCCCAGTTCTCTGTCATAATGACCGGCTGGGTGGATGTGGCTAGGGGGTCATGTGACTGGGTGGGAGGGAGTGATGTCGAGTTGGCCATGCCCATCCAGGTTTTGTGGCTCCCAATGTTTTTTTCTGTGGGAAACAGGTCCAAATGGCTCTTTGAGTGTTTAAGTTTGCCGACCCCTGCTCTAGACTAGATGGATGTTATTCATCCTCCCTTCCATCCATTGAGATGCAGCAGTGAAAGAATCAATTATTTATTCATTATCAGAAGAGTTTTACAGATTATATATTAGCAGATTGATTTTTCAGGTTCACTGTTGAGGGACTGAACCTATAAGGTGAGAGGGAGAAGAAGTTGCCATACAGTTAAAAGGGGTTCTTTGGCCATGAATTTATCTGTAATTGAAAAGCTGACATAATCCATACTAAGTATATATATTTCAAGCATTTTACATTAGGTAATTGATTGTCACAAAGGATGTAATTTGTAAATGGCAGGTTTTCTTCAAATAAAGTTACTCAACAGTCTTCTGCCAAAAGAACTCCAAATTTTTCCTAAACTTTTCCCCCTCTTATTAAAGTTAAATATTTGTTCTAATAATGTTAGCTTACCATTATTGAACAGTCAAACTTACTTATATTGTCCAGAATTCCAAACAAGCCTGCATGAGAAATAACTTTGCAACTAGTAGTGATTCAATGGAGGATACTAGTTCCTACTTGACACAGATATTCGTCGTGAAATCCTGATTTTTGTCTGTGGCTTTACCAGGAGCCATTTCAATTAATTGCCATTCCTTACTATTAGGCCACATGTAATATGTGTGACAATACAGCATATACCATGCTGCAACAAAATCCTCATTTTCTAAAAAAACTGCTATTGATTGGCGTGGGATCAGTCTATTCATGTACAACCTGCTCTTGTACATGATTGTACAAGATTGCAAAAACCTTTTCGTTCTCTTTTTAGAATTAAAGTGATCATCTGATTGTTGAAACTAAGTTACTATTTTATTTATATTCTGCCCTTTTAATAGTACTTCAGTGATAATGCAATAAAATATGCCCCCAAAGCGTGGCTATATCAGAATATTTTAACTATTGTTCTGTCCTCACTACACATTAGTGTGTGTGCAGCTTGACATGCAGCTAAACCCACCTATCCTCCAATAAAACAGATTGTGTGCGTAGATCTGAATGCTTTATTGAAAGAACAGATATGGTGAAACTGGGGAAAATAGGGATACATACAATGAGAACCAAATAGAAGATAGTATTGAGTTACTGCTGAACGTAACAATTAAAAAATACAAGCAATTTAAATCTCACCAGTGATGCTCTATGTGTGGGATGGGTTTGTCCTTGGATGACCATGTGCCACAAATGGATTCTTCTTTGTGCTTCTGCCTTCTCCAAATGCTAAAGGAAATGGAGTCTGGCTTCCCAGCATGCTCTTGTTTTAAGAGTGCGGGCTGATGGGTAAATGGGTGGGGTCTGCTTCAAACAATATACCTGGTATTTGTCTTTCTGGCCACTAGATGGGGCTAGAGAGCAACAACAGTATATAAAAGTTACCCATATTTTTCAGAGTATAAGACACTCTGGACTATAAGACGCACCTACCTTTTTAAAGGAGGAAAACAAGAAAAAAACATCTGCCTTTGCCTCCCAGCATCCATCCGGTATTCATCTGCTGCCCATTCGCCGCAGCCCGTTCGCTACCACCCATTCGCCCCCAACACAGCCTGTTCACTGCCACCATGGCCTGTTTGGTGCAGCCCGTTTGCTGCGGCCTGTTCACTGCCACCATGGCCCGTTCAGCGTGGCCGATTCACCGCCACCCGTTTGCTGCCATGGCCCGTTTGCTGCCATGGCCCATTTGCCGCTGCCTGTTTGCCATGACCTGTTTGCCACTGCCTGTTTGCTGTGGCCTGTTCACCTTCGCCACTGCCCGTTTGCTGCAGCCCATTTGCTTCCAGCGCAGCCCATTTGCCACGGCCTGTTTGCCGTGGCCTGTTTGCCACCGCCTGTTTGCCATGACACGTTCGTCTTCGCCGTGGCCTGTTGGGCGCAGCCCGTTCGGCGTGACTGATTTGCCGCTGCCCATTCACCGCCACTGCAGCCTGTTTACCGTGGCTCGTTTGCCACTGCCATGGCCCGTTCCCATTGCCGTTTGCTGCTGTCCGTTTGCTGCAGCCTGTTAACCGCCGCCGCGGCCCGTTTACCACAGCCTGTTTGCCGCCGCCACAGCCTATTCACTGCCGCCGATCCCCACCGGCTAGAAGTGGCCGAAAATGTGACCCGTGGAGGCCAAAATCGGGGCGTGCAGAGGCCAAAAATGTGACGCGCGGAGGCAGAAAATGGCTGAAGGGGGGCAGCAGGGGGCGTAGTTTCAGCAACATTCTGTGTATAAGACGCACTGCAATTTTCACCCATATTTAGGGGGTGGACGTGCGTCTCATACTCCGAAAAGTACGGTATATGCTGGGGCATGACAACTACTTTCTTAAGTTCTAAAAAAGAGAGAACTAACTGCTTTTTCAGAAGGTTATTCCACAGTCTCAGCTAACTACTGGAAGCCTTATCCCAATGAAATATGATCAGAAATCATGGAGGAGGTGATGAATGTAAAATGGGGACAGACAATAAAGGGAAGAGAAGATAATCTTTCAGACAGTGAGTTCTGAAGCTATTAGTTTTTGTTACCTGAATAGTTGTAGGTGCCTCTCCAGGGCAACAAAACTGTTCTAGAAATTTGGGTCATAGTAAAATCCATATTCGTCTGATAACTATTTTGAGAAAGATAGCATATTATGATCTTCTGATCTACTATTTCCCTAGCAGGAAAGTTTGATAAACGTGATTCTCCTTATCTTGTTTTTTTTTCATTTAGCTAACCTTTTAAATATTAGAATATTGTAGATATTTGTTAAATGGTATAGATGAGAAAATGAATTATTGTTCCGGGGCGGGCGCTATGGTGGAGCGGAGCGAAGAAAGCTAACTGTGAACTTCGCCCGAGTTTTCGTGTTCCTGGAAGCCGAAAGGGAGTGCGATTCTTTGGAGGAGATCGCAGAAAGAAGGGGGACACTGAACTGCAGCGGGGGATGGTGCTATCTCCCGCTGAAATAGGTGGAAACCCCGATAACAGACACGAAAGAGATTGGCGACTGAAGACGATCCAGAGACATGGCGTTTCGATCTTGATGTAGAGGAAGAAAAGCGAGAGTGAAACGGTAAACGCTTGACAAATCTCTCCTTCCAAGCCTCAAAAGTGCTGAAACCTACTGAAATCAGAGACAGAATAGTAAAGGCGGAAAAGCGATAGTCTCCTGAGAGGAACGGGCGGCACATGAGCGGTAAGGAGTTATAAGAGAAGATATCGTAAAAAAAAGGATTGGAGAAGGATTAAAAAATAAATAACTGTTGCTAGTTTTAAGATCGAAACTTTTTGGGATCTGAATAATAAGGAAAACGCAAGAATAGTGAAAGTATTGACTTTGTTATTTCTACGGAAGCAAGCAGATAAGAAAGAGACTGTAACAGTGACACAGAATTTTTTCTGACAGCGACATCTTGGAAAGAGTTGAAGATTAGAAAAGGAGATACTTTTTAACAATCACGGTCAGAGATTGACATAAAGTTTGGAATACACACTTGAAACTGTTACATTTGAAACTGTTGCGATTTTGTGGAGGCTACTGCTTAACCTTTGAATTGCTACAGAAAGAGGAGATATACTCCAAGGACAGATAAAAGGAATATAATTGGGGGGAAAAAGAGACAGTGACTGTGCAGTTCTTGAAACAGACGACATCTTGAAAAACTAATTGAGGATACATTGATTGCTTTTCTTGGTTAAAAAAAACTCTTTGGGACTGAAATATAGAACTTTGACTTATATTTAATATTTAACTGAGTAACAAAATAATAATAATAACAATATAGCTATTTTCAATTGATTTAAAAGAAGTATTGGAGTATTTACAAAAGGTTAAATTCAATATATAGTGATAAGTAATTGTAAGACACTTTATAGATAGATTGAATGATTGATTGATAACCATAGAAATTGATTGATTTGATTAACTGAATGTTATAAAAAACAAATATATAGAAACTTGGAATTAAGAATTATAAATAGTAAAATATTTAGAATATTGTTAATAGTGGACTTAGAATATTGTTATTGATTGCTTGGTGAAGAAAGAAAAAAAGGGGGGGTAAAAGTCAATAATTGTTAAACAGAAAGGAGAAACCTCATGAAGAGGTTATATGAAAGTGTGGAATAACTTCTTTAAAAACTACAATTTTTTTACAAAAGTACAAATGTCCTCGACTACGGTGACAAAAACTGTAAAGAAAGCAGCTTCGGCAGCACCATCACCGGCAGGACAAAGACTATTAACAGAAATGAGAACAATAGAGAAACAGGGACAAACACCATCTTTACAATCTATGCAGGCCTCACTTGATAGAATACAGGAGTTTATGTTTGCATCACAGGAAAAAATGACAAAAACACAAGAAACAATAGAAAACAACCATGAGGAAATGAAAGGGAATTTTGAGGAGGTCAAGGGAGATATCAAGAAATTAGACAATAGAATGGAAAATATACAAGAAATAGTAGCTAACCATGAACAACAAATAAAAATAATAGTGGAAAAAACAGACAAGGTGGAAAAAAGGCAGGAAGCAACAGAAGAAAAATTGAGAACGATAAACAGGAAGTTGGAGGGGGCAATCTCACAGCTCGAATTTGAAAAAGCAAGCTATTACCTGAGATTCCAAAATGTCTTAGAAGAAAAGGAAGAAGATACCTTAAACTTAATATCAGAAATTTTGGCAGAAGTCCTTCAAGTAGATAAGGAAAAAATAAAAACCAACATTGATGAGATTTATAGAGTCCAGAATAATTGCATAAGGAAACATAAATTATCCAGAGAAATCCATGTTAAATTTACAAAAAAGCATATAAGAGATGAGATTTACAAAATTACAAGGACAGGACAAATAAATTACAAAGGAAAGGATATTATAATCTTGAAACAGATACCAAAAAGAATAAGAGACAAAAGGAGGGACTTTCAATATCTCTCAGTAAAATTAATAAGAAGAGGAATACCATTTAGATGGCTAGTGCCGGAAGGACTTCTGGTCACATGGAAAGATAAAAAAATAAGAATAGACACATTGGAGAAAGCAGATTAATTTATCGAGCAATATCTAGAACTAGAAGGAGAGAGCAGTATAGAAATAGAAACACAAAGTCTAGAGGAACAAAGTACAGAAGAAAGAGAGAAGTTAGAGAAAGCACACAGTAAGACCTAAATAGAAACACGGAGAGTAAGAACAACTAGGACAACAGCAAAACAATAAAATGGGAAATGTAGTTAAAATCCTATCAGTCAATATAAATGGAATTAATTCGCCGATTAAAAGAAGACAAACTTTCAATAAACTACAAAAACAAAATTTAGATATAATTTGTCTGCAGGAGGTACATGTCAAAAAAGAATATGTTAAATTACTAGAAGTACAAAAACTAGCGAAACTGTTTACATCATTGGATGATTCAAAAAAAAGAGGAATTGCAGTATATGTTAAAGACTGGTTGCAACCAAAACAAATATTTCAAGATAAAGAAGGTAGAACACTGATGATAGAGATTTCAATAAACCAAAAAAAAAAATGTTACTTATAACAATTTATGCTCCTAATTGTAAACAAAAAGAATACTATAAAGAATTACATGAACAAATAGTGAAACTAGAGAAAGAAAATATTTGTATAGTGGGAGATTTCAATGCTGTACTAGACAATAAACTGGATTATAAATCAGTGAATAAAAAACACCATGAAAGAAAGATATTACCATGTGAATTTTTTGATTTGGCTAGGGAATTTAACCTTAGAGATGCCTGGAGGGAAAACCACCTATATGAAAACCAATATACATACCACTCTACCCCACAAAACTCTTGGTCGAGAATAGACATGGTTTGGACCGATATAGAAACACTGAATAATATGCAAGAAATTGAAATAAAACCAAACATATGGGCAGACCATAACCCCATAGTTTTCACAATAAAAGGGAGGAAAAGGGCAAACAAGAGATGGTTTATGAACCAGGCGATAATAAAAGAAAAGAACTACATCAACTACATGGAAAAACAGTTAGCCTTTTTTATGAAAGAAAACTGGAATAATGATACCACGATTCAAAACCTATGGGACACCACAAAAACATACATAAGAGGACTAACTACAACATATACTATAAGGAGAAATAAAAATAAAAATAAACAAATTAATGAATTGCAAAAAAATGGGAGAATTAGAATATGAACAACAAATTGAACCACTAAACAAAAAAATTAGAGAAGAAAAGGTTTTAATTAAACATAGAATTAACTTACTGACACAAGAGGAGGTGGCACAGAAAATTGAAACAGCAAAACAAAATTATTTTGAAAACGCCAATAAGCCAGGCAGGTGGTTAGCCTATAAACTACGAAAGGAAAGAGAAGAAAGACACATACAACAATTAGAAGATGAGAATGGTGATGTAAAAACAATGATAGAGGAGAAAAAAGATATAATACTTAAATACTTTAGGGAACTATATAAAAAAGAGGAAATAAGGGAAGATGATATACAAACCTATCTGCAACAAGCAAATGATACACCAATAACAGATTCAGATAAAAAGATATTAGAGGAAGAAATAACATTGCCAGAACTGGAAAAAGCCATAAAAAAACAAAAAAATAATAAAACACCTGGACCGGATGGCATATTAGCTGAGTGCTATAAAGAACTACAGAACTCTGTAAAACAACTATTACTAGTAACATACAATGAAGTCCTAAACAAAGGGGAAATCCCCAAAACCTGGGCAGAATCAACAATATCACTAATTCCCAAAGACAAAACAGGAAAGCAGAAGATACAAAACTACAGGCCAATCTCGCTGCTGAACGTGGACTATAAGATCTTCATGACAATAATGGCGGAAAGATTAAAAAACATAATTAATAAAAACATACACCCTGACCAAAACGGTTTCCTCCCAAACAGAAATATTAGAAATAACACGAGAACGATCATGGACATACTAGAATATTATGAGGTAAATCCAGGAAAACCTGTAGCTCTCATGTTCCTCGATGCCCAAAAAGCTTTTGACAATCTAAATTGGGATTTTCTCATAAAAAAATTAGAGATTACAAATTTTGGCCCCAAATATATTAGGATGATTAGAACTATATATTCAAAACAAACAGCTAAGATAATTATAAACCAAGATATAACAGACAAATTTGACATTCAAAAAGGAGTAAGGCAGGGATGTCCACTGTCCCCCTTGCTATTTATATTCACATTAGAAACGTTACTACAGCAAATTAGGCAAAACCCAAACATCGAAGGACTTAAAATTAGAGGACAAGAGTACAAGCTTCAAGCTTTTGCAGATGACATGGCCTTCAATATAGAAAACCCGATAGAGGTTGGACCAAAATTATTAGAAGAAATAAATAAATTTGGAAAAGTAGCAGGCTTAAAAATTAATAAAAATAAAACCAAAATAATAACAAAAAATTTGCCAAATAAACAAATTCAGGAATTAGAAGAGAAATTGGGTATCCAAGTTGTTAAGAAAATTAAATATCTAGGTATAATACTAACGGCTAAATGTACAACAATCAAGAATGATAATTATATAGAATTGAATAAACAAATAGAAAAAGACTTGGAAAAATGGACCAAACTACCTATTTCGTTAATAGGGAGGATCTCGACGATTAAGATATCAGTGTTACCAAAAATATTGTACCTGTTCCAAACGATACCAATTAAATTAGACAGAAAATACTTTGAAAACTTAAATAAAATGATATCTAAATTTGTTTGGGCAGGGAAAAAGGCAAGAATTAAACTAAAATATTTATAGGATAATAAAGAGCAAGGGGGCTTTGGACTCCCAGATTGGGAAACCTATTACCAAGCAGCAATATTACAGTGGGTAACCAATTGGATCAAAATTAACAACAAAAGAATATTAACTCTCGAGGGACATGACCTACAGGTAGGATGGCACGGATTTTTATGGGACAGAAAACACAAAACACATTCCTATTTCCAAAAACATAAAATTAGAGAGTCATTATACAACATAATCGCCAAAATAAAACACCAACATTACAAAGAAACCCCGATATGGTTCTCAACCATGGAGGCGATTACCTATCCCACCACAACAGATATACATAAAATGGTTAAGTATGAAGAAATATTAGATGAACAAGGAATTAGAATAGACTGGTGGCCATATTATCAAATTAAAACTAGATTACAAGAAGATAAGAATAAATTCGGAATAGCAAAAAAGAAATCAGAATTGGATAAAATTTTACTGGGACAAGAAAAAAATGATAACAAAAATTTATAAATTTCTATTAAATTACAAAATGAAAAAAGAAACGGTTAAGGGTAATATGATTAGTTGGATTAAAAATTTCGGATATGAAGTAAATTTGGAACAATGGGAAGAAATTTGGATTAAAAATTTGAAAACAACTAAATCAACGTCATATAAGGAAAACATTTATAAAATGTATTACAGATGGCACTTACCACCAGCGAGATTGGCCAAAATGTATCAGAACATGAACCCTAAATGTTGGAAATGCCCACACAAAAACGGAACATATTATCATATGTGGTGGACCTGCCCTAAAGTCAAAAATTTTTGGCAAACAATCCATAATTGGCTTGAAGAAATAACTACCAAAAAAATAAATATTAAACCGGAAATTTTTCTGATAGGGATGTTAGAACGAACCATAGAAAAGAAATACTGGTACATTATAATTCATATATTGACAGCGGCGAGAATATGTTTAGCGCAATATTGGAAACAAGGTGACGTACCAACCGAAAACAAAATAATTAGAAAAATTTTAGAATGTGCGGAATTGGATAAGCTAACAATGGAACTAAACCAGAAAGAAAATTCGGAGTTTTTTGAAATTTGGAATTCTTTTTATAATTGGCTAGAAAGGAGAAAAGGAAAAAAAGAAATGTTTAGACTGATATATAATTTATAAATTTATAGAACAATAGATAAGTTTAAATATTATAAATGTATGTATTTACTTACTAACCTATAACTAGATAAAATGAGAAGAAAAATATTATATATACAGGTATATACAGTTGTACAGAAATATATAAGTAAAAAGACAAAGTGAAGACGTTTACCGTAAAGATTTGCATGTATATATGTACACGTAAGTACATATAATGTTTTGTTCAATGTATGTTTGTCTTTTTTAATGTTTATATCTCAATAAAAATTATTATTTTTTAAAAAAGAGAAAATGAATTATTATATGGAGATAACATTGATAAATGAGCCAAAAATAATTATTAGATGGTTAATTGGTCTTAATGTAAAAAAGTTGAAAAATGTAAGAATCAAAATGTAATATTAGCATATTTAAAACCATCAAGGTCAGAAATTGCTTATCTGTAGGAAAAACTTCTTTATGGAACTGGATAATCTTTATTAATGACGGATTAGATGAGACAGGTTTACCTCACAAATACTTTCACAAAAAGTTAGAAGTGTGTCTATTTTATCTTGCAAAGGATTCCCAATTGATGTACAACAAGTTATCACTGATGTAAATGGATTTTTATTTAATTTTATGTAGTAAAATATTAGGAACTGCAGTAGTTATGGTTAATATTTATGAACCTAATTTATATTCTCATATTAAGTTTTATCAATGTTTTCAACACTTGAGTGAGTATATTTATGATAAAATAGTAATAAGAGGAGATTTCAATGAAATATTGGATTAATTCCCAAGCTTCATAGAGATGCACTGGCATGAAAAAAAAACCCAGTCATTTGTGAGGCAAACAGTTAAGACTTATATGAATAATTTAATTTAATAGACCTCTCACATTTGATATATTAATCTTAAAAAGGATACACATTTTGTTCTGGTGTGCATTTTTAAGCTATTTCACCAAATGGCTATAAATGCAGACTAGTTGCCAAGCACCCAAAATGCAGTCATGTGTTCATAGGGGACGGCAGCTGTTGGAACTTCAAATCTGAGTCAAGTAGTTTTTTCAGGGTCTGATCTAACTGACCAGTAATAAGGACTGTGTGTAATAATGGGCAAGTTGGGTTATGGTTGCTGGTCATTCCTCTAATGTGCAGAGTGCTAGAAGTACAGCGAATATATCATCATTACATTGTACTCAAGAATCCCTTGTAAGTAAGGGATACTTAGTAGATAGATTAAAATAGTGTTTTATGAAGATAGAAAAGTGATAACTATTGTATAGTAGGAATAGTAGTCAACTCTTGTGGATTGCCCAGTCATTTTTGATGCATATTATTTTATTTCTGGATATCCTATCAGATTATAAAACCAGGCTGAACCCCTCCCTCCCCCTCTCTCCCTCCCTCCCTCCCTCCCTCCCTCCCTCCCTCCCTCCCTCCCTCCCTCCTCTCTCTCTCTCTCTCTCTCTCTCTCTCTCTCTCTCTCTCTATATATATATATATATATATATACACACACACACACACACACACACACACACACACACACACATTTATGTGCTATCTTTTCTACAATTCTAGTAAATTATTATATATAATTAATGGACAGTACTGAACTTGATGAGTTGAGGACATAGGTAAGTTTTTATCTTGAATAGAAAGCTGAAACAATTTGCTTATTCTAGGTGATACTTCTTTCTTAATTTATTTTTCTTTTCTGATTGTTAACTTTCAACAGAGTCCAGTCAAGATCAATCAGATTAGCCTTGATGAAAGTGGTGAGCACATGGGTGTCTGTTCTGAAGATGGCAAGGTACATCAAGAGCAAGTTTTCCCCCTCTTTATCTGTAAAGGTCCTTCAGTGTTATTTTTCCAGACCACTGGAAGATCTGTGTACGGTGAAATTCTATAATAACATTACCTTGGCACATCTGCCTTACTACTAAGCACACTTCAGAAAACTCATCATTAAAGTCAAATATATTTGGTTCAAATCTACTTTTGGAAAAGTAATTACAAAAAATGTCAATACTGTTACTGGTATTAAGCTGATTAACAGCTATGGCAGAGGCACATGTCATTGCAATTATTGCTGTGGTGCCAGTTATAGTTCACTGACTAGTCTGATGTTCCTGCAAGAATGTATCTTAATGCTTCTTTGGTATAAATCCAGAAAATTGGATTCCTGTGTGCAAAATTTCTATGGACTGGTAGTTTTTCATCCATATATATTTTAAAACTTTTATGTTTGCTACTTCTGGAATATTTTGATAAGCAGTCACCATCTTTCAGGCTTTATAGTCAGTGAACTATTACAGCATTAAAGAAATGTGAAATCAATAACACATGCACACACCCTGTTTCTTTTTAAAAATGTGGCACCCTCTGTCTCAATTGGGAACATACATCATTTTTTTACACAGCCAACAATTACCCATGTTTTTCGGGAACAAAGGGAGCTGTGACAGTGATTTTGAGGATTGATTTCTTCACTTATTAGAATGTCTTTATTTGTTTATTTTTAAGTGTGCAGCAATCTTGACTAATAGTAATTCAGGGTGATAAAACTCTGGTATAATCTATTCAGATGCCTTTCCAGGAAATAATATTGCTTGTATATTGTGTGCATTTGATACCACTCCTCAAGGTCTGACTGATTGAAGTGGTCCAAGCTTGTTTATTATTGAATTCTTTGGCAGGTTCGTATCAAATTAAATAACCTTATTGTACCTAGCTAAACATATTTTAACAGTATTAAGTTTCAGATTTAGGAACATTACATGTGTAGCCATAAATCATTGCAAAAACTTTACATTGTATGAGCTGCAGCGTAATCAAGCTAATTTTCACTTAGTATTCATCATTTAAAAGAGAGAATTTCTATACATTAATTGTCATACCTTTGAATATTTGACCCAGAACTTTAAACTGAAAAAAAGAGTATCACACATTAAGGGATCTGGGAAAATGATCTGACAGCAAAACATTATTTTGTTCTCATCAATTCCAACATAGAAAAAGCCCAAGATTCTATGTATCTTTTGTTACAGGAGTGATAGAATGGATAGTGTGGCAAGTAACAAGGGAGATCTGAATTAATATTATCTATTATGCCAAAACAAAGTAGTATAGAACAGTCTACCAAGTACAAATGTGCATGTCTTCTGAGATGTGAATGAAAATGTCAAACCATACACCTAACATTAGAACCATCATTAAAAAGCCACAACAAAGAATGTTCTTCCTGTGCCAACTCAAAAAGCTCAGAATGTCCCAGGAGCTTCTGATACAGTTCTACAGTAGAATTATTGAGTCTATCATTTGTACTTCTATAACTGTCTGTTTTGGTATAGCAACCAAACAGGACATAATAAGACTTTAGCAGATAGTTAGATCAGAAGAAAAAACTATTGCAACCAGCCTGCCTTCCATTGAGGAGCTGTATACTGCTTGGGTCAGAAAGAGGGCTGAGAAAATACCTACAGAACCGTCACATCCTGTAAATAAACTTGTTTCAACTCCTCCCCTCAAAATGTTGCTACAGGACATTGCATGCCAAAACAACTAGACAAGATACTGTTTTTCCCCCTCATTCCTTCACTCTGCTGAATACTTAATTTCCACAGTTCTGTCGTCTGTCTGAGTATATTATCCATCAGAACGGGACTGTTCTCCTCCTCCGCTCTGCCGCGCCTGTTTTGTCCACAGCCTTCTGCCCCCAAACAATCCGGCACTGCCTTTTCTCCTTGGCCCCTTCGCCTAACGGGCCAAAAAGCCAGTTCACCCCGGGCTTTTGGGCGCACGGGACACTTTGCCCCCAGCCAATCAGAGGAGCAAGAATCCCACCCCCTTGGAAGCAGCCTTTTTAGGAGAAGGAAAGGGGGACGAGGCTTCCCTCTCTTGCTTAAAAGAGACACGTTTTTGAGGTGGTCCCAACGAAAGAAAGTGGAAGGGGGAAGAGTGCTTTGGTGTGCACTCAATGAGATTCCCTCTCTTGCTTAAAAGAGACACGTTTTTGAGGTGGTCCCAACAAAAGAAAGTGGAAGGGGGAAGAGTGCTTTGGGGTGCACTCAATGAGATTCCCTCTCTTGCTTAAAGCAGACATGTTTTTGAGGTGGTCCCAACGAAAGAAAGTGGAAGGGAGAAGAGTGCTTCTGGCTGGACGAATCTCATTGATTCCCTCTCTTGCTTAAAAGAGACACGTTTTTGAGGTGGTCCCAACGAAAGAAAGTGGAAGGGGGAAGAGTGCTTCTGGCTGGACTCAATGAGATTCCCTCTCTTGCTTAAAGCAGACACGTTTTTGAGGTGGTCCCAATGAAAGAAAGTGGAAGGGGGAAGAGTGCTTTGGGGGGAACCAGTCGGGAACAATGGAGGCCGTATATTTTCCCCTTCATTGTGTGTGTACAAACGCAGATTGCATTTGTAAGAGAGGGGCTTCCGTTTTTCTCCCCACATTTTCGATCCCTTCGGTCCAGGTTCCTGGTTCCTGTCATGAATTCCCTTGAGCCAGGCGACCATCCCTCGCAACCCCCCCCCCCGATGCCAGCTGTGATTCTCACTATACCTAAATCAGCATTACCAGGAGCTTTAGTTTTTTTGCACCGGATTTGATTCAATATCTCTCTTTTGCTGCCCCTCCCTCCCTTCCTATGAGAGAGAGAATGAGAGACAGAGGGAATGGGAGAGAGAGAGAGCTAGGGAGTGCGAGGAACAGACAGAATGAGAGAGGATGAGGGAGGGAGGGAGGGAGGGAGGGAGGGAGAGAGAGAGAGAGAGAGAGAGAGAGAGAGAGAGAGAGAGAGAGAGAGAGAGAGACTCCTGATAACAGTTGTTCATAAACAACTCTTCTTAATTTATCTAAATCACCGCAGTTCAAAAACAGTAGCCAGAAGCACTCTTTCCCCCTTCCACTTTCTTTCGTTGGGACCACCTCAAAAACGTGTCTCTTTTAAGCAAGAGAGGGAATCAATGAGATTCATCCAGCCAGAAGCACTCTTCCCCCTTCCACTTTCTTTCGTTGGGACCACCTCAAAAATATGTCTGCTTTAAGCAAGAGAGGGAATCTCATTGAGTGCACCCCAAAGCACTCTTCCCCCTTCCACTTTCTTTCGTTGGGACCACCTCAAAAACGTGTCTCTTTTAAGCAAGAGAGGGAATCTCATTGAGTCCAGCCAGAAGCACTCTTCCCCCTTCCACTTTCTTTCGTTGGGACCACCTCAAAAATGTGTCTGCTTTAAGCAAGAGAGGGAATCTCATTGAGTGCACACCAAAGTACTCTTCCCCCTTCCACTTTCTTTCGTTGGGACCACCTCAAAAACGTGTCTCTTTTAAGCAAGAGAGGGAAGCCTCGTCCCCCTTTCCTTCTCCTAAAAAGGCTGCTTCCAAGGGGGTGGGATTCTTGCTCCTCTGATTGGCTGGGGGCAAAGTGTCTCGTGCGCCCAAAAGCCCGGGGTGAACTGGCTTTTTGGCCCGTTAGGTGAAGGGGCCAAGGAGAAAAGGCAGTGCCGGATTGTTTGGGGGCGGAAGGCTGGGGACAAAACAGGTGCGGCAGAGTGGAGGAGGCGAACAGTCATAGACCCATTATCCATGTAGTAGGCTATATTAATTTTATCCTTCTCATATGTTCTACTACTTCTCTGTTGGTATCATTATTATGATTATTATCTTTTGTTACTATGATTATTATTACATTGTTGTTTTGCATGTACACTGTGAACTTATGCACTGGAGACAAATTCCTTGTGTGTTTAATCACACTTGGCCAATAAAAGATTCTATTCTATAACATCAGCAATTAAAAGCCGGCTAACCCATATACCTGGAGCAATAAAAGGGTTTTGGTATGGCTGTGAGGAAAGAGAGACTATGAGGATAGAGAGTAAAGATAGTAAAAATAGTGGTGCAGTCATTTTACTTGATCAGAAGCACCATGTCAAAAGAGTAGATTCCTCACATTATCTGGTTCATGCAGTTTACAGCTTTAAAGGTACTATTGTTTAATATTTATAATAAGAAATAAGAAATAAATAACTTCAAATGGTTAAAATCCTGCTGCCATTTGTTTTTTTTAAACTATAATTGGATATATTTGATAATTCTTTTGACCTTTTCAATTAAATAACAGATAAATCAATACAATACTAAAAACATATTATTTATTTCAGGTGCAGGTATTTGGATTGTACACAGGAGAAGAATTCCATGAAACATTTGATTGCCCAATTAAAGTAAATAATTTATTTTATTTTAATTTATTATTTGTGTTATTAATTTATTCTTTAATTTATTTAAATATTTTACTTTATTTTCAACAATATAGTACTGTTATGTAAAAATAGTTGCACCTGTTCTGATAAGATAGGAATAACTAACAAACTGCTCCCTGACTTGTTAAATTAACAGTTACCTAATGATCTTTTGTGCTTTATACTGTTTTATAGATATCCATCATCAGATTAGAGATATGTTATAGTATGAGTCATGTTGTGTAGTATCTTAGGCCATAATAGGATGGAATCCAGTTGTGGAACTAAGAGTTCAGTTGGTTACCTTCTTTCTTGGCCTTAGTACAGTTAGCCAGAAGCTAACTGTACTAAGCTGGAAGATACTATGACAAGGGTGTCAAATTCAAGGCCCATGGGCCAGATCTGGCCTGTGATGTGGTTAGATCTGGCCAGCAGAGACACCCCGGAAACAGTGAAGGACTGGCCCGTGGTGCCTCATCCCGTCAACTGGGCACTGATCTACAACCTGATGGTGGCCATCTGGGCCAGAAAGTAGTCAGCCTTAGATCCGTAGGGTTGCCCTGGAGCCAGTGAGGGGCTGGCACTGCCCCATGCCCTGGGCTCATGGATAGGAGGCAGCGAGTGCGCATGGGGTGTGGCATCCCTGAAGACCGTCTTTTCCCGCAGGCTGACTGCATTCTGAGCACCTCCCTTTCACCCAGGACGCCAGCTCCTGCATGCTCACCACCTCCTATGCGTATGGCCAGGGGCCAAGGTGGCTGGGCAGTCCCTTGCTGGCTCCAGGGCAGGTCTGATATAAGGCCAGGTGCAGGAACCAATGCTGTCCATGGCCCAAGTGCACTGCTCACTCACGTGTGCCGGCCTTACTGTTTGAGTTCAGGAATGAAGCCTTCAACCCATGTCCAGCCCGCCGGAGTTCACTGCGCCGGGGGAGGAATGACACCCCATTGTTCCGTGGACCCCGCCTGCATGCAAATGGGGAGTCTGTGTGCAAATGGGGCTCTTGGAAATGGAGCTATCTTTGAAGGTAATCCCACTGCTGCGCTTCTGCTTTCTTCAGCTCGGACACAGGTGGGGCACCCAAGCTGCTGGCGGCAGCGGGAGCCACCTCAGCAGCCAGGATCCCCTTTCCTCAGCCAGCCAGTCCTGCCTGATCTACACCCCACCTGGCCAGATGGCTGGCACAAAGCCTCACCATTCTTCTCCCCCTCCCCCTCCCCACTCAGGCGTCGCTGGACTCTGCAGGACAATGGGTCTCTCATTTCTTCCCTGGCACAGTGAGCTCTGGCAGACTGGATGGAGGTGCAGGCCCTGTTACTCTGCTCACTTGCTTGCACTGGCCATGCCCTCCCCCAGCCCCCCCACCAAAGTCAACCACAACACTGATGCGGCCCTCAACAAAATCGAGTTTGACACTCCTGTAATGGGACAAAGAAAATTGATAGGGTCAAAAGAAAGTAGTATTGGTTTTAAGTTCAGACAATTGATTTTAGTTAATATTACTCTATATCAGTGATGGTGAACCTTTTTTTGCTCGTATGCCAAAAGGGCGCACGCACACCCACACCCATAATGCAATGCCCTCCACCTGCACATGCGCGCACAACCCCCTGCGCTGCCCCCTGCGCATGCGCGCAGGCCTCATTGAAGCCTCCAGACTTCCGGTAGGCCAGTTGGGCCGTTTTTTCGCCCTCCCCAGCCTTCAGGAAAACCTCCGGAGCCTCTGGATGGCAAAAAACTGCCCAATGAGCCTACCGGAAGTTTGTTTCCAAACATCCGTAGGCCCGTTGGGCCCGTTTTGCCCTCCCCAGGCTTCAGGAGGCTTTCTTGAAGCCTGAGGAGGGCGAAAACTGCCTCCCCCCACCCTCCAGAAGGCCAAAAATCAGCTGGCCAGCGCGCACATGCGCGCTGGAGCTGACATAGGGCAGCGCCTTGCGTACCCTCAGATATGGCTCTGCATGCCATCTGTGGCACGCTTGCCATAGGTTCTCCATCACTGCTCTATATAATTCTATATGAAATATTATTTGGTTTTTCTTTTTGAAGAAATAACAGATATAGGTAGTCCGTTAAGGACAGCTGTTGGGATCAGAATTTCAGTTGCTAAGCCGTGCTGTTGTAAATCACAATGTCATGGTTGTATCACTTGTCAACAGCATTTTTGGCAATTTCAATTGTCATCATTAAGCAAATCCTGGGATGTCGTTAAGTGAAACATTGCATGTTTGCCATTTAGGACCTCTTGCTGGCTTCCCATTGACCTTGCTGTCAAATGCTAGTAGTGAAGAACATAAATGACAATTGTATGATTGCAGGTTGCTGCGACGTAATTGCACATCAAGTGCCCAGATCACAATCACATGACTGCCAGGATGCTGCAACAAGTGGAATTTTGAGGTCATAAGTACTACTTGTTCAGCAACTCATTAACTAGGCACCACTGTATTCCTAGCATCGCAGTACAAATGTATTTATTTTTTCTCTCCATTATATTCAGATTGTTGCTGTTCACCCTCAGTTTGTGAGATCGCATTGTAAGCAGTTTGTAACAGGAGGAAACAAAGTAAGTTTTCTTATTTCATAAACTTTGACAATTTATAGCAGAATTCAGTTTGGCCCAAATAAGGAGATTTATGACAAAGATATTTGCTTAGAAATCTCCGGTTTCCTGATTGTAACTTTAATGAGAAGCTTTTTAGAAGCTGTATTTTTAAATTCATATATTATATTAAAATATAATTATATTATTATATTATTATATTATTATTATATTATTATTATATTATATTATATTATATTATATTATATTATATTATATTATATTATATTATATTATATTATATTAATTATATTTTATATATTATTATATTATATTATATATTATTATAATATATATTATTATATTATATATTATTATATTATTATTAATTATATATATATGTGTGTGTGTGTGTGTGTGTGTGTGTATAATCATATGGATTTCTGTTTCAGTGAATGTAAAACTGGGATAAATCTGTTGTATTTTTTGTTCATTCAATATTCATTATTTTTTGACCCGAACTATCCCCACCCTGCTGGCCTTCCGAAAAGCCGTTAAGACATGGCTCTTCCTGCAGGCTGGGGGTAGAGCCTAATCCATCTGAGCTCTCCCCCGGGTATGTCTGATTGTTGGATGGTTTTTTAATATGAAGTTTTAATTTTTATATTTGTTTTTAATGTAACGTTTATTATTGATGATTCTTGTATCTTCTCTCTGTTGTACGCCGCCCTGAGTCCCTTGGGAGTTGGGCGGCATATAAGAAAACCGTAATAAATATTTTTTGTTCAACTACTTCATATTAATATTAGGCAATGGAAGACAGTTTTGAGTTTCCAAAAGTTGATAAAAGATTCCTCGTTCAGTTGGTAAACTGTAACAAGCATGTAATCTAGCCATATTTATTATCATAGAACTGAATGTGATTTGTTTTTTTGGCTGATGTACTTACAAGTGCATCCCATGAGGGATAATGACAAATCAAGCTTAATATTTTCTTTCCTTCATATAGTATAGGGCCATGATGGTGAACCTATGGCATGCATGCCGAAAGTGGCACGCAGAGCCATCTTTCCGGGCACGTGGAACCATCGCCCGTTGCTCTTCCGGGTTCCGGCAAGCCGGCCAGCTGGTTTTCATGTGCACCGGCGCGCCCGAAACCGGAAGAGCAGCCACCCATTGCACATGCATGCTCCAGGAAGATGATCTTCCTGTTTCGTGAATGCGCATGCGCATCAGCCACTTGGTCTCCTGGTTTCTGGCGCGTATGCATGTGCGAAGAACAGCAATGGCAATAGCTGGCCGGCGCGCTGTCTCCGGTGTTCTTCCTGTGCAGCTCCGCCGCCCCAGAAGAGCAGCAGCAGCGGCAGCTGCAGGGAGAAAGGCAAGAGCGACTGGCCGGCTTGGGTGCTCAGGGGAGCAGGGCTGCGCTTTTGGCCTGCAAGGCATGGCCAGGTTCCACCCATCTTGGGGTGGAACCAGCCTTCAGCAAGTGGGTAGACCTCGACCAATCAGCTTGAGGACCGAGCCAGTTTATTTAAATACTCCGTAGGATCCGCCCTGTTTCCCAGATCTGTCTCGGTCCAGTCAAGAGGATGGTCGTGGTCAAACTCCTGTCCTGAAGATTTCCTTTTGCTTAGGACTTTTCCTTTCTTCTGGCTTCCTTACCTTCTTACTGGATTCTTTCCTTCCTAGAACTTTCATTCCTATTATCAGTGATCCCCTTTGTTAAAAAAAAAAGAGAGAAATAGGAAAAGGGAAGAAGAGAAGAGGGAAGCCTCTTAAACAAAGAGCCCTCTTAAGGGCTTCAAACCTCCAGTCATAGCAAGAGAAGCCGCGTTGCTGCTGTCCTCGGAAAGGTTGGTGGGTGCAATTTCGGACTTTTATACTCCCTCCCGTCCTCCCCCATCCCACACGCGATCTGGAGCGCAGCGTTCCTTCCGGAGCGGCAGAGCTTGCCGGACACATTGGGACTTCATTAAGCCTCAGCTCCAGCCGGTGAGGGGGGGGAAGACTAGCAACAGCCAAAGGTGGACGGGGGGGGCTTCTCTCCCCCCGGGAATAACAGACGGGAGGGGAAGGAACCCCTAAACGAACGCGCAGCAGGCAGCGCAGGAAGCAGGGGACGCCATTGACTGATTTTAAATAGCGTGCTTCGGATGGTGCTCGTTAGCACCATTGTCCCCACCCTCTTCTTTCCGCGCTTCAGCAATTAAAGCGGCAGAAGGAGGTTGGCAAGGCGGCAATTGCTCCGTGCTGATACAGGCCGCCTAGGAACCCCCCCTCATCCTCCCATCTACCATCAGCCCCCTCCCTTGTTTCTGGGACAAAAGCAGGGGCAAGGAGGAGGGCGCCGCTGAGATTTCTCGCGGCATCCAGCGGAAGAAGAAAGGGGAGGCGGGGGGGGGGATTTAAAAGATCCAGCTTATATTAGCAGCCCTGAGATTTCTTGAGAAAAAAAGGGCCTATCAAGACAAGCCAGCCACCCTGAGAGTTCTCGGGCAGGCTGGGGAGGCGGAGCACGTGGCGATCCCTGGAGGGAGTCATCTTTAACAAAGGCTCTCACGTGGCAAGCAGGTGGCAGCCATATTTTTGGGGACATCAGGAAGGGCGGAGTCTCCTTCACCCAACCCACAGCCAGCAACCTCAGAATGGTTGCCAGGAGCTCCAGGGAAATGGAAGTATCGGGTAAACGATCAAAGAAATCCAAGCATTTATCAGAGGAGGATACAGTTTCCTCCCCAGAGCTATCCCCTTCCCGCAAAAATCCCTCAAGGGCCACAGCTCAGGCTGAGGAAAGGCATCATAGAATACTAGAAAAGCTGAGTGATAAGGCCCTAGCAGAGGGGGAAGAATCCCAGGGAAAACAGGGGATTCCCACTCAAGATCCAGAGGCAGCAGAAATGGATCCACTAGATCTAGATGCAGCTGCCCTTGCCAGATCTTGGGGAGACCCTTGGGGGCGTTCAGGGTCAACAGACCAGGGAGCTATCATGTCACAGGGGGTGCCTGAGCAGGAACAGACTGTTGTTAGCACAACTAACCTCAGAGCTATGATGGAGGAGCTTCTACAACAGGTCATCACAGACAGATTAGGCACCTTATCGAGAGCAAGTTCCTCTACTGCAGCCTGTACCTCATCATCGTCTAGGGGTGCAAAGAGGGTTAGCAAGAGGAAGCACCTTTCAACCAACAAGCATAGTTCTGAGGATTCTTCAGATGAATCAGTCCTTAGCAATGCTAAGGATGAAGTTCCTAGAGAGGAAGATTCCAAGTGAGATCTATCGGAAGATGAGGAGCCATCTAAGGAGGTACCTCCCACAACAGGTCTGTTCCCCCCTAGTTTATATAAGTCCTTGCTACTCAAAGCTCAGGCTGTGGCAGGGATTAAGTTACCAAAACCTCCTGCAGATCCCAATGCAGAGGATCAGCCCAACCACTTCTACCTAGAGATCAGACCAGAGGTGGATTTTGTGCCTATCCCATAGTTGTTCGTGGATGCAGTGGAAAAACACAGACCCACTCCAGCGTCCGGTCCACCCACTTCCTCACAGGACAAGAAATTTTAAAATGTAGCTTCTAATCTTTCTGATCTGCTTTTAGTCCCTACAGTAGATGCGCCCATCAGGGCCCTATATTCCTCCACTACAGTTCCAGGAGAGCCCGAGGAGCTCCTGAAACAGGAAGAAAGGCGCATGGAGCAGGTCTTGATCAAGAATTTCCAGTCAGCAGCCTGGTCTGTGAGGGCTTGCTCCATCTCCTCCTTCTTTGTGCGTGCGACACTGTCATGGCTGGAGCAGCTGCAGCAGCACATCCTCCCCTCGAACTCAAGGGCTCAGCAGGATCTCAACAAGATCTTCGCAGCGGTGCAGTTCTGGGCGGATACTTCTCTACAAGCATCACGTTTCGCAGCAACGGCGATGAACTCCTCAATAGTGGCCAGGCGACTGAACTGGCTCAGGAAATGGCAGGCAGATCCAAGGCACAAGTGGAAGCTGGCAGCCGCTCCCATCAGAGGGGGGTCGCTCTTCGGGGCCGCACTAGAACCGCTCCTCATCGAGACCAGCGACAAGCGAAAGATCCTGCCTTCAGTCACGCGCAAGGGATTCCCGAAATCCACCCCCTACGCTCACCAGCCCTTTCGCTCATCTGACCAGAGATCTTCCTTCTCCCGGTCCCCAGGTCAGTATTCCTCCAGGCAGAGACAACCAGATAGGGGAGGCAGGGGGAAACAATTCCATAGACAGTCGCGAGGGGCCCCATGAGGCAGGCCTTTCCGCAGAGGTAGATGGTAGTTCCAGGAATGCCCCTATAGGGGGCAGGCTTGCCAAGTTCTGGCAAACCTGGGAATGCTCAACTCAGGACTCCTGGGTACGGAACTCCATGTGCAGGGGACTGAAGTTGGATTTTTTGTCATCCCCCCCCCCGAGATCCTTCATCAAATGTTCAGTCTCCTTCATAAACTGATGGAAGAGGCGATTAAACCTTTGGCTTCTATCAGGGCCATTCAGCCAGTGCCCCACCCCCAGCGGGGGCAAGGGTTTTATTCCATACTCTTCATAGTTCCCAAGTCCTCGGAGGGTTGGAGAGCAATTCTGGACCTAAAGAGGTTAAACAAGTATTTGTCTTATAAATGTTTCAAAATGCATTCCCTGTCTTCCATACTCTCCATGATACGCCAGGGGGACTTCATGGCATCCCTGAATTTCACCGAAGCATACCTTCACGTTCCAATATTCAAACCGCACAGGCGCTTCCTTAGATTCTGCTATGGCAAGCAGCATTATCAATATAGGGCCCTTCCCTTTGGACTCTCATCAGCCCCAAGGGTTTTTACCAAGATATTGGCGGCCCTCGAGGCCAGATTGCGGACTAAATCTATTCGCATCCATTGTTACCTGGACGATATCTTGGTGCATGCCTCTTTTAAGGGTCTAGCCCAACAACATGTGGAGGTCATCATAGAAACCCTTCAGGAGCATGGCTTCTCCATTAACTGGGAGAAGAGCCATCTCAGCCCAGGCACGTCCATTCAACACCTAGAGGCAGTCATCAACTCCCTGGATTGCACAGTTTGCCTCTCTCCGGAATGGCAGGATAGCATTAGGCAGTCAGTCGCCCAGATCCTGGGGGACTAGAGATCACCTCTGGAATCATTGTCCTCCCTGCTGGGGAAAATGATCTCCTGCATAGCAATCATCCCATGGGCTCGCCTACACGCAAGGGAACTCCAGTGGTTCCTGTTACCCTTCCAGAAAGCGGGACAGGGCTCATCTTCTATGAAGGTCCAACTCCCCTCACAGGTTCGAAGCTTGCTCGATTGGTGAACTTCCTCGGTGATATCCAAAGGCACCTCATTCAGAATCAGCTACAGAAGAACAGTCACAACTGACGCAAGTCTGGTGGGCTGGGGAGCTCACTCAGAGGGAGCCATGGCTCAAGGTCAGTGGTCACCAGGGGAGGCTTCACACTCCATCAACTGGTTGGAGCTGAGGGCCGTGTACCTGGCTCTACAACACTTCCAGCACCTGATAGCGGACTCCGACGGTCTAGTCCTCACAGACAACATATCCACCAAAGCACACATCAACCGCCAGGGGGGAACCAGATCCAGGTCCCTCCAGGCCGAGGCAATGAGACTGGGCCTGTGGGCAGAGAAACATTTGAGTTCCATCACATCAGACCACATATCAGGGATCCACAACTCTTAAGCGGACTGGCTCAGCCGCACCCAGGTGGATCAGGCGGAATGGAGGCTTCACCCAAGTGTATTCCGTCAGGTGACCCAGAGGTTCGGCAGGCCACTGGTGGATCTCTTCGCAACTCCCGCCAATTCCCAACTACCGAGGTTCTTCTCACGGTTCCCTTCACCGGGAGCGGAACAGACGAACGCCCTCAGATGCCAGTGGCCCCAGGGGCTCCTATATGCGTTTCCACCATTACCGGTGATCCCAGAGCTCATCCACAAGATCTTGGTGGAGCGGGCAGAGATAATCATCATAGCCCCCTTCTGGCCACGGAGAGCTTGGTTTGCAGAACTCCAGGATCTTTCGGTCACCTGACCATGGCGATTGCCAGCATCGGAGGAACTGCTATCACAGGGGAGCATCCAGCACCCAGACCCGGCCTGGTTACAACTGACTGCATGGAAATTGACCGGAGGGACTTACTAAGTCAGGACTATGATCAGGATGTTGTTCTCATTATGCAGGCAGCCCGTCGTCCCGCCACAAACCGCATTTATGCCGCTACATGGAGGACCTTCTGTGCGTGGTGCAGCAAGGAGGGTCTCTCACCGGTGTGCATTCCCCTTCCCAAGGTGTTGAGGTTCCTAAAACATGGTCTCAATAGGGGCCTAGCTCCTAACACCCTTCGCAGGCAGATAGCGGCCCTTTCATCAGTATTAGCGTGTGATAAATATGACTCTTTATCCCAGTGTCCAGCAATCAGATGCTTCCTGAAGGGGGCAGCAAACTTACACCCACCTATGGTTCATCGGTACCCAACCTGGAACCTACAACGGGTCCTATCGTCCCTCACGGGCCCTCCATACAAACCGCTCAGGGAGGCTTCACGACGCCATTTAACTATGAAGGTAGCCTTCCTGGTAGCCATCACATCTGCCCGTCGCATCTCCGAGCTTGCGGCACTGTCTGTCCGGAAGGATCTATGCATCTTCCAACCAAGCAAGGTAACTCTCAGAGTAGACCCATCATTCATTCCAAAGGTGAATTCCGTTTTCCACAGGACCCAGGAGCTGGTGCTTCCTTCATTCTGCGCACAACTGACCCACCCATCTGAAAAACGATGGCACTCACTGGATATGCGCAGGGCTCTTAAAATCTACCTTAACTGTACCAAGCATACCAGGAAGACGGAGGCGCTCTTTGTGGGTTTCCACACTAGATCCCTGGGGGATCGAGCTTCTTCAGCAACCATAGGGCGCTGGATTAGGAGCACCATAGCCAAGGCCTACGAGCTAAGTGACATGCCAGCACCAGCAGGAATAACCGCACATTCCACCAGAAGTGCATCCACATTGGCAACCTGGAATACCCAGGCATCAATGGAGGAGGTTTGCCGGGCGGCGACCTGGGCTCAACCATCCCAGTTCATTCGGCACTACAAGATAGACACCTTCGCATCAGCCGATGCAGCCTTTGGCAGAAGGGCGCTACAACAAGTAGTGGACATTCAGTAGGAGCAGGGCCTGCTGTTTTCCCCTCCCTGGGACCTATGCTTTGGTATGTCCCACTTGCTGAAGGCTGGTTCCACCCCAAGATGGAGAATAGGCGTTGTTTTCTTACCTGAACGCCTCTTCTCATCTGGTGGAACCAGCCTTCAGTTCCCACCCTTGTATATATGTAAATACTTATTTCGCAGTATCAATTCCTTCTGTTATTAGTTCTCCTTCTAGTAGCTTTACTCTTTAGGGGACAGGAGTTCACTCAGCTAACAGCGACTAAGTAACCATGCCTGAGTCCAGTTGCCAGGATTCGTCAGATCTGGGAAACAGGGCGGATCCTACGGAGTATTTAAATAAACTGGCTCGGTCCTCAAGCTGATTGGTCGAGGTCTACCCACTTGCTGAAGGCTGGTTCCACCAGATGAGAAGAGGCGTTCAGGTAAGAAAACAACGCCTATTTCCTGATTGTAACTTTAATTAGAAGCTTTTTAGAAGCTGTATTTTTAAATTCATATATTATATTAAAATATAATTATTATATTATATTATTATATTATATTATATTATATTATATTATATTATATTATATTATATTATATTATATTATATTATATTATATTATATTATATTATATTATATTATATTATATTATATTATATTATATTATATTATATTATATTATATTATATTATATTATATTATTATATTATTATGTTATTATATTATATTATATCATATCATATCATATCATATCATATATCATATCATATCATATCATATCATATTATATTATATTATATTATTATATTATTATATTATATTTATTATATTATATTATATTATATTATAATATATTATTATATTATTATATTATATTATATTATATTATATTATATTATATTATATTATATTATATTATATTATATTATATTATATTATATTATATTATATTATATTATATTATATTATATTATATTATTATAATATACCTCCCTACGACCGGTCAGGGCCCACAGAGTCGGCCTCCTCCAGGTCCCGTCGACCAAACAATGTTGGCTGGCAGGGCCGAGGGGGAGGGCCTTCTCTGTGGGAGCTCCCTCCCTGTGGAACCAGCTTCCCCCGGAGATCAGGACCATCCCCACCCTACTGGCCTTCCGGAAAGCAATAAAAACTTGGCTCTTCCGGCAGGCGAGGTGAAAGTGAGACCAACTAGATTAAATATGGGTCTCCCCCCATGATTGTAATATGAGATACTCTTTTTAACTTTTGTACTTTTTAATTATTGTATTTTATATTTGTTATATATTTTAATTATTGTATTTTATATTTGTAATGGAATCTAACATGTTGTGAGCCGCCCAGAGTCCCCAGGGAGTTGGGCGGCATAGAAATCCATTAAATTAAATAATTAAATTAAATAATTAAATTAAATTAAATTAAATTAAATTAAATTAAATAATTAAATTAAATTAAATTAAATTAAATTAAATTAAATTAAATTAAATTAAATTAAATTAAATTAATTAAAATTAATTAAATTATTAAATTAAATTAAATTAAATTAAATTAAATTAAATTAAATTAAATTAAATTAAATTAAATTAATTAAATATTATTATATTATATTATATTATATTATATTATATTATATTATATTATATTATATTATATTATTATGTTATTATACTATATTATATATTATTATATTATAATATGATATGATATATTATATTATATTATATTATATTATATTATATTATTATATTATATTATATTATATTATATTATATTATATTATATTATATTATATTATATTATATTATATTATATTATATTATATTATTATATTATATTATATTATATTATATTATATTATATTATATTATATTATATTATATTATATTATATTATATTATATTATATTATATTATATTATATTATATATTATTATATTTGTTAGGATTCTGTCCATAACGATTGGGTAGACAATATATGTCTAGCTTTTAACAGAGCTATGTCTGTTTAGCTGAGGTGTTGCAGACTGCCACAAGAGGGAACTAGAGTTCACAGCTTATTTCTCTGGGAGTCCCTCTCTGTTTGTCTTTGTCTCTGCTACTCACTGTTCTCTGCTACTCACTAGAGCAAGACATTGTGTATGTATGCTCTGCATTTCTCTCTGTGTTGTAGTTATGTATTATAGCTAAAATGTATTTGTACTTGATAATATAAATGGATTGTTATTGTGATTATTAAGTGTATGACTTTGGACTGTTTATAGGAAAATGCTATTTCTTAAAGTAAACTTTAACTCAAGTTAGTGTATCTGTGTGTGGCTGAGTAGTTATTCACAACTGATCTCAATCTAAATGTTTCTGTATGCACAACCTTGGTAACAAAGGAATACTCTGCTAATATATTAACAATATTATTATTAATTATATATATATGTGTGTGTGTGTGTGTGTGTGTATAATCATATGGATTTCTGTTTCAGTGAATGTAAAACTGGGATAAATCTGTTGTATTTTTGTTCAACTACTTCATATTTTGAAAAATAATTATTTTAAAATTAATATTATGCAATTGAAGATAGTTTTGAGTTTCCAAAAGTTGATAAAAGATTCCCCGTTCAGCTGGTAAGCTGTAACAAGCATGTAGTCTAGCCATATTTATTATCATAGAACTGAATGTGATTTGTTTTTTTGGCTGATGTACTTACAAGTGCATCCCATGAGGGATAAAGACAAATCAAGCTTAATATTTTCTTTCCTTCATACAGTATAGGGCCATGATGGTGAACCTATGGCACGCATGCCGAAAGTGGCACGCAGAGCCATCTTTCCAGGCACGTGGAACCATCGCCCGTTGCTCTTCCGGATTCCGGCAAGCCGGCCAGCTGGTTTTCATGTGCACCGGCGCGCCCGAAACCGGAAGAGCAGCCACCCATTGCACATGCATGCTCCAGGAAGATGATCTTCCTGTTTCGTGAATGCGCATGCGCATCAGCCACTTGGTCTCCTGGTTTCTGGCGTGTATGCATGTGCGAAGAACAGCAATGGCAATAGCTGGCCGGCGCGCTGTCTCCGGTGTTCTTCCTGTGCTGCTCCGCCGCCCCAGAAGAGCAGCAGCAGCGGCAGCTACAGGGGGAAAGGCAAGAGCGACTGGCCGGCTTGGGTGCTCAGGGGAGCAGGGCTGCGCTTTTGGCCTGCAAGTCATGGCCAGGAGGAGGAGGAGGCGCCACCGACACCGCATAAGGTAAGAGCAACTGGTAGGGTTGGGAGCCAGCTGCTCTTACCGGGGCAAGCCAGCTTGCAGTCCCCGAGAGGGGCGGGCTGCGCAGGCTGGGCTGCGCCTGCTCATTGGCGCTCGTGTGGTGGGTGGCAGCACCGAGGCAAAAGCATGCAGCCCCTGCTTGGGTGTCACTGGGCTGCGCTTTTGGCCTTCAAGGCACGGTCAGGAGGAGGCGCTGCCGCTGCTGCGTAAGGTAAGAGCATCAAGGCTGAGAGGACGAAGTTGGAAGCAGCAGACCTCGGGGTGGGCAATGGCTTTACCGCCGCTGCAGCTTCTGCTGCTGCAAAACATGCGGGCATCTCCTCAGTTGCCTCACTGTGGGTACCAGACGAGAGGTGGGCAGCAGACGAGAGGTGGGCAGAAGACGACAGGTGGGCAGCAGCCAGAGTATGAGGAATAAACAGGGTGAATTAGAAATTTAAGTAAATGAGGGAAGGTATGATATAGTTCGGAAACTTGGTGGGATGAAACTGACAAATGGAATATACAGCTAGAGGGATTTAAATTATTTAAAAGAAATAGACCAAATAAAAGAGGAGGTGGAGTTGCACTATACATAAGAAATAACTACATCTCTACAGAAATAGAGCACAACAATAATGAAAATTATCTTGAATCCATCTGGGTCAACATTAAAGGGGAGGGAAATGACATTGCCATAGGTCTATACTATAGGCCACCCAACCAAACAGAGGAAGTAGATGAACTTTTTGCTAGTCAGCTAACTAAGGTATGTAGGAAGCACATCACAATAGTAATGGGGGATTTTAACTACCCTGACATCAACTGGGAGACAAACTCTGCACCAAGTGGAAGATCCAACAGGTTCCTAACAAACCTAGCAGACAACTTTGTTACCCAAAAAGTAGAGAAGGGAACAAGGGGATCAGCCATATTGGACTTAATTCTCACTAACAGAGATGAAATGATAGAAGGTGTTGAAGCTACAGGAACCTTGGGGGCAAGTGATCATGCAATATTGGAATTCAACATTATGCAAACACAAGCAGTAGAACAAAGTCAAACTAGAGTCTTGGACTTTAAGAGAGCTAATTTCAATAAACTTAGAGAAAGTTTGGGAAGGATTCCATGGACAAGAATCCTCAGGGGGAAAACAACTCAAGAAGCTTGGGAAATTTTGAAAAGTGAGATTATAAAAGCCCAGTCTAGCACAATACCAATGAAGAAGAAAAATAATAGATCTCAAAAGAAACCAGCATGGCTGCATAAAGAACTCTCTAACAAATTGAAAGTCAAAAAGGACAAGTATAAAAAGTGGAAAAAGGGGCAAATAACTAAGGCAGAATACCAGAAAATAGCCCAAGCCTGTAAAGATGAAGTGAGGAAAGCTAAGGCTCACAATGAACAAAGGCTTGTGACAAAAGTACAAAGTAACAAAAAAAGCTTCTTCCAACATATTAAAAACAAGAAAAAAGTCAAGGAAACAATTGGTCCATTGCAGGGAGAAAGCGGCAAGAAGGTGACAAGCAACAGGGAGAAAGCAGAGCTACTTAACTCATTTTTTGCATCTGTCTTTACACAAAGGGAAAAAACAGTCCAATCTATCAAAAACAGCATCACAAAAAACATATTAGGAACACAAGTTAAAATAGGGAAGAAAATGGTAAGGGAACACCTGTCTACCCTAGACGAATTCAAATCACCAGGACCAAATGGATTACACCCCAAGGTTCTGAAGGAGCTGGCAGACGAGATCTCAGAACCACTGAACTATATCTTTCAAAGATCCTGGAGCACCGGGGAACTGCCAGAGGACTGGAAAAGAGCTAATGTAGTTCCCATCTTCAAAAAAGGGAAAAAAATAGATCCAGGAAACTACAGACCTATCAGCCTGACCTGAATACCAGGGAAGATTCTGGAAAAGATAATCAAGCAACGAATGAACGAACACCTACAAGCAAACAAAGTAATAACCAAAAGCCAACATGGGCTTGTCAAAAACAGATCATGCCAGACTAATCTTATTGCATTCTTTGACAAAGTGACAAAATTAGTGGACCAGGGTAATGCTGTTGATATAGTTTACTTGGACTTCAGTAAGGCATTTGATAAAGTAGACCATAACCTATTACTAGATAAAGTAGAAAAATGTGGGTTAGACAGCAATACCACCAGATGGATTCAAAATTGGCTGACCAACCGCACTCAACGAGTAGTGCTCAATGGAACTGCATCTACATGGAGGGAAGTATGCAGTGGAGTACCCCAAGGCTCTGTTTTAGGCCCAGTACTCTTCAACATCTTCATCAATGACTTGGACGAGGGGATAGATGGGGAACTCATCAAATTTGCAGATGACACCAAACTGGCAGGAATAGCCAACTCTCCAGAAGATAGGCTCAAGATACAGAAGGATCTTGACAGACTTGAACATTGGGCGCTATCAAACAAAATGAAATTCAATGGTGAAAAAAGTAAGGCTCTACATTTAGGCAAGAAAAACAAAATGCAGAGGTACAGCATATGTGGTACCTTGCTCAACAGTAGTAACTGTGAGAGGGATCTTGGAGTCCTAGTGGACAACCGTTTAAATATGAGCCAGCAGTGTGCAGCAGCTGCCAAAAAAGCCAACACAGTTCTAGGCTGCATCAACAGAGGGATAGAATCAAGATCACATGAAGTAATAATACCACTTTACAATGCCTTGGTAAGGCCACACTTGGAATACTGCATTCAGTTTTGGTCGCCACGATGTAGAAAGGACGTTGAGATTCTGGAAAGAGTGCAGAGAAGAGCAACAAAGATGATTAGGGGACTGGAGGCTAAAACATATGAAGAACGGTTGCAGCAACTGGGTATGTCTAGCTTAATGAAAAGGACTAGGGGAGATATGATAGCAGTGTTCCAATATCTCAGGGGTTGCCACAAAGAAGAGGGAGTCAAACTATTCTTCAAAGCACCTGAGGGTAGAACAAGAAGCAATGGGTGGAAACTAAACAAGGAGAGAAGCAACTTAGAACTAAGGAGAAATTTCCTGACAGTTAGAACAATTAATCAGTGGAACAGCTTGCCTCCAGAAGTTGTGGACCTCCAAAGTCCCTTCCAACTCTGTTGTTATTATTATTATTATAAAGCTGCGTGTGTGAGTGACCGAGGAGCTCCTCCTCTCACAAGGATGCTGGGGGGTTGGGAGTACGTACTTCCCCACACCTGGGGTGGGAGAATCGATGAGCCAAATGTTTTTCCAGAGGCTGCCGGAGCTCTGGCTTTCTTCCGTAGATCCCTTCCCCTCCTCCTCAAGCGAAGCAGCTGATCTGAGCCATTGGCTGAAACTCGGTTGCGTGAACTGATCCAGCTCCGAGTGTTTACCCTGCCTCACTAGGGGTAAACTAAGAGCGGCTGGCGGGGTTGGGAGAAAGAAGGGGGAAGAAGAGAGTTTGGATTGGTTTCCTGCCCCCCCTCCAGCCCTCCCGTCTTTTCCCCTGTTCGAGAAGTGGCTGCGAGAGGAGTTGTTTAGCTGACTCAGGTATGGGTAGCTACCAGACTGGGGAAGCCGTAGTGAATTCCTGGCTGGCTGGAGGAAGGATGGGCAAGAGAACAACGCAGCCCCTCATGTTTTGGTGGCGTGGGGCTCTGAATGCATGAAAGAGAACGGCCATCGGGAGAAAAACATATGAAGAACAGTTGCAGAAATTCGGTATATCTAGTTTAATGAAAAGAAGGACCACGGGAGACATTATAGCAGTGTTCCAATATCTCAGGGGTTGCCACAAAGAAGAGGGAGTCAAACTACCGTATTTTTCGGAGTATAAAACGCACCTTTTTACTCCCAAAAAGAGGGTCAAAAACTGGGTGCGTCTTATACACCGAATGCTGCATCACACATACCCGGGGGAGGGAGGAGGGAGTTGGCACAATGGCGGTAATAATGGCAATGACGGCAATGGGTAGCAATAGACAGTTGATTGGCGGTATTCCCATTTCTCTGTTCAATTACTGAGGAAGAGCTACCGCTGCCACCATTGCTGCCTGAAGCAAGCCCTCCCCACCACTGCTGCCTGAAAAACGCTGCTGCCCTTCCTGCACAAAGCCTGCTCCCAGACCACCTGAGGAGCCACCGCTGCCCTAGCGAGCCGCCTGGCAGGGTAGAAAAAAAGGAGGAAAGACACACAGGCGACAGGACGATAGAGTCAACAGCAGTACGACCACGTGCACACTCCTTTGGATTACTGGTATATATCTGCACGTGGGTGACTAGGAAGTAAGGAAATTTATCTTTGCCTGCATCCTTGCATTTTGTTTTCTCTGGTGAAGCTGCCCTTTCGATCGCTTCTGCTCCTCCAGTTCCAATAGGCGAGAGAAGTACCGTAATTTCGCGATCTCCCCCTTTGATCTTCCTTTCCCTAATCTCCAGTGATAATCTTTATGGCTCTTTGTAAATAGAGCTGGGAAGTTCAAAGATTAAAGTGGCCACAGTTAGAGGAGGACTAGCTCAGGAATGGGAGTTGAAATCCACAAGTCTTAAAGTTGCAAAGTTTGAAGACCCCTGCTCTAATCTATCCAAAATCAAGTCTCTCTCTCTCCCTCTCCCTCTCCCTCTCCCTCTCCCTCTCCCTCTCCCTCCCTCCCTCCCTCCCTCCCTCCCTCCCTCTCTCTCTCTCTCTCTCTCTCTCTCTCTCTCTCTCTTGTTCATTTAAGAAGATTGCGTTGTCATACTTTTTAACAGGCAGCTCTGTAGATGGAGCACGTCAGATTTGCCAGTCAAAACATACAGTACAGATATTCAGTGCTTTTCCTTATTTATTTATTTTTACTTTTTGTGGAAAGAAAAAAAATAAGATATGGTGACACAGCCTTAGGGATTGAAATTATTGTTTGGATTTCCCATAAAATTTGTTAAACAACGCAGGTAAATTGATAGAAGTCTTGTCTGCAAGCGTTTTCAGGCACATCCATAGTGCTGGTGAGAACTTTTCTGCATCAATTTACAGCTTCAGGAGAATTAAGTTTGTGGAGAACTTGAACTTTCTGATTAGACATCCCCCCCCAACAATCCTTTGCAGTTACAATTTAGAGATTTTCAAATATATTTACAGGTAGGACTTGGTGCAGTCTAAGTGAAGGATGGTGTGCATATTTTCCTTGCTGCAGTTACAAGATGCCAAATGTATAATAAAAACTAGATTTCCCTTCTTCATTTTTTTTCTGAATGTACTTGGGCCGCAGCTAAGGTATCCCATAGTGTAATGAAGGAGGGGGGTGAGAGATATTCTTTAAAACATCCTACATTACATAATGTAGGAGATCTGTGTTAATCTTGGCAATCCAAAATCAGCAGTCTGGTAGCACCAGAAATTAAAGCATTCCTTTCCATCTGGGGAAAAAAATGTTTTCAAGATTATTTTTTTAAAGGAATTGAGAGGGTGAATAGAGCTTAGGGGTGCAAGGGTCTTCAAACTTGGCAACTTTAAGACTTGTGGACTTCAACTCCCATTCCTGAGCTAGCATGACTGGAGGAGGGATTCTGGGAGTTGAAGTCCACAAGTCTTAAAGCTGTCAAGTTTGAAGTGTGTAAAAAGTGTACATGGTTGTAAAAAGTATATATAGTTGTAAAAAGTATACATGGTTGTAAAAAGTATTCTGCTATACTGGTATTTTATTAAATAATATGTTAGTACACCATTAGGCTGAGAATACTTTTTTTCTTTTTTCTTTTTTCTCTAAAATCTAGGTGCGTCTTATACTCCGGTGCGTCTTATACTCCGAAAAATACGGTATTCTCCAAAGCACCTGAGGGTAGAATAAGAAGCAATGGGTGGAAAGTAAACAAGGAGAGAAGTAACTTAGAATTAAGGAGAAATTTCCTGACAGAACAATTAATCAGTGGAACAGCTTGCCTCCAGAAGTTGTGAATGCTCCAACACTGGAAGTTTTTAAGAAGGTGTTGGATAACCTTTTGTCTGAAGTGGTGTAGGGTTTCCTGTCTAAGCAGGGGGTTGGACTAGAAGACCTTCAAGGTCCCTTCCAACTCGTTGTTGTTGTTGTTGTTGTTGTTGTTGTTGCTATTATTATTATTATTATTATTATTATTATTATTATTATTATTATTATTATTATTATTATTATTATTATTATTATTATTATTATTATTATTATTATTATTATTATTATTATTATAGTTTTTCGGGCAGCTGTGCAGAGCTGCTTTTACTTCCAGCAACTGGAGGAAGGCGCTTTTCTCGGCTGCTGTGTAAATTGTCCGAGATTGTTCTTTGCAGCGTTCCTGGCGTCCTAGCACGTCTCCTTTTAGACCTGTAATCACTCTTCCTAGGAGTGAAACCGCCAGTCGGGCACCCAGCTGCTCTCTTCCCCCTACCCCACCCCCTCCTGCCACTGCGTGGCGGACGATTTCAGCGCCTCACTCAGGTAGGTGTCTCAAGAGTGTGGCAGGAGCATGCGAAGAGCCGGGCTGCTGCTGGGCAAACCCGAACGCGTAACCACTTTTTCCACACCTGCAACGTAATTAAAGTTCTCTTGGGAGCAGCCCTCTTCTCCATCCTGGGGTGGAACCAGCCTTCAGGATGGGTTGTCCCTGGCCAATCATCGTGAGGCTGAGTCAGTCAATTTGCATAGCTGCTAGGATCCGTCCTAGTTCCCCAGATCTGACTTGGCCTTCACAAGGATAGACGTGGCTAGGACTCCCTCCTGAAGAATTCCTTTGTTCTTTAGGGGTTTTTCCTTCTTTCCTTCAATCCGGAGTTTTTCCTCCTCTTTCTTAAATCAACAGCCCTTTTCAGGGCTCAGATTCCTTGGTTCATCAGCCTTCCAGAGCTCCCTTTTTGGAGTTTTCCTCGTAACTCTCAACTTCGTTGGTGAGAACTACCGGAGGAATATACACAGCGGAATACAAGAACAGGCAAGCTTTAAGGGGCCCCTTCCCTCCCCCCCTCTACTCTCCACTAGCGGGCAGTTTGAAATTTGTAAGGGAAACGACAGCGGAGCCGCGGGCGGGCAGCAAGTTCGGTGCAGCGTTTCTCCGCACTTTAAAATTCCCGCGCCTTGCCCTGGCTCTTCCGGCATCATTGGAAGCTTCCTTAGCGCCGCCCTCAATTTAAAGCTCCGCTGAGTCTTCTTGCGGAGGATAAGCCAGATCCCAGACAGACTGGGAATTATCCCGTATCTCCCCCCGGAGGCACCTATGAAGCATCAGACGCCACTGGAGATTGCTCGCGGCATCCGCCTTACTAGACCATTCTCATAGACGGAAGAGCCTCGGTGTTGCCAGTAATGTGCACAGCTGGGATGCCCACCATTACCCCCATGTCCACTCGGAGGCCGAGTGCAAGGGGGGAGGAGGAATCCAGCATAACTGCTGATCTGGGCTAGTTGTAGGCCTTTCCAGCCCACAATCACTCGGGCAGGGCCTCACCGCGTGGCCGGCAAGGGGGCAGCCATCTTAAGTGGACCACGCGGCAGCGACTGGGTGCAGCCATCTTGGAAGGAAGGGGAGGAGCCAGGCCCTTCGAGCTTGCAATAGTGAAGGCAGAGGCCAACAGGCAGATAACAGGAAACAGAGGATTAAAGCATAGAATGTCTTCGGAGGACCATAGTACAGCAAAGGTGGGGGGGGAGAGAATCAGAAAATCTGATAGGAACTTCTCAGAGGAGAATCCTGCCTCTTCCCTCAACCACTCCCCCTCCCGTTCAGATCTTCCAGCTTCGAGGCCTCACAAGCCTCGAAAAAACCCCTTCAGTGCCTCTACACAGGCGGAGGAACGCCGTGATAGAGTGCCTCAAAGATTATGTGCCAGGGCCCAAGCGGCGGCCAAGGCAGCCCAGGGGATCAGAAAGGAGATGGTTCAGGACATAGCTGGGAAAGGAGGGGACCCCCTGGGACAGGACTCCTCCATTATCCCCAGAAATCAGGGGAACGTATGGGGACCAACAGAGGCACAGCAGGGGGAGGATGCACAGGACCTGGAGCCAACCCAGGTCTCCTTTTCGCAGGACCCCACAGTGTCTATTCAGTCTTCCTCCCACACCGCCTCTCAAGCAGCCTTTGACCTAGCTAGCCTCTGCTCTCTTATGGCAGAGGCACTCCAAAAGGCCATATCAGCTAGCTTCAAGACCTTCCCAGGGGAAAGGGCTACCACCCCTATCTCATCCTCATCATCCTCCAAGGTCCGTTCCAATGTCCCTCCCAAACGCAAACAACCTACCAACAAGAATAGCTCAGAGGATTCCTCAGATGATTCGCTCTCTAGCGCACCCAAGGAAGATGCCAATGAAGAGGGAGATTCAAGGTGGGATTTATCGGAGGATGAGGGGTTGCCCATGGACCAGCCCATATCCTCAGGGCTTTTCCCAGCGAGCATGTTCAAATCACTTCTTTTCAAGGCTCGCGCCACTGCTGGTATCAAGCTCCCTCCTACTGCTTCCTCCCTTACCACGGAGGATCAGGATAACCCCATGTTCACAGAATCCACACCAGAGGTGGAGATTATTCCTGTCCCCAAACTGTTTGCAGAGGCGGTTAAAACCCAGCAGGGCAACCTGGCAGCAGGAGCCTCAGCGTCCTCGCAGGACAAGATATTTTTTAATGTAGCTTCTAAGCTATCTGATTTACTTTCCGTACCAGTAGTAGATGCTCCTGTTAGAGGACTTCTAGAGCTGAAGTGGTGCAGTGGTTAAATGCTGCGACTGCAGGCTGACTGCTAGTTCAGCAGTTCAGCTGTTCAAATCTCACTAGGCTCAAGGTTGACTCAGCCTTCCATCCTTCTGAGGTCGGTAAAATGAGGACCCAGATTGTTGGGGGCAATATGCTGAACTCTGTAAACCGCTTAGAGAGAGCTGTAAAGCACTATGAAGCGGTATATAAGTAAAGTGCTATTGCTATTGCTACTTCACTCCTCCACATCAATCCCAGGCGAGACAGAAGAAATCCTGAAACCTGAGGACAAGCGCATTGAACAGACTCTGATGAAAGCGCACCAATCTGCAGCCTGGGCCATTAAGGCTGAGTCCACTTCTTCCTTCTTTGCCCGTACCACCCTCTTGTGGTTGGGGCAGCTGCAGGAGCATATCCCTTCCACCAATGTGCGAGCACAACAGGACCTCAACAAAATCTATGCGGCAGTCCAGTTCATGGCGGACTCTACGCTTCAATCATCTCGTTTCTCAACCAGGTCCATGGTTTCAACACTAGTGGTAAGGCGCATGCACTGGCTCAGAAAGTGGCAGGTGGACCCACTCCACAAGTGGTGACTTGCCACAAGACCCTTTGGGGGTGGTTCGCTTTTTGGCAAATCACTGGATCCATTCCTAATAGACACGAGATAAGAAGAAGATCCTGCCAGCAGTGACAAGGAAGGGATATCCTAGAACCCCATACAACCGGCGGCCTTTTCGTGCAGCTGACCAGGGCCCATCCTTCCCCCGGGCTCCAGGTCAGTACCCTCCCTGTCAATGTAATTCAGACAGGGGAGCTAGGGGGAGACAGTTTCACAGACAGGGACAAGGGCTCCCACCCCAGCAGGCCCTCTCGCAGGGGCAGATGGTAATTCTCCACCCATCCCGATAGGAAGCAGGTTGGCCAAATTTTGGCCAGCCTGGGAACAATCCACACAGGACACCTGGGTACATAACACCGTGCACAGGGGACTAGTGTTGGATTTCCTATCGAATCCACCTCAGTCCTTCACCCATTGTTCTGTATCTCAGATCCCATCCAAGTGGAAGCTGATGGAGGAAGCCATCCGGCATCTCCTAGACATCAAAGCCATTCAGTCAGTTCCCAAGAAACACGAGGGCATGGGTTTTATTCAGTGCTTTTTGTGGTACCTAAGCCATCGGGAGGCTGGAGAGCGATCCTGGACCCTAAGAGGCTAAATCGTTATTTGGTGTATAAAAAATTTAAGATGCATTCTCTGTCTTCTATCCTTGCCCTGCATATCGATCACTCCCTGGGCGCGATTACATGCCAGGGAGCTCCAATGGTTCCTGCTACCTTTTCAGAAAGCGGGACAGGGTTCCTCACACACCAGGGTGAGGAATTCATGGCTTCTTTAGACTTAACAGAGACCTATTTGCACGTTCCCATTTTTAAGCCCCACAGAAGGTTCCTTTGCTTCTGTTATGGCCAGAAACACTACCAGTACAGGGCCCTTCCCTTCGGCTTATCGTCAGCCCCCAGGGTATTTACCAAGATCATAGCAGTGATCACAGCACACCTACGCAAGATCCCTGTGTGGATACATTGCTACCTAGAAGGCATTCTGGTGCATGCCCCTTCCAGGGAGTGTGCACATCATCACTTGGATTTAACAATCAAGTGTCTCCAGAATCACGGGTTCTCCATCAATCTGGAAAAGAGCCAGCTACTCCCTTCCACTTCCATCCAGCATTTAGGGGCGGTCATAAATTCCACTTCAAGTACCATCTACCTCTCTCAGGAACGACAGGATAGCATTAGACAGTTAGTATCTCAGGTTATGGGAGAGCAAAGATCCTCCTTGGAGACCTTATCATCCCTTCTGGGGAAGATGATCTCCTGCATATTGATCACTCCCTGGGCGTGATTACATGCCAGGGAGCTCCAATGGTTCCTGCTACCTTTTCAGAAAGCGGGACAGGGTTCCTCACACACCAGGGTTCGTCTTTCCCCGCAGGTACGCAGATCCCTTTCCTGGTGAAGTTCCTCATCCATCTCCAATGGCAGTTCCTTTCCGACTCCCGACAGGAAGGTGGTCACAACAGACGCTACCCTGTCCGGCTGGGAAGCGCACATACAAGGAATCATGACCCAAGGTCAGTGGTCGTCCCAAGAAGCCATGCATTCCATCAACTGGCTGGAACTGAGGGCAGTGCACCTTGCCCTCCGACAATTCCGCCACATCATTACGGGGACCGATGTTATGGTCCTGACAGACAACGTCTCCGCCAAGGCCCATATCAACTGGCAGGGAGGCACACGCTCCAGATCTCTTCAGGCAGAGGCCATGAAACTGGGACTGTGGGCGGAAAGACACCTTCTGTTGTTGACATCGGACCACATATCGGGCAGCTCCAACACACAAGCAGATTAGCTCAGCCGAACCAAGGTGGATCAAGCAGAGTGGAGACTACTCCCAAGTCTCTTCCAGCAGATCTCCCTTCGCTTTGGGTCCCCTCTCGTCGACCTATTTGCAACACCCACAGATGCCCACCTTCCAAGGTTTTTTCCCCGAATTCAGACTCCAGGGGCGGAACAGGCGAACGCCCTCAGGAGCCCATGGTCCCGGGTACTGCTCTACGCCTTCCCACCCCTTCCAATAATACCACAAGTAGTGCAGAAGATTCTAGCAGAACAGGCAGAGGTAATCCTCGTGGCCCCCTTCTGGTCACGGCAGGCCTGGTTTGCAGACCTCCGAGCTCTTTCGGTAGACCAGCCATGGCATCTCCCTTTTTCGATGGACATGCTGTCCCAGGGGACGATGTGCCACCCAGACCCGGCTTAGTTACAACTGACACCCTGGAGATTGAGCGGGAGGACCTGACACGTCAGGATTACGATCAGGACGTTATTCTCATCATGCAGGCATCCCGGCGGCCTTCCACCAACCGTATCTATGCAGCTACCTGGAAGGCATTCTGCGAATGGTGCACGAAGGAGGGGCTTTCTCCCCTGTGTGTCCCTCTCCCAAAAATACTTCGGTTTCTAAAACAGGGTCTGAATAGGGGCCTAGCAGCCAACACCCTACGCAGACAGGTAGCTGCACTATCCTCAGTACTAGCATGCAAGTCCTACGACTCTCTAATGCAGATTCCAGCCATACGCCGCTTCCTCAAAGGCGCCGCTAACCTGAGCCCTTCAACAATCCACAATTACCCCACTTGGAACCTTTCTAGGGTATTGGCGTTTCTTACAGGGCCTCCATATGAGCCCCTTAGAGAGGCAGCATCGAGACACCTAACACTCAAGGTGGCCATCTTAGTAGCCATTACGTCAGCACGTCGAGTTTTGGAACTGTCGGCCTTATCGGTCAGGGGCAACCTTTGCATTTTTCAACCAGACAGGGTTACACTCAGGCTCGATCCTTCCTTCATTCCTAAGGTTAACTCAGTGTTTCACAGAACACAGGAGCTGATATTTCCAGCCTTCTGTGCACGACAGGCTCACCCCTCCGAACGGAAGTGGCACACCTTGGACGTGCAAAGAGCACTCAAGTTATACTTGAAGCGCACCAAGAACGTTAGGAAGACAGAGGCCCTCTTCATAGGTTTCCACAATCAATCCAGGGGAAACAGAACATCTTCAGCGGCTATTGGTCGTTGGATCAGAAGCGTCATCGCCAAGGCCTACGAGCTCGCCTCACTCCCAGTCCCGGCCGGCATCACAGCGTATTCAACCAGGAGTGTAGCCACCTTGGCGGCATGGACAACTCAGGCATCACTCAAGGAGGTCTGCAGAGCAGCCACTTGGGCGCATCCTTCACAATTCATCAGGCACTACAAAATAGACTCCTACGTGTCCGCGGACGCCGCCTTCGGCAGGAGAGTATTACAACAAGTAGTGGACATTAATTAGAGTGTCTGATCACTCTTACCTTCCCTGGGACCTCTGCTTTGCTATGTCCCATCCCGAAGGCTGGTTCCACCTCAGGATGGAGAATAGGCGTTGTCTCTTACCTGAACGCCTCTTCTCATCCGGTGGAACCAGCCCTCAGTTCCCACACTTGTATATATTCCTTTTCTCTCTATTTCTTCCTATTATCTTCCTATTATCTTCCGATGCTTTATTTAGTATACTTAAAAAAAGGGAAGTGGGGGGGAGTCCGTATGTTTTGAATACTATTTATTAGATTGCCACGCTAGAGTCAAGTCTTCAGGATTTGTCAGATCTGGGGAACTAGGGCGGATCCTAGCAGCTATGCAAATTGACTGACTCAGCTTCACGATGATTGGCCAGGGACAACCCATCCTGAAGGCTGGTTCCACCGGATGAGAAGAGGCATTCAGGTAAGAGAGAATGCCTATTTTCTCTCCTCCCCCCCCATAGGTCACGTGGCAGCAGGCGACCAGTTGTGAGAGGCGGGTGCTCGAGAGACCAGGAGGCCTCGGGCAGCCAAAATGGCATTTGCTTCTTGGCTGCGAGATGCCCTCCAGGAAGCCGGACCAGAGGAAGGCGCGAGCACGCGCTCAACCCCAGTGAACACAGCTTTCTCAACTCTGTCTCTCCCTCGTTGGTTGCTGCGTATCTGCGGGCAGAGCGGAGCATTGTTCCAAGGGTGGCGCGCCAGCAGCAGCAGGCTGGGCGGCTCACTCCTCTGCGGTCCTGCCGGCTGGTTGGCTGGACGCTGCCCGGAGCGCGAGGCTGGCAGGAGGAGGAGGTGCCACTGCCTCTGCAAAGGCAGGCCGTTCGTGCCGGCAAAGGTTGTTCCAAAACGGGGTGTGGGGGGCGCATGCGTGGTGGATGCGTGCATGCACAGCGTGGGGTGCATGCATGGTGCGGGGCGCGTATAAGTGTCGGGAGTGCACGCAGATGTGTGCGCGCATGCACAGGGGGCGCTCATCGCATTATGGGTGCTGGCACGCGGGAACACTGTCGCGCGTACGCACATGCGTACTTTTGTCACACGGTGACAAAAAGGTTCGCCATCACTATAGGGGTTCAATAGAGGATATGATGTCATGTGTGCTAAAATCCCATTATGCAAATGGTGTAGGTTATTTATAGATAGTATACAATCTGGTTTGTTTTGTCTCTTATCATTCCAGATAATTCTCATGTTCATACCTATTTGCATTCTTTGCTACAGGACCATATGTGGCATACATCTATTACTACCACAAAGATCTTATGATACTTTTAAAAATAACTAAAATTTGTCAATGCCACATATGGTCCTGTAATAAAGAATGCAAATATCAAGTAGGCCAAAAAAAATTCAGTCTGAATATTCTGCTTATCAGTTCAATTTAGCATTTAGCATTTAGAATTCTTAATTATGGACATGTTGACTAGTCTATTATTTTTTTTTATAAATTTTCATATTTTACATATTACAATATTTGTAGACAGATCTGCCACCATTCATATATATCGCTACTATGTTTGAACAATTTATACATTATTTTAACATATTTTCTAATCCTGTGTCCTCGTCCCACACTGTTTCTTCAAATTTCTATTATTTGTCCAGTTGTACCATTTTTCCCAAACGTCGTAGTAATCTGAATTTTTTTGTCCTCTAAGTTCAATTGTTAGTTTGTCCATTTCAGCACAGTCGTATATTTTTTTGATTATCGAACTGTCTGTAGGTATATTGAAATTCTTCCAGTTTTGTGCATACACAATTCTGGCTGCCGTAGTGATGTGGAGGATTAGGTATTTGATGCTTTGGCTATATTGTCCTTTGAATATTCCCAGTAGAAAAAGTTCCGCCGTATATTCTACTGATGAGTCCACTATTTCCTGTAACCAGTAGTGTATCTTTATCCAATATTTTTTCGCTTTGGAACACAACCACCACATATGAAAGAAGGTGCCCTGCTTTTTTTTGCATTTCCAGCAATACGAATTCAAATTTGAGTAGATTTTTGCCAATCGTGCTGGTGCCAAATGCCATCTATAAAACATTTTATAGTAATTTTCTTTATATGCCGCTGATTTCATTAATTTAAAATTTCTATTCCAGATTTGCTCCCAGTCGGCCAGGTGAATACTATGGTGGACATGTTGACTAGTCTGTCCATTTGATTTAAACCCAGATTGGGGGTGGCTGACAATAAACATTTGAGTATTACAAAGTTCATGGAGTTTAGTTGTAAGAAACAAGTATTTTGTGATCTACAAAAGTTCACACAATAATAAATGGACTCATATTTAAACGTAAGATTCTTTGATTTTGTTGGAGAATGAGTATGTTTGAACTTCTGAAATATACATCACTATAGAATATACAGTACACAAGGTGCATTTATTTTTATGTATATATCTTGTGTACATGTATGTACACTGATCTTTTTTTGTTTGGATTTGTTCAGTTATTACAGTGAAAGAGATAGCTCTATGCAGGCAAAAGGATCCAGGTATCTACAAGTCCTTCAACTGAAGTGGCTGCTCAAAGCTGTGCATGGAGGACTTTGAATACATATTAAAGCAAACAGGCCTCAGGCTCCATGCTAAAGATTGCACCCTGGAAATATATATCATTTGTGTTTTGCTTTGATCTGAAGACAAATGGTTTGCAGCTTAGTGAAACTATTTGCTGTGTGGAATCAAGAAGGTCTTGCTGTGTGACCGTGCAATCCTTAGTAAATGTCCAAATGAGCACACAGTTGTCAATCTGGTGGCAGATTCTTGAATATAAAAAAGTGATGTTGGATAGAACATACAAACAAATTTGCATTCTGAACTACATGTAGTGTTTCTTGCATGTATGACTTCGCTAGGCTATGATTCTTATTGATCCACATTAAGGCTTTTTTCCAGTATAGATTATATGTTATTCTCTTATGTATGTTTCTCATTTGTATTTTCCAACCCTAATTCCCTGGTCATCTCTTTATAATTTTTCCCCTCTCCCTTTCATTTTACACAAACAGTGTGGTCTATACATGAAAGATGCAAATACCACATTTTTTTGGAGTATAAGACACACCTTTTTGTCCTCCAAAAGAGGGGGAAATGTCGGTGCGTCTTATACACCGAATACAGCAATTTTTTGGCCTCCTGAAGCCCCGCCCCCGCATCCCATTTTTGCAAAAAATGGGCCATTTTTTTGCAAAAATGGGGGCGTTTTTGCCTTCCCCCATCCCCTAAGAGTGCTCTGCAGGCTTTCCAAACCCTCTGCATGCCCTGTTTTTGCAAAAAAAAAAGAAGAGCGAAAAACGGGCCGTTTTCGCAAAAACTGGGGTGTTTTGCCTTATAATTACCCCATCTAGCATGACTGGAGGAGGAATTCTTGGAATTGAAGTTCACTAGTCTTAAAGCTGTCAAGTTTGAAGACCCCTGGGTTAGGGGTTAGGGGTGCAAAGGTCTTCAAACTTGGCAAGTTTAAGACTTGTGGACTTCAACTCCCATTCCTGAGCTAGCATGACTGGAAGAGGAATTCTGGGAGTTGAAGTCCACTAGTCTTAAAGCTGTCAAGTTTGAAGTTTGTAAAAAGTATACATGGTTGTAAAAAGTGTACATGGTTGTAAAAAGTATTCTGCTACACTGGTATTTTATTAAATAATATATTACTACACCATTTGGTTCCGAATACTTTTTTCCTTGTTTTCCTCCTCTAAAATCTAGGTGCATCTTATACTCCGGTGCGTCTTATACTCCGAAAAATATGGTATGATTGGGATAATTTAAAAAATAAATTATAATGTACAAATTATTAGAGATACTTAAATTACAAAAGCAAATTAATTAGTGATGGATATAGAAGTAGCCTTTCTAACAAAATTATTCTGATTTATTTATTATGATAATTGCACAAAAGGAATAATCTATTGTTAATAAAGAATAAGGTTTTTTTAGCCAGGAAATTTGTATGGATACAAAGTTACTCTTTGAACTGTTTGAACTGGATTATTGCTTGGATAAGGCATAGCAAACTAAAACTGAATCAAGACAAGATTGAGCATATTGTTTTGCTGATGACTCTGTCTTTTGAAGGGTTATTTTCCTATTTGGGGAAAAACCCTTATCCTGAACCAGCAGATTGACAGCTTCAGGTGCTTCTGTATTTTGTCCGGTCTATGAATGCTCAAATGATCATAAGTGATGGATATCTTATTTCAGCTACTCATTATTTAATAATATCCATCTTACATAGGAGAGATCTGGTATCATTTATCTTTATACTGATCACCACCAAAAGAGATTATTGCAATGCAGTTTACACAAGGACACCTTTGAAAGAAACCTAGAGATTGCACCAAATCATTGCTATTAAGCATTTATACACTTGTTCAATTGAGACCACATGCTCTTTAGGTGGTGTACAAAACTACAAGAAAAATAAAATAAAAAACTGTAATCAATAAATACAAAATAATATAAAACACAATAAATATGCAACCAGAACCGAAATATTTATCATTTGGGTTCTCATCCTAATCTCAAGGCCTCAAGGTCTTAATTATCTTCCTAAAGGCCTTTTAGATTGGAGCCATATTTCAGCAGGAAGATTGTTTCAGAAGGCAGGGACCATCTGCCTTCTGGGTCCCACAAGATGACATGCTTCATTGAAGGGACTCAGAATGTGCCTTCCCCATCAGAGTGTTTGAGAGGGGTAGATACCCTTGAGAATAATCAGTCTTGCAATTAAGCCACTCCTATGCCATTTAGGGCATTACAGATAATTACCAATACCTTGAATTACATCTAGAAGCATATTGGGACCAGTGCAGCTTGTAAAGCACATATGTTACAAGACTATAAAGAGAAATATTCATAACAATTTGTACCACCGCACTGAACCTTTTGAATGGTCTTCAAGGGCATATACAGTATACTGCAGTAGTACAGTCAGGAGATAAGTTAGGTGTGAGTGACTGTGAACAGAAGTCCCCCAGTCCATGAAGGTGCAGAACTGATATACAGGTCAAAGTTGTGCAAAAATCACATTGGCCACAGTTATTAAATAGGAATTTCAAATAGGAATTGTTGGTATGTATGAAGAGAATTTTCCTCAATCTGTTACCATTCTATCAAGTTGTACTTCAACTATAATAATTCCCAACTATCATGGTAGAAGTCTGAGATGAAGTAACAAAGGCAATCATAAAATTTGGAGTATGGTATTTTGCCCTTGACCACAGTTCTACTACAGTGTTCTTTTATGTTATCGAGACCTTGGTATAATACAACAGAAATGTGCTCTTCTTTTGACCAATGGCTAAAGGGCTGACTAACTGAACCATTCCTGCTCTTTTCACACTATAATTAAGTATAGTAAAAATTGAATGGAACACTTGGCAGAAGATGGTAACCTTACAATAATAATACTTTATAAATAACAGGACATTACTAGCCAAAGAAGACTGTTGGAATTTTGTGGCATGAAGAAAAAGACAAATAGTGCTACTGTAGGCCATAACGTTCTACCTTTAAAAGATGGTCTAATCTTAAAAAATAACAGGGTGAAAGGCTTGCTAAATGAAGGTAGAAAAGCTGAAGTAGAAGGTCTTCAGTTATCTCTTAAAGAGATGCCACATTTTTAACTTTCTAGCTTAAATGAATTTTGTACATAGCTATTTTAAGTATATTAAAAATCTAAATAGCTAAAATTTTGAAAATGGGAAAAAAAGAACTGAACACATCAATTTTGAAATAATCTGTTGATTGCTGATTTTTAAATACACTTTTGGGTAAAAATATATCTTATCTTAAAATAATATTTTTACAATTTAGAGAAGAACATAAATATTGAAGAATATAGGTCTACATTTTGTTGAATGGCAGATATATTTCCACTGTCAGTTTTTAATGAATATGATCATCTTTTTTGATGACTAAGAAATAGATGGTATATTAATTGAAGAAGTGCATTTTTCCATTTTGTTGATGCTGTTCATCCCCTTACTGTTTTAAGATTCTTTTTTCTGAAAGTTGTTTTACAGTAAACTTAGTTTAATTTGTTACTAATTATTGCCGGAGGGGGGTGTCTCTGGCCTTTCCTGGGGGAAAAAAGGAATGACAAATGATCTAATGTAAATATAAAGTTTCTTTTAGTTGAGCTTCTCTCCTAAGGATCTTTTTGACATGTCTGCACAAATTTCTTGCCAATAACATGGAAATGGTACATCACTCTAATGTACTGTACCTGGACCTACACATGATATGTCTCATGAGCTTGTAAAACTACAGGATGGATTTGAAAAATGTATGAAGAATTCCCATTATATATAGCCTTTTTTATATTTACACACAGACATGCCAATTGATCTTAGACAAAAGCAGAGGACTGTATGAAATTAAAGAATCACTTCTACATTAGATCATTAAATCCAGAATATAGGTGAAGCAGAAATATTTTGAATAGTTATTGGTATTTCAGGAATGGCTGTAGGATTTATATTTTTGCTATTAATCTTGCAAAGTACTATATTGGGGTTTTTTAATTGCCTTGATTTTTAGTGTCAGCAAATCCAATTTCTCTTTGCTTTGTGAGTAAGAAAGTGACCTTTACCTATGAACCCCATAATATGTGCTTCATAATAACTGTTTAGATCACTTTGACAAATTATTAAATTGTCAGGATGCTGTTTGCAGCACAGTCCTTTTTTAGAAACAGGGTAGTCAGCTGTTTGGTATTGCATTGGTAGATGAAGAGGACCAGAAAAGAAAGGCAGATTGCTTTGTAAGCTATAAAATGTCAGTCAGTAAATACTGAGAAGTCCCATTTAAGTGAAATAAGAGTAAATACCACAGCAATGTCTGCTCAGGTATTGGGAGATTTACTTTAAATTGTGTACACTTTATAGTTGTAGCAACTTCTAGCTTGGAATTGCTGCCTGAAATAAATTCTCTTTAAAATGTTGAAATAATATTCTGTGCATCTCTACCGTGCTGGACAACTAGGAGTACAAAAATATATTTTCCACTGTTGATACATCTGGAACCTGGTGCTAAAATTAGATCTAGTTGCCCTAGATCTCCATCTTTTAATTTGAGTCACATTTTATTTATTAATTTTAGAAATATATACAGTTGCTCCACTCTGCAATTACTCTTACAAAAAACTTCTACCAAAATACAAAGTTGTTTCAGTACTAGAAATGAGCTATAAAAAAGGTATAAATATGTTAGAAAATCTGTATTTTTCTTTCACTGAAACATTCAGACTTCCATCTCTCTTTCCAATCTGACATTCAAATGTTGCAAATATTAGATAATAATGTAGAAAATAATGTAGTAGAAAAGAAAATTTCAGAATCCCTTTATGGAAAAACTCTCATTTCCTTGTTCATATTTCCCACATTTTTATTTACTTATAACTCATATTTTTATTATTTTTGTAAACAAGGCAGTGAACATACCTAATACTTCTTCCACCTCTTTTCCCACAACCATCACCACTCTGGACTGTGCTGAGAAAGCATGGCTCAAAATCACCTAGCTGGCTTATGTCACTAAAGCAGATCCTGAACTCAGTCTCCTCGTGTCTAGCCTGGTGCTAGACCAAACTGGCTCTTTTGCACCTGTTTGTTTGACTTGTAATATCATCCATTTCCATAAATCAGGATTTCTGTCCTTAGAGTGCATTCCAATGCCAATGTTTTATATTTGGTTTTGCATATTAAGTGTTCATACTATCAGCTAAAGAACAGTAATAATTCAACTTTTTTTCTTCTTAAATGTTTATATTGTAATTAAGAATATAAATTACTCAGAATATAAATTGATCAACATAGTAAATCATTTTTCTGCAGAAAGAAAGAAATAGAAATATTACTTGTGGTGCTTACAGGTAGAAAGGTAGCTTGAAAACTTACTTCTTGAAATAAATTGTTCTTTTAAAAGCTGTCCTAGAATGCCATTTCTGTTACTTTTAAAATGTCAATTTTTAAATTTAAGTTTCGGCCCACTGTGTATCTGATTTAAGATTTCTAATTAAGATGACAGAAGAATCTTTTAGATATATTCAAGACTAGGCTACATATAATTAACATTAGTGTTAATTATGTTTCAACACTTTGTTAAACTGAAACAGCTGTCTTATTTTAATTAACTGTTGCCTGAAGCTAGATTTTAATAGTTGTCCAGATTTGTCTAGTGCATTTGTTATGCATTATGAATTCTTAGACTTGGCATAAGTAGCAAGCATTTCTAAAAGGAAAAGTACAGCTATTTAGCCTACAACATGAGATATTCAGACTTTGAACCACTGAAATTTTATCTCATAATTTTTAACAGTTCATAGAAAAGGTAACAGACATTGTGCAGGCTGTTCTGTAAACCATTTCCTTCAGAAATAAGGGTACAGCCCTCATGGAATAATGGCCAAAAGTTGGTACTAAACTGTAAAATTTGAAATGTCAGTAAGAAAAGGATATAATTTGGAGCTATCTTAATTATAATTAAGTTTAGTTAAGTGCAAATGAGGTTTAGGTGCTAACTCATTGATGTTTGGAATGTGGCTTCCATGTATAACACAAAGGCTAAGAAGCACTCTTTTGGCCTAGAAGACTAATATGCATCTCTGATCTAGAAAAACAGATTTGTCCTTGGGAAATATTTGTTATAGCTACCTTGGCCTCAGAAGGAGAAAGCATTGCATAGAAGAAGACATAGACTACTATAGACTACTTGAGGTTGATGTTGGGCTGGATGAAACCTTGTTGAAGTAATAGTAAAGAATACAACACAACTTCAGGGTTTTTTAGCTCCTTATTCCCCAAACAATCCTTTCATATTTGCAGTTAGGACTCCCATATGTTATGGGTAATTCTTTGAAGGACTTCAAATATATCCTGTGTTTATTAACTCACTTCTTGATGGCAAATCCAGGGCCATTCCATTAATTTTTAGAAAAAGGTCTTCATTTATCAGGCAGTTACCGTATATACTCGAGTATAAGCCGAGTTTTTCAGCCCACTTTTTGGGCTGAAAAAAGCCGCCTCGGCTTATACTCGAGTCAGTTAAAAATTTCACTTGGAAATTTTGCTGCCGCTGCTGCTGCCTCCTCCTTTCCTCAGCGAAAAGCAGTGGGAGCCGAAGGGGAGGCTCCGTCGCCGCAACAGCCCCAGACCTCCGATCCTGAAACTCTGCCGGCCGCCTCCTTTTCTCGCCTCCCGCCTCCCCTTCGGCTCTGCTGGCAGAGCTTCAGGGCTCCTGAACGGTGAGGAAAGGAGGAGGCAGTGGCGACGGCAGAGCCAAAAAGCGGCGGGAGGCAAGGAAAGGAGGCGGCGAGCAGAGCCTCCCCTTCGGCTCTGCCAGCCGCTTCCTTTCCTCGCCTCCCACCGCCCCTTCGGCTCTGCCGGCAGAGCTTCAGGGCTTCTGAAAGGTGAGGAAAGGAGGAGGCAGTGGCGACGGCAGAGCCAAAAAGCGGCGGGAGGCAAGGAAAGGAGGCGGCGAGCAGAGCCTCCCCTTCGGCTCTGCCAGCCGCTTCCTTTCCTCGCCTCCCACCGCCCCTTCGGCTCTGCCGGCAGAGCTTCAGGGCTTCTGAAAGGTGAGGAAAGGAGGAGGCAGTGGCGACGGCAGAGCCAAAAAGCGGCGGGAGGCAAGGAAAGGAGGCGGCGAGCAGAGCCTCCCCTTCGGCTCTGCCAGCCGCTTCCTTTCCTCGCCTCCCACCGCCCCTTCGGCTCTGCCGGCAGAGCTTCAGGGCTTCTGAAAGGTGAGGAAAGGAGGAGGCAGTGGCGACGGCAGAGCCAAAAAGCGGCGGGAGGCAAGGAAAGGAGGCGGCGAGCAGAGCCTCCCCTTCGGCTCTGCCAGCCGCTTCCTTTCCTCGCCTCCCACCGCCCCTTCGGCTCTGCGCGCGGCGGGGAGAGCTACGAGACGCGCCTTAAGAAAAAAAAGCTAGGATGATCATGATGAGACTGACAGCACCCAATCATGGACAAACCCAGGAGGGTTCAACGCAGCCTGGATTGTTTCCTATTCCTGCTTGTAACAATGATAATGACATCATGTCTATTTTAAAATGGAACGTCCTAGATACTTTCATATATAACAGGAACTGAAAAGGAAACCAAATCATTTAGAGGAAAAGGATTGAATAAAGCAAGGACTTCAACTTGCTTATTGAGAACCCCTGGACTATTACAATAAACACACTGTTCATTTGCCAAAACTCATTTAAGCTTCCCCACACCCAATCACATTTTCCTGCCAACCCTATGTCAGCTTGGATCATTAGCCATTATTAGCCTGAGACAAATACTATCTACAGAGTACAGATAATAATCTCATTCATGAAGTCTACATAACTAAAGCACAGCCTCCCCCAAGTCTTCTTGTGTTTTCCACTGACTTAAATAGGACTTAAACCTTCTAAATCCCCAGTATAAAATGGGATATTCTTTACTGTTACACAAAATTTTATTGCTTGTGAATTCCTACACAAAAGTAACAATATACTGTAAGTCAAGTTTTTTTCCTAGAGAAAGGGAGAAGACTACCTTCAATAACATGATTTAGCATTGTAAGGTTCTACAATATGATTAGTGTTACTGTACTGTTTTCAAATACCTTGATTCTAAAATCATACAGACCAACAACAGTTCAATGCCATCACTTCTAACCCTAACCCTAACCCTAACCCTAACCCTAACCCTAACCCTAAATCATCCTAACGTGAAGGTTATTTATTTATTTATTTATTTATTTCAAATTATATGACTGCCCATCTCATCTGCAAATCTGAGTGGCTAAGAATTAAAACATCAATATAAAAAATAATTTAATAACACCTAAAAAAAATCGATCAAGACAGTACAAGTAAGATTGCAAAAAATTAAGGCATTTGGATTTATTGTTTTGCTAGGGCAAATTAACAGAACTCACAAAGAAAAGATTCAGTCCAGAGATAAACAAAACATAGACTTGCAAAAGAAATCCTATCTGACTGATCCCAAAAGAGACACTTCTGTCAGATTCCTTAAAAGAGACAGCTTAATTGATCTCTATTAAAAATAATGTAGAACATATAGACCACTATTAGATTAATCAGAACAGATTAATGAAAATAAAAGTCATTTCAGAATATTTCAATTACTTAAGATAGTTTAAACCTGAATTTACGATGAAATAAATGCCTCTCTTCAATTCAAATTGAATAAAACTCCATGGACATATCTAAATAATTTCCTTGGCAACAACACAGCAGTGGCTTGTCATTGCCTTCTTCTGGGATATTTTTTTTAAAAATTAATATTTACTGTTTTTCTTTGAAATAAATATTCAAAAACATTATTGGTATCTATTTTTATTTTTGAAATTTACCGGTAGCTGCTGCATTTCCCACCCTAGGCTTATACTCGAGTCAATAACTTTTCCAGTTTTTTGTGGTAAAATTAGGTGCCTCGGCTTATATTCGGGTCGGCCTATACTCGAGTATATACGGGTATGTTGTCAGAAACAGCAGTTATATTATTCTGTTTTAAAATGCTTTTGTTGTTGTTGTTATCAATCACATTCCCCTTTCCTGATGCTTTTGTTTATGGTAGTGGTTTCTTCTAGAATGATAGAATTATGCTAATAAATAGAGACTATTTTCGGGGATGGAAAAATATTTGGTAAGAAGGGTTGCCAACACAATAAACACCCTTTCCCCATTTCCCAGAAGTCAGATAAAGCAATTTGTTTTCCTAAATTCCCCATAATTGTCTCATCATAAGACAAGTCGATCTATTCATGTGATTGTTGGGACATCTGACTCCTATTCTCATTTAATCTATATAGCATCTCAAAGTGCAGGCTCATTCTGCAATGCATTTTATAATTCTTCTGTGTTATTCAGTAACCAGTAGAAGTGGCTATGCTGACCATTTTAATTCAGATAAATTTATCTGACTATTGTGATTGGAATAAATTTATCAAGTAAACTGGTGACTTCAGATGTGTAGATCACAGACCCTATGATCTGCAATAGCATGGAGCCTTAGAATTATTCTGTCACATATCTGAAGCATATCATATTAGGGAAGACATGTTTATTCTCATTGTGGAACGTTACTTTTCTTTCATTGGTTTCTAAAGAACTCAACAGTTTCCAGGTATATTGTTAGCAAATTACTGTTTTCAAAGGCCCAAATTACAAACTATATGGAAATGATGTCCAAATGTCTAAGAAATACCAATTGGAAGAATAAACATAACCATCATTATGCTGTCATGAATGTTATTTGGTTGAAGTTATTCTGGTGATGTAATCAAATGCTATACATACGAAATCTGATGTGACGTGCAACTTAGGTATGACTATATTGTAACAAGGCACTAAATAGGTGTACCAGCAGAAAACATGCAGAGGAATCAAGTATCTTGCCAAGCAAGTCATTTTACAGCTGCTGCTACTGCTATTAAAATATATGTACTGAGAATGCTGTCTGCCAGGATGGGAATTTATGGGAAATAAAGCCCTAAAATATTTTGTTGAGACAAGAAGAAAGGAAACAACTCAGTTATACAATCATCATTTCCTTCCTTTGTAGGTAGCTCCTATTGAATTTAAATGGGTATTGTGTATTGTGATTATGGCAACTCTAAACTACGGCAAGGGAAAGATGAACTACATAAATTAATCAACTGTTTTTAAGAAGTATGTGCTTCATGGATAACTGGTTTTTTTTAGAAAGCTCTATGTTTCTGAAGTTGCAATGCAGCTACACTTATATTATAAGGAAACTATAGAGATTTTTTTCCATTTTTAAAAATGTACTTGTTGGTAAAGTAAGTGATAAGACCTCATGTATTTAAGCCTACAAAATCCTCATTATTAACATAGCTCTAGGATTTACAACCTACGTCCAAAGTTATAGCACTGCAGTGTCTCCATAGATGTAGAGGACTGGCAGAACCTGGAAGTGGAGTTAAAAGAAGGATCAGCCTAGAGCTGCTACATAGCCACAAATGTAATGAGTCCAACCCACTGTGAATTCTATTTATCTTTATCTAACTTCTAACAAATGCTAACTGTTGAGAATATTCCTGTGCATAGGCATGAGCAATAAATGTTTAATTGGAACTTCATGTGTGGTCCTGCTCTTTCATGCCTGACATTCATATTTTCAATTCAATCCAACTTTTTAACAAATTGCAATGAAAAACATCAGAATGGCACAATAAACACTGACCTGCAGGCTGGAGCAGTATCTGACCAAGCTATGAGATGTGCATAATATCAGCTATGATGCTTCAGTTGGTCCAGCAAATGCAGAATTTGATTGAGTCTCAACTCTTGCTACTGATAATCCCAGATCCCACACCTGCTGCAGCAGCACTGCCTGTTTTACAGGGAACTCATGGCAGCTTGATTGAAAGTTTTGGAGGAGAGTCAGAAAAGATGAGAACCTTCATAGCACAATGTGAGTTAGTTATGGGAACATGAGCAGCAGAGTTTCCAACCTCTTTTGTACTAAGTCTCCTCAGGTCTTCAGCATCACAATGGGCATTCTTCATACTTGAACGTAATGATCCTATTTTGATAACTATCAGAAGCTAATAGCAAACTTCATGGGCCACTTTGGGGATTCAGTATGGGAGGTTACAGCAATATGCTGGATTCATAAACTACAAGGATAGAAAGAGTCCAGAATATATAGCAGAAGTTAAGTTGGTCACAATAGACTTGGATTGGAACATGGCAGTTGTGATGGTTGAATTCAGACAGATTCTGAATAACCGAATCACTGATGAATTCATCAGGCAACAAGTTCCACAGACTTTAGACCAAACCTACCAGCTTTGTGTTATTATTGACTCATCTTTGAAAGAAATTCAAGCCTGGTCCAATCATTGCAGACAGCCAATGTGTCAAGCTCACTATCTTGCCTTTCGTCCCTGATGCCAACAGGGATGGAACAAGGGGAGGAGGAGCACATTCAAATAGGGCAGCAAGATGCTCATTGGCTGCAGAAGAATGACAGAGGTTCACAGACTTGGCACTCTGTTTTTACTGTGGAGAATCTGGACACATGGCCAGAAATGGCCCTTCCAGAATCCCCAAGAAAGGAGAAAGGCACTCCAGCTCAGCTCCGGAGACAGCTGCCTTGAACACAGTCTTCAAAGCCAGGGAAGCTGCAACAGCCTCTTTACAAAGAGCTTGCAAGAGGGGCTGTTCAAGCAGTAAACAGAGCTCTACACCATTCCTAAAGAGGTACATTTTTGAATATTTCTGTTGCCCACATGGCTGGGAGGAAACCATTGCTGCGTTTGTGGATTCAGGGGCACTTCATCAACCCTCTGCACATAACTCTAGACCAGCATACAGAGCTGTTAATTCTTTATGTCACAAGCTACCTCCATTTTTCACAGTGGAGGGTGGGATCAGAGTGGCTGATGCTTCACAGCTCCTTGATAGATTGGGGCATAGAAAGTATGTCTTTTATCCACTGTCTTGCTCTCATCACAATGCCCAGAAGGCAAATCCCTCTCTCTGGTCAGCAGTAAACCCCAGGGAAGCAAATCTCAAACTACCAAGCAAGGATGCAGATTTCACAGCTGTATTTGGAGAGGAAGAAGTGGCAGTCCTTCCTCCATACAGAGACTGTGACTATGCTATAGACCTAGTTTCAGGGGCTAAAATACTTGCTAAGAAGCAGTTTCCTATGCCAACCAAGGAGATACTGGTTTTAAAGCAGTATTTGGGCTCTAAATTGCAGGAGGGCTTTATTAAAACTTTGAAGTCACTAGTCTCAGTACCTACCCTTTTCATCTCCAAGAAGCAAGAGCCAGGCATCACAAACCCAAATGGTGAAATTCCATTTTGTGCACCATTCAGATCTATGACAGTGAGGGATCATTACCCTCTACCCCCACTGTCGGACTTGCTGGATAGATTACAAAGCACATACATTTTTATGAAGTTGGATCTTTACAATGGGCACAATCTTATTAGGGTTTAGGAGAACCACAAATTCTTAACTGCATTTGATACCAGGTACAGTAAGTTCAAATGCACTGTAAGGCCATTAAGACTTATTAACTGCAGAGCATTCTTCTTAAGATTTATGAATCAGATTTTTTCTCATGTGACTGACAAGTTTGTGATGTTTTATTTAGATGACATCCTGATCTACACTAAAGCACAACCACTTTGTATGGGAAGTTTGAGTAGACTGAGGGAAAATCACTTTTTTGCTAAATTAGAAAAATGTGCTTTTCTTTTGAAGCGGGTAAATTTCTTAGACTGTCACATTTCTACAAATAGAATTCAAATGAATCCCTGAGAAGTCCAAGCAGTGCTTGAGTGACAAACTACTCCACAAAGCTACAGTAAGGACATTCAGAGCTTCTTAAACTTTGTGAACTATTAGAGAAAATTGATCCCATGCTTTGCCCATAAAGTTAAACTCATAACACAGCTATTGAAAAAGTCAAATTTGCTTGGATACACCCATAGCAAACTGCATTTGAGGAATTAAAATAGCTCTTTGTGTGTCAAACCCTCCTTCAACATTGTCCAAGAGGTTTATCGTACAGACTGTTGCCTCTGATGTGGTTATGTGATATGATGTGGAGTTAAGGGGTATAGATGCTTCTCCCTTGTTGTGGTCAGATCATTTCCTGCTGAGGTTAGACTTTAAGGCACCACCTCTCCATCGCAGGGAGGCGGAGCCGATTAAGTGGTTCTGCCCCAGACGCCTAATGGACCCCGCAGGGTTCCAGAAGGAGCTTGGGGAGATACCCGATGCCCTTGTCCACAATCCGGCTGAGTCCCTGGTGGTTGCCTGGAATAGGGTGGCATCTGGGGCACTGGACCCGATTGTGCCTCTGCGACCTCTCTGTGGCGGTGGATCCAGGAAAGCTCCCTGGTGTACCGAGGAGCTCCAGGAGATGAAGTGCCAGAAGAGAGGTCTAGAGCGATGCTGGAGAACCAGTAACTCTGAATCTGACCGAACACTGTTAAGAGCCTTTATTAGGACTTATTTAGTGGCGATACGATTGGCAAAATGTTCGCATTTTTCCGCACTTATTGCATCCGCTGATTCGCGCCCAGCCGCCCTTTTTAGGGTGACTCGTTCCCTCCTCAATGTAGAGGGAACGGAGGAGCCGTTGCAGGGTAGAGCTGAGGAATTTGTGCAGTTTCTGTCGGATAAAGTCGCTCAGATTCGGATGGACCTGGACTCTGATTGGGCAATTCCGACTGAGATGACAGGGGCAGGTCTTAGTCCTATTGTGTGGGATGAATTTGAGCCTGTGACGCCTGAGGAAGTGGACAAGGCTGTGGGAGTGATGACTTCCTCCACTTATTTGTTGGACCCATGCCCCTCCTGGCTGGTTTTGGCCAGCAGGGAGGTGACACGAGGCTGGCTCCAGGCTTTGGTTAACACCTCCTTGAGGGAGGGGTCTTTCCCGCAACCATTAAAGGAAGTGGTTGTGAGGCCCCTCCTCAAGAAGCCTTTCCTGGATCCAGCAGAATTAAAGTACTTTCGTCCAGTCTCCAACCTACCCTTTGTGGGAAAGGTTGTAGAGAAAGTGGTGGCGCTCCAGCTCCTACGGTCATTGGATGAAATGGATTATCTCGATTCTAGACCCTTTTCAATCGGGCTTCAGGCCTGCCTACAGCATGGAAACTGCTTTGGTCACTCTGATGGATGATCTCTGGCGAGCCCGAGATGGGGGTCATTCCTCTATCTTTGTGCTACTTGACCTCTCAGCAGCTTTCGATACCATTGACCATGATATCCTTCTGCAACGACTAAGGGAGTTGGGAGTGGGAGGCACCGTGTTACAGTGGTTCTCCTATCTCTCTGGTCAGTCGCAGTTGGTGTTGGCAGGAGGACAGAGGTCGACCCCTAGACCCCTCGTTTGTGGGGTGCCTCAGGGCTCAGTCCTCTCTTCCCTCCTATTTAACATCTACATGAAACCACTGGGTGAGATCATCCAATGACACGGGGTGAGGTTTCAGCAATATGCTGATGATACCCAGCTATCTCCACCCCGCGTCAGTTCAGTGAAGCAGTGGATGTGATGTGCCGGTGCCTAGAGGCTGTGAAGGTCTGGATGTGAGTCAACAGGCTCAGACTTAACCCTGACAAGACTGAGTGGCTGTGGGTATTGCCTCCGAAAGACTATGTCGACTGTCCATCCTTGGTTCTGGGGGGGGGGGAAATTGCCCCCCTCAGAACAGGTTCGCAATTTGGGTGTCCTAGACTCACAGCTAAGATTAGACCAACATTTGACAGCTGTAGCTAGGGGGACCTTTGCACAGGTTCGCCTGGTGCACCAATTGCGACCCTACTTGGATCAGGAGGCTCTCCTTACAGTCACTCATGCCCTTATCACCTCACGGTTAGATTATTGCAATGCGCTCTACATGGGGCTACCCCTGAAGAGTGTTCGGAGACTACAGTTGGTCCAGAATGCAACTGCGCGAGCTGTTGTGGGTGCACCTAGGTACACCCACATTACACCAATCCTCCGCGAACGGCACTGGCTCCCTATCGGTCTCCGGACTCAATTCAAGGTGTTGATCATTACCTTTAAAGCCCTACATGGCTCAGGGCCAGACTATCTTCAAGACCGCCTTCTACCACATAGCTCCCAGCGACCGGTAAGATCCCACAGAGTTGGTCTTCTTTGGGTCCCGTCAGCTAAACAGTGTCAGCTGGCAGGTCCACGGGGGAGGGCCTTCTCTTTGGCTGCCCCGGCTCTCTGGAACCAGTTACCTCCTGAGATCCGGACTGCCCCCACCCTATTGGCCTTCTGGAAAGCGTTAAAGACCTGGCTTTCCCGACAGGCCTGGGGCCGTTGATCTTGTGGTGGTAACCAGCGAGATCTGGCCATGAATGGTATGGATGGCTGAAACTGTTTTTGAATTGTAAATTGTTTTTAAACTGTTTTTAGATGTTTTTGTACTATTTTTGATGTTTGTTTTCTGTTGTGAGCCGCCCAGAGTCCCTAGGGAGTTGGGCGGCATAGAAATTTAATAATTAATAAATAATAAATAAATAAATAAATAAATAAATAAATAAATAAATAAATAAATAAATAAATAAATAAATAAATAATCAGAGCCATTCTTTTGCAAGAAGCACTGGGACGAGGGAACCACTTTTTGCTGTCTTTTTCTCAAGAACTTTGACCATTACTCCACAGCAGAAAACCATGCCCCTGTATGGCTTAACAGCTGCTGTACTAATAAATTAGATGTCAGACTCAATGATACCATGAGGATTATAAGTGGATGTATTAAAACCACTCCAACGTGCTGACTTCCTGTTCTGAGCCATGTAGCGCTGTCAGCTTTATTAAGGCAAGATGCACTAGTGAGAGAATCCTGAAAAATTATGAACAACTTACTCCTACCAATGCCTGCCAGTCTTCCTCATTTATCAACCAGAAGACTCAAATCCAGGAAATCCCCACTGGCACTTGCCCAGCATGCCAATCTTCCTCATTTATCAGCCGGAAGACTCAAATCCAGGAAGCCCCCACTGGCACTTGCCCAGCATCTGCCCAGCAATGTTAACACTGATTCCTAATGGAAAGCCAAATCGGTCACTTAATGTCCAGATGTTGGAAGACATATGACCCCATTAAAAAAGTGCCAGACTTTGAACTACCATGTCAACAATGGACAATCCTGAATAGGATTCACACCTCACACAGAGTTTGCCAAAGTGTATAAATGGGGCACAGTATCCTCCCCTCTATGACTGCAGGGTCCCATGTCAAACTATAGATCAGGGTGTCAAACTCAAGGCCCGCGGGCTGCATCCGGTCCATGCGGTGCTTAAATCTGGTCCCCGGGGCCGGCTTGAAATAGCAAAAGAGGCCCTCGATGCCTCTGGCAGCCATTTTCAGCCTGGACAGTCTCCAGCACTCTGCCAGCCAAAACAGAGTGCAGGGGGGCTGGGTGTGGGCCCCACATGCCCCATTGGGGCCGGCAGGGTGCTGCCGGAGGCGTCCGTCCCATCTCTCCTACCCTGGCTGGCCCACAGAGGAGAACTACAATGCTGATCCGGCCCTCGAAGAAAATCCAGCTATAGATCATATTATGACTGTCTGTAAGCTGAGGCATATACCAGTCCAGTATCTTATTTTTTAAAATATAAACATTGCTATACTTCAATGGCTAGATGTCCTAGACTTGGTATTTAACCATAGATCTTCTTAACCTTTATATTTTATTGTGTTTTGTTAATGTAGTTGAAAAGTTTATATATATATATATATATATATATATATATATATATATATATATATATATATATATATATATATATATATATATATATATATATATATATATATATATATATATATATATTACTAGTTCATGTATGATATGCCATAAGCTAAATAAGTAAACTGTACCACCATTTCTATAAAATGTTCATCCAAAGTGAAGAAGATTTATAGCTCAATGGAAACAATCTCTGCTTTTTAATGTTTATTTTCTCTGTTTATTCTTTTTCATCAATTTATTTGGGGAGGGGCATTATGTCTTTCTTGTGGACTGTCCAGGGTTTTTGGAACTGGACAAGTACAAATTTAATATACAATAATAATATTTCAGATTTTATTCCTCCCTTCTGCAAGTAAGGCTGAAAAGACTGAAGGTTAGATCATTGTTGATTTAGTTCAATATAATTTGGCGTAAGGCAGTTGTATTTTTCAAAATATGGGATTTTTTTTTGAGAAATCATGTGAAATTGTCAAATACATAAAATCAGAATGATGCCTCCCCACCCCCAAAAGAAGCAAACTGACTCATTAGCAAACAGAAAATAAAATGTACCAAATTCTGTTCTGAATACAAATTGTTTCCACATCCTACACTGAATATATGTTCTATCCACCCTTCCCTGGGAAATGTTTTCCTGTGATGTCTATGATACAATTACACAACTACTAAGTGTCATTGAAATAATAACAGTAATCAGTTTTCCATTACAAAAATACTCAGTTTCTTAGCTCCCTTCTGTATTCTTGTTTTACAATAGTCTATTCATAATCCATTTGATAAAAAGCATTAATTTGATTTAATATTGAAATGAATTTGTTTTTGCTGCATTCAGTAGAAGTCAAGTATAATATATGGTATTTTGATATATGATTTAATATATAGTATTTTACGTAAATGGTGAAAACTGGACAATTTCTGTTTCTTTAACAATGCAAGCATGTGTTTTTGTGTTTATCAATGTTCTCCAATCTAATTTAGTGTGACTAATTTTGAACTTGTTTCAAAATGTTTGTCTTTTGGTACCACCTTGTGGTTGTGCATAAAATAACCACACTCCATTTTTCTTAAGTAAAAAATCAGTTTAATAGTTGAATAATTATTACATATAGGTTTCCATGAGTTGTGCTTACTTATTCCCCATCCTGGGGTGGAACCAGCCTTCAGGATGGGTAGACCTCGACTAATCAGCTTGAGGACCGAGCCAGTCAATTTAAATAACCTGTAGGATCCGCCCTTGGTTTCCCAGATCTGACTCGTTCCATTCAAGAGGTAGGTCGTGGTTGAACTCCTGTCCCATCCTGAAGGCTTCCTTTTCCTTAGATTTGTCCTTCTACCTTTCTTTTCACCTTTCCTTTGTCTCTTTCCATCTATCTTACTCCTCTTTAAAAAAAGGAAAGGATTTCCTTTCTGAACTCGTCATCGGCAGAACGTGGCCGGAGGAGCACCCCCGCAGCAGCGTACAGACAAGATAAGGAAACTGCGTTCTGGCCTCTCTCCCTCCAACCCCCCCCCCCCCAGGAGATCGGGAGACTGCACTCCTACACGGAGCGGCGCCGGCAGGCCTTAGTTTTAAAACAGCGGAGCAGGGTCTTCGGCCTGTGGGTAGGGGGGGCAGCTGCCAAAAACAAGATCGTCTGCCGGGGGGGATGATTTCATCAGGGCGTGCTACCGCAAGGGGCAGGAAGGATCCTCCCAAAGTGAACATTGCAGGGGCTAGGACAGCAAAGCAGAAGGTCGCATTTCTCCTTTGAATCTCCCACGCTCCAGCTGGGCATTGGCAAATGCCATCACCCCGCCCTCCTCCTTCCCATTGTTAAGGCAGGGAACAAAGACTGTGAAAGGAAGCAGCGCAACGGCAACAGTTTCCGAACGGTACAGGCCACAGTTTCGCACCCCCCTGTCCTTAATTACCCTAGATCGATAGCAGGGGCAGTGGGCGCCACTGAGTTTTCTCACAGGGTCGGACAAAGAGGGGATCTATCCGGTGAGCAAGCGGAGCATTTTAAAGGGGGGACGAAGAACGTGGGGGAGGCATAGCCTGCAAGCAGCCCTGAGTCTTCTCGGGTGGCAGGTTTTTCAGCTAAATCAGCCACCCTGAGTCTTCTTGGACAGGCTTGGTAAACAGAGCATGTAGCTGCTCTTGGAGGGGGCATCTTAGAACATATCCATGTGGCAAACGGGGCGGCCATTTCCCTGGGGGTGAGACGGGGTGGAGCCTCCACCCTCCTCCTTTTAGCTGACAATCACAAAGGATGGCATCCAAAGATTCTAATGAAACCTCAGTGCCTGGCAAAAGAACAAAAAAGTCAAGCAGGCATTCATCAGAGCATGACCCATACTCATCTCCACAACGATCCCCCCCGCAAGGCTACCTCAAGGGCCACAGCACAGGTTGAGGAGAGGTGACATAGGGCATTGCAAAGATTATGTGACAAAGCTCAAGCAGAAGCTAGGACAGCACAGAATCCCAGAGAAAGCCCCAGTCAGGAGCCTAGGGCGGCAGATGTAGAGCTTTTGGATCTGGATGCTGCAGAGCTTTCCAAATCATGGGGAGACCCATGTGGGCATTCTGGCACAGAGATCCAAAGGGGTTCCGACCAGGAGCCAGCATCATCTATTCATTTGCTGGCATCACAGATAGGGAACCCAGAAGCCATTAACTCAAGCAACCTCAGGGTTCTAGTAGAGGAGATTCTGGAACAAGCCATCACTGACAGATTGGGAGCCTTACCAGGGGAGAGTTCCTCCACGGCTGCCTCTACCTCCTCTTCATCTAGGGGCGTGAAGAGGGCCACCATAAGAAAGGGGCGAGTAGCCAATAAGCAGTGTTCAGATGATTCATCAGATGAATCTGACCTTAGCACTTCCAAAGATGAAGCCCAACAGGAAGACGATTCCGAATGGGATCTGTCAGAGGATGAGAGGACACCCAAGGAGATTCCTCCCTCCCACTGGGCTTTTTCCTCCTGCTCTGTTCAAGTCCCTGCTATTCAAAGCTCAGGCAGTAGCAGGGATTAAATTGCTGAAACCTTCTAAGGAACATCCCCCAGAGGATCAGTCTAACCCCTTCTTTTTAGAGATCAGACCAGAGGTGGATTTTGTCCCTATTCCACAGTTGCTTGTAGACGCGGTGGAGAGCCAACGACCTACTCCGGCTTTGGGCCCATCCACCTCCTCGCAGGACAAGAAGTTCTACAATGTGGCTTCTAATCTCTCTGATTTGCTTTCAGTCCCAACAGTTGATGCCCCCATCAGGGCATTACATTCTTCCACAGCAGTTCCAGGAGAAGCGGAGGAGATTCTGAAACCGGAGGAAAGGCGTATGGAACAGACCTTGATAAAAAATTACCAATCAGCGTCTTGGGCTGTTAGAGCCTCCTCGACCTCTTCCTTCTTTGCCCATGCTACCCTCTCGTGGCTGGAGCAGATACAGGAACACATCCCTTCCTCCAACGCGAGAGCACAGCAGGATCTCAATAAGGTCTTTGCAGCGGTTCAGTTCTGGGCGGACTCCTCTCTGCAGGCCTCGCGTTTCACAGCCAGGGCCATGAACTCTTCGATAGTGGCCAAGAAATGGCAGGCAGATCCACGTCACAAGTGGAAGCTGGTGGCTGGACCCATCAGAGGAGGATCCCTCTTCTGGGCCTCGCTGGAGCCACTTCTGGTGGAAACCAGCGACAAGAAGAAAATTCTGCCCACCATCACACGCAAGGGGTTTCCAAAATCCACCCCCTACAGTCATCGGTCCTTTCATGCATCTGACCAGGGATCTTCATTCTCCCGATCCCCAGGTCAGTATTCTTCCCACCAAAGACAGGCAGATAGGGGAGGCAGGAGGAAGCAGTTCCGTAGACCAGCACGAGGGGCCTACTCAGGCAGGCCCTTCTGCAGAGGTAGATGGTAGGCCCAGTGACGCTCCAATCGGGGGCAGGCTTGCCAAGTTTTGGCAGACCTGGGAGCGTTTAACTCAGGACTCCTGGGTACGCAACACCGTGCGCAGGGGACTGAAGTTGGATTTTCTATCTTTTCCCCCTAGATTTTTCATCAAGTGTTCCATCTCTTTCATTTATTCCATGTGCAAACTAATGGAGGAAGCAATTAAACACCTAGCCTCCATCAAGGCCATACAGCCAGTGCCCCCTTCCCAATGGGGGCAGGGCTTCTACTTGATACTTTTTGTTGTTCCTAAACTCTCGGGGGGGGGGGTGGAGAGCCATCTTGGACCTAAAAAGATTGAACCAGTACCTAGTTTATAAATGCTTTAAAATGCACTCCTTGTCGTCCATCCTTTCTTTAATACGTCAGGGGGACTACATGGCATCCCTGGATCTAACGGAGGCATATCTCCATGTCCCTATTTACAAGCCTCACAGACGCTTCCTGCGTTTTTGTTATGGCAAACAGCATTATCAGTACAGCCCTTCCATTTGGGCTTACATCAGCACCCAGGGTATTTACCAAGATAATGGCGGCTCTAGCGGCCAGCCTACGCACCAGGTCAGTCCGCATCCATTGTTATCTGGACGATATTCTGGTGCACGCAGCCTCTAGGGCCTAGCTCAATAGCACATAGACATTATCCTAGAGACACTTCAGAACCATGGGTTCTCCATTAACAGGGAAAAGAGCCATCTCCATCCGTCCACGTCCATTCAGCATCTAGGTGCTGTTATCAACTCTTTAGATTGCACAGTTTATCTGTCACCAGAGTGGCAGGACAGTATTAGGCAGTTAGTTTCTCAGAATTTGGAGGACCAGGAATCTTCCCTGGAATCCCTGTCCTGTCTACTGGGAAAGATGGTTTCCTGCATAGCAATCACACCATGGGCTCGTCTGCATGCGAGGGAACTCCAATGGTTTCTCCTACCTTTCCAGAAAGCGGGGCAGGGCTCATCCCCTATGAAGGTTCAACTTCCCTCACAGGTTCGAAGATCGCTCACCTGGTGGATTTCCTCGGCAATATCTGAAGGCACCTCATTCAGAATCGTCCACAGAAGAACAGTGACAACCGATGCAAGCCTGACAGGCTGGGGAGCCCACTCAGAAGGAGTCATGGCCCAAGGTCAGTGGTCAACAAGGGAAGCCGCCCACTCCATCAACTGGCTGGAGTTGAGAGCGGTGTACCTAGCCCTAAAACACTTTCAGACCCTGATTTCGGGGTCCGACATTCTAGTCCTCACAGACAACGTGTCCACGAAAGCGCACATCAATCAATGGGGGCACCAAGTCCAGGTCCCTCCAGGCCGAGGCCATGAGACTGGGCCTGTGGGCGGAGAAACACCTGCGGTCGCTCACATCAGACCACATATCGGGGATACACAATACACAAGCGGACTGGCTCAGCCGCACACACGTAGATCAGGCGGAGTGGAAACTACATCCCAACATTTTTCATCAGATAATTCAGAAATTCGGTCACCTTCTGGTGGATCTCTTCGCGACTTTGGCCAATTCTCTTCTACCGAGGTTCTTCTCCTGGTTTCTGTTGCCAGGGGTGGAGCAAACGAACGCCCTCCGGAGCCCGTGGCCTTAGGGTCTCCTATATGCGTCCTTGCCCGCATCGGAGGACTTGTTGTCACAGGGGAGCATCCTGGACCCGGCTTGGTTACAACTGACTGCATGGAGATTGAGCAGCACGACTTACTGAGCCAGGATTATGATCAGGACGTTGTGATCATCATGCAGGCAAGCCGCCGCTCCTCCACAAACCGCATTTACTCGGCAACGTGGAAGACCTGTGCATGGTACAGTGGGGAAGGTCTCTCACCAGTGTGCGTTCCCCTTCCCAAAGTGCTGAGATTCCTAAAACACGGGCTCAACAGGGGCCTAACGCCTAACACACTTTGCAGACAGGTGGCAGCCCTCTCCTCAGTTTTGGCTTGTGATAAATATGACACTCTATCCCAGTGCCCGGCCATTCGACGTTTCCTCAAGGGGGCAACCAACTTGCTTCCACCAACGGTGCATCAGTATCCTACCTGGAATCTGCAAAGGGTTCTGTCATCCCTCACGGGGCCCCCATACGAGCCTCTCAGAGAAACATCGCTACGTCATCTAACCATGAAGGTAGCCTTCCTGGTGGCCATCACATCAGCCCGTCACATCTCTGAACTGTCGGCATTATCAGTCAGGAGAGATCTGTGCATTTTTTAACCAAGCAAGGTAACCCTTAGAATCGATCCATCATTCATTCCCAAGGTGAATTCCCTTTTTCACAGGTCCCAGGAGCTCATTCTTCCCTCCTTCTGCGCACGACCGGGGCATCCCTCTGAGGTACGTTGGCACTCACTTGACGTGTGAAGGGCTCTCAAGGTCTACCTAAACCGCACTAAGCACATCAGGAAAACTGAAGCTCTCTTTGTGGGGTTTCATACCCGATCCTTGGGGAGTCGGGCATCCTCAGCTACCATAGGGCGCTGGATCAGGAGCACCATTGCCAAAGCATACGAACTAAGTGATATGCCCACACCGGCAGAAATCACCATGCATTCCACCAGAAGTGCAGCCGCTTCAGCAGCCTGGAACACACAGGCGTCTCTTGAAGAAGTCTGTCGAGCAGCAACATGGGCTCAGCCATCCCAGTTCATTCGACACTACAAGATGGACAGTTTTGCTTCAGCCGATGCGGCTTTTGGCAGAAGGGTGTTACAACAAGTAATAGACATTCAGTAGGGGCAGAAATTGCCGCTTCCCCTCCCTGGGACCTCTGCTTTGGTATGTCCCATCCTGAAGGCTGGTTCCACCCCAGGATGGAGAATAGGCGTTGTTATCTTACCTGAACGCCTCTTCTCATCCGGTGGAACCAGCCTTCAGCTCCACCCTTGTAGATATGTATATATAGTCTCTCTAGAGCTTTCAATTTCTTCCTTTTAGTAGCATCCTCTCTAGTATCCTCAGTATTTTATAACAGGAGTTAACATTTACTGAGTAACCACGCCTGAGTCCAGTCATCAGGATTCATCAGATCTGGGAAACCAAGGGCGGATCCTACAGATTATTTAAATTGACTGGCTCGGTCCTCAAGCTGATTGGTTGAGGTCTACCCATCCTGAAGGCTGGTTCCACAGGATGAGAAGAGGCGTTCAGGTAAGATAACAATGCCTATTCTCTGTCCATCCACTGGCATTGATCCAGGCAATTTATGGTGATTTTTTCCTCTCACTCTTTCCTCCATAACAATTTGCAAACTGGTCTGTCTTTAGCTACTGTAATAGAAATTAGGGGGAAAGCTTCTTATGAAGCAAATGTTGCAAAGTAGTCCTTCCTTCCCACAATCTTATTTAATATAATAAACATAATATTTTTCATTGTAAAATCTCAAAGGTGAACACTACAGTTTCAAGAAACATACATTAGAATATGTATGTCTTTCAGTTAATCTGGATTCCTGGCAACTTAATAGATAAATTGTTATAATTTTCTTGATAACATTTGCAGAAGTTGCTTGTCATTGTCTTACTAATGCTGAGAGAAAGTTAATGTGCCAAAATCATCCAATTGGTTTCTGTACCTAAGATAGATGGAACTCTAAACCAAGAGCTTTAATCACCATACCACATTGGCTTTCAAATTGGAACATTTTGAATTAAAGGCAAAAAATTTATATGATCTGCAGAAAAAAGCACAGTAAATCCAAGATTAAATCAAGATGTAATCATATTTTAATAGAAAATGTTGAAACAAATAGAACATACCGGTAATTGTATTTTGATACATTAAGTTCAGTACGGCTGTACTGAGTGAAAGTAGTTTTTGATTCAATCTATGTGATTCTTGCTTAAATACCTAACTTTAACAGCAGCCTTATCAAAATCTGCTGAATTTTGAGGGACCGGCTTTAGCAGTATAGAGATATTGGGGACTGTAATAAATAAGAGATTAAGTGAATATTGGGTGTCCCATTCTGTGGTATGCCACAGCACTAATCATAACATAGTTTAACATTTATATATAACAGAGTCATGGATTCCTTTTACTTTCCTGTTGTGAAGTGAAAGTTTCTAATTATTTTTTATTCTGGGAAAACTATTGCAGTATTATATATGTTTGATTGAAATAAGTAAATTCCATAATTTGATTAATTATACTGTAATAATGTGTGACCAAATAATCATGATGATGATGATGATGATGATGGACATGACAGTACTTGAAGACAACAGAATACAAGATAAAGGTCTGCAAATAGAAATTGACTGACAGAATCATAATTGATTGATTACAAAAGGCAACTTTATTTGGAATAGTAAAGGTATTGTGGACAATACCTTCAACATTATGAAACATCAACATCTGCCCATCTCAGGCCCTTGGGAAGGATTCAATAGGTGGATAAAAATACAAAAATGCCAGATCCAGTCTGAACATCTGGTTAACTGTGCAACAAATCATAACAATATATATAAAGATTGTGGCAAAAGAAGGTAGTACCAATAGTAATAGGCACCTCAGGGGCAATCCCAAAACAACTGAAGAATATTTGAATACCAGCAGGATTAACAAAATCACCATTGGTCAGTGAAAAAGTCAGCTTTATTCAGAACAGCTTATATCCTGCAACAATACCTTTAACACTTCGCTGATTTGTAACAGTTATAAAGATTGATTGATACCTTTATCATTATGAAACATCAACACCTGCTTATCCTAAATCTTTGGGAAGGACTCAATAGGTTGATGAAAATTCCAAACACAATCTAAACATTTGGCTGACTGTGCGACCAATCCTAATGAGGTATGACATGGTAAGATGCTGAGCCTGCGCTCTGCTGAGGTTGACAGCTCAGCGGCTCGATTCCCGTGAGTGAATAAACCACATAGGGACAGGAAAGGAGCCTCCCCCGATTGCCTACTGGCGGGTAAGATAATGCCACCCGAAAACATTCCTTTCACACATGCAGGCAGCCACTTTGGTGATCCCTGGCTAACATGTGCAGAAGTGGGTTCTTACCGGTTCGGACCGTTTCTATAGAACCGTTAGTAACTTGACGGCCTGGGTCACTGGAACCGGCAGCGACCCAGGTCTGCCACGCCGCCAAGCCAGTTCTCTTGGCAGCAGCGCAGGCGGCGCCATCTTGTTTTTTGCTTCTGTGCATGCACAGAAGCTTTTTTTTAATACTGCACATGCGCACGCATGCAAAATGTGCCCACCCACGCAGCGCAGCCCTGAGCGAACCAGCAGTAGCAGAATCCGGAACCTACCCCTGAACACGTGCCATACGCTTAAAAAAAAGAAAAAGGTATGACAAGGCAAAGTAATACATGGCCAAAATGTAATTTTTTTAAAAAAGCAAACAAAGTAGATAATAACAACACCTGGCAATGGCTTAGAGCAGGAAAATTGAAAAAAGATCCAAAAGGGCTAATTCTGATTGCATAAGACCAGGCTTTAAGAGCAAACTCATACAAAGCCAGAATTGAGAAGATAACAACAGACTACAAAGAAAAGTGATCATTTAGTTAGCTGCTGCAAGAAGATCGTACAGAGTGACTATAGAAAAAGGTATGACAAAGTAGCCAGAATGTTGTATTGGAAGATCTGCAAGAAATACCATTTACCTGCGAAAAAGAACTGATAGGAACATAAAATAGAGAAAGTCATACAAAATGAAGAAGCTAAAGTGTTCTGGAACTTTAGAATTCAAACACACCACAGCTTGCCCAATAACACCCCAGACTTAACAATTCTAGATAAGAAAGATAAAAGAAGTCTGTATAGTGGATGTTGCAGTACCTTCTACAGCAGAGTAGAAGGGTAAGAACTTGAGAAGGTAATAAAATATACCAGATAAGTTATCAAGAATATACTTCAAATGAATGTTGGAAATAAAATTTGTAAAGAAGGGACTTTTTATCATTTGTGGTAGACATGTGATAATGCAACGAAATATTGGAGTAGGACTAATATTCTAATACAGAACATTCTTATAGTGAATATAAAGAAAAAAGCAAAAAAAATCTTTTGGGTTTAATGGAAAAAGAGCTGATTGTTTGGGGGGGGGGAACTTTGATGCTATATATGTTGATGGCAGCAAGATTACTTTGTGCACAAAAATGGAAGTATACTTCGATCCCCATAATGGAAGAATGGCTGAAAAATGGCTGATGATGGAGTTAGCAGAGATGGCTAAATTGACTGCTTTGATAAAAGAAAAAAGCATAAGCTAGTACATAATTTTCCTTAACTTTTTCTTAATTGACAGGTACTCTCAAATACATTTTCAATAACATTTGCCTACTTTAAGTATTACTTAAGCAATATACAGTATATATATATATATATATATATATATATATATATATATATATGTATGTATGTATGTATGTATGTATGTATGTATGTATGTATGTATGTATGTATATGTATATGTATATGTATATGTATATGTATATGTATATGTATATGTATATATGTACCGTATTTTTCGGAGTATAAGATGCACCTTTTTACCCTCAAAAAGAGGGTGAAAACTTGGGTGCTTCTTATACACTGAATGTAGCCCCACCCATCCACCCCCACCCTTTGGCCTCTGTCTGCCAGCAATTTACCTCTTTGCAGCAAACAGGGCACAAGAAGAGATTATCTGCATCCCGACCTACAGCTGACTGAAGCTTGCAAGCCACGTGGTAAAATGAAACTAACTACGGTGGCTGTAATGAGACAAATTGCTGGAAGATAAATTGCTGGCAATGTTAGACTGCTGAAATTGCAAAGAGGTAAGCTATAGCTGCTATGGCCTAGAGGTAGAGCTCTTGCCTCACAATCAGGAGGTTGTGAGTTCTATCCTAGTTAGAGGCAGATTCTGTTAATATGTTATTTTGTTAAATTTATTTATTTATTTATTTAAATAGATTTGTATGCCGCCCAACTCCCGGGGGACTCTAAATGTTTGTAGAGTTCAAATTATAAGACTTATTTTTTAAAGACTGCTTTATTATTGTTCTAGACAACTTAACAAAACGAAGAAGCTTTTTAAAATAAATGCTTGCTCTGAAGAGGCCCAGTGCTATTGTATCTTCTTTTAAATATCAGAGAATACTTCCAGAAAGCCACATCAATTTTAAAGATCTGTAAAAGTATAATCTGAAATGTCTTGTTTTAGTATTAAGTATTAGTATTAAGTATTAGTATTAAAATAAGGCAGCTGAGTTAATGACTTAGTCATGTTTGGAGTAGATCTATTTAAATAATTGGGAGGAGTTAGTGTGATTACATTTAAGAAAACTTTCTGGGATTAATATACTGCCATAATATACATTTCTCCAATTCTTTGCTATTTCTATGGGTCAGACACACATGCACAGAAATACACAGCAAACTCTGTATATCATCTGTACTGTTTGCTGTTTGCTGTTTGGCAAATTGCTTGGAGGCAGAGGCCTTTTTTCCTTGTTTTTCTCCCCAAAAACTAAGGTGCGTCTTATACTGCGGTGCATCTTATACTCCGAAAAATACGGTATGTATGTAAAAAAAATTACAAAAGAAAATGATGTACCAGTTTAAAGAAAAACTCTGTGTTAAAAAGGATGTTTATAAAAGAAAAAAATTATTCTATAAGGATAGTTTGGAGGGAGGGCTCTAAAATAGTGAATAGTGAAGTTTAAATATTGTATGTTAAGAAGTCAAAGAAAAAGATATATTAGAAAGTGTTGATTTAAAAAAACCGTTCCCCCTCCCTTTTTTTTTGCAGTAAGGTCAAAGAACTTGAAAGAATACAATGAATCTTGTAAAGAAAAATGGTGACAGTTCACAAAGATTATTAGTGTAAATAGAAATGCATACTATTTCCATAGCAAGGAAGATAAAGCAGGAATGGTGAAATTGATTATTTTATTCAAAAAGGAAAATATGTTTTCATTTGGATATCACTTCTGGATCTTGTGCTTGTGATGAAAAAAAATGAAACTTTGACTTTGGTTTTGTTTATCAGAAACATTTGTCGTTATAGAAATGGATAGTTATATATTAATGTGTAAAAGCAAAAAGTTGAAGTTGGAGTGTTTTTATCTTGTACTGTGCTAAGAAGAGTCGGAAGTCAATGCTCTTTTTTTCTTTTTTTTTCTTTCCCCTTGTATCACCCCCCCCTTTCCCCCACTCCCTTTTCTTCCCTTAATTTCCTACTTTTTCTTCTCTTCTTTGTATTTTATATAATAAAACAAAACCTTAATAGAAAAGAAAAAAACATAAGTACTTTTGTTTCTACTTGGAAACTCTTTCTGGACTTTGTGCTTGAGGTGGGAAAAAAATCAAACTTTATTTTTGGGTTTCCAATCACACTTGGCCAATAAAGAATTCTAATATATACCGTGTTTCCCCGAAAATAAGACCCTGTCTTATATTTTTTTGAACCCTGAAATAAGCGCTTGGCCTTATTGCCATGCACTCCAAAGCCCAATTGGGTTTATTATCAGAGGATGTCTTATTTTGGGGGAAACAGGGTATATATATATAAAATACACACACAAAATATATATACCTATTTATATTAATCTATTTTAAACACTTAAAAATTACTCTTCTACCCAGTTATTGTTATTTGAAAAGAATTGGATGAATAGATGGAAGCATTCAGTGTTACATGAAGGAGAGGGACCTATAAGAAGCATGAAATGGAGAGGAAATCTGATTGCATGGGCCAACAATATGGTGAGTTATGCTGAGTTGATAGTGTACATCTCTGGTGTCATTACATTAATTCATCTTAAAGTGGCTTCATATGTGTGAGAATGTGCATTAGAGAAATATTACTTATTTATATTTTAAAAACTGAAGGCAGAAGAGATAAGCCTGTAACTTATTAAGACACATTGCACATTGTTATCATCGTCATTCAGGACACGTTTAGAAATTTAATTTGCAGAGGATTGTAGAATAAATTCTTATTTAGGATTCTTCAACCCAAAACCATAGATTGTAGATTGCTTTATGAACAAGAACTGTTGACTTACTGTCATATGAAGTCTTAAATATTTTTCTTATCCTCTACCATGGTTTTAATGTAATTCTTACTTTCTGCTAGTAGGAAAACAAATATGTAGAATAACTCCTCATATCAAAGTTCGGGGGGGGAAATGTACTCCCACTCACTTTTTTGGGAAACTTAGTGCTATCACATTCCCTCACAATTTTTCCTAAAATCAGTGCATTTTCTTAAAGGCGGAACTAGGAGACCTATATCTTCCAAATATTCTAATTTGGAAATTTGAACACTTCAGATTTCCTCAAACCATAATCGATGGTGAAAAATTCTAGGAGCTGTAGTTTAGAAACATTTAAAGGGACTAAGATGTGCAACCAGAAAAGTCATTATGTACGACCTTTCAAATACTACATCTTGTGAGAATCCAATCATGCTGTAAGACTGATAAATATTCTAAAAGAAATTGAGGTAAGAAGGGGCTTCCCCCCCCCTACATAAAGTAGTTGTAGAGCAGTTTTGTAGACTCCTCCCATAAGTTTAAGAGACAGAGATTTCTTCTTCAAACATTTCTAGTTTAATGTTGGCAATCAGTGTTAGAACAGTGGAGCATCTTGTCAATATATGCTTTTTCTCCTGAGAGGAAGAAATTGTAGCATTTACTTCTGTATACTATGATTTGAAATTCTTGTCCAAGTAGACATATTGTCCAATAATTTACAGTTTTGTAATTAAAAAAGTGGAAGCATTGAGCTGCTTAAAGAGTTTCATCTCTTGGTCATAACCACATCTTGTTTAGTTCCCATAACACGGGTGTCGGCAACCTGCGGCTCTGAAGCCACATGCGGCTCTTTGGGCCCCTTGCTGTGGCTCCCTGCCAAACCAGATCCCACCACTGGCTGACCCCGCCCCACCCCCTCCCAGTCACTCCTCGCCTAAGAAGGTAAGGGCGACGGTGGCAGATGGTGACTCGCTCCATATTCCAGAGCGGGAGCAAAGCAGCCCTGTACTTTCCTCTTCTTCCGGCCCTTGTTGGTGCTGCGTGCACCTTGGTCATTCGGGGGGACACGCAACTTCCTTTCTGCCCCCAGACACTGGCCCGGCCCAGCTGTAGCTAATGCCGGTGCTCTTGCTGCCTCCATGGCCTGCTCGCTGCTCATGCAGCGTCTTGCGCAGCACACTTAAATTTGACGTGCTTCACAATGGGGGAGACGATGTCCCCTGCTCCTCCTGGAGCCCATTACAACACGGAGCATTGGCTACAGCCGGGCCAAGCCAATGTCTCAGGAACGAGAGAAAGTCATGCATCTCCCCGAGTAACCAATGCTCCATGTTGTAATGGGCTCCAGGAGGAGGAGGGGGACTCCGTCTCTCCCATTGTGAAGTGTGCTAAATTTAAGTGTGCTGCGCAAGGCGCTGCAAGAGCAGCAAACAGTCCATGGAGGTGGCGAGAGCATCGGCGTCAGCTGCAGCCTGGCCAGGCCAGTGTCTCGGGGCAGAGAGAAAGTCGCGCATCACCCTGAGCGACCGAGGTGCATGCAGCACTGAGGGCCAGAAGAAGAGGTAAGTACAGGGCTGCTTCGCTCCCACTCTGGAATATGGAACAAATTTCCATCCGCCGCCGTCGCCCTTACCTTCTCAAGCGAGGAGTGACTGGGAGGGGAGGGCAAGAATGAGGGGCGGGGCCAGCCAGTGGTGGGTTCAGCCGGCAGGAAGCCACACAAGGGAGACGAAAGAGCTTCATTTATCTGGGAACCTGAAATGTCTCTTGATTTAAATCATATGGTAAAAAGCACCCAAAGTAGAAGAAAGAACAACATCAGCAAAACAAAAACCAAAAAAACCAAACCTCGCCTGTTTTTGGAAATGGTTCAAGAGGGAACACACACATACACACGAGAGAGAGAGAGAGAGAGAGAGAGAGAGAGAGAGAGAGAGAGAGAGAGAGAGAGAGAGAGAGAGAGAGAGAGAGAGACCCATTTTCCACAGAAAAGAAAACACCGGGAGCCACAAAACCTGGGTAGGCGTGGCTGGGGGGTCATGTGACTGGGTTGGAGTGAGTGACGTCGAGGTGGCCACGCCCACCCAGGTTTTGTGGCTCCCGGTGTTTTTTTTTTTTCTGTGGGAAACAGGTCCAAATGGCTCTTTGAGTGTTTAAGGTTGCAGACCCCTTCCATAACAGAAAACATGATGTATTTGTACAGAATTTGTAATCAATTTTGCTAGCATAGGCAAAGCTAACTTCAAGAAAGAAATGAGCATCTAAATAATATGCTTAGAAGATAGCACAAGTTAATTCTCACAATTTAAATAACATAAAAATAATTTTTTTCATGTATTTTGTAAATCTTATTACACATTTGTAGTTTTCTTGCAGAATAAGAAATACAAAAAAGAAAGATCAATGTGCATGTATATTTTGTAAGTTTTGTAAGTTTTGATTGTAAACTGGGGCAGCAAAGCAAAATTTCATAACTGCTTCCCTTGTTTACTTAAAAATTTTAAAGAGCTTGTTGTAGAAGAGAATTCACATTAAGTTTTCTGCCAAATTCTTCCAATTGTTCACCAAAATATTTTTTGTGACTCCAATAGGATAGTGCTGCCACCTTGATATAGCCTGTGATATCTCTATGTTTTGTGTGTAAAATGTCACACAGAATTTTCTTACTGTGTATTAAAATTCCAGGGTGTGAAGATATTCGACGTGATTGCTAAGCAAAGAATCACCAATGTGCCACGAGACGATATAAGCCTTCGTCCTGATATGTATCCCTGCAGCCTTTGCTGGAAAGATAATTTAACACTGATTATTGGCTGGGGAAATTCAGTAAAGGTACAATTACCTATCTTTGTAATAAATGCTTGCTGCTATCACAGACAAACAGAGGATTATTTCTGAAAAGCAAAAGCGATGGGGGGGGGGAGAAGGAAATTTGATTTGACTACTGTGCAGAGAACTCCTGCAGCCATAGAAATGTCATTGGGCTGACCTTCATAAGAAGGAATAATGACAACTGCTCAGTGGTCAGACAGATTTCTCTAAGTGTGTGAGTAGGCAAGACTGGGATGATCTTCCTCTGTTCTCCAGCAGTGTGCTTTGAGAGTTGCTAAAAGAGTTTTGGGTTTCATTAACTGCTTAGTTTGGAAAGGAAGTACATGAGCTGAATGTATTATCAACTATTTTCCATCAGTCTTAACTTTAGTGAATAATGAATCCTGGGATATTGAATGCATGCTTTCTCGGAGGGGTTATGGAGGGGCAGACACAACAGTTTTCTACCAAACAATTGCCCTTCATTTCTAACCAAAAGACCAAAAAGGACAGGACTTTAACCTTTCCTTCGTGGAAGTTAATACCATTTAATGCAATGGCACTTGAGTAGACATTGTAAGACTGAAGCCTAAGAAATGTTTGGAAGTTGTATGGTGCTATGTATATAAAAATGCTTATTTTCTTGACCAACCAAAGCATATATTCATATGAATTTAAAACAGTGCTAAAAACATGGAAAGAATTATTTTGTGGCAAAAATAAAAATAAGTAACAAAGAATCATAGTTCTACCACTTTCCATAGACAAAAATGTTTCTTGGATGCATCTGGGGAAAAAAAATACTACAGGACTACAAACAGCATACATTTGGTAGATTTCAAAATGACAAAGGACTTTTTGTTGGTTTTACCACTACAGTCTGACAGAGTTGCTAATCTGACATCTATAAAAGCTATGATACTAAACTTAATGTTAGACTTCAAATTTAAACAAGAACACACTCTTACAGATGTTTTCTGAAACATTTACCGTATTTTTCAGAGTATAAGACGCACCTTTTTACCCCCCAAAAGAGGGTGAAAACTTGGATGCGTCTTATACACCGAATGTAGCGCCACCCACCCACCCACCCCCACCCTTTGGCCTCTGTCTTCCAGCAATTTACTTGCTTGCAGCAAACAGGGAAGAGCCTGTTAAGCCAAGCAAGTCATTGGCAGCTTCCCGACCCTCAGCTGATTTGCCACGTGCTAAAATGAAAATGAAACTGGCTGCAAAGAGGCAAATAGCTGGGAGAGACACGCAGATTTTTATTTTCTGCTGAACTGGATGCAAGGGGGTAAGTGAATAACTATAAATGTCTGTAGAATGTTCAAATTATTAGACTTATTTTTTAAAGACTGCTTTATTATTGTTCTAGACAAGTTAACAAAATGAAGAAGCTTTTTAAAATAAATGCTTGCTCTGAAGAGGCCCAGTGCTATTGTATTCTCCATCCTGGGGTGGAACCAGCCTTCAGGAATTGGGTAGACTTCAGCCAATCAGGTTAGGACCGAGCCAGTAATTTAAATACTCTGTAGGATCCGCCATGTTCCCCAGATCTGACTCGGTCCACTCAAGAGGAAGGTCGTGGCCAAACTCCTGTCCTGAAAACTTCTTTGTTCTTAGGGCCTTTCTTTCCCTTTCTTTCCCTTTCTTACCTTCTTGTTGAGGATTTTCTCTTCCTAGGTCTTCCCACCCTATCAGTTATCTCTTCCTTAACCTAATTTATTTAAAAAAGAAGAAGAAGAAGAAGAAAAAGAAGAAGGGAAGCAAGGAAGGAGAAGGGAAGAGGAATCCTCTTAAACAGAGGTCCCTTTGAGGACTGGATAGCCAAATCGCCAGCGGAGGAACTCGCAGCAACACACCGGCAAGGTTTGGAGAGCATGATCCGGCTTCCCCCTCCTTCCCCCCCAACCCCCCCTCTTCCTCCAAGCAGCCTGCTACGCTGTTTACCATTGGGAACGGCAGGAAAACTTGAGACGATCTCGCTTCAGCAGGGTTCAGCTCAGAGGGGGGGGAGGAAAGCAAGGGAATCGGCCGATTTCCAGCGTGGGCCTGTTTCTTACCGGGGGACAGAAGGAGGGGGAGGAACGAACGAAGAACAGAAGCGAGGCAGGCACCTTTTCCCTCGTTTAAATTCCACGCTCCAGCTGGAGTTCCCAGCACCACTGCCCCCGCCCTCTTCCTGCTGCGATCTTGCAAGCAAGCACAAAGGCTCAGCAGGGGGGCAGCAAGACGGCAATCGCTCCAGGGCGATATAGGCCGCTGGGATTCCCCCCACACACACACTGCCAGCCCCCTCTGCGAGGCCAGGAGCAGAGCAAGGCAGAGGATGCTGCTGAGTTTTCTTGCAGTGTCCAGTAGAAGAAGGTGAAGAAAACCGGGGGGGGGGGGAAACCATTTCCAGGCCCAGCTTCTTAGCAGCCCTGAGTCATCTCGGGCCAAGGGCTAGCAGCACAGCCGGAACAACCTGAGCCTTCTCAGGCAGACCGGTGGGGCAGAGCACGTGGTGCCTACCTAAAGGGGCCATTTAAAGAGGCTTCCACGTGGCGCGCCAGGGGGCGCCCATCTTTGGAAAGATTAGGAGGGGCGGAGCCTTCCTCATTCCACCCCCAGCCAACAACCACAGGATGGTGGGCAGGCTCAACCATCAGGCAAACGATCAAAAAAATCCAATCACTCATCAGAACAGGATACAGCCTCTTAACCAGAGCGATCCCCTCCGCAAAGCCCCATCAAGAGCCACAGTTTAGGCAGAGGAGAGACTCCATAGGATTTTAGAAGAATTGAGTGATAGGGGCCAAGCAGAGGTGGAGAGCTCTCAGGCCCAAGAGGAGTGCCCCAGTCAGAAACCGGGACCAGTAGGAATGGATCCATTAGATATGGATGCTGATGTTCTGGCCAGATCCAGAGGAGATCCATGGGGGCATTCATGTACAGCAGAGCAACCCAGATCACAGGCACAGGGGGCACCTGGGACAGAACAAACAGTGATCAAAACTTCAAACCTTAGAGCATTGATGGAACAGGTACTAGAGCAGGCCATTGCAGACAGATTAGACAACCTATCGAGAGCAGGGTCTTCCACAGCGGCCTCCACCTCATCATCATCTAGGGGCGCAAAGAGAGCTGCCAGCAGGAAGGAACGCCCATCCAATAAACATAGTTCAGAGGATTCTTCTGATGAATCAGTCCTTGATAATCCTAAAGATGAGGAACCTAGAGAGGATGATTCCAAATGGGATCTATCAGAGGATGAGGATGTCCCCAAGGAGGTGCCTCCCACATCGGGCCTGTTTCCACCTAGCCTGTTTAGATCCTTATTGCTCAAGGCTCAGGCAGTGGCCAGGATTAAATTACCAAAAGTTATTACAGACTCAAATGCAGAGGAACAACCTAATCACTTCTATCTAGAATCCAGGCCAGAGGTGGACTTTATCCCTATCCCGGAGCTGTTCGTAGATGCGGTGGAGAAATACAGAACCACTCCAGCGGCCGGCCCATCCACTTCCTCACAGGACAAGAAATTTTACAACATTGCACCTAACCTCTCTGACTTACTTTCAGTCCCCACAGTAGATGCGCCCATCAGGGCACTGCATTCTTCCACAACAGTCCCGGGAGAACCAGAGGAGATCCTGAAACCAGAGGAAAGGCACATGGATCAGACACTGGTCAAGAATTGCCAGTCAGTGGCCTGGGCAGTGAAAGCATCCTCCACATCCTCCTTCTTCTCGCGTGCGATTCTTGCGTGGCTGGAGCAGCTTCAGGATCACATTCCACCCTCGAACATGAGGGCTCAACAGGACATCAATAAGATATTCGCAGCGGTGCAGTTTTGGGCAGATACGTCTCTGCAAGCATCACGTTTTGCAGCTACGGCAATGAATTCCTCCATAGTGGCCAGGCGGCTGCACTGGCTCAGGAAGTGGCAGGCAGACCCACGTCACAAATGGAAGCTGGCAGCGGGGCCCATCAAGGGAGGATCACTCTTCGGAGCCACACTGGAACCTCTCCTCGTTGAGACCAGCAACAAGAGAAAGGTCCTGCCCTCTATCACACGCAAGGGGTTCATAAGATCCACACCGTACACCCGGCGGCCCTTTCGTTCCTCTGACCAGGGATCTTCCTCCTCCCGGTCCCCAGGTCAGTACTCCTCAAGACAGAGACAACCAGATAGGGGTGGCAGGGGGAAGCACGTTCGTAAACAACCGCAAGGGGCTCCTTCAGGCAGACCCTTCCGCAGAGGCAGATGGTAGCTCCAGGAGTGCCCCCATAGGGGGCAGGCTTGCCCAGTTTTGGCAGGCCTGGGAGCATTCAACTCAGGACTCCTGGGTACGGAACTCCGTACGCAGGGGGCTGAAGTTGGAATTCATCTCATTCCCACCCAGGTCCTTCATTAAGTGTTCAGTTTCCTTTGTCTACTCCAAACGTAAGTTGATGGAAGAAGCAATTAAACACCTAGATTCCATCAGGGCCATACAGCCAGTACCACCCTCCCAGCGGGCGCGGGGTTTCTATTCTATCCATTTTGTGGTCCCAAAGTCATCAGGGGGTTGGAGAGCCATCCTGGACTTGAAAAAATTAAACAAATATTTGGTGTATAAACGTTTCAAAATGCACTCCCTGTCTTCCATTCTTTCTCTGATATGCCAGGGGGATTACATGGCATCCCTAGATCTCATGCAAGAATACCTGCATGTCCCTATATTCAAACCCCATAGGCATTTCCCAAGATTTTGTTACAACAATCAACATTATCAATATAGGGCTCTTCCATTCTGCCTTTCATCAGCCCCCAGGGTGTTCACCAAGATAATGGCGGCCCTGGCGGCCAGGCTGCGGACCAAATCTATCCGTATCCATTGCTATTTGATGATATCTTAGTACATGCTCCCTCTAAAGGTTTGGCTCAACAGCATGTGAAAATCATCATAGACACCTTCCAGGAACACGGGTTCTCCGTTAACTGGGAAAAGAGCCTTCTCAACCCGTGCACGTCCATACAGCACCTGGGAGCAGTGATCAATTCCCTTGACTGTACGGTCTGCCTCTCCTCAGAAAGGCAGGACAGCATTAGGCAGTTAGCCACCCAGGTACAGGGGGAACAGAAGACATCCCTAGAATCATTATCCTCCCTCCTGGGGAAGATGGTTTCCTGCATAGCAATCACCCCATGGGCTTGCTTACACACAAGGGAACTCCAATGGTTCCTGTTACCATTCCAGAAAGCTGGTCGGGGCTCATCTTCTATGAAAGTTCAACTTCCCTCACAGGTTCAAAGGTCGCTCGATTGGTGGACTTCTTCAGCAATATCCAAAGGCACCTCGTTCAGGGTCACACACAGAAGAACGATTACAACCGACGCAAGTCTGACAGGCTGGGGAGCTCACTCGGAGGGACTCATAGCTCAAGGTCAGGGGTCATCGGGGGAGGCAGCACACTCCATCAACTGGTTGGAGCTGAGAGCAGTATCCCTGGCTCTGAAACACTTTCAGCACCTGGTCTTGGACTCCGATGTTCTGGTCCTCACAGACAACATTTCCACCAAGGCACACATCAATCGCCAAGGGGGGACCAAATCCAAATCCCTCCAGGCCGAAGCCATGAGTCTGGGACTGTGGGCGGAAAGACATGTACGGTAGATCACATCAGACCACATATCAGGGGTTCACAACTCGCAGGCGGACTGGCTCAGACGCACTCAGGTAGATCAAGCGGAGTGGAGACTTCACCCCCGCGTATTCCATCAGATAGTCCAGAGACTCGGTCAGCCGCTGGTGGACCTCTTCTCCACTCCCAGCAATTCCCACCTACCAAGGTTCTTCACACGATTCCAGTCGCCGGGGGCGGAGCAGACGAATGCCCTCAGGTGCCAGTGGCCTCAAGAGCTCCTATATGCATTTCCACCATTACCAGTGATTCCGGAGCTCATTCACAAAATTCTAGTGGAGCGGGCAGAGATAATCCTCATAGCCCCGTTCTGGCCACGAAGAACTTGGTTTGCAGACCACCAGGCTCTCTCGGTCACCAGACCTTGGCGCTTGCCAGTGTCAGAGGACTTGCTGTCACAGGGGAGCATCCATCACCCAGACCCGGCCTGGTTACAACTGACTGCATGGAGATTGAGCGGAGCGACCTTCTAAGTCAGGATTACGACCAGGAAGTCGTCATCATTATGCAGGCAGCCTGCCGTCCCTCCACAAATCGCATTTATGTGGCTACATGGAGGGCATTCTGCGCTTGGTGCAGTGAGGAAGGGCTCTCACCGTTATGCATCCCCCTGCCTAAGGTTTTGAGATTCCTGAACCACGGTCTCAATAGGGGACTAGCACCTAACACTCTTCGCAGACAAGTGGCTGCTCTTTCTTCGGTGTTAACATGTGACAATTATGACTCTCTATCCCAATGTCCCGCAATCCGTCGCTTCCTGAGGGGAGCAACTAACTTACACCCACCTACGGTACATCGATACCCAACCTGGAACCTGCAGCGGGTCCTGTCATTCCTCACGGGGCCCCCATATGAGCCGCTTAGGGAAGCATCACGACGCCACCTCACCATGAAGGTAGCCTTTCTGATTGCCATCACTTCTGCCCGACGCATCTTTGAATTGTCAGCCTTGTCAGTCCGGAAGGATCTCTATCTTTCAACCAAGCAAGGTAACTCTCAGAATCGATCCGTCATTCATTCCCAAGATCAATTCTGTATTTCACAGGTCTCAGGAGCTGATTCTCCCCTCCTGCGCACAACCAGCGCACCCATCTGAAAGACGATGGCATTCAATAGACATGCGCAGGGCACTCAAAATATACCTGAACCGCACCAGACATATCAGGAAGACGGAAGCACTCTTTGTGGGGTTCCACACCAGATCCCTGGGAGACAAGGCGTTGTCGGCTACCATAGGATGTTGGATCCGGGGCACCATCGCCAAGGCATATGAGCTCAGCGGCATGCCAGCACCAACAGGAATTACGGCACATTCCACCAGAAGTGCATCCACATCGGCAGCCTGGAACACACAAGCCTCGCTGGAAGAGCTTTGGCGGGCGGCAACCTGGGCGCAACCATCCCAGTTTATCCGACATTACAAGATAGATAAATTCGCTTCAGCGGATGCAGTGTTTGGAAGGAGGGTGCTACAGCAAGTAGTTGACATTCAATAGCAGCAGAAATTGTGCTAACCCTCCCTGGGACCCCTGCTTTGGTATGTCCCAATTCCTGAAGGCTGGTTCCACCCCAGGATGGAGAATAGGCGTTGTCTTCTTACCTGAACACCTCTTCTCATCTGGTGGAACCAGCCTTCAGTTCCCTTATATATAGTTAGGTAATTAGTTAGGTAATTATGCTAGAGTTTCAATTTCTTTCTATTATTAGATTTCTTCCTAGTTTCTTATTCTATAGCGACAGGAGTTTTCTCAGGTAACAACGAACTGAGTAGCCACGCCTGAGTCCAGTTTCGGGATTCGTTAGATCTGGGGAACATGGCGGATCCTACAGAGTATTTAAATTACTGGCTCGGTCCTAACCTGATTGGCTGAGGTCTACCCAATTCCTGAAGGCTGGTTCCACCAGATGAGAAGAGGCGTTCAGGTAAGAAGACAACACCTATTTTCTTTTAAATAATAGAGAATAATGTATACTTCCAGAAATTTTAATTAATTTTAACAGCTCTGTAGAAGTATAGTCTGAAATGTAACAGTGTCCTGTTTAGTATTAAGATAAAGCAGCTGAGTTAAATCCTGACTTACCTTGGAGTAGATCTATTTAAATAATTGGGAGGAGTTAGTGTGACTACATTTAAGAAAACTTTCTGGCATAATGTACATTTCTCCAATTCTTTGCTATTTGTATGGGTCAGGCACACATGCACAGAAATACACAGCAAACAGTGTATATAATTTGTGCTGTTTGCTGTTTGCTGTTTGGCAAATTGCTGGGAGGCAGAGACCTTTTTTCCTTGTTTTCCTCCCCCAAAACTAAGGTGTGTCTTATACTCCAAAAAACACGGTATGTACTTTATATGCTGCTCCTTCTAGGATTGGTCTCTTAAAGTATAATCTTAACATTACTATGGTTAGGTACTTTTGCCAATACATCAGTATGATCTCACACTATTTTCTAAAACAAGTAATTATAATTAATATGATTTTCTTTATAGATATGTTCAGTGAAAGAACGGCATGCAAGTGAAATGCGGGATCTACCTAGTCGTTATGTGGAAATAGGTACGAATGTAACATTTTTGTGAGTTAACTTACAGTAAATAGTAGTTTTTACAGTTAAACATTCAAAATCACAAAGTTTCCCTCTTTTTAAAAAAGTCTTTACTTGCAATACTAAGTATTCAGTACATTCAAAGTATTTCAGGGGAGAACTAATTTGATCTAGTAATTAAGACACCTGGCTGGAAACCAGGAGACTGTGAGTTGTGGTCCTATTTTAGGCATGAAAATTGGCTGGCTGAAGTTAGGCTACTTACTCTCTCATAGTCTATGGTATCAGAAATCTATGGAAAGCTGGTCAATAAATTTCTTTTGCAACCAATTGATCAACATTTGGTTGATTTAAAAAAATCAACAAAAAGAAAACAAATCAATGGAAGAAAACTGATGGAAAAAAACAAATCAATGTATTTCAGGCATGATTCTGGCATGAATCTTTTACATCTGAGGTCTCCCCCATGTATGCATGGTGTTGTATGTCTTTTTTTAAACTTTTTTAAAATTGTTTTTAATGATTTTATTGTTTGGTGTTCTTTAAAATGCTGTACACCACCCTGAGTCCTTAGGGAGTAGGGCGGCATAGAAGAATTCCCAAATAAATAAATAAATAAATGATTCTGTAAATAGGAAGTTGTTAGAAATTGGTAGTCCATACCTATAGATGTGAGACCCAGTTTAACATATGGATAAAGATGCATGCTCTCTTAATAATACATAAGGCTAAATCAGAAATTATATTGCTATATAATATGTGGGCATTTCATTGTTATGCATAGGGAAATATTTGGATATGTGCAGTGTTCTTCTGATTGCTGCAGTGTAGTTTTTAGAACAATAATAGATGATGGATGCTATTCAAACATTCTTCAATCAACCAAGCCAAAAAATATTTTGTTATAAATCTGCCCAGTACATATTACAAAAGTGGAATATTTTGGAGACAGCTGTCAGGGTTCCAAATAGCATCCAAAACTAAATCAGAGTCCGAGGCAAAGTATTCCTCAAAGTTCCAATTTATTGGAAGAGCCATGTTGGCACATCTGGGAGAAACCCGAATCTGAAGTCCCAGGGGTTTCTCCATCCAGTTGAAAGTTCAAGCCCTTGTCCCCACACCCCCAAGTCCATCATGTTGACCAATCTTCACCTACCAACTTGGCAGAAACTTCCTTCTCCTTCCTTGCAGGTGCAGGAGTGCAAATACAAAGGATGACCTTGACAATCTAGAAGGAATTTGTTATGGCTACATGCAGACATCCCTCATGCAATTACCTCTCCCAAATTCCCACAGCAAAGAATACATTTTAAAATAGCATAAAGTATGGCAGGCCAAAGACCCCAACTAAAATGGCTTCGGCCTGACAACACCTTCTTTATTTTCCCTTTCCCAGCCCACATCTTCCTTATGTCAGGGTTCCAAGTAACACCCCCAACAGAAGTAAGACTCCGAGGCAGGCATTTCCTCAAAGTTCCATTTTATTAGAGATGTCATATTGGCACATCTGGGAAAACCCGAATCTGAAAGTCTCCCGGGTTTTCCCCACCAAAGGAAAGTCAAAGTCCCTTCCTCTGCACCCACATGTCCATCACATGGTCCAATTGTCAGGTTGAAGCCATTTTATTTGGGATCTTAGGCCTGCCACACTTTATGCTATTCTACTATGTATTTTCTATTGTGGGAAAACGGGAGGGGGGATTGTATGAAGTTGCTAGCATGTAGCCATAACAAATTCTTTCTAGAAAGCCAAGGTCATCCTTTGTCTCTGCACCTCTGCACCTGCACGGAAAGAGATGGGTGGACTCTGCCAGCATGGCAATAGAAGATTGGGCAACGTGGTGGACTGGTGGGTGTGGGGGCAAAGGACTTGAACTTTCAACTGGGAGGCACTGTATTACGGTGGTTCTCCTCCTATCTCTCTGATCGGTCGCAGTCGGTGTTGGCGGGAGGACAGAGGTCGTCCCCTAGGCCCCTCGTTTGTGGGGTGCCTCAGGGCTCGGTCCTCTCTCCCCTCCTATTTAACATCTACATGAAACCACTGGGTGAGATCATCCGTCGACACGGGGTGAGGTTCCAGCAATATGCTGATGATACCCAGTTGTACATCTCCACCCCTTGTCAATTCAGTGAGGCAGTGGATGTGATGTGCCAGTGCCTGAACGAGGTGAGGGTTTGGATGGGGGTAAACAGGCTCAAGCTCAACCCGGATAAGACCGACTGGCTGTGGATACTGCCTCCTAAGGACTATGTCGACTGTCCTTCCTTGGTTCTGGGGGGAGAAAAACTAGTCCCCTCAGAACGGGTTCGCAATTTGGGTGTCCTCCTGGATCCACAGCTCAAATTAGACCAACATCTAACAGCTGTGGCCAGGGGGGCCTTTGCGCAGGTTCATCTTGTGCACCAATTGCGACCCTACTTGGATCGGGAGGCACTGCTCACGGTCACTCATGCCCTTATCACCTCACGTCTCGATTATTGCAATGCGCTCTACATGGAGCTACTCTTGAAGACTGCTTGGAGACTACAGCTAGTCCAGAATGCAGCTGCGCGAGCGATTGTGTGTGTTCCTAGATACACCCACGTCACACCAATCCTCCGCGAGCTGCACTGGCTGCCTATTGGTCTTCGGTCACAATTCAAGGTGTTGGTTATCACCTTTAAAGCCCTATATGGCTTAGGGCCAGGCTATCTCCGAGACCGCCTCCTACCATGTATCTCCCAACGACCAGTGAGATCGAACAGGGTTGGACTCCTTCGGGTCCCATCAGCTAAACAGTGTCGGCTGGCAGGGCCGCGGGGGAAGGCCTTCTCTGTTGCTGCCGCGGCTCTCTGGAACCAGCTACCACCGGAGATTCGTACCACCACCACCTTATTGGCCTTCAGGAAAGCTGTTAAAACCTGGCTTTTCTGGCAGGCTTGGGGCCAGTGACCCGACAGAGCCAATCAGTAAGGTCGCCCCTGAATGAATGTAGTGATTGATTGTTTTTTAAATTTTTAAACATGTTTTTAAATTTGCTACGATGTTCATTTTTTTGTATTGATTCATATTTGTCCTGACTGTGAGCCGCCCAGAGTCCTTTGGGAATTGGGCGGCATACAAATGTGATCAAATAATAAATAAATAAATAAATAAATAAATAAATAATAAATAAATAAATAAATAAATAATAAATAAATAAATAAATAAATAAATAAATAAATAAATAAATAAATAAATAAATAAATAAATAACTGGGTGGTGAAACCTGGGAAGCTTCAGATTCATGTTTCACCCAGATGTGCCAACATGGCTCTATTAATAAATTAGAACCTTGAGGAATACTTTGCCTTGGACTCTGATTTAATTTTGGATGCTATTTGGAACCCTGACATTAACCCGAATCTCCTTTAAAAAAGAAACCAGTTACCCTGAAGCCTCAGGGCGCTGTTCTGGGTCCTGAGCCCCAGGGCTGACCCGGCACCAGGCGGCGTTAAGACTCAGGGAAGATGGAGGAAAAAGAGGAAAATCAGTAGATGATGGATCACCTGTCCACATTGAGACCATCTACTCGCCTTCCCAAGCCGTGGTGGAAGCCGAAGAGGCCGCAGAGAGGGAGCGCCAGTCAGGCAGCAAATCTGTCCAATTTTCTTGTTGGTAATCCACATAACATCTTATATACTGCTCTATCATGGCATTCTTACGTTCCGCGGCTCCGTTTGTGCTCGGATGAAAAGCCGAGCTGAGTCGACCCGATGGACTTCAGAAATTCTCTCCAGAATTTAGTGGTGAACTGAACGTCTCTGTCTGAGATTACCCAGCGGGGCATTCCGTTCAGCCGGTAGATCTGCTTGATGAACATCTTAGCCAGTTTCCTGGCCGAGGCCAATCCGGAGCAGGCAGTAAAGTGGGCTTGCTTAGAGAATAAGTCAATCACAGTCCAGATGACTGTGATTGACTTATTCAATCACTTATTCAACTGTGATTGGCTTATTCCCCGCACTCTCTGGGAGCTTAACTATAAAGTCCATAGTTATCTCCTCCCAGGGCCGGCTGGAGTCAGCTACTTGTTGGAGAAGTCCAGGAGGTTTTCCTGGCCTCATCTTCATCGTGGCACAGGTAGCACAACTTTTTACATAGTCCTCCACATCGGGTTTCATTTTCAGCCACCAGAACTGCCTCCGGGCTAAGTGGACGGTTTTTAGGAAGCCGAAGTGACTGCCAGTTGGGAGTCGTGGCTGCGCTGCAAGACCTGCAGCCTCAAGCTGGTGGGGACATATTGTTTGAACCCTTTCCAAGCTAGTCCCTCTCTCATGCTCAGGATGGTCCGGTTTTCATTAAATTACTGATTGGCTGGGAGCACAGCTGTCAGTTGCTCCGCTCTGGGGTTGTTTTGGCGTTTCGTTTTGTTTGGCCCCGGGGGTGACTTGCGCAGCTGGTTGAGGATAGGGGGTGATCGCATGGACGACTTCCTCCCTCCAACTATCGAATTGTGGCTTTCTGGATAGTGAGTCTGCTAGCAGGTTTTTTCCCCCCCCGGGATGTATTTTAGTTCAAAGTTAAACCATTTGAAATACTGTCCCCAGCGGACTTCTTTGGGAGAGAGCTTTTGAGGGGCCTTTAGGCCTCGAGGTTTTTGTGATCAGTCCAGACCTTGAAAGGCACTTTACTCCCTTCTAAGAAGTGCCTCCAGGAGAGGAGAGCCCAGCGGACTGCATAAGCCTCCTCCTCCCACGTTGCCCACCGTCTCTCGGTGTCGATGAGTTTTTTGGACACATATGCGCAGGGCAAAAGCTGTCCCTGGGGTCCTTTTGCAGAAGCACTGCTGCCACGGCTATGTCGCTGGCATCGGCTTGAACGATGAACTGTCGCTCAGGGTCAGGGTGCTGGAGAATCAGCTCCTCGGCAAAGAGTCTTTTCAACTTCTCAAATGCTTTTTGGCAATCTAGCGACCAGGCCAGTGGTTGGGTTGGATGCGGTTTTGCAAGGGGGGGGGAGACTGTTTTCAGTAGCTCCATTAGGGGTAGGGCTACTTCTGCAAACACTGGAATGAATTGCCTATAGAAGTTTGCGAATCCCAGGAAGTTGCTGCAGTTGCTGAAGTTGCTTGCGGGTGGGTGGGGTTACCAGTCCAGCACCGCTTTCACTTTCCCTGGATCTGTCTTGATCCCCTCACTTGACACTCAGTAGCCCAGGTAGTCTAGGGAAGTCTTATGGAACTCACATTTAGAAAGCTTCACATAGAGCATCGTGGCTAGGAGTTTTTTCAATACCTGCTGCACTAATTTAACATGTTCTTCCAGTGTCTCACTAAATATGAGAATGTCATTCAGGTAAACTGAACATTGTACAAATGTTCATGCAGCACCTTGTTGATTAGCTGCATGAATACGACGGGGGCTTCCTGGAATCCAAACGGCATGACCTTAAATTGGAAGCTGCCCAGCGGGCAGTTGAATGCGGTCTTCCATTCGTCCCCTTCCTAATCCGTATCCAGTAGTAGCCTTCTCTTAGGTCCAGCTTGGTGAACACCTTGCCCTTCGCTAAGTGGCTTAGCATTTCTTTCATTAAGGGGAGGGAGTAGGTGTTCTCCAAGCACACGGCACTAATTCCGCAAAAATCCATGCAAAGCCTTATCCCCCCATCTTTTTTCTCTTTGAACAGCACCGGGGCCGCCACTTTGGATTTGGCAGGTTGAATGAAGCCCCTAGCTAAATTGGCGTCAATGTATTTTCTCAATTCAGTCATTTCCTTAGGGGTCATGGAATACATTTTGGGCTTTGGCAACTTGGCTCCTGGTACAAACTAAATCGTGCAGTCAGTAGGGTGGTGGGGGGGGAGGAAGTTGCAGTCCTTCTCACTAAAGGCAGCCATCAAATCCCGATATTCCTTGGGCACTTGGGGCTGCTGGGGGTTGGTGCCTGTTGGCATTTATTCAGAGGAATTGGCAGCAGTGGGCCAATGCCTATTCTTAGCTTTTGGTAGCCATCTTTCCACATGATGGTTAGGCCCCACTTTTCCAGCCAAGCGAGACCTATGATCGATTCAGTCATTTCGGGGGCTACTACAAAACATATGAGCTCCCAGTGGTGTCCCATCTCCAGTCTAACGAGCTCTGTAACTAAAGTAGCTGGGGCTCCGCCTATTAGTGTCCCGTCGACCTGCTCAAAATGTATGGGGTGCACCAGGGGCTTCGTGCTTATCCCTAGCTTTTAGACAATTGGGAGGCTGATTAGACACGTGGTGCAGCCGGTGTCAATAACAGCCTCTACGTCCCCCTCGGCCCCAGTTCTTGGTACTTTATTCAGGACTTAATGGAGAAGGGGTAAATGGCTTTACTTACCATCAGATCCTCTTCCCCACTGCTCTCATTGGCGGAGCCCGCAGGGGGTTCTGAAGCTGGAGTTTCCTCCCCTCCAGCAGAAAGGGGAGGAACCTCAACAGCTTGTCAGGTGATCCTTCCCTTGTCTGTCAGTTTCCTTGGGGTTTTCCTTCCCCGGGATTCCGATAGAGTTCAGTGTTGAGGGACTGGGGCTGGAGCCAGGCACTTGGATGCTCAGTGGCCTTGCTGGCCGCATTAGAAGCACTTGCTCATTCCTGGAGGTGCTGGTTGTGGCACTTCAGCTGGCTTTGCAGGGACTCGGTGACCCAGAGCCCTCTTAGCTGGTTTCTCTAGGGTGGGGTTCCAGTGCGGGTGGATCTCTAGGTCCATGGCTATGGCCATCCTGTACCAGTCCTGTATGCGGTCTGGGACCCCCTGTAACCACAAGCTTGCCTGAGGTCCTGGTCTAGTGCCTCTTTCAAGTGGTAGACAAAAAGGTGTTCAGGCCAATCTCTCAATTTTCCGGCCAGGTAGCACACCGATCAAAAACTTTTCTCTTCAGGCATGGGAAAGGTTGTTCTTGAAAATTACACTTAATTTGCAAAATGCCTGCCAACCACATTTAACATGCCATTTAATTTCCTTTTTTGTATCACCTTTCATTGAGATCCATTGGCCAAGTTGTATGTAGTGGTCTACTATATCTAGTTCTTCTCCAGATATAAAAGTTTTTCTTTCTTTGGTGAATTTATTAAATATAACCTGGCTCCTTTTCAGGTTTATTTTAAGCCAAATGGTTCTCCTGCTTTTTGCAGCTCTTGTATATGTCTTTGTAACTCTTCTGCGTCTTCTGAGAAGAAAACAACATCATCTACAAATCTTACATGATTTAAATAGGTGTCATTGATTTTTATTCCATCTTTTGCCCAGTCTAATTTGCGAAATACTTCTTCAAGGCAGGCTGAGAAAAGGATAGGTGATATTGTATTGCCTTGTCATAAATCTCGTTCAATGTTCTATCCACTTGACGATCATTAAGGCAAATTGTCGCTTTTGTTTTTTTTGTATATTGATTCTAGTAAGTTTATATAAGTAGTCTCTTTGCCTTGAGCAATGCATTGATTATTGCTTGCTGAAATACTGAGTCAAACACCTTTTTGTAGTCAATGAAAGCCATGCACAGTGGCATGGTGTTCTCATTGTACCTTTCAATGACTTGCTGAACAACCTAGATGTGATCCATTGGGCTGTAGTCACTTCTCAACCCTGCCTGCTCATTTGGCTGTGCATCATTTAATGTTCTCAATATTCTTTTTGCTATTATCTTGGTGAAAACCTAGTAGATGACTGAAAGAAGGCTTTTTGGGTAATAGTTCTTTAAGTCATCTTGGGCCCCTTTCTTGTGTATAAGAATCACTTCAGCATTTTTCCATGCATCGGGTATTTTTTCTTCTCTTTTCTTCATCTAATTTCTACCTCTTATCTCTAATCATTGATAAAACCTATTCCACGTTGAATAGTACTCTGTATCTCCTTTATCTTTTATTTTCAATGTCAATCTATCTATCTCTGCACAGTCCAATATTTTCCAAATTATGTTTTCATCTGGTGGGATGTTCTCATTTTTCCAATATTGTGCAAATACAATTCTCGCTGATGTTAATACATATAGCATTAAATATATAGTCCCTTTATCATAGCTTTCTGGTATTATACCTAACAAAAATATTTCTGGCTTTAATTCTATATGCTGCTTAATCATCTTTTCCAGCCATGTGTGTATTTTCGTCCAATATTTTCTTGCTTTCATACATGTCCACCACATATGATAATAAGTACCTGGAGTCTTTTTCAACATTTGGCGGACATGTTAAACATTTTTGCTAGTTTTGCCTGTGGCAAATGCCACCTATAAAACATTTTATAGCTTTTTCTTTGCAAACAGTCCTTCTTTAAATGTTGTTCTTGCTGCTTAGAAAGCTTTTGCTGTAATCTGATCTCTTCTGCTGATAGCCAGTCTGTGGAAATTTCCGTTGTTCTCTCTCTGCTTCTTGGGCCCCCACCTCAGGAATTCCTCCTCGTGGCTCTTTCTAAAATGGCGTTTGTTCTCTTCAGCTATCAAACAAACCTTTAAAACTTCCAAACGTAACTCCTGCTCTGGTTTGCATTCAAATACTGCAGAAACGTCCCACATTTCATCAAGGCTATTTAACATTAACAACACCTTTTGGGACTCAGGAATATTTATTCCACGCTGTTCCAATTCCACAAACAAAGTTTGCATTTGCAATAAATGTCTTTCCACAGATTCACCTGGTTTCAGACAGGCTCTGTATAATTTCCTTGATAATTGCACAATATTGCATGCAGACACACTAACATGCACATTTCTTAATTTCAGCCAGACTTCATTTGCAGTCTTTAAATCAGCTACATTGATAAACTGTTCATCTTTTAAACTCAAGATGATATAAGCCATTGCTTTATCATACTTCCTCTGTTCTCCAGCTGCAAAAGCCTGTGGTGGATTTACAACCATATACCACAGCTCCTTAGCCTTCAGGAAACATTGCATCTTTGCGGCCCAAATTATATAGTTCTTCTGCCCCAAACGAGGCACAGAGCTTTCCTTAAATTCAACAATAGCCATCCTACAATCTTTCTCTCTGCCTTGTTTTCTTTTTAAAGAAAGAAAACTTCTTTTCTTGTTTTCAGCTTAAATTGCAATGCAGTCTTATGAGCCCATAACCTATCAGAGTTTGTTGCAGAAAATTAAACCCAGAAAGCACACACAGGCAGACAGATGCAGCAGGATTGATTTAAATAAGAAACTTCTTTATATACAAGACTATATATACAATACCAACATAGTAGATTATTTCTTCAATGTAGCAACAGTTACAAGCATTTCATTTCCTGCAGCAGACAAGCTTTTAATTCAGAGTTCAGAGTGGACAGAGAGTACAGAGTGGGCTGAGTTTCAGTTTCGATTCTCTGTACAGACTCAGATGTGTTTAGCTCCCATTGGCTGACTTAGTTGCTATGCCTATTCATTGGCTGACCTTGTTACCATTGGCTCTCCCACTTCATGAATATCTTAACATACTCTATACATAGAATTAAAACAGCAGTCAATTGAACACATGGGAAATAAAAATAACACTAGAGCCACTATTAATCATCCACATCCCGTGACAACACTTCATCAGGAATTATTCATATATTGATACTACTGCCAAAAGCCCTTCAGTAGTGACAAGTCTTAAATTGTTCCCTCAAACAAAAGTAAAAAAGAAGCTGCCCTTAGCTATAAAGGGTGGGAAAGACACATTGTTCCAAAAAGAAAACTCACTTTTGGAGTACTTCATGTCAACACTGTCTAGGAGCTGGGATCTATAGCAAATTTCCCTGTTTGATTTTACCAGATGGGCAGATTCCACCTGGGAAAGCAGTCCCTCAAATATAGATAATAGACATAAAATGGTTAAGGCAATGGCCAGCACTTTGAATTATGTTTCTTATGCACTTAGAAACCGCTGCAGCCTCAATATAGTAGTGTCACATGGGCAAATTGATTGCAACCCATTAACTCTTGTGCATTTGAATATAATTTCCAGAAGTAGTTTCCTAAATAGAATAGATTATTTTGTAGATCTGTTTCTTCTATATAGATGGTGTTCCTGCTTCCTTTTTATGTTTGTGTATATGCTTTTAAAATTCAGAAGCAAATGTATTTATATTTACTAAAAACCTTTAAGGTGATTCATTTTGTAAGACTTTCATGAAGCAAAAATAAACCTTAGTATTTGCTATACATTCCTATTAAGAAAATGGTCCTATTAGGAAATGTTTGATTATTAAATTGTATCAGGCAAAAATTTAGTAAATGGCTCAGCCTAGACTAGCTCTACAGATCATATGAGTGGATTGTTCCAGAATAAGAACTATTTTATACAGGACAGAAAAGATAGTTCATAATATTTTCAAACATAAAATAAATATACTCGTGCATGCTTTGATTTTATAAATCCATCAACCTTCTAGTATCTATGATTGTTTTCCTTTAAATTTTTCTTGTGAAGGAAATATTCTAAATACAAGTATTATACTTTTGTAAGGTGCCTTATAATCACCCAATAATTTATTTGAATGATGTATTTGATAACTGTTAAGTCCTATCTTATAATCAGGATCTTAAGGTTCTATTTATTTATTTATTTATTTATTTTGTGAGATTTATATACCGCCTCACAGTGCAAGCACTCTCTAAGCCAGTGATGGCGAACCTATGGCACGCGTGCCACAGGTGGCACGCGGATCCATATCAGTGGGCACGCGAGGCGTTGCCCTGTCAGCTCCATGGGCAAACCGGAAGTTTGGAAAAATGCACTTCCGGTTTGCCATTGGGCTGTTTTTCGCACTCCGGGAGGGTTTAGGGAAGCTTCCTGAAGCCCCGGAATGCAAAAAATGTCAAAACAGGCAAACCGGAAGTTCGGAAAATGCACTTCCGGTTTGCCGTTGGGCTGTTTTTAGCACTCCGGAGGGTTCGGGGAAGCTTCCTGAAGCCCCGGAGTGCAAAAAACATCCCAACGGGCAAACCGGAAGTGTGTTTTTCTGAACTTCCGGTTTGCCCATTTTGCCGTTTTTCACCGTCCCAGGCTTCGGTAAGGCCTTTGCGGGAGTGGGATGGGGGATGCGCATGCGCAGGGGGCAATGTGGGGGGGTTGTGCGCATGCGTGGGGGGAGAGGGAATGGGTGTGGGTACGTGAGCGCGCGCTAGCGCGCGCACACACACCCTTTTGGCACGCGAACCAAAAAAGGTTTGCCATCACTGCTCTAAGCGGTTTACACCAGTAAGCAATGTATATTTATATTGCCCCCAACAATCTGGGTCTTCATTTTACCTACCTCGGAAGGATGGAAGGCTGAGTCAACCTTGAGCCGGTGAGATTTGAATCGCTGACCTGTGGATCACAGTCAGCTAAAGTGGCCTGCAGTACTGCTCTCTAACCACTGTGCCACCTCGGCTCTATAAATAATACTCTGATTTTTCCCCACAATAGCCAAGCTGCAAAATGGAGTATGGCTGTCCAAACTTACCCAGTGAGCTTCTATCATTGAGAGTGGTGTTGTATGTAGGATTTCATAATTTTAATCCAATCCATCAACCACTACATAATTCTGAAGTTGTAAAAGTCACTATCTCCTCCCAACTATTCCTGCTTATTAAACTAATTGGAAAAAGTGCTGATTTCAATTTATATCTTTATAGGTTCCCTAGTATAGTTCTTTTATATCATCTAGAAAACTAGACTGTATTTGAACTTGAATATGTTGGGAGGGGAGGACATATTATTCCCTATATCTGAATAGATGGTTTCTGTCAAATTCCTGAATATCAGGTCTTTGCAGGGCACTACTTTTGTTAAGGGATTTCTGCAAGACAGGCAGACTGATTCCTTAAATCCAACCAATTGCCTGAGTCTAACCCAATAACTAATAACTCCAACTTAAAGTTAACCATTGCACTTGAATTGTGTTTCTCATGCAGTTCAAGTTTGACATCATATAAATGTATTTTACACTGACTTACTGCTTGTGCAGGGGTATAAACCCTGAATACTCACCTTATAGGTTTTATTATCTCTTGAGCTCAGCATTAAAAAATAGCATTTCCTTGCTTTCCAATTCTAAAGTTTAACGAACGTTTTCATGAGACAGTATATTTATTTTGACTGATTTAGATTATGTTGAATTTATGTCTACAACTATATAAAAATCTATTCTGACCAGTTGTAATACTGAAAATATTGTGCTAGGCCTAGGCATTCTTTCATGTGGGGAAAATCCAGCAATATCCTCTTTTTGGCTCTTATTCTGCATTTTCCTTTCTTGTACATTTGATTTCTTTCTTTGCAATAAAAAAGTTGTAGCAGAAACATAACTTGAGAAGGTATGCATTCTTTCTGAGTGGATTATATAGGTTCTAGTGATTAAAATGAAATCCCAGTTGGAAATATTGTATAGTAATGTTATAATTTGAATTTGACTATTTTGTTAGTTAAAAGTAACTAACCACCATTATTTGTATTCTGACTCACACTAAAGAACTTCAAAGTCAATCTGTCATCATATCCATTTCTGCTAATCTCAACAGACAGAAAGCATATGAGTCATCCATGACCACTTTCCCTCCTTGCTGACTAATAGAAGATTGTAGAGGATGTTATTTAATCAGCACTCCAACTCTGGAGCCAAGGCAAATTATGGAGTTATTGTAATCTCATCATTCCTATTCCATACAAAATGGAAAAAAATGAATTCTCAGTACACCTCCATGAAAGGATACTGTAAATTTTTCAAACCACCTTTCTTCTAATACAGTGGTTCTCAACCTTCCTAATGCCGCGACCCACGCCGCCGCGACCCACGCCGCTGCCATTTGGGTTCTTTTACCCTCTGCGCATACGCAGAGGGTAAAAGAACTCAAATGGTGGCGTCCGGGCGAAGTCTCCCAACCCCTGTGAAAGGGTCGTTCGACCCCCAAAGGGGTCACGACCCGGAGGTTGAGAACCGCTGATCTAATAGCCTCTTCATACTGTATCAACGAAGGGATAGCATGTCAGAAATTTGCCAGCAGGTTTCTCCCTCCCCCCCTGGTAATTATAACCATAGCTCAGAGGTGGGTTCCTGCCAGATCTGTCCGGTGCATAGCTCCAGTAGGGAGCGGCTGCGCAATTTGCGTGCGACCACTCTGGAGCATTCTCCGCCGGTCCATCGCACGCATCGCCATCTTTTTCTGAGAATTTCTGGGCGATTTTGCTTTTGCGCATGCACAGAAGCAAAATCGCACAAGGGGCGCGTGCGCATGTAGCAAGCGCACACGCGCCCGGAATGTGGAGATGTGCGCACAGCGCACTGGCATCGGTAAGCTAGCTAGCAACCCGCCCCTGCCATGGCTGCCTATTGCTTAGTGTCTAGAATAGCAGAAACTGGGAGAAACATTTCAATGAGTAGGATGCTGAAATACACCAGGGTAGATACATTGTTTTTGACATTAGAAGCTGGGAGTTGAAGCAAAAAAGCCCAATAATAGAAAAACAGACTGTTACAAATGTTACAGAGATTCAGCATTACAAAAAACTCCCAAAATCTTAAAACCAATACATGTGTGATGGCCACATATCAACTAGTGCTGATTCTGTACCATTACCCAATCTTATGTGGTCTTATATTCATAATACATGTTATGACAGGATAGCCTTTTGACATAATTAATCTATAATGCAGACATACAGAAAGTTCTTGTGAAATTCAGTAAAGCCCATGTTCCTTCTTTTTTCTTTTCAATGGAGCTTGGATGTTGTAATTACTGCAGCTTTCCACCATCTGTAGAAATACCACCATCTGTGGAAATCTGCAGTAATTACAACATCCAAGCTCCATAATATTCTTGGTAACCTTAAAGTAATGATCTGTATTGAACTGTTAAATTTCCAAAATATATGTTCACATTGCACAGTATCTTTGATTACTACCTTGTGTGTAACTGAAGGTTGGTTTGATCAGTCTTGAGCATATACAGTAGGGTATAGTATACACCTCTTTCGCCTACAAAAAATAAAGTTGATTACCATAACAATTAACTTTATGGTAATCAATTTTGGCATAGAATACCAATTATATGCCAAACTTGTCAAATTTTAGAGATTAATTTTAAAGAAAAATTAAATGTATGCTGATCTGTCTCTCAGGAAATTATTATAATGATATTGACATCATTTGTATATTAAAATGTCTGTGATATTATTTCATCATGAAAACACAACCAATAATTTGAATTGATAGTAAACTAGCTGTTTCTTTATTTGTTTGCTGCTTAGTGTCTCAGTTCAACACTGAATTTTATATCAGTGGGATTGCACCTCTCTGTGACCAGCTTGTCATTCTTTCATTTGTAAAGGAGATTTCGGAGAAAATGGTAAGTGACATAATATATATGCAAATAATTAAATACTCTGTTGAGTGAAACTCAACTTTTAGTGACTACATTGATTAGTCTATTGAATTGCCTTGATAGTTACATAAGTGCTTGGTTTAAGATATGTACTCCACACTTGTTCTTAAACAGAATTATTTCCTTTCTATATTCATATTTGAAATCCTCAAAAATGTTAAATAGCAGGACTATCTTTATCTAGCTGTTTTTTGCATGCTATTAACTGCCCAATCTCCCTCTTTTATAAGACAGCAATAGAGAATTCATATTTTTCAAGACTTTGTATTTTAGTATCTTCCAAGTTAAAAGAGGTGCTTAATATGCTGAGTCAAAAAAGCATACTGTGATCACCATTTGCAACCTTCCTAGCCAGCTTCTGACAAGCAAAGTCAATGGGAGAAGCTGCATTTGCTTAACAATTGCATTATTCACTTAACAACTGTAGTGATTAGCAATTGTGGAAAAAAAGATCATAACATCAGGTGTGACTCACCTAACCACCACCTTGCTTAGCAACAGAAATTCTGATTCCAATATGGTTGTAAATCAAAGACCATCTGTACTGAAGATTCCTAATGCCAAATCAGAAAATAAAGGAAAGAGGGACATATTTAAATAAATATTTAAATGTATTTGTTTAATAAAAAGAGGCAAGGTATTATTAGTACCAATTTCTTTTAATTTTGTTTTCCTTGGGGATGAGGTAGTACAGTAATGGCGAACCTTTTTCCCCTCGGGTGCCAAAAGCGTGCGCGTGCCCACACCCATAATTCAATGCCCCCCACGTGCCCCATTCCCCTGCGCATGCATGCGTGACCCCCACGCGCTGCGCATGCACAACCCCCCATATGCCCCCTTTTGGGCCTAACAGGCCACCCTAAAGCCTCCGGAGGCCGGAAATGGCCCATTTCCCGACTTCCGGTAGGCCCGTTTTTTGCTCTCCCCAGGCTCCAAAGCCTTTCTTGGAGCCTGAGGAGGGTGAAAATGCCCCCCTGCCCCCCGGAGGCCCTCTGGAGGCTGGAAATAGCCCATTTCCCGACTTCTGGTGGGTCCGGTAGGCCCGTTTTTCGCCCTCTGCAGGTCCCAGAGGCTTTCCTGGAGCCTGGGGAGGGCAAAAACTGCCTCCGCACGAGCCCTGTACTTACCTGGCATCCAAAATGGGCCGCATGGAGACTCCTGGGAGGGGAGGGGCGGCGTGGGTAGAGCCAGCCAAATATCAGCTGGCCGGTGTGCGCATGCATGCTGGAGCTGAGCTAGGACAATGGCTCACATGCCCGCAGATATGGCTCCGCGTGCCACATGTGGCACGCGTGCCATAGGTTCGCCACCACGGAGGTAGTGGATTAAAAAAGAAAAAAACAATAATTTTAAAAATCTTCCAAGGAATAAGTATTGAAAATTTAGAACAATCTAAATTGCCCAGCAAAATTGTATCGAAGACATCCATTTCATCTGCTGAAATAATTACAACAGGTCCATTTTAATATAAACTACACTCAGGACGCAATTGAGCATCACAAACTTTCCAAACCATAGCAAACTGAAGTCCGATCAGTGGCTTTCTTAACCTGTAACAAAGGGTAAATGGTATGAGTAATCACAACATCTTCATTCCTTTGCAATACCCCTTGCAGATTTGCGGGAGGCAGGGGAATTGTGGAAAACAAGTGAGAGCAGGATCTTATTCATATCACTGCTTAAACATTTGAAGAAAATGTAGTGAATACTCAGTGACAGTAAGAAGAGAATAAGGGGAAAGGTCTGGAGATCCTAAGGCTCAAGTGGTGCAAAGTCCAATAGGTACACAGTGATGCAGACTGTTGAACAGGAATTAAAGTTGAATTAAAATAATTGTGCTAATTTTTCACTTTCTCCTAAATAAAGTCTGTCAATATAATTATTCTCAAATAATTATAGGCACAGTGAGGGACATGGAGACAAGAACTATTTGATATAGTTGTCTCAATTTGACAATGTCTACTTCAGTTGAAAATGTCTAGATATACAGAGAAAATATTGAATCACTAGCATTTCTCAGGAGACTACAAAGTCTTCATGGCAATTGTTTTCAGTACAAAATGAAACTGAAATAAAGAAGAGACAAATCTGTGAAATTTATATTATTCTTTTCATCTCCTTTGTAGCGAACTGACATTAGATAGTCATTGTTATAGTAACCTCGAACAACTAGATACACATTGTTGCTAAGCAATGAAGCAAAATTGACTCAAAGTAACACTCATCTATTGAAATCAATAGGGTCTACTTCTAGCCCTCATGCAGAATGGCCAGATTTTTTTTTATCATTTTAAAGAAAAAATCAAAGGCACTGCTGCAGTTTTTCCCAGGAAAGTTAATAGTGTAGGCACTTTCTGTGACTGAGTCTCAGAAAAAAAATCAAGCTACAAAGTGAAGTTGGAGAAAACTGAATAAATAGTTGCCATTACGAAACTCTTATGGGTTGGATAGGTGCATTCTTTTTTTTTCAAACAATTTTTTTTTTATTTTTTTATCACTTCATTTACAATTCAATACACATATACCTTAAGATATTACAATAAGAAATACATGTTTGTTCAATATAATTAATCATTCAAAAATCAATATCTTATTCAACACTTGCCTCATCAGTCATCAGTCTGTTCTACTTTATTCCATTACACTCCCCTCTCTCTATCTCCAACTTCTCCTCCTCCTAACTCCTTCCTCCTCCTCTACCCTCTCTACACCTTCTCTTCCTCCCCTTCTACTTCCTCTTTCACTTTCTTTACCTTTCCTTGAGTGCTTTTATATTAACTCATTTTATATTTTACAGACTGATGCTAATCTCAATTTGAAACTAGTCATATCTCTTTAAAAAAAATTTTTAACCATTATAATTATATTATTATTCTTTTTATGTAGTAGTCTCTTCTAGGTACATGCTGCTATTTCCATCTTACCTCCCAAAAAAAGAAAAAAGAAAAAAAAAAGAAAAAAAATCTAATTTTCTAGTTTTGTCATCTGGGATATTCACCAGTTAATTTCAAATTTCCTTCCAAATTGACCGCTATTCGCTTAACTTTTCAAAATAGTTACTGTCTCCTGCTTCTTAATTTTAAGCCATATTGCTTCCTTTAATTCTTTAGTCTCTTTATTCATCGCTTCTGTTTTTTATCCTTTGTTCTATCAAAAAACTAAATGCCCAATTATTCTTTTAATTTCTCATATTAATCATCAAAATTCTTTCTAATTGTATCCACTCTATCAATATTCAACTCTTAAAATAAAAAATTCCTAAATTTTACATTTAAACAAATCTCATATATAAAAGTAGTACACAATGATAATATACAATCATAATATATCCCTTTTTTCCTGACATTTAAATTCATTTCCATTATTTCTAATTCTTTATTTCCTGTCTCAATACAAATATTTAATTAAATCAAATCAAAAAATTAATCTTACCATTATCAATTCATCCATCTCTTATATTTAAACATCAAAAAATAGAAAAGAAAAGACAAAAAATAGTAAAGAAAAAAATAGAATATAAAAAGAAAAGGAAAGGATCCAAATCAATTAACTTACCAAATCTCAGCTTAATAAATTTTTAAAGTAATAGACGTTCATAATATACCCTGTTCATTTTTAATATTTAGGTAGTTTCCCTTAAATTCTAATGATCATATTTATTCCATATTTCTCATATTGTCATTGTTTTATCCACATTGTTCCAAACAATTCAACAATAGTAATCTTTATAAAAAAAACATAAAGGAAGAAAAAAAAGATCTTTGAATTTCTAACCAGATAGTTATATTAATTGCATATATCAAAATTTTAAACAATTAACTTACTTATCACAATTAAATCTAATATAATAATAAAGAAAAGAAAAGAAGGTAAATAGTAAAAGAAAAAAATATCATTTGTAATATTTCAAAGTATTCATCCATTCCCTTTTAATTTCCCAATTACTTCCATTTTATATATGTATTTCCTTCATCCCCATTTCCTTAACTTCTTCCCCTTCTTTCGTTTACCTTTATACCAATAAGATCTCATTTCCCACACCCTTTCCCCCCCTCTTAAATCTATTATCTGTATGTATCTAGTTTTCCCCATTCGTTCTTTAATTTTATGTATCTTAAAATCTTCTTCCTCAATCTAAACAGCATCATTTTTATTATCTTTATCTCTATTTTCACTGTTAACCCCAGTGGAATCGTTATAAATCTCAACATAATCATTAATCAATATTCCATTCTCAGTGTTCTTTCCCTTTTCATCATCGTTTATGATATTTTCATCAGTCTTCTTGCCTTCATCTGTTATTCTTTCCTTTTCCTTTTCCATATTTTCCCCTTTCTCCTTTGCATCCAATCCAAAGCTTCTTCTTAAATCTTTAAACAAATCTTTCAAGAATTCAGCCATTTCTTTGTAGTCAGTATCTCCCATATTTTCAGAATTATGTTTCTCAAATCTCAAATCTTATAGAGCTCCAACTGTTAACTGGGATCTGCCTGTACCACAAAACAAAAATTTTTCAATAAGTTCCAAGAGTTTTTAGCAATCGCTTATTTCTTTATCAGCAAGATCACAAATCACCAAATTTTTATAGTCCTTCCAGTTGCTAATAATAATATATTTCACAGCCTTTTAATTGTCTTCTAGTAAAATCTCACCAATTAGATCCTTTTAATTCCATTTAGTCATTACAAGTCCAAATCTTTCTTGCTGTTCCTTTGTTGTTAAGATTCAATCCAATTCAGTTCTTATCCATCTCAGTCCAAATATTTTTCTTTTATACAGTCACGAGCTGCTCTGTTCAAAAACAACAGCTGTCAAAACATTATTTCTGGTAATATCCCACGTTTACAATGGCTCCTCCAACCAGCAGATGGCTCTGTTTCAATCTTCCAGCTCTGCCTTTATTATTATAATCCAATTCTTCCATTTTTAAGTTAATTCCATCGACCAAATTGGTTTCCTTTAAATTCCAGATCTTTAAAAGTAAAACTCCAAATCCTCAATCAATTGGGCTCTAGTTATAATTCGGTTTAGAAATTTTTTTCCCCACTCTATAATCTCCATATGCCAAGCAGCCGCTCCTTCACTTCCGGTCCTTTTGTTCCCCTTTATTATGTCCAAGTAAAGTTTCTTAAAGCTTTCTCTGGCAATATCACTCACCAGCTTCTTCTGTCTTCTTCACACTCACCAGCACATCACTTTTAATTTTCTTTCCCAGGTGACACAAACTCGCTAATTCAATTCCTTGCGATGTGACTGCCATGGCTAGAGGACGGCTGCAATGCTGTCTTCCGCACGCCACCGGTCAAGGAGCAAAGCTGGTTCCCTGGGGGGTTTGCCCCCCCCCCCCAGTCTGCCAGCCAGCACTCCCTTCTTCACCACCCCTTCAGGATGGATCCGACCTGGTCCCGTTCAGTCCAGGTCCCCAGGCGGCGTGGGTTCGGGGTTTCCCCTGCGGAGTGCAGGGGAACTCCGTGGCCACGCCTTCTCTCCGGATAGGTGCATTCTTGTGTTACTCATCTGATTAACACTTTTAATAGAAAGCACAGTCTTTATATTATCTTTGAAAAATAGTGTTAAAACCCGTGATGAAACTTAGCTCAGCTACAGTATTTGACAGATTTTTTTCAAAGATGTCCATCCTGAGGGCAGTAATTACTAGAACTGAAATGTTTGGCCAGTGGTTTCAGTGTTGCCATTTTTTAAATCAGAATTTTCTTCACTTATTCTTTGCCTATTTTTTCTAGTGTTACATTAAAATCCAAGGATTACTGTATTTTTCGGAGTATAAGACGCACTGGAGTATAAGACGCACCTAGATTTTAGAGGAGGAAAACAAGAAAAAAAGTATTCTGAGCCTAATGGTGTAGTAACATATTATTTAATAAATTACCATTATAGCAGAATACTTTTTACAACCATGTATACTTTTTACAACCATGTATACTTTTTACAACCATGTACCCATATGTTCCGGAGTATAAGACGACTGGGCGTATAAGATAACCCCCAACTTTTCCAGTTAAAATATAGAGTTTGGTATATACTCGCCGTATAAGACTACCCCTCCTATCATCTTTCTTTTTTTTTTCTGTCTTTCTTCGTTCCTAACATCTTTCTTTCTTTCTGTCTTCCTTCCTTCCTAACATCTCTTTCTTTCTCTTTCTTTCTTTCTTTCTTTCTTTCTTTCTTTCTTTCTTTCTTTCTTTCTTTCTTTCTTTCTTTCTTTCTCTTTCTTTCTTTCTTTCTGTCTTTTTTTCTGTCTTTCTTTCTGTCTTCCTTCCTTCCTTCCTTCCTTCTGTCTGTCCGTCTGTCTGTCTTCCTTCCTTCCTAACTTCTTTCTTTCTTTCTGTCTGTCTGTCTTTCTTTCTTTCTGTCTGTCTGTCTTCGTTCCTTCCTAACTTCTTTCTTTCTTTCTTTCTTTCTTTCTTTCTTTCTTTCTTTCTTTCTTTCTCTTTCTTTCTTTCTTTCTTTCTTTCTTTCTTTCTTTCTTTCTTTCTTTCTTTCATTAATACATCACTGATGTTCATCTTTTTAGCAGCCCAAGTTTAGTTGTAGAGATTGGCCCTGCCTCTTATGCCATTAATAAGCATGAACTCTCATGGACTTTATAATCCTTGGCTCCCAATCTTTTATAATAAATGTCTTCTAGTATAGTTCAAACTCTTGTCAGGCTTTCCTATTCAGAGATGAGTTTCAGATTTTGTATATCTCCATGAAACAACAGGGAAAAGCCAAAGGCTGTATTTGGAAGCCACATTTGTGCAGTTCTTCATAAGTTCTGTAGAAGAGGACAGCTCTCTTAGGCAGGATACAATGTGCCTTCATAATTCCTAACACAAGTAATGACTTCTTAAGACCTAAAATGTGTCTTCGTTGAACAGGTCTTGAATATGACAGCAAATGTATGAATGCTTCATGAACACATGAAGCATTTCCATGATTGGTGAAGTGACATTTATTTAATGTATTAAATTGGTCTATTTGCCCAACTTATCAAATATCCTGCTTGGTGAAGCTGGAACCCTTCTACTTGTAATCAGCACACTTCTAAGAGGAACTATGTAACAACAATTTCATAATTTATTAAATGTGCATGACTCCCAGTGACTCTGGGAGAATGATAGAATAGCCACATGGGAGGGAAGGAGAGCGCGCGCTACCGCCGCCGCTGCTGCTATCGCCGCTCCAATATTTCTTCAGTGGGCGCGCGCAGGAGGGACTGCAGAGCAGAGGCGAGCGGGGCGAGAGGCGCGGGGATGCCAGAAGTGGCGGCGGCAGCAGGCTCCTGCCCACGTCTCCCGCCCGCCACTTGCCTTAAGCCGCCGGGCGCCTCTGCTCCGCGGTCCCTCCCGCGCGCGGCCACCTGCTGGGAAGGCTGCGGGTGGCGGTGGCGGCCGCAGCCTTCCCAGCAGGAGACCGCGATGCAGGGCGGCATCGGGGTTCCGGGGCTCCTTTGGCCGCTTGGCTGGAGAACAGCGGGAATGTGGCCACGGCCGTTTTTGAGTTCCCCCCGGCTTGGAAGTTTCAGTACCCGGCATATAAGATGACCCCCGACTTTTGAGATAATTTTCAAGGGGTAAAAAGTCATCTTATACGCTAGAACATATGGTATACTTTTTACAACCATGTACACTTTTTACAACCATGTACACTTTTTACACTTTTTGGCTTTGACATTTTTCTGCAAGAAAGAACAATAATGTTTCCTTTATAACAATGCAGAGCACTTTAGCTGAAACCATGTTCATACATTCATACGCACACACCCCTGCCCTAAACTTCAAACTTGGCAGCTTTAAGACTTGTGGAGTTTAACTCCCAGAATCCCCCCTCCAGTCATGCTAGCTCAGGAATGGGAGTTGAAGTCCACAAGTCTTAAAGTTGCCAAGTTTGAAGACCCTTGCACCCCTAACCTCTATTCACCCTCTCAATTCCTTTAAAAAAATAAACTTGAAAACATTTTTTTCCCCATATGGAAAGGAATGCTTTAATTTCTGGTGCTACCAGACTGCTGATTTTGGATTGCCAAGATTAACACATATCTCCTACATAATGTAATGTAGGATGTTTTAAAGAATATCTCTCACCCCACTCCTTCATTACAATATGGGATACCTTAGTTGCGGCCCAAGTACATTCAGGAAAAAAATGAAGAAGGGAAATCTAGTTTTTATTATACATTTGGCATCTTGTAACTGCAGCAAGGAAAATATGCACACCATCCTTCACTTAGACTGCACCAAGTCCTACCTGTAAATATATTTGAAAATCTCTAAATTGTAACTGCAAAAGATTGTTGGGGGGGGGGAGATGTCTAATCAGAAAGTTCAAGTTCTCCACAAACTTAATTCTCCTGAAGCTGTAAATTGATGCAGTAAAGTTCTCACCAGCACTATGGATGTGCCTGAAAACGCTTGTATCAATTTACCTGCATTGTTTAACAAATTTTATGGGAAATCCAAACAATAATTTCAATCTCTAAGGGTGTGTCACCATATTTTATTTTTTTTCTTTCCACAAAAAGTAAAATAAATAAATAAATAAGGAAAAGCACTGAATATCTGTACTGTATGTTTTGACTGGTAAATCTGACATGCTCCATCTACAGAGCCGCCTGTTAAAAAGTATGACAACGCAATCTTCTTAAATGAATAACTAACACAGAGAGAGAGAGAGAGAGAGACTTGATTTTGGATGGATTAGAGCAGGGGTCTTCAAACTTTACAACTTTAAGACTTGTGGATTTTAACTCCCATTCCTGAGCTAGTCCTCTTCTAACTGTGACCACTTTGCTCTTTGAACTTCCCAGCTCTATTTACAAAGAGCCATAAAGATTATCACCGGAGATTAGGGAAAGGAAGATCAAAGGGGGAGATCGCAAAATTACGGTACTTCTCTCGCCTATTGGAACTGGAGGAGCAGAAGCGATCGAAACAGCAGCTTCACCAGAGAAAACAAAATGCAAGGATGCAGGCAAAGAAAACAGTTTCCTTTCTTCCTAGTCACCCACGTGCAGATATATACCGGTAATCCAAAGGAGTGTGCACATGGTCATACTGCTGCTGACTCTATCATCCTGTCGCCTGCGTGTCTTTCCTCCTTCCTTTCTACCCTGCCAGGCGGCTCGCTAGGGCAGCAACGGCAGCAGCAGCTCCTCAGGTGGTCTTGGAGCAGGCTTTGTGCAGGAAGGGCAGCAGCGTTTTTCAGGCAGCAGCGGTGGGAAGGGCTTGCTTCAGGCAGCAACGGTTGCAGCGGCAGCTCTTCCTCAGGCAGGTGAGGGGCAGTGGGGTGGCTTAGGTGGTGGCTAAGGCAGGGTCCCAGCGGCAGTCAGGAGCAGGTCTGCTGATGAGGCGGCAAGGTGTGGCAGGGGTCCTCGGTCCTCAACTAATGGTTCCACAGACCCCTTTTACCTTTCTGATTGGCGGTTGGATGAATCTCCTGGAATACCATCAATCAGCTGTCTGTTGCCACACATTGCCGCCATTGCCGCTAATACCGCCATTGCGCCAACTCCCTCCCCCCTCCCCCCAGTATGTGTGATGCAGCATTCGGTGTATAAGACGCACCCAGTTGTTGACCCTCTTTTTGGGTGTAAAAAGGTGTGTCTTATACTCCAAAAAATATGGTAGTTCTTTATAGGAAAATATATTGAATGCTTGTGCTGTTTTACATACGTTGTAAAATGTGCTAGCAAAGCACCCAGGAACCATTTATAACTGTGCTGAAGGCTGTTTCTAGTTAAGAAATCCTCTTGGGGAATAAAACAGTTCTATCTCACACTGTGGATAGAGTCAAATAATTATGTTAAGTCACAGTTTATTAACCATAGTTTGCTAAATAAATCACTGTAAACTCATACATTGCGATAAGTCTTAGACAATGATTCCCAAACCATACTGGCTGTATACAATAAGCAACAGTATTATGATTCAGTGTTCTAAATGGCAACTAATATTTGTGTGGGGGATATGGGTGGGTGTTTCTTCATTAGCTGAAGGATGTTAGATTTTAATGGTTTGAGAAGAATTTTCAGCTACTCTATGAATGTCTTTTTATATTAAATATCAGGTTATAAAACTACAAAAGTATCAGCAATAAAAGTTGTCCAAATTATTAAATGGTTATTTTTAGTTGTTAAATCATAGTTTTCCAGTCAGAGACTCTATCGTATAAATAAAAGATTATCTAAAGTTTCAGTTCCAGTATTTTTTTTCTAACTTTCATAAATCCTGAGGATTCCCATTACCTCTGTATATTGTGCTTTCTTCAATCAGAAAAGTGCTTTTAAGGTATTAATGGAAACATCTGTTTTACATACTAAAGAAATATGACAAAGTAAATATTACATTTGATTACGTGGACTGTTGGGTGAAACTGTTTAAGACAATTGCAATTGGGATTAATACATTCCTATAGATAAATCAGTAATATAGGATGAGCATTTTGAAGGCTGAGTATTATTTTCTTTCTGCAGGAAAAAGAATGTTGTGCCCGACCAAGACTTGATATAATTCAACCATTTCCTGAATCTTGTGAAGAAATATCTTCCGATGCACTCACAGTAAGATGCTTCCAAGAAAATGAATGTCGAGATTATTGTTTAGGTAACTATTTCTTCTCAATCTGTTCGCTAATTTTTACAGCAAAGTCTACATTCTAAAGCAGTGGTTCTTAACATGGGTTCGATTGAATACCAGGGGTTCGGTGAGTCAGTCTCGTGGGTTCGGCGGAGGTCAAGACACACACCCGACTCATATGATTCGTGATGACACGCCCCGCTTGTCCATCATTGGCTGCAGGTGATAACGCCACATCGCTTGGCCTATCTGTGCTGCAGGGAATTTGGTGCGCCCAGTAGTCGAATTGTAACTGTCGTGATGGTACGTCGTGTGATTTCTTTCTTAATATTTTAATCCTTTCATACTAACTATGTCGAGCAAAAAAAGAAAGTGGTCGGACGAATATGTACAATATGGATTCACATGTATAACGGAACGTGATGGGAGTCAGAGTCCTAACTGCATGATTTGCAATGCCAAGTTGAGCAATTCTAGTCTAGCACCGGCAAAACTAAGAGAATACTTCCTTAAGCTGCATGGAAAATACAAGAACACAACGCTCGCTGAATTCAAGGTGAAGAGAGCTAGATTCGATGAAAAGGCTACTCTGCCTGTTCTCGGCTTTGTACCCATCAACAAACCAATCCTCACAGCACCGTACGAAGTTGCTTACCTGATCGCAAAGCAGGGCAAACCACACATCATTGCTGAAACACTCATAAAACCAGCTGTGTTGAAGATGGCCAATATCATGCTGGGAAAAGCGGCTGAAGTTAAGTTATCCCAAATTCCTCTTTCAAATGACACCATCAGCGACAGAATAGAGGACATGAGCCAAGACATCTTGGCTTAAGTAGTTGCAGATCTGATTTCAAGCCCGGCAAAATTCAGCTTTCAACTCGACGAGACCACAGATGTTTCCAATCTAAGCCAGCTTGCAGTATTCGTGCGCTATGTGAAAGACGACGTGATAAAGGAAGATTTTTTATTTTGTAAGCCTCTTACAACAACAACTAAGGCAGCCGATGTGAAGAAACTTGTGGATGACTCTTCAAAGACAACAATCTTTCATGGGATATGGTTTCTGCAGTTTGTTTGGACGGAACTCCAGCCATGCTGGGAAGAAAGTCTGGTTTTGGTGCACTAGTGAAAGCCGATGCACCACACATCATTGTTACGCATTGTATTCTGCACAGGCATGCGTTGGCAACAAAAACCTTGCCTCCTAAACTGGCAGAAGTATTAAAAATTGTAGTGGAATGCGTGAACTATGTGCGAAATAGTGCTCTGAGGCACCGCATCTTCAGGGAGCTGTGTAAAGAAATGGGATCTGAATTCGAGGTACTTCTGTACCATTCTAACGTTCGGTGGTTATCCCGGGGACAGGTGCTGAATCGTGTTTTTGCCGTGCATGTGGAATTAGCCCTGTTTTTGCAAGAGCACCAACATTGTCATGCAGATTGCTTCAAAAATTCTGAGTTCATTCTCATTTTAGCGTACATGGCTGATATCTTTGCAGCTCTCAATCATGTCAATCAACAGATGCAGGGCGGTGGAGTCAGCATCATCGAAGCGGAAGAAAACCTGAAGGCTTTTCAAAAAAAGCTACCGTTATGGAAACGACGAATAGAGAATGATAACTTTGCAAACTTTCCCCTGCTAGACAACTGTGTAAGTAAGATCGAAGATGTATCTGGAATCGGAGACATTTCTGTACCCGCGGAACTGAAGCAAGCAATTGCCACGCACTTAGATTCGCTTGCAAAGTCTCTCGACGGATACTTCCCTACAAGAGAGTCATATCCAGCATGGGTGAGACAGCCGTTCACGTTTAGTGTTGAGACAACAGATGTCAATGATGACTACCTCGATGAAATCATTGAAATTCAGCAGAGCCAGGTTCAACAGCAACTCTTCAGAACAACAACGCTCTCAACGTTTTGGTGTCAACAAATGGTAACGTACCCTGTTATTGCTAAGAAAGCTCTGGAGATTTTCATACCGTTTGTTACAACATACCTTTGCGAGCAATCCTTTTCGAGGATCCTGGACATAAAAACGAAGACAAGGAACAGACTTGGTTGCGAAAATGACATGAGAGTGGCACTTGCTAAGGTAAAGCCGCGCATTTCTGAACTGGTCTCTGAAAGGCAACAGCAGAAGTCACACTGATTTGCAGTAAATATTCATTATTATGTTTTTGTTTTTGTGTGAAAATCATGTTTTAATATTTAATGGTTTTGTTCTTTGTTCTTAATGGTTTTGTTCTTTAATGGTTTTGTTCATTTTGTGCACCTATGTATAAAAATATACCTATGTATAAATATATACCTAAATATATACCTATGTTTTGAATTTGAAAAAATCATATTTTATTTTTCCAATTAAGAAGGGATCAGTGAATGCGCATATGAAACTGGTGGGGGTCAGTACTTCCAACAAGGTTAAGAACCACTGTTCTAAAGTCTATATTATAGCCTACATTCTAAAGTAAAATTGACCTATTTATCACAAAAAGATACGAATGATATTCTCCAATCTATATTATCTTAAATCAAATGTTACAATATGTATCATATCATATATTTATAATATATTTTATTGTATTCTTTATCATATTATATATGTTTTCCTTTGTAATTGCTACTATCGCATGTATGAGTGAAGTGCCTGCCTAAAGCCTTCTTGAGATTCACTGAGAACTAAGGAATTTTGGCAAAACCTGCTTCAAAGTGTACATATGCAATGTGGATCCCATGTTTCTCCTCAGTTCTCTTCCATTTATGACATCTGGAAATTTTGGAAACCTTCTTTTTTTCCAAAGAAGATTCTGAATTTTTATACTATTCGTTGTGATACTCCTGTGATACTTTCAGGATTTCCTGCCAGAAATCTGTCTAAAAAGTTTCCAATGAGGAAAATCTGCATATGTTCAGAATCCTCACATGTAAGTATAGAGAGGACTAACTGAAGAATGTTCACTGATGAGTAACCTGTCCTTTCAGTTTAAGTATATGGGGACTGCTGTTATTGATGATTTGTCACACTTTAAAGAGAGGATTTTGTTCTGAAATTGATCTCATGGTTCTTTATGCCTAATATTGGATCTGTTCGGTTGCTCCCAAGTTCTTAATCATAATTTCTTAAGTAAGATAGTAAAATCTAGTATTTGCATGTGATTCCCCCCCCCTTTGAGGTATTAATTTGTGGATGAGAAAGGTTGCTGTAGAGAGTTGCAGTATGAAAAGTGCTGAGTTTAATACAAAACATCATGTACAGTTGGTTGCACATGTCAATGTTCCATGACTGAATTACAGTGCTAGAAATTTGAGGGGAATTTGATTCAGTTGTCTATCTTTTACAGAATATTCTGAAGGTGAATCACTTTTTTATATTGTCAGCCCAAGTGATGTGGTAGTGGCCAAAGAACGAGATCAAGATGATCACATTGAATGGCTGTTGGAGAAAAAGAAATATGAAGTAATTATTAAACGTTTTCCATCTTTCCTTCTTAATGGTGCCATGGGAAATATATAAGACGCACCTTTTTACCCTCAAAAAGAGGGTGAAAACCTGGGTGCGTCTTATACACCGAATGTAGCCCCACCCAACCACCCCCACCCTTTGGCCTCTGCCTGCCAGCAATTTACCTCTTTGCACCAAACAGGGCAAAGCACAAGAAGAGCACAAGAAGAGATAAACTGCCTCCCAACCTACAGCTGACGGAGGCTTGCAAGCCACGTGGTAAAATGAAACTAACTACGGTGGCTGTAATGTGACAAATTGCTGGGAGATAAACTGCTGGCAATATTAGACTGCTGAAATTGAAAGAAGGCAAGCTATAGCTGCTATGGCTCAGAGCTAGAGCTCTTGCCTCACAATCAGGAGGTTGTGAGTTCTATCCTAGGTACAGGCAGATTCTGTTAATACCTTATTTTGTTAAATGTTTGTAGAGTGTTCAAATTATTAGACTTATTTTTTAAAGACTGCTTTATTATTGTTCTAAACAACTTAACAAAATGAAGAAGCTTTTTAAAAGAAATTCTTGCTCTGAAGAGGCCCAGTGCTATTGTATCTTCTTTTAAATAGCAGAGAATACTTCCAGAAAGCCACATCAATTTTAAAGATCTGTAAAAGTATAATCTGAAATGTCCTGTTTTAGTATTAAGTATTAGTATTAAGTATTAGTATTAAAAGAAGGCAGCTGAGAAACACTGACTTAATCATGTTTGGAGTAGATCTATTTAAATAATTGGGAGGAGTTAGTGTGATTACATTTAAGAAAACTTTCTGGGATTAATATACTGCCATAAATGTACATTTCTCCAATTCTTTGCCATTTCTATGGGTCAGGCACACATGCACAGAAATACACAGCAAACAGTGTATATCATCTGTACTGTTTGCTATTTGCTGTTTGGCAAATTGCTGGGAGGCAGAGGCCTTTTTTCCTTGTTTTCCTCCCCCAAAACTAAGGTGCGTCTTATACTCCGGTGCGTCTTATACTCTGAAAAATACGGTAGTTCTCTATTTTCTAATTGCTACAATAAAAGTCATTGTTATGTATAGCAATTTTAATATAATTATAGGTGATGTGGTTTTATACCAAATTATATTCTCTCAAATTACATTTATTTATTTAGATAACTTGAGGTAATGAGAGATAGCCATTTTGCTATAGTAATTAAGGTGCTGGGCTAGAAACCAGGGAGTCTGTAAGTTCTAGTTTCATCTTGGGTATAAAAGCAGATGGGAGACTTTGGGACAGTTCTTCTCTCTCAGCCCTAGGGAGAAGCAGTAACAAGCCATCTCTGAAATCTTGCTAAGTAAAATTGCAGGGACTACTCCAAGCAGCAGTTACACCAAGGCAAACACACATATACACACAAAACATAGCTTTAGTTTGGTAATAACAATCCATGAATCATGCATCTGCCATTATCCCTGAGTGTTATATATGAATTTAGTATCCAAAATGTACTGATGTTATTCCTGTTTAACATAATACAGTTACTTAGATATGCCAGTTAGACAGTAAAAGGACCATAGTCACTTAAATATTTGCATTTCCATGTGTATACTTACTTATTTTTTTAAAAGTAGATGAACATAGCTTTTGAATAATTTATTCAAACCCAAGCTTTTGATACTAATATCTGAAAGACAGCTGTGATGCTAGGTAGTAAAGATTCATACTTGAAAATAGTATGAAATTTATATTCAGTTTGATAGTCTGATTTGACTTGAACTGAATCAGACATAATCCTGATGTATGTGCTTCCTCCTTTTTCAAGCAGCAATGAACCAGAAATAGTTGTAATTTTTTTTTAGTTTTCAAAAGAATGGGCTAAAATAATAAATATTAGGCTTCTCACTGCTTCATGAACTGATACTTATTTTAAAAAGCCAGGTTACCTTGTATTGATCCAAAGAATAACTTGTTTCAATATGTTATTCTGGAAATCAAAGACAACTGAAGCTTTGTCCACTCTTTATCTAGCGTGAAATAAATTGGTAATCCATATACAACTTTGGTTCTTTTTATTATAATGGTACATAGTTCGAAGAACATTAGAATTTTATTTACGGGATGTAATCTGTCACGTGCTGTGCTGTAGTAAGCTATTAAAATGTTAACATCCATTAATATTTTGTTTTTCATCAAAATAAGATGAAATGTATTCGAGCATATAGAAATTATGTGAGTTGAAAAATACACATTTTAAAGAAATCAGTGTGTTGATTTTTCAAATTACTTCTGTACTGTTCCCAATAATAATCTTTTACCATTTCATTTGCTCAGTGATTTGAATGATTTCACCTATTACCACACTTACCAAAATCAATCCAGAAGTGCCCAGTTTGTCTAGGGAGATAAGATTTAGCCAAATCCCACTGCAGTACCCTATCAACACATGTTTTTTATCTAAACAATAGTCTTTGTTTTGGTTGCATTTTATGCCTCTAAAAATATCTGACTAGCCTTGCCAATAGCAGTCATGAATACTATTAGAATTAAATTCACTATTAGTATTTTACATTGTACACAAATCTAAACATAAAAATAAATGGACATCAGTTAATTAAAATAAACCAAAGAAGTGTTTACAATAAAAAGATGACAAGCTAGACCATACAATAACAGTGAATAGCTAATTAAATCTAATAAAATTAAACTATGCATAATATAAAAGCCAGGGAAGCCTGTGACTAAGGTCAGGCCAGAAACCTATAAATTTCTAAACAGAGGAGCATAGTGAAGATAGAGAGGAACACTGCATTGTAGTGTCTGAAAGGCCAGAATTAAATTTTTATATCAGCACTCAGCTCTAAGGAGCCAGTTGAAGGTTCTATATAGTATAGAAAAAAAAGGAAAACTTCAATGTAACTCAGACTGCAGTATTTTGAATCTGAGACAGCACATAAGAGTGATAATCAAAATAAAATATGAAGCAAATAAGTAGTAAATTTGCTACATTTACTTAGTTCATTCTAAATGCCAATAGTTTATCTGACTGAAGATACAGCATAGCTTTTAATTTCAAGGTATACAGTTTTAGACATTTGTGTTATTTAAATAATTTTCTTGGATATTTCAGTTATCAAAGGTATAACATGGTGCAAAAAGATGAAGCATCCAAGTTTATTATGCTATTTAATGTTATCTGAAATTTTAAGATACATCCTAGTAATTTGTGACAAATGTCTTTTATAGAAACTGGGTTTTTCTTAAAGCTGTGGATATTTGTATATTTACACATAATCTGTTCTAGTATTAATATACTTTAATAATTTTTATTGTAATCCCTATTAAGCTTTCACTTCTCATTTTAAGTTGCAATAAATCAGCTTCATTTTGACATCATGGATTCATGGAGTAATGTAGTAAATGAACCACAAATTAAACTTGATGAAAAATAATTTTCCAACTAATGAAGAATACATTTATTCAATGTTAGTGAAACATTAGGAAAACATGTAAAGATTAAGGTATTTTTCTAATGCAGATGTTGGCTAAAAAAAGGATTTCTTTTAATTATACTATATATAGTGCCAATCTTCTGAGATTTGGTCCTATGATATTAACATGGAGTGAACCCAGAGAAAGCCAAAGTCTGTTTTTTTGGGGGGGGTGGTTAACCATTGCTTTTGCTGATTATAAATTTGATTCTGTTTGTTTTACCATGACATGAAACGTTCTAGTACGTTCGTGCAGAATATCCAAGAAACAAAGGAAGATCTATGTTTTTTCTTTTGAAATTTTCAGTAGATGTCATTTTTACTTTATTGTATAGGAAGCTTTGATGGCAGCTGAGATCAGTCAGAAGACTATTAAAAAGCACAAGATTCAGGTAAGTCTACAAACTTGACTTTTAAAATTCAGCTTCAGATATGTCAGCAAATAATAAACAGTGTCTATGGGCATTACTAGATTAAACGTATATCTTCAAGTTTCTAATTTCCCATCTTTCTCTTAAACATGGAATATTTCCAAACTTGTGACATGGTATTAGTGTTTTAAGTTCCCCTTCTTTTTGCCAATGGCAGCTAATGATCTTAAATGGATGTGGGAAAATGCATACCATAGCATCAAGACGTGGGTAAAAGAACCAAATATTATGACATAATATTAAAAAAAACAAGTACATACTGTAAGTATTGTGTCAATAGCAAGGAGTTGCTTTAGCATCCCATCTGTTTTGGCCCAATCAAGAATAATAATCATCAGCCAAGGAGCATTATGTGATTTATCTTAATATATGCAATCTACTTACCTCACAATGTTAATATGAAGACTCCCAGAATTGTATTTTAACTAGTGTTTGTTTATTCTTAGCTGTGACCAATATGTTTCAGTCTCTAATTGCATAAAGTCATAAAAGACATTATTTCTAAACATGCACAATGCATATCTCTTACCATTAAATACTCTCTATCAGCTGTGCCATGAAATTAGATGTAATCACATTATACAGGTTATTCCTTCAAGGAAATTTTAAGCCATGGAATGCTTGTTTTACAAACTGATTACAGAAAACTACATAACTACAGTATTCTCTCTTTTTTTAATGATTATCCAGCTCTACTTTTTAATTTTCATCTGCTGTTATAGACAACAGATTAGAAGAAAAAGAACTAGAGAAAATCACAAAATATAAAGACCTGCAAATAAAATTAGAATATCTGTTGCAAAAAAAGCAAAAATCATAACAATAGTAATAGGTGCCTTGGTTGCAATGCCAATAAAGCTGAAGCACCACTTGAGCAGTATTGGCTTGGCAAAAGCATCATCAGTCAATTGCAAAAGGCAGCCTTAATTGGAACAGCTTACATCCCTCCAACAATGTCCTTTGTCCTCAATCGTTGGACAAAAATGCCAAATCCAATTTAAACATTTGACTAACTGTGAGATCAGCTATAATTAGAGCAGCAGCAACAACTCATTAAATCTATATTCCACCTGACTAAAAATGATTGTGGGCATCTTATAACAATCTAAAGAAATTACAATAAAACATTAAAGATGGCTTGGTTTGAATATAATAGTCACATAGAAAATGGAAGTAGTTGTGGCTGCAAGTAGGTACATATGGGATAAAGCACTCCTTTGGGTTACCTGATCCTAAAAAATTAATGCTTTCAGTCAAAATCAGCTGTTTGAATTGGGTGTGGAAATAGAGCAGGAGCCAGTGGAAGTAGTGAAGAACTGGAATAAAATGTTTGTATCTGCCAATCCCAACTAGCAGTCTAGCTGCTCTATTCTGAACTAACTGACATTTGTGGACCATTTTCAATGGCAGACTCACATACAATGCTCTGCAGTAGTCTATCTAAAAAGTCACTAGACCATGAATAACTTACCTGGATATCTCTGCCCTGGTAAGATCACAGTTGTTAAAAACACCTGAAGCTGATCCTAAAGCTCCTTGGACTTCTAATGATAGTGATGGATCAAGGTGCGTCCTTAAACTGTGTGAATCTGTCCTTGAGGGTGAATGCAGACCTCTTCAGGGCATCTTTCAGATGGACAGGCAGACCAACCACAAATAATATTTTTACCTTACTTGGATTGACTTTCAATTTATTGATCTTCCATCAGTTCATTACTTTGCCCAAGCACTGATTGAGGACATCAACTGCCTCACATATTTGATAAAAAGGAGAGATAGAGCTGAGTATCATCCACATATTGTTTGTAGCAATAGCAATAGCACTTAGACTTATATGCTGCTTCACAGTGCTTTACAGGCCTCTCTAAGTGGTTTACAGCATCAGCATATTGCCCCCAACAATCTGGGTCCTCATTTTACCGACCTCAGAGGGATGGAAGGCTTGAGCCTGGTGAGATTCAAACTGCCAGATTGTAAGCAGTCAGCAGAAGTAGCCTGCAGTACTGCATTCTAACCACTGCTCATGATCTCAACTCTCATCTTAACTCTTATCCTGATGTCCTCTCACATGACTCTCATGTAGATGTTAAAGACCATAGGGGATAAAATTGGAACTTTGAAGGACTCAACCACCATGAGCCAAACAGTACCCCCCAAGCCCCAAATTCTGGAACCCAAACATCCAAGTAAGAGTGGAACCGCCATAGTATAGTGTAAGGTGACCAGACGTCCTGATTTTGGCGGGACAGACCCGCTTTTTCATGATTTGTCCCGCGTCCCGCCCGTCCTCTAAAAAGTCCCGATTTTTTGAAAGAATGCACGACTAGGGCATTCTTTCAAAAAATCGGCCTGAAAGGGCGGCGTGCGAGATTGGGGGGAGGAGTTAATCGGCCTGAAAGGGCGGTGAAGAGGCGCCTGATGCAGCCCCACCCTCTCGAAACGGCCGGCGTCGCGGTGGGCGGGGCGGCCCGAGGGAAGGAATTGCATCCAAGATGGCCCTCGGGGCGGCGCTGGCTCAGCCGGCCGGGGCCACCGCCGCAGCCTTCCCGCCGCCGGGGCAGCTGGGACTGGGGGCCCAGCCGCAGGGGCAGCAGCAGCAGCAGCAGGCCTCTCAGCTCGGGCCGGCCGTGGGCGGCATTGGTGGCGGGCGGGCGTCCCGCGTTGTTGACTCCTCTGGCGGTGGCTGGAAGCTGGGGGGAGGGGGAAGGGAGGCTGCTCCTCCTCTCCTTCCCCCGCCCCATCCCTAGCCCCGCCCTCGGAGGCGCCGCTGCTGTTGGGAGGGGTGAGGAGCCGTCGCCGCTTTGAGCTTACGAGCGGCGCAAACAGCCCTTCCTCGTCCCCCTCCCCTTTCTTCCCCCCGTCACCTCGCTGCCGCCGTTGCCCTGGGAGACCGCGGTTGACCGGGAGACCGCGGCGCTTGGATGCTTGGAGCAGGTAAGCTGCCGGCTGCCTCCTTTCCCCGTCTCCCGCCTCCCGTTTGTTGCTTGCCAGCCCGGCCGAAGGGGAGGCGGGAGGCGCCCTCCCTCCTCCCCCCCCGCCCCACCTGGATTTGCTGTTTTGCCCTCGTTCTGCGCATGCGCAGAGGGCAAAACATTTTTTTAAGCGGGACGGGGGGCAGGCGGGCCCGCCCCCCCCCCTGTCCCGCTTAAAAAAAATATATCTGGTCACTTTAGTATAGTGCCTACTTATCCCAATTCTGGTACTCTGCCCTTTCCAGCAGAATACTATGGTGAGGTATAGAAAATCACTGAGAGGAGTCAGGAGAAGGACCAAGGCACTTACATTTCCCCTGTCTTTTTCCTGTTGTAGGTTATCCTACAGAGCAAAGCAGAACAAAGCATTTTCTGTTCCACAGCCAGGCCTGACGGCAGATTAAAATGAATTTAGAAAATCAGTTTCATACATCCTGGAGTTGATTGGCCACCATCTGCTCTGGCACCTTCCCTAGGAAGGGAATACTGGCTATTGGTTAATACTTGTTTTCATCCTCTCCTTTCATCCTAGATTTGTATCCAGATAATTAGAGATGTAGAATAGAGCAGTGTTTTTCAACCACTGTGCCGCGGCACACTAGTGTGCCATGACATAGTGTAAGGTGTGCCGTGGGAAAAACACCCGCCGGGTGTTTTTGCTACGGGACATCTCTGTGTCCCGAAAGTTGGTTTCGGGACACAGAGATGCCTCTATTAAGTCCCTGCAGCCCCGCGTTTACTTTAAAACGCGGGGACCGCCGGGAGGTAGCGCACGCAGGGACGTCACTGATGTCCCATGCGTGCACCGATAGCAACAATCGCGGAGGACCAGAGCAGCGAGGAGGACGCGCGCTGTCAACGTGGTAAGTGTTGAGGCAAGTGGCGGCATCGGGGGAAGGCTCCTGCCCGCGTCTCCCGCCCGCCTCTCATTCTTTTAAATGCTAAGGCAAGAGACGGCTGGCGAGTGAGGCAAGTGGCGGCATCGGGGGAAGGCTCCTGCCCGCGTCTCCCGCCCGCCCGCCCGCCTCTCATTCTTTTAAATGCTAAGGCAAGAGACGGGCAGGCGCCTCACTCGCCAGGCGCCTCTGCTCCGTGGTGCCTTCCGCGTGTGCAGCATCTGCAATGTTGACAAGGACGCGGGCTCCCCGGTGCAGCCAGTGACCGGGGAAACACGCCGGAACGGCAATAGCAGCTCCTTCCCTCCCATGCGTCGCAGCCTTCCCAGCAGGCTGCCGGGCAAGACCGAAAAGACCGAAATGCAGGGCGGCGTCGGCGCTCCAGGGCTCCTTCGGCCGCTTGGCCGGAGAACAGCAGGGATGCCGCCGCGGCCGTTTTTGAGCCCCCCCCCCCGCTCGAAGGCCACAGAGGTTCCTTCTTCCTCCTGCAGGGAGAAAGACAGAAGGAAGGAAGGAAGGAAGGAAGGAAGGAAGGAAGGAAGGAAGGAAGGAAGGAAGGAAGGAAGGAAGGAAAAGACAGACAGAAAGGAAGGAAGGAAGGAAGGAAGGAAGGAAGGAAGGAAGGAAGGAAGGAAGGAAGGAAGGAAGGAGAAGACAGACAGAAAGAAAGGAAGGAAGGAAGGAAGGAAGGAAGGAAGGAAGGAAGGAAGGAAGGAAGGAGAAGACAGACAGAAAGAAAGGAAGGAAGGAAGGAAGGAAGGAAGGAAGGAAGGAAGGAAGGAAGGAAGGAGAAGACAGACAGAAAGAAAGAAAAGGAAGGAAGGAAGGAAGGAAGGAAGGAAGGAAGGAAGGAAGGAAGGAAGGAAGGAAGGAAGGAAGGAGAAGACAGACAGAAAGAAAGGAAGGAAGGAAGGAAGGAAGGAAGGAAGGAAGGAGAAGACAGACAGAAAGGAAGGAAGGAAGGAAGGAAGGAAGGAAGGAAGGAAGGAAGGAGAAGACAGACAGAAAGAAAGAAAGGAAGGAAGGAAGGAAGGAAGGAAGGAAGGAAGGAAGGAAGGAAGGAAGGAAGGAGAAGACAGACAGAAAGAAAGAAAGGAAAGAAGGAAGGAAGGAAGGAGAAGACAGACAGAAAGAAATAAAGGAAGGAAGGAAGGAAGGAAGGAAGGAAGGAGAAGACAGAAAGAAAGGAAAGAAAGAAAGAAAGAAAGAAAGAAAGAAAGAAAGAAAGAAAGGAAGTTAGGAAGGAAGGAAGGAAGGAAGACAGAAAGAAAGAAAAAGAAAGATGTTAGGAAGGAAGGAGTTAAATTTTTTTAACATTTTCTAATGGTGGTGTGCCTCGTGATTTTTTTCATGAAAAAAGTGTGCCTTTGCACAAAAAAGGTTGAAAAACACTGGAATAGAGGACTGAAGAGAAAAGGGCATACATAGTTGTCAAGGCACCAGTGAGCAGATTTGTATACTAGATATAAGGTTGTTGAACTATTGAATTTTCAAGTATCCTTAGATCACAATCTTGCTGAATGTTGATCATGCTTATTGTCACAAATATGCATAACAAAAACTTTGTATTCTGAGATCATGGAATAATAAAAGAGTGAAAAAATCTTTGTATTCTTCAGAGGTAGGATTAAGAGCTCACAGAAATGGTAAATGGTGCTCATACCTTTCTCATACCAGCTGCAATAATCTGTATTGTTTCATTTGATTCAATATCACCAAAATTGGAAAGCTATTTTAATGCTCTAACTATTCTTGAAGCCATAGTAATACTAATCCATAATATACTCCCAAGAAAATACAGGTTTTTTTGTGCTTAATTTGTATTTTCATTTGAACATGCAAATGGTCCTCACAGAGCTTTTTATTGAAGCAAGCACAGGAGTAGAGATACTTCCGACAAAAATGTAGAATTTTTACAGCCCACTTCATTCCCAACAAAATATGCTTCAGATTTCCTTACCTCTACTGGGAGGCAGTGTTCCAGGAACAAAAACATTTTTCAAAGCTTGTTATAAAGTTGTCATTTGAAACCAGTAAAACAATATTTACTTACAGAAAGAATGATGGTAGTTTATTATAGCCTGAAGTGGTTGAAGCAAAATACTTTGGACATATCAAAGAAGAAGAAGACAGAACTCATGGAAGCATGAAAAGAATGCATTTTATGTATGCAGGAATGATGGCATGTTTAATCCTTTGTAATAATGCCTTGCTTCTCTGTAATACTTTTTCTTCTCAGAATCATCTTTCTAAGATAGAAGTTCTGTCTCAGGGCTGATAGGGGAAGATAATAAGCTGTTTATAGGGAGCTTGGAGTCTTTCACTTCCCAAATTTTTCTCTAAGAAGTGTATAAGAGAATAATATGCGTACTTATGCTTGAATTAAAATCACTATTTTTGGTCTCATTTGGATGCTTCACACTCCATTGTCATCTCCACATATGATAAATAAATGATACTTTAACTTGAGTCATTGTTTTCATTTGTCCCATATCTGAAAATATGATTATATATGTAGTCATGAATATAATAAGAGTATATTCTCTCATTAAAATCTATTGCTTTGTCTGGATAAGAAGATGCATATCTTGAAACTGATCAAACAATTTGATCCTGTTTCTTTTTTCATGTCGATATTATCTTCAGTATTATATGTAGATAACAGATTAAGAGCATTGAAGGGAGCACAATTACATCCAACAAATAGATGAAGAGCATGGTCTTTTTCCATGACCATTTGTAGGACTGATCAAACAACATAACACGTAGCCGTAGCCGCCCAGAGTCTCTGTGGAGTGGGCGGCATACAAATGCAACAAACAAACAAACAAACAAACAAATAAACAAACAAACAAACATTCAGACTGAGCCCATTTTTTTCAAACTTTATTTTAACAGTACTTTTTGACAAGTGTTTTTGGTAATATGTAAATTTGTATACTATCAGGGATAAACTAAATCATTATATTTAACAAACAGGTTATAGTACTTGAAAACAAATTTCATTACTGAGTGCTACCTTTGACTTTTAACTAATTTTGACTAATTTTGTTTTATCTTAGGATATAGGTTTAGCATACATAAACCATCTATTAGAAAGTGGCGATTATGATTTGGCTGCAAGGTAATGTTTTTAGCTTATTTTTGTGCACATACAAATATATATATATATATATATATATATATATATATATATATATATATATATATATATATATATATATATATATATATATATATATATATATATATATGATCGTAATTGCTGAATTTTATGTTTTTGAGTGCCCTTAGTCAGATTAAAAAGTAATTCATAATTCATTTGAAATTACTGCTCTGTTACTTCACAAATGATGAAGTATGCAAGGAATTTTTTTTAGCATTGAAAATATGATTTATGAACACTTTGCTTATTATATATTTTCTCCTCAGAAAATGTCAGAAGATACTTGGCAAAAACACAAATTTATGGGAATGTGAAGTATATAGATTTAAAGAAATTGGGCAACTTAAGGTTTGTATGACTGAACACTGCTTGCTTGTCACATGTAGAAGTTAATAAATCTTATAGTCTTTATGTCTTTATTACTTTCCCAAAAAGTAGGCATATTCAAAATTTGCTGTACTATATTTAGGTCTGTCTTTATCTGTTTGTTTCATCTGTTATTTTCTCCATGTGAGTTGGGTCTGTCTGGATGCTTCTATATTTCTTTAATGCACAATAGGGTAAGTTTATTCATTGAATTTCAAATAGCATTACATATCCTAGAATCTAAAACTGAAATAAGTTGATATTCATGGCCTAATAAAAAGTTGAAACATACTATTAATCATTTTTTGAAACATGAAACTTAACAAAATAGTATTTTGGTTCCTTGTACAATTTTTTATATATCAGACATGGAAGCCGAATTATGTCCATCTGAGTTTGTCAATTCTCTTTCATACTTCAGAGAGTTGTAACATTTCAAGAGTCTTTAGTTTTTAGAAGTCTTTAAAAGCACAGTAGACACTTATGGTCTCATGATTCAAGAGTTTGTAGACTGATTCATTAATAATATATTCAGGAATTAATTGTGTTTCAAAATGACAGATTTTGGGCCTGTTGTGTACTGCAAGATTAGAAAGAACTCATGCACTTCGACTACTGGCAGAGCAGAGCAGGAACTTTTAAGGGACATATTAGTTAGCAAGCATCAAAATTAATAGATTGACCATGGCATATTGCTTAAAAGGCTGTTACTTCTCAGACAGTAAAAAGCATTTATGAACATGTGTATTGATTGCATATCCATATTCTCACTATGAATTTTATGTCTTCCTATTCAAACTCAATGAACCAAAAGGAGCATATTATTAAGATCTCACAGTAGGTAGTCCTTTTGAGCTGTTAAATTCTGTTCAAGAGTGCGAAAGTATTGCAAAACTGCAGTTTTTCTCATAGCAGCTGCCTTCGTACAGAATTAAAGATGGATGGCAAGACAACAGCACTATTTATGGGGAAAGAGCAGGTTAGTAGGCAGATATTTTGCTAGATTAGAAGATAGCCTCTCCGGTTTGCTTGCCTTCCTCTATTTCACTTCACCCTAAAAGATGTATGGATAAATGGGTGATGTACTATTTCTGCCACCACCACTCCCTTCTAGATTTATTTTCAACTTGGGTATAAACATCTAACAACAATGCCTTATGCTATCCAGAAGACTTTTAAATTTAGAAAATCTTTGTAGATTGTCCAAAAAGCCTGTCAGTTGAAATTACTGCCTTTCCAAACTGGTGATTGTTTTTGTTGTTGTTGTTCAATCGCTAAGTCATATCCAACTCTTCATGACCCCATGGACTATATTGCCCACCAGGCCCCTGCTGTCTCCCAAAGAATGCCCAAATTGATGTTCATTGCATCAATGACACTATCTAACCTTCTCATCCTCTGCTGTCCCTTCTTCTTTTGTCTTCAATCTTTCCCAATATCAAGTGTTTTTTTTCTAGTGAGTCATCTCTTCTCATTTGGTGGCCAAAGTATTTGAGCTTCAGCTTCAGTAATTGTTCTTCCAAAGAACATTCAGGATTGATTTCCTTTAGGATTGACTGGTGTGACCTCCTTGAAGTCCAAGGGACTTTAAAAAGTCTTCTCCAACACCACAACTCGAAAGCATCAATTCTTTGGCGCTCAGCCTTTGGTCCAACTCTCACAGCCATAGAAAACTATTGGGAAAATCATAACTTATCTTGCTTTTTAATATTCTGTCTAAGTTTGTCATAACTTTCCTCCAAGGAGCAGGCATCTTTTAATTTCAGGGCTGCAGTTGCTATCTGCAGTGCTCTAGGAGCCCAAGAAAATAAAATCTGTAACTGCTTTCATTTCTTACCCTTCTACAATATTTGCCAGGAAGTGATGGGATTGGATTACATGATTTTAGTTTTTTTAATGTTGAGTTTCAAGCCAACTTTTGCATTCTCCTTTCCCCATCAAGAGGCTCTTTACTTCCTCTTCACTCTCTGCCGTTAGAGAGGTATCATCTACATATCTGAGGTTGTTTATATTTCTCATAACAATCTTAATTCTGGCTTGTGATTCATCCAGCCCAGCATTTCACATTAGTCTGCATATAAGTTAAATAAGCAGGATGACAATATACAGCCCTCTTATACTCCTTCCCCTATTTTGAACCAATCTGTTGTTCCACGGTTGTTCAGTGTTGCTTCTTGACCCTCGGGTTTCTCAGGAGACAGGTATGGTGATCTGGTACTCCCATCTCTTTAAGAACTTGATACACTTTATTATGATCTACCCAATCAAAGGTTTTAACGTAGTCAATGATGCAGAAGTCCCTTCTTTCTCCAAGATCCAGCAAATGTTGGAAATTTGATTTCTAGTTCCTCTGCCTCTTTGAAACACCGTTTTTACATCTGGTAGTTCTTGGTTCACATATTGCTGAAGTCTAGTTTGTAGGATTTTGAGCATGACTTTGCTAGCGTGTGAAATGAGTGCAGTTATATGGTAATTTGAACATTCTTTGGCATTAGCCTTCTTTGGAATTGGAACCTAAACTGATCTTTTCCAATCCATTGTTGAGTTTTCAAAGTTTTCTGGCATATTGAATGCAGCCCTTTAACAGCATAATCCTTTAGGATTTTAAATAGCTCAGCTGGAATACTATCACCTCTTCTGGCTTTGTTTTTGGTAATGCTTCCTAAAACTTTTGGAAAGATTAAGCATATTTTAATTGTTTCTTTCCTTAGGCAATTAGCCACTATTTGCCAAGACAAGATTTGATCCTGAAGCCTTTCATTTATGAAATGGTTCTGCATGACTTTCTAGAGAGTGATTATGAGGTAAAGTATTATTTGTTGTAATACCACTGAAACAGAGCAGCAGCTTAATTCTAAAGTTGTCACTATTGGTAAAGCAGAGATTAGAATGAGACATGCAATCTACCAATAAAATACATAAGGACCATTATGGGCCATTACTGCTAGCATGGGAGAGATTTTGTATTGGCCTAATAATGTAATCAGTATCATTTGGCCACTGTCTGCCAGAATGCTTAAAGAAGCAATTTTTTGTGTGTTGTGGTGGCATTTGCTTTTGAGAAATGGGACAGTAACTGCTCTTCCTACATTGCTAAAGCATCAGATGATATCACAACTGCATATATTCTATATAGGTTAGCCCCAAGAAAATGAAAGAGCTCTCCATGAAGAAGGTTCTCCAGGAAACAGGAAGGAAGCATATCTATTCTGGATCAGACAGAAGTCCTTATACTTGTGTCCTTCCCACTTGGAATTGGAATTGTCCTTCCCACTTGGAATTGTGGAGGCCTAATTGTAGTTCCTATTGTAGTTCCTACAATAGTATTTAAAAAGGGGAGAGGGGAGTTTATTTGGCTGAATTGGTCCAATTCATATTGCCCAGATGACAATGATGATTTTTGTTATTCTCTTAGTACCTTTGACTAAAGTGCCCAGCCTTTTAATTTTATTTCTTTTATTTAGAAAGGTTATTTGCTTCCCATCTCATATCCAATGACTCTGGGCAGCTTACAGTGTAAAACATTAAAGCAGAAAAGACATTTAAATCAACAGTCATGGCACACAGCAGATAAAATCATTGACAATTACAAACCATTAAAGCCAGATGAGAAAGGCAGGAGCTGGACACAGGGTGGGGAGATGAGATTAGATTTTAATTAATCAACCACCTCCAGTATGAAGCTCCCTCATTGAGTCCCCCAGCCATCTGGCAGAGCCAGGTCTTAAGGCTATTTTGAAACATCAGAATCAGAAACCAATAATATGGTTCAGAGGCAGTAATTGTTATTCAGGCAACCTGGTTTGGTTTGGTTTGGTTTGATTTGGTTTGCTTTGGTTTGGATAAATGAGTAATAAAAACTCTGTAATATATTATCAGTGGAGTGCTTGGTGCTCCTTGAGCTTAATTGTTTGTTTCATTACCCAACTAGGTAATATCATCAGAGGAAGTGAGGTTTCCCCTTTTATATATAGTACAAAGCAATATTAGTATAATATAATAATAGTATAGTATAAGTTTTTTGTCTTCTGTTCAGTGGTGACCAATTCTTGGACACTGGCTTTTTTTAGCAAGAGTTTTCAGAATTAGTTTGCTATTGCCTCCTTCCTAGGGCTGACAGAAAGTGGCAGGCCCCAAATCATTAAGCCACTACACAGTATACACTATAATGGCACTCACCTGAAATAATTTGAATGCGCTAAATATTTACTGTTACAAGTAAAATCCTTTTTAAAAGAGGGAAACTATATGATTTTGAATGATTAATTGTGATATTTATCATCTACGTTACTTATGGATAAGCAAAAATTGTCTCTCCAGTAAAACCATCTCTCATATAGAGTTTTTTTAATAATTAATTGCATTGTGTGTGCACAGTTTCTAATCAATGTTACACCAAAGTGTAAATTGCTTAAGCTAGTCATTGGGCAGATTATCACCCAGACTCTGAGGCTAGATATTTTCACCATCCAGGATCTGAAATCTAAGGAGACCACAGGCATGGCATTACAACTTGGCAAATAAAAAAAACATTTCAAACACTTATCAAGTGTTCATACATATTTCTCAAGCCACCTCTTTCTTCAACTATTATATAGGCTTCCAATTTTTTAAAGACAATCCTTCTTTCAAATTGAGCAAATTGAACAAAAGGAAAAGATGGAATTGCTCTCAATGAATGGGTATATACAACATTTAAAATAACCCCATGTTTTCAATTATTTTAAGGGTTTTGCAACATTAATTAAAGAATGGCCTGGGAACCTGTACAACAATCCAGTCATTGTCCATGCTGTATTGGACCATCTGAAGAAAGATCCACAGAACAGGACATTGCTGAAAACTCTAGCAGAATTGTAAGTCTGTTGACTCAGGAATTCAAATGATACTCACAATTGTCTAACTTCTAAATAACCAGTTGTGTTCTTTCCTTGAATAATCAGAATTTTAAATATGTTTTTTTTCACATAAAACTAATTTGACTTCTTCCCATCTCTACTTTTGTGGGTGAGGGACGAAGTTCAAATATTTATTAGAAATTTCATTTGAAAAAGTTTACATCAACAGCAAGATTGTTTCAGAGATAGTATTATTATACTTTAGTTTTTCATATATAAATTTATATAAATTTATAAGGCAGGGAAGAGAAATGTTATTCGGATGCTCTCAAATATCAGAATGTGGTATCTTGCTTCTTTTTACGTGCAATCCATGTTCATGAATGCTATTGTTCATGCTGTATCAGCCTTAATACCTGATTTTAGTACCTTGTTGAGTATTGAGAGATTATGTTGAGCAGAATCTCCCAATGTTGTTGTTTTATCCAACCTCTTCTCTTTGTATTTTTCAACTTAACTTTTAGACTGCCTTGGCCACTAGCTCTTAATTGGTTACTTGTGCTGGAAACAGATGCTCAGCAATGGGATTGACTCTGAGGTTTTTGTTTTTTTAAGGCTCAGTGAGAAATATGTAGATTCAGCTCCAGGAAAACTGAGAGGGAGAAAAGTAAGACTCACTCTCCATCTTCACCTCCTTTCCCATGTGCACTATTTCTGAAATAATTGTATCTAGAAGCTGTTTTAAGAACATTGAATAAAATTATTGATACAGTGAAAACTGTCCCCATCTATATTTTATGATAGACAGACAAAGATGATAGATAATAGATAGATAGATAGATAGATAGATAGATAGATAGATAGATAGATAGATAGATAGATAGATAGATAGATAGATAGATAGATAGATGATAGATAAAAAAGTATCTAACTGTTCCGTTTTAATTATTTTAAATATTAAAATAAAAGTTTTAATGGGGAAAATGCTGTCAGTGACGTTCTCCCTAGGAGGTTGGAACTAGCATTCAGATAGGGTTGTTCTCGGCCAATCACAACGAGGACTGAGTCTGTCAATCAAAATCCACTTCCTTCCACCATCTTGGCCATGCTTCCCAGTTTTAGACTCAGTCCATCACGAGGTTAGACGTGGTCGTTGTTGCTCCAACCTGACTGCTAGTTCCAATCCTTATGGACTTTCTGTGAGTGTATATTTCCTCCTTTCCACCCTTTGTGGGAAAACAGAGACGTTTTTATTTTTATTTTTTTTATTTCCTCCCTTTTGCCTTACTTAAATTGCCTGCTAGGCTGGTGTGCTGCCTCGACGGGATCCCTGGGTGGGGGATCTTCCCGGGCACTCTGACCACCATAGTGCTTGCACTCCCTGGTCAGCTTGCAAGCAAGGGGGGCTTGCTAAAAGTTTCAAAAGCGCTCAATTCGGCTTTCTTATCAGCCGGAGCGATCGGGGACTGCCACTTTGCTTTGCCGCCAAACAGCTGAGCCAGCCGGGCGAGGTTTTTTGCCTCCCGTTTGAATCATGAAGCAGCGAGGAAGCCCGGACCGGCTGCCTGCTCCCCCACTGGCCTCAGTAGACCGGCAGGAGTCCCCTTATTGTAATCAGAGCCTCGAAAAACTGACCGCTGAGCTTGCTACGGGTCAGAGGGTTCCAATTAGTTTTTCCCGCCGGTTTTTTTTTGCCGGAAACACAGCGGCAGCCATTTTAATTTTCCTCTTAGTCATTGAGGCCCTCTTTAGTGCCACGGGCCAGGGGATCTAGATGACGGAAGCCTCTCACCCCACACCTGTGTCCAGGCCTTCGGGCAAGAGATCCCAGAAGTCAAGGAGGCAGCTAAGGCAGCTGATCAAGCTACAGCCTCCAAATTGCGCAAGACTAAATCGGCCTCTTCAAAAGCAGCCGAGCACGAGGAGAAGTGGCGTGAAAGCACACCCCACAATCCGCCCCCCCCCATTAGCCCCTCTGATTCAGCAGCAGAGGACATTAACAGGCTGGATTTACCTGCCAGGGCACTTATCAGCACCAACGTTTGGGGGAAGGCAGCCCAGAGCTCCCCTCTTCTAGCACCACCTGCTCTCTCTCCCGTTTCACTGGCTCCATCGCCTCCCATTCCAGCCATGGGTTCTGGCCGCTCCCTCCCTCTAGGGATGGCATCTCCAGCTCCAGAAACAGCTCCCCAAAATTCTCCTGCGCAAGCAGGCTCTTCTGCTCAAATAGATGCCACTAACCTCCAATTGATTATTGCCAGCACTGTGCAGCAATGTCTTGCTGGGTTCCAGCAAATGAATTGGATTACTCAAACTCCTCCCTCTCAGTCTCCTAACCAGGGATCCCTCGAGGTGTTCCAGGAGGCAGAGCAGGAGGCAGAGCAATCAGATGACTTCGCCCAGCTCGACCAACTGCCTTCCCTGGAAGAGGGGGAATGTGATCCCACAGCTCTTTCCGAAGGTGAAAGTCTGACTCCTGACCAACCAGCTCCGGTAGGCCTTTTTCCCCCAGCCTTATTTAAATCACTTCTCTACAAGGCCAGGAATGTGGCTGGGCTGGCTCCTTCAGCCAGGCAAAAAGGAGGTGCGGGAGACTCTTCCAAGGAGCCTGTTTTTACTGAGCAGGTAGCTGAACTAGATGTAATTCCGGCCCCAAAATTATTTGTGGATAACGTGCAGCGGCAGTATACGGCTCCTGCTTCTGGACCAATGCCTTCTGCATCTGATAAGCAGTTCTTCAACGTGGCTACAGAACTGGCATCTCTTCTAAGCCCACCGTCCGTGGACGTACCAGTGGCATCCCTTCATTCGCCCAACGCCATCCCAGGGGAAACAGAGGAGCTGTTGAAGCCGGATGACCGTCGTCTGGAACAAGTCCTGCTGAAGTCTCACCAAGCTGCAGCGTGGGCGATTCGCGCTTCTTCCTCCGCCTCCTTCTTTGTCAGATCATCCCTGCTGTGGCTACATCATCTACAAGAACAGGTGCCACCAGCCGAGCTTCGCATTCATCAGGATCTCAACAAGGTGATCACAGCCACCCAGTTTGCAGCGGATGCCACGCTCAGAGCGGCCAGATTCGCATCCAAATCTATGACTGCATCAACTGTGGGACGCAGAGTCAATTGGCTCCGAAACTGGTCAGCCGACGCACGCCAAAAGTGGCGGCTGGCTACCAAACCGATTTCGGGACAGTTATTATTTGGGGAAATCCTGGACCCAATTCTGATCAAGTCAAAGGACCGCAAAAAGGTGCTCTTTCACTAAGAGAGGGGTTTTCCGCCAGACCCCCTATTTCAGGCGACCCTTTCGACAGACTGACCAGGATTCCAGCTCTTCCCGAATCCCAGGTCAGTATGGGGCGAGGTCTTATTTCCCAGATAGATCCGCCAGGGGAAGGCCCTTCAAATGCCCATTTCAGGGGTGGGGATCTCGTTTTCCTCGACGTTCTAAGTGAGGAGGTGAAGGACCTGCCCATAGGGGGGAGACTCTCGTCCTTTGCAGATGCGTGGGACGAGACAACTCAGGACGCCTGGGTTAGGAGAACAGTTCGCCATTGGTTATCCCTTGAGTTTATTGTTAAATCTCCCTCCTGTTTCATCCCGTGCCCTGTATCTAAGATGAAGGCCAAGAGGATGCTTATGGAACAAGTGGTGCAACATCTGGTGGCTATCAGAGCTGTTGAGCCGGTTCCCATTGAACAAAGAGGCCTAGGTTTTTATTCCATTTTATTTCTTGTGCCTACATCTTCCAGGGACTGGCGTCCGATTCTGGACCTCAAGCACCTTAATAGATACATCAAGTATCACAGATTTAAAATGCAGTCTCTCCGTTCCCTATTGAGAGGTGTTCATCAGGGGGATTTTTTGGCGTCCCTAGACCTAACCGAGGCATACTTACACATCCCTATTAGACCAGAAGATAGACAATATCTTCGTTTTTCCTTTGCAGGCCATCATTACCAATACAGGGCACTCCCATTTGGTCTCTCTTCGGCCCCAAGAGCGTTCACCAAGGTCCTTGCGGCCTTGGAAGCTCACCTCCGCTCTAGGAGTGTCAGGGTCCAGTGCTACCTGGATGATATCCTACTTCAAGCATCATCGCGGTCTCTGGCGACCCAACATCTCCAGGTAGCACTGGACATTCTTCACCGCCATGGTTTCTCAGTGAATGAGGCCAAAGTTGCCTAACTCCTTCCAACTCTATCCTTCATCTAGGAACTATCATAGACTCCCTGGACTGCAAGGTTTATCTTTCCCAAGAGCGGCAGACCAGTCTTCGGGATCTGGCCGCAGAAGTTATCAGAGCCCCTTCAATTCCTATCGTTGTTTCAGCGACCCTCTTGGGAAAGATGATATCTTGTTTAAATATTGTGCCTTGGGCACGATTACATGCCAGGGAGCTTCAGTGGTTCCTGCTGCCACTTCAGAAGGCGGGCAGGGGAACTTCCCTATCCAAGGTCTCTCTCCTGGTCTCCGTGAAATGGTCTCTTGTCTGGTGGACTTCCCCCTCTATCTCTCAGGGACTTCCTTTCTGCCCCCAGATAGGATCATTATCACCACGGACTCAAGCCTTCAGGGCTGGGGCGCCCACGCGGGAGGTCAGCTGGCCCAGGGCCTCTGGTCTAGGGAGGAGGCCAGCTACTCCATCAACGTCTTAGAGCTCAGAGCCATTTTCCTTGCCCTCAAGCATTTCCATAGGGAAGTGATGGGGACACATGTACTGATTTTGACAGATAATGTTACCGCCAAGGCACATGTGAATAAACAGGGCGGTACCCACTCAGCGGCCTTGCTCAGGGAGGCCTTACGGTTAGTATTCTGGGCTGAAAAATGCCTCCTGTCAATTACAGCTGAGTATATTTCTGGGGAGGCCAACAAGCAGGCAGACTGGCTTAGCCGCTCGGCGATAGATCAGACCGAGTGGCATTTACACCCAGATGTGTTCCAAGCTATCACTTCTAAATTTGGTTTACCCCTAATTGATCTGTTTGCAACTCCACAGAATTCACAGCTCCCTCGATTTTTCTCCCAGTTCCCGTCCTCGGGAGCGGAAGCAACCGACGCCCTACGGACTCCTTGGCCCAAGGGTCTCTTGTATGCATTTCCGCCCCTTCCCTTACTTTCCAGGGTCATTCAAAAGGTGTTGCAACATTCTGCCGAGGTGATTCTGGTGGCCCCGCATTGGCCTCGACGGGTTTGGTTTGGTGACCTACAGTTTCTTTCCACTGCCCCTCCATGGAGGCTGCCACTTCGTCAGGATCTGCTCAGCCAGTGGGAGGTTCTCCACCCGGACTCCCGCTGGCTCCAACTGACCGCGTGGTGGTTGAGCGGGAATCCCTCCGCCTTCAAGGGTACGACTCAGAGATAATTGACATCATCCTGGCCTCTAGACGCCCTGTCACTGTTCGCATTTACCAGGCTACATGGCAGGCCTTCTGTGATTGGTGTGCTTCGGAGGGCATCTCCCCGCTCAGGGTTCCCATCCCTAAGGTTCTTTGTTTCCTCAAAAAGGGGTTGTCCGTGGGACTCTCCCCCAACACCTTACGACGACAGGTCGCGGCCTTGTCGTCAGTTTTGTCATGTGACTCCTTCCCATCCCTAGCTACCTATCCCATGGTGCATCGCTTCATGAAGGGAGTTTCGAACATCAGCCCTCCTGTGGTGCATCGTTTCCCTTCATGGGACTTACCTCTGGTGCTTGACTCACTAACGGGGCCCCCTTATGAGCCATTAAGGGAGGCTAGTCTCAGTCATTTGTCTTACAATGTGGCCTTTTTGTTGGCAATCACATCGGCTCGACGCATTTCGGAGTTGTCCGCCCTCTCCCTTCGCAAGGATTTATGTGTGTTCTACTCTGATAAGGTGGTGCTTAGACTAGACCCATCCTTTTTACCAAAAGTTAATTCAATGTTTCACCACTCTCAAGAGCTGGTTCTGCCGTCCTTCTGTTCAAACCCTAGACACCCACGAGAATGGGTGTGGCATTCACTAGATGTTAGGAGAGCTCTTAAGATTTATATTGCTCGTACAGCTTCCTTCCGTAAGTCGGAAGCACTGTTAGTCGGGTTCCTGCCCCGGTATATGGGTCTCAAGATATCTCCTTCCACCGTGGGCAGATGGATCAGGGCTGCTATTACCAAGGCTTATTCCTTAGCGGGCCGCCCAGTGCCGGACAACATCACAGCACACTCCACGCGCAGCGCTTCAACCTCAGCGGCATGGAGGACACAGGCTTCCTTGGAGGAGGTTTGTAGGGTGGCAACTTGGGCGTCTCCAACACAGTTTATCCGTCATTACAAAATTGATTCTTTTGCTTCGGCTGAAGCTGCCTTTGGGAGACGGGTATTACAACAGGTGGTTCACCCCTTAACTTGACAGGTCCTTCTACAGGATAGGTAAAGGACTAGGCCCACCCTATGGACTTGATTAGACTTTGGTATGTCCCTATCTGAATGCTAGTTCCAAACTCCTAGGGAGAAAGGGCATTGACTTACCTGATACGCCCGTTCTCGTAGAGTTGGAACTAGCATTCAGCCCCACCCGGTTACGAAAGTTTTTTCACTGACTGTTTGGGTTTTTTCCTGTGACTTGTGTTTTCCAATGTTTCATTAAACTGTTCACTGTTTCGTAGTCTGGAGTTGGAGTATTTCTTTGTCTTCCTTGCTAATGTTTTGCCTTTCATGAGTTGACCTTCCATGTCGAGTCTGTCATTCCGGCTTCGTCTAAACTGGGAAGCATGGCCACGATGGTGGAAGGAAGTGGATTTTGATTGACAGACTCAGTCCTTGTTGTGATTGGCCGAGAACAACCCTATCTGAATGCTAGTTCCAACTCTACGAGAACGGGCGTATCAGGTAAGTCAATGCCCTTTTTAATAAAGAATTAAAGGGATTCAGAGAGAGGGATTACTGTTGAAAATATCATTAAAATCACAGCACATAAATCATGGTACAAAAAAACAAATATTCCAGATTGCAGTTTTTCTTTCATTTATATTCAAGTAAGAAGCAAGCTACTTTGCAAATGTGTTTCATTTTCGTAAGTTTTACACAGCAATATTCACATATAAATATGTCCTTCTATTTTGTGTTATTCTCAGGAATGCCTGAATACATCCTTAACAATACCCCAGGTTGGCCTGCACTATTTAAGGTTTTTACTATCCTTGAAGCATATCTTAATCAGAAAAGCTAAAGACCATTAAGGGTCTGAAGAAAATTGAAGGAAAAAGTGATATCCTATTACTTTTCTAATACATGTAGACAGAAAATGTTTTCTATTATTCCAAATAACTATGGGATGTTTTAGCCAAATGATTTCTGTGCTATTGGATTGCTTTCTCGAAAGTCCCACATTTGGATCTATTCATAACACATGATCTTTCTTATTAGATACACCTATGACCAGCGCTATAGAAAGGCCCTTGAAATTTACCTCACACTGAGACATAAAGATGTTTTCCAGCTGATCCACAAACACAATCTTTTCAGTTCCATCAGGGACAAAATTGTTCTACTAATGGAGTTTGATTCAGAGGTATGATGGATTTCAAGTTATGTGTTCACACTTTTTTCTCTTTAAGAATGCTTGCAGATAAAAATAAACTGAGTTTAACAACCAGAACTTTTTATTATGATATCTGAGAAAGGTAGATTAGTTATACAATCACATAATTGTTACTAACAATAATGCTTGCTTTTTCTAAAATATTTTAGAGTGGACAAGCTGCATTGGGTTAAGGAAAAGGACATAATATTATATTGGGAGAAGACTTCATTTTTCTGATCTTAATCCATAATTGTCATATAAATTGAAAGAGCAAAGTGGTAAAAAATATATAGCCTAGTCCATAAACAATTTTAAACAGTAAGCATTTTCTTAAAGAATCCAATATTTTCAAATGAACATGAGGTATAGTGAGCCAAGCTGTTTAATGGTGAGGAAAACATTTTAATTTAGCACACAGATGCAGCATGAATCTTTTCATTCTGTTCTTTTTGCTGTTGGCTAATATGTTTGTAAACATTCTTCTATTATAACTTGATTCAAGAGATAACAATTCTGGTTTTCCTGCAGACTCTCCATTTCCTCCCCAGTATTGCTACTCCTGAGAGAATTAAGATAACTGAACTCAAGTGACAGAAATGCCAGATGACAGTGACTTTTCCAATAAACACAGTAGTTTTCCTAAATTTGGTGTTCTTAATATAGCTCCCAGTATCCCTTTTTAGCACTGGTAAAAGTTTGTACAGGTAATCTCCCGGATACGAGGGTTCCTTCAGCAAATTTTCACCAGAATGAATTTATTCAGAAAGGGTACTTATGTTAGAAATTCAAAACTGCGATCAAAAACAGGCCTCTTAGCCATGTGACTTTGATTCAGTCACTGCTGCAGCGGCCGCCATTTTTAACTTTGTGTCTTGCCTGAGCCATTCGGGGTTACAATGTAATTTCCAGAAGCCAACAGGGGGGTTTTTTGGTCCCTGTTCACATGACCAAACAAGATCTGGTGATCTTTGCAACCAGCCTGGCTCCGAGTAGAGGTGTGTGTGTGTGTGTTTTCTTTCTTTCTTTTTTTGGGGGGGTGCTGTGTATAGGATCTGCTGCTGCCTGGGCTTGAGAACTAGACTGCTAGAATTGCTCCTGTAAGTATTTTAAAATATTCTTTTTTGTTACTCTATTGTTGGAAGAAATATCCATCTGCTTCAGTTCCAAGCTAGGAGAAAGATACTGGAAATATGGAGGCTGATTGGAAAGATGGTTTAATGATGAAGCAGAACCACGTGGGTTTGTGGTTTTGGAGCTGACAAAATGGAGTTGAGAGTGGGTGGCTTTTATACCTTCTTTTGGGGCTTTACACTTGAGCTTCCCGTTCCTGTGCAAGAACATGTATTCTATTGACTGTTGTCAGATTCCTATGGAGGGGTCATGTAGGGGTTATATAGGCGTCATAGCTGACTCTATAGGCAAAAGAGGAAATGCAAATCCTAGGTGTTTGTCTGAGCTCCCAAGTTTGGTTGAAGTTTGGACTGCTTTAAGATGATGCAATGACTGAAATACCCTTAGGAGATTGTGCAATGTAGTGAGCTCTGTCTCTTCTGCTAAATGGTAATGGGTTAATCTTATTATGTCCTGAAGGATCATATCCTGTTCTTAATCCCATCACCATACAGATGAAGGTCTGTTGTTTTGTAGATAGGCTGGCCCAGTTTTTCTTAATGGACACAAAATATCTGCTGGGGGGGGGCTATTAAGTCTGCTTTCTGTCTGTAAAAAAACATGTTTCTCCATTGGGAAATATAATATTCTGCCTTTTTAATATTTCCCAAAATATTTCATTCTTCTGGGGGATGGGTGCTGACTTTCTACACTATAGTACAGTATTGTTTGTAAGAACTGCTCTGCTTCTTTTTAAATACTGTACTATACTTTGTAAAATACAGTATTGTGTTTGTAAGTACAGATCTTTGCAAACATAAAGTTTGTTTGCATTTGCTTTGAAACTGCTTATAGAAATGCTAGCCAAGAAACTGCTTGTAGAAATGCTAGGCCGAAATCTACTACTGACTTTCTACTACTTTCTACTACTACTTTCCCCAAAAGTAAAACCTACCCAGAAAATAAGCCCTAGCATGATTTTTCATGCTGCTCGCAATATAAGACCAACCCTCAAAATAAGCCCTAGTTAAGAGCATCACCAGCGGGGGTTGGGGCAGTGGATGTGACAAGTGCTCATGCCACCGCAAGTCATAGCTTTTGTTTGGGGCTCTTCTGTCCTTTCCCAGGGAGGGGTTATGCTTAACAGGGGCCCCCAGCTACAGCGAGCCCTCCGCTTCGCCTGCAGCAACCGTCCACAGGGCGGTTGCTGTTAGTTCAGCTCCTTTCCCACGGTCAGTGGCGGAGGCTCCATTGGAGCAAAGTAGATGGCCGGGGCCTGCTCTGCTTGGCCCCGTCTAAACGTGGAGAAGCTAGATCTCCCGTCACTGTTTGGGTGGGCCCTGCTTTGGCAATGGCCAAGCAGGGCCACCTGCCCATGCCTGGGCTCCCACACGCCTTGCACTCCCTTTCCACGGGTCCCACCAGCAACAGAGAAGGATACTAGACAAGGCCTGACCCGCCCCTGGCTGCCTGTGCCTTACCTTCAGCAGGTAGCGGTCCACAGTGTCCAGGCCACAGCTGAAACAGACACTCTTGGTCCCCAGCAACAGCGAGGACACAGCGGAGGAGGGTAGCAAGCAGATGGATGGTGTGGATGTAATGCTGCTGCCCGAGTGCACCTCCTCTTTCTCCGGGGCACCAGCCAGCACCTCCCCATCAGCCTGGGCCTGCGGGGGTAGGAGCTACATACCTTCTCCCTTCCAAAACACGCAGCTTGCTGCTGGCCTTGCGGGGGCTCTTTGCCCTCCTGGCAATGCTGCTCTTGACCACCCTGCTGAGCTGCTCTTGCCTGGTGCAAGGTGAGTTGGCCCAGATCTATTACCGCCGGAACACACACACCCAGCCTGTCAGGGCCCTTTTGCCAGCAGCCGCCAGTGGAGCCGCACTGCCCATGTCACTACCTTCAGGTTGCTGAGTGCCAACCTATGCTGCAGGTGCCAGGCTATGGGCTGAGCCCATCATGCTTTGGGCCCTGACCCTGGTGGATGCTGCAGCTCTTGTTCCAGCTGTGTGAGGCAGGTGTGGGGTGGCCCATTCAGCCTCTACTTCACCTGAGGCCGCTCTGCGGCCAGCTGATGCTGCCGCCTCCTCTTTCACCTGGCCTGTCTGGTGGGCCAGTGCTGCTACCACACAGTGAGGCGAGGCAAGTGTTGGGGGAGTAGAGCTGCCTCCCTCCACCTGCCACGCACTGAAGCTGCACAGGTCAGGGGAAAGACATGCTGTCCGGCCTGCAGAATGCATGAGGCGGCTCCAGCACAAGGTACTGAGGCTGCTGGATATCAGCTGGAGCTTGGTGGCAGGCCGGGCCGGGCGGAAGGCGAGGCGGCGGCAGCAGCCAGCTGCAGAGCAGCCACAGGTGAGGTAGAGGTCGAGGGGTAGCCCCACGTCGCACAGCCAGCACAAGAGCTGCAGCGCCCACCACGGCCAGGGCCTAAAGAGTGCCAGGCTCAGCCCTCAGCCCACCGCCTGCAGCACTGAGTAGGCATGCAGGCCGGCACTCACCAGCCCGAAAGTGGTGGCGGGCAAGGCGGCACGGGTGGTACGACTCTACCAGAGGCGGGGGGGGGTGCTCCAGAGGTCATAGATCTGAGCCGACTTGCCCCGCATTAGGCAGGAGTAGCCCAGCAGGGTGTCCGAGAGCAGCACTACCAGGAGGGTGAAGAACCCCCACGAGGCCAGCAGCAGCATGGGCAGCCGCTCAGCAGCCAGCAGCCGAGAAGTGTTCCAGCCATAGCAGGGCCAACAGGCAGGGCGGGCAGAGGCTGGGGCACGCTGAGAGCTTGGCCCTTTGCTGCTGCAGGCAAGCAGACGGTAGGACGGAGAGGGCAGGGCCGGCACTCCCATCAGCCCCCGCGCTCAACGCCTTCTGTACATGAGAAAAATAAGACATCCCCCCCAAAATAAACCCTAATGCCTCTTTTGGAGGGGAAAAATATTTTTGGGGAAACACAGTACCATTCACCTTTCCTAAGTATTTTCTTTAGTGGCTGATTTAGGTTGTATGAATCAGTTTTTTTGATTGCTGCCAAGCATCAAGCATCAGCTATGTGAACTCGTAGTGAACTTCAGAACTCAAATATTTTAAGTGTAGGCCACAATTGATGGTGGGTTGTTTTTTCATGGATGGATGACTATCTTCTCTTCTCGCAACTGTCTGGACATGTATCTATGTTTTTCTTGACAAGATTTTTGAAAGTGGTTTGCCCTTGCCTTCTTCCAAGGGCTGAGAGAGACTTAAGGACCCAAGATCTTGCACCTGGCTTTGTGCTTAAAGCAGGACTATAACTCACAATATCCTGCTTTCTAGCTTAGTGCCAGTTTATTACATGAAACTGGCTCTCCTAAGCAGTAAGAGAATCCCATCTTTACCATCTAATTTTGCTCCAGTATTTGTACCATTCTTCTTCCTGGGTGTGCAACTACCATCATGGCACAGCTATGTCATTTTTCTTCAACACAGATCTTCAGAGTCTGTAGATGTTTGTAAATAGTTGACATTTTGATTCTTGTCTATCTGTTCACTATCATGAACTTCTTTTTTTCCTTTAGAAAGCCGTTGACATGTTTTTGGATAATGAAGATAAAATATCTGTGAGTTTAAGCATCTAATTATGTTATTGTTGGATGATTACCCCATCACCTTTTATAAATAATGTCTAAGTAATTTGCCACAAAAACAATCAAGTCTTAAATCTTAATGCTTTTTGGTTTAGATTGATAAAGTTGTGGAAGAATTAAAAGATAGGCCTGAATTGCAGCATGTGGTAAGTATATTTGTTTGTTCTTTGCTTTAATACATAAGAGCATAAATACAGTGGCTGTATAATTCAATTTTAGCAACAGAGGTACTATAGTGGTATAGAATACTTTAAAGATAAAAATTCAACCACACTTACTAAAGAAAAACACATGGTTAACCAAGAGAACCCACTGGGGTCTGTCTGACATAACTAATGCTAATGTTATCACATTATAGTGTCTAAGTGGGAAACCCTCAAGTTAAGCTTAGTTCCTGAAAATGTCCATGCTGTTTTCTTGTCAGCAATGTAAAGGTCATTTGTAACTGACTCCTTCTGGATTTTTTAAATTTCCCCTAATGAATTTGGGATTTTATGTTGATCTCAAAATCTTAACCAGATTTGACCCTGCTTAACATATTGTGGATCAGCCTAGATTGCTGCCAGTTTAAATTCCATAATACATTAGCCAGTTATAGCACAGACCATTTATTTATTTATTTATTTATTTATTTATTTATTTATTTATTTATTTATTTATTTATTTATTTATTTATTTATTTATTTATTTATTTGTCAAACATGTATAGGATAGTAGTAGTTTGTATAAACATAAGTAAAAAGTAACGATAAAAGAGGACAGTAGGACAGGGATGGTAGGCACAGTGGTGCGCTTATGCACACCCCTCACAGACCTCTTATAAAACAGGGAGACGTCGACTGTAGACAGTCTAAGGTTAAAGTTTTTGGGGTTTGGGGAAGAAACCACAGAGTCAGGTAGTGCATTCCAGGCATTGATCACTCTGTTGCTGAAGTCGTATTTTCTGCAATCGAGTTTGGAGCGGTTTACATTTAGTTTGAATCTATTACGTGCTCATGTATTGCTGCGGTTGAAGCTGAAGTAGTCATTAACAGGAAGGACATTTTGGTATATGATTTTATGAACTGCATTTAGATCAGATCACCATCCTTCCCTAATCCTCCAGATGGTTCATTATTCAGATAGTTATTCTGTCTAATATAGAAACTTAGTTCATCACATCATAAATCATTGGGTTGGGGAAGACTAATGTTCCAACACACCTTCCTTCCCCATTTTCCTCCATTAGCCATGTGAGCTGTGTTGGGCTGAGAGTGAGTGACTAGCCCAAAGTCACCTAGTTGGCTTTCATGAATAAGGCATATTATTTATATTTATATTTTATTTTATAACATTAAATATTATGAAACATAAATGTATTATATTTTATTGTATTGAACTATATTATATTAATATTAATACTTATGCCATGCCATGCCATGCCATACTATTATTACATTTGTATTAACCCTGAACCTTTCAAGGATATTGCAAAATCTGTTTGGGTAAACTAATCTTTAATACAAGAGCTTGAGGATCACATAATATATAATTTCAGCAAATGATTGTTCTTGGCCTTATATTTGATGAGAAAATGCCCTCAAGTAGAAGTTCCAGAAAAGGGTCTCTGGGTCACAGTGTACTAAAGTGTACTTGTATTCATGTACATTCATCTGGAACTGCTATTTTTAGCCATCACACCTGCATATACCACTTTCTTTGAATTGAGATATTTGTGAAGAAGAATTAGCAGGCTGTGGAAAGCTAAATTAAATCTCTACATAGAACACATTATTCTACATATGTAAATTCTACATAAGCCAGAGAGGCCAACTTTTTCCAAAATAATTAATAGACCCAGGTTTGACATCAGGACTCAAAACAAGGACAGAGTAATAACAGAGCATTGCAACGTCTCTACAGATCTCAAAGTAACTATTTTTGGAGAAGGGAGGGGAAAATTACAAGCATTATTAAGTCAGAAATTGGTTAACTCAGATGCATCACAAACTATATATTGAAACCTATATAATGGATTTTTAACATTACAATGATTAATTTATAATTTATAATCCTAATATATCTCACATATAACATGAATCTGCCTTCCTGTTTCCTTCCTTCCTCCCATCTCATCCAATTTAAATCTTATATCAGTTTTGGCATTCCATATATCTGATGAAGTTAGCATGAACGTTCATGAAAGCATGTCTTTAACACATTTGTTATTGTGAAAAGATGTTTCCAGACTCCTCCTAATTTTTGGCTATCACAGAGTAAAATGACTTCAATCTATAGTGTACTTCCCATCACTGATTTTTCCTTGAACTTTCCTCATCCATTTACAGGTAGTCCTCGACTTATGACCACAATTGAGCCCAGAATTCATGTTGCTAAATGAAAAATTTGTTGAGTTTTGCCCCACTTTATGATTTTTCTTGCCACATTTGTTAAGTGAATCACTGCAGTTGTTCAATTAGTAACACATTGTTAAGTGAATCTGGTTTCCCATTGACTATACCAGTGGTGTGTTCCTACCAGTGCGGTCCACTCTATAGCACCGGTAGCAGCCCGCTGGTGACGTCACAGTACCGGTGTGGTCGGTTGTCGGTGCCTGGGCGCCGCCATTTTTTTTTAAAAAAAATTATGTTTTTATTTTAAATTTTCTTCTGCGCATGCCCAGAAGTCGAGTTTCCAGCACTGCTCATGCGCTGCCTTTCTACCCCACAGTGAGTCCAAGCAGGGGAGGATGGCTGAGGGAGCGCGTGAGACGCTGAAAGAGTGGGCGGCAGGAGCTATCTCCATTCCCCTCTCTTCAGCAGTCCGAGAAGCCACGAATGCGCGGTGATCATCCTAGGCATTTTTGCACGTTCGAGGCTTCTCGAGCTATGAGGGGAGGGGGAATGGGCAGCAAGACCTATCTCAGTTCCCCTCCCTTAAGCAGTCCGAGAAGCCACGCCCACCCGGTCACATGGCTGGCAAGCCACACCCACAAAATAAGCCATGCCCACGGAGTGGTAGTAAAAAAATTAGGAACCCGCCCCTGGACTATACTTATCAGAAGGTCGCAAAAGGGGATCACGTGACCCCAGGACACTACAACTCTCATAAATAGGAACCAGTTGTCAAGCATCCGAATGTAAATCACATGACTGTGGCAATGCTATAATAGTCATAAGTGTGAAAAATGGTCATAAATCACTTTTTTCAGTGATGTTGCAACTTTGAATGGTCACTAAATAAACTATTGTACATTGAGGACTATCTGTATTTATGATATAAGGAAGAAATATAAGTGAAACTCTATACGTTGTTCTTAATCAAATTTTGCCATCAATTAGCAAGGCTAAGGAAAGTGAAATATTGTTTTGATTAGCTTGATGGTCTTTTTGAGGGGTTGGTTTTCTTTGGGATTTATACTTAAGGAAATTGGAAAACTGAATTAGTTATTATTCTGAAATCCATATTTGGAATGATGGCTACTTTACAAGTTCTTATGGTTTTATACGTTTGGTTGGTTTATAGTATTTGCATAAGCTGTTCAAGAGAGATCATCATAAAGGACAAAAGTATCATGAGAAACAAATCAGTCTGTATGCTGAATACGACCGGCCAAATTTACTCCCTTTTTTGAAAAATAGCACCCATTGCCCATTGGAAAAGGTAAGGAAGATGTCTCAAAATATGCCTTTTTTCACCTAGTATAGTAGTGATTGGTTTTATTTATTTTGGTGTGGAATGTAGAATACTTTCTTTTATTAATCAGAATCAGCTTGGTATTTGTTTTCAATCGGTTTTAAAACCTGGGGCAACTCTTTGTATAATACTACCCTCTGCTGGAAAATATGAGAACTAAATGTAATGTTTCACTCTTGAGCTTACTGCAGAAGGCCACTGTTCTTTATTTTAATAGTTATGTATTTATTCAATATTGTGCTGTTTAATCCCAAGGAATATCAATATTTTTTAAAAAGCAATGTATGCAATAAAATAATAGAGCAGCGTAAAACAGAAAATTAGTCTCACACTAAGCTAAAACTTTTTTATAAATTAAAATCAATCATTTTGCTTTTTAGCATTGCAAAACAGTGATTGGTAGCCAGCGAGCTTCTCTAGGACAAGGTTTGCTGATCTGGAAAATCTTAAATTCTTACGTTCTGGGATCCAGATTCATGCCCCTATTGGAGCAGGGACCTCACTCCCTGATTCAGTTTGTCTAACATACTGGTTGTTATAGTGGTTGTTCATAAAATGAAAGGCAGCCTCCATTCTTCCCTGCCCTCCACCAAGGAATTGGAATTTCTATTAAAAAAAAGATGAGAAATAAATCCATGTAGAATATTTCCTTTTTCCCCTCTCCCCTATTATATTATATTCAGTGTCAAGGGAGCAGAAAGTAGAGAAGCCTTAAATTATATTTAATTCATTATAACATCCTAGCCTCCTGCATTTGCTTTTCTAATATTTTCCAGGCTTCTTGCCTATGTTTATCATGCATTTCTGTTTATGAAAATAACTTTAAAAATTTCTTGGGAATTTTGCTTCCCAACCCCATATATAGACCCCAACATTGCAAAAATCACTGGGCTGGTCCTTCTGGAATTTTTTAGAAGTTTTAAATGAAGGTCACCTATGTACTCTTATTCATTATACTTAGAAATGATTCTACAAGGCAATGAATAAAATGTGTCCCCTTTTAGCATTCACCAAACTAGAAAAAAGTTGATGTTCATTAACTTTCAGCAACATTGTTATTTTCCACTGACTGCAGTGGGCCTTAGAGATGTGCAGCTAATGTCATTATTTATCCATGATATTAAATTGTTTCATATTAACACTTCGTTTTTGAAATTACAGGCTCTTGAAATTTGTCAGCAAAGATTCTTTGTGGAAGAGACTGTTTATCTTTTGAGTAAGTAGCTGTATTGTGCTTCATTTTGTTTGTTTTTACTGACAAATTATCAAGCCAGTATTTCTATCACCTATATACAGTGTGATATACGGTTGTTAAGGTAAACTACTAAAATGCCAGGTTTTTGAGATATAAAAAAAATAGATGAAGATATATCACTTCAGAATTTTTTCAACCTTTAATATAACATTTAATCTGTACAATTGAATTGAAGAGCAAACAAATATTTTAGGGGGAAAATAAAAATAAAAATCTTACAATAATGTGATTGCAGAAGTATGCACACCCTTAAATTAATACTTTGTTGAAGCACCTTTTGATTTTATGACACACCCAGAGTTTCCCTGAGGCAAGATGGGCACAATAAATAGTATAAATAAATAAATGAGTTCATTCTGTCTTTTTGGATAAGATCTATCAGCATGGCATATCTCACCTTGGAAATCTGTCCACTCTTCCTTGCAAATTGCGCTCCAAATCTGTCAGATTATGAGGGCATATCCTGTACTCAACCCTCTTCATGTCACCCCACAGATTTTCAATTGATTCAGGTCAGGGCTTTGGCTAGGCCATTTTGATTTTCTTCTGGTGAAGCCATTCTTTTGTTGATTTGGAGGTATGCTTTGAGTCGTGTTGAAAGGTGAAATTCATCTTCAGATGCCTGAAAGCTTTATGCCAAAATTAACTGATATTTGCTCATAATTCCCTCTACCTTGACTAAAGCTCCAGTTCCAGATGAAGAAAAGCAGAGCCAAAGCATAATGTTTCCACCACCATACTTCACTGTGGGTATGGTGTACTTTGGGTGATGCTCAGTATTGTTTTTGCGCCAAAAATGCTTTTTTTGGAATTATGGCCAAAAAGTTCAGTCTTAGTCTCATCGAACCGTAACACATTTTTCCACATGCTTTTGTCAAACTTGATGTAGGATTTTGCAAAATGTAGCCAAGCTTCAATGTTTTTCTTTGTAAGAAAAGGCTTTTGTCTTGCCAACCTCCCCATAGCCCAGACATATGAAGAATATGAGAGATTGTTCTCTTATGCAGTACACAACCAGTACTTGCCGGAAATTACTGTAACTCCTTTAATCTTGCTGTAGGCCTCTTGGCAGCCTCTCAGGCCAGTTTGCTTCTTGTTTTTTCATCAATTTTGGAGGGACATCCAATTCTTGGTAATGTCACTGTTGTGCCATATTTTCTCCACTTTTTGATGACTGTCTTCATTGTGCTCCATGGTATATCCAATGCCTAGGAAATTTTTTGATATCCTTTTCTTGACTAATAACTTCCAACAATAAGATCCCTTTGATGCTTTGTAAGCTTTTTGCCGACCATGGCTTTTGCTGTAAGAGACAACTAGGTAAAAGTCAGAGAAGTCCAGCTGAACTTAAACTGGATTGATCAGACATATTTTAATTAAAGGCAGGTGTGTACTGACTACTGTTTAACATCAGTTTGAATGAGACTGGTTAATTCTGAACATAGCCACATCCCTACTTATAAGGGTGTACACACTTATACAACCATGTTATTGTACTTTTCTTATTATTTTCCGCCCTAAAAGTTTTCAGTTTATTTTTCAATTGAATAATACAGCTTATATGTTATATTAAACATAGAAATTTTTTTGAATTTTACATCTCAAAAACCTGGCATTTTAACAGGAATGTATAGACTTTTTATCAGCACTGTGTAAAATTATCCCCAAGATAGGAACTTCAGAATAAGGGGGGGAGTTGAGGGGGGGAGGGAAAAATAATTTTTAAAGCAGTCAAAATAAACATGTGTAACCACTAGCTAATGAATGTGAAACATTGCTGATGTATAATCCAGATTCTTATGACTACCTCAGATGAGTTTTTGCATATCCTGGCTGTTCAGATATGATCATGGATGTTGCTTTTAATAAGAGGCTAATGTTCCTAGTACATCTCTTTCTAAAGTTCTGAGGTTTTTTGCCTGTAGAGCAGCTTGTTTAAAATTTATTACTTAATTCATGTTAACTAATGTTAGAATTAAGAATTTTAGTTCTTAAATCAGTTCTCCAACTGAAAATGGTAGGAAGCTGCATTGTTGCAATTTTGCAGCAATCTGAAGGCAGTGAGTTTTTATCCTGGCTGTATTCTAGTGCCTACACTCTATGCTGCTTTTTAAACCTGTATTGCTGCATATAATTCAGTATGTAACTGAATTCCACAAGAAGTATTTGAATGTACTCTGGGACTATTGATTTCTTTGGAAATGGAATATATTGCTTTTGTTTAAATAGCTGTTCTTTCCTAAAAGGGAAAAAAACCCATGGATTTTTTCCCCCAATCTGGAAAGATGGTCCAATAATTGTGCTCTATTTATCTTTATTATTTATTTATTTATGGTTACTTTTGTTAGAGATTATGAAAGTTGTAGTGTAACACATCTGGATATCATCAGGTTAGGGACGGTACTTTTGAAGACAATAAAACCAGAAGGGGAGTGGGGTTCTGCTCATATAATTAAATGGTGCTTTGTTATTGTTTTTAATGGTGTTGTTGGGGTTTGTTTGTTTGTTTTTTGCATTTTTTCTTTCCAGGTCGAATGGGCAATAGTCAAAGTGCCCTAAAAATGATCATGGAAGACCTAAACGATGTAGATAAAGCTATAGAGTTTGCTAAGGAGCAAGATGATGCTGAACTTTGGGAAGACCTTATTTTGTATTCAATAGACAAACCTCGTAAGCAATGTAGTATTTGCCCAGTTTATTATAATACTGTTATGTCTGTGTCAATGAGACAGAGAATGAATTTAATTAATGGTAAGGAGGACAGTACAGCCAGCTTGAACATAATGCCAACTTGAACATAATGCCAACTTGAACAATACTGGTACAAAGAAGTGAGTTGCAATATAATCACTGTAACTGAACATCAGTTTAATTATTGAAAGAACATAATGGCCGTGAAAAATGTAACTGATTACATTATTCCATAGTTGTGTGACATTTGCGGTTGTCTAACAAATTAGGGGAACTGCTAGGAACTTTTGGGTTTTCCTAAGCATCTTTATAAAGGCAATTTGCCTTTCTTAATAGAAAATTTTTAAATATATTAAATTTTTTCCTAATAAAAATTCCTTTAAGTATGACTAGACTGTCTTAAGAAAAGAAAGTGCCTTCTCCTTGTACATCTGCAAACATGTTATGTTTTATTGCTGGAACTGCTGTGATTTCATGAAACGTTTACTAGTGTTTTTCCTGCCAAAATGTAAAGTCAGCAATAGCATTTGCAAATTATTCCACAAAGAAAATTAATTTCCCTCTGCATGTAAATACATTGTGAGGAATTGGTAGGATGTTGTGATTAAGGGAAAAATCCTTTTAATATATATTGGAAGAAGAGAAAGAACTTCTTAAGTGCAAAAGCTGATTTGGGAAAATAGTGTAAAATTAAAAAAATATAATTCTGAGAAACAGAGACTAGAAGTATGGCACAAAAGTCATAGACAAAGGCACAACCTTCAGAAATAATAAAGTCAGAGGCTTGAGTTAAAGAATAATAGAGTGTATCAGGAAAAGAGACTAATAGGAATAGGGTGTAAGAAAACTTCTAAAGCAGGAGTGTCAAACACAAGGCCGCTGGGTCATTGGATCCGGCCCACAGGGCCATCCTGGAAAATGTAAGGAGCCGGCCCGTGTCGCTTCAGCCTGGTCTACCAAATGCAAAGAGGAAACATTGGGCCAGTGTGGCTTCGGCCCAATCTACTCAATGCGAAGAGGAAACATCCAGCCAGCGTCGCTTCAGCCCGGTCTACCTAGTGTGAAGAGGAAACATCGGGCCAGCATGGCTTCGGCCCGGTCTACCCAATGCGAAGAAGAAACATCGAACTAGCATAGCTTCAGCCCGGTCCACCCAATGCAAAGAGGAAACATGCCAGCAGTTTGGGGAGTGGCGTCAAGTTGGCCACACCCATCCATCTGGTCACACCCACTCAGTCAGCCACGCCCAGTGAGTGGCATCAAGCTGGCCACACCCACCCAGTCGGCCATGCCGGTCCCCCAAGGTCAACCACAGCCCTGATGCGGCCCTCAATGAAATTGAGTTTGACACCCCGGTTCTAGAGAGACAAGGGAGATATACCTTACTGAAAGACAATAATGTATACATCTAAATAAATACATAAATAAACGCTGGCAGGTTTGAAGTCTAGGAACTTGAATACAAAGTGTACTGAAAAAAATAATGATATGAATTAGGCAGTGAACAAAGAACAGATCTATATGATTTTATGATGTAGAATGAAAAGACCTTATGGAATATGGGAGAATGAATTACAGTAAAACCATCAAGATTATTCTTGCTACTATCAAAGAGAAAATATGAATAAAAGGAGACCCACATTAAAACCAAGATGTCTAAAAAACCAAGATGTCAGCAAAAAGATTTAACAGTATTTCAGACTGTCCTCTCAAATTATTTAAAGAATCAGATCTTCAAAAAAACTTTTTTGGGAAAAAACATAGCTTTTTAATTAAAGTGTATAGCTTAATTTAAACAAAAGTCCTATAGATCAGTGGTCCCCAACCCCCGGTCCGCGGCGCGGTACCGGTCCACAGAACAAATGGTACCGGGCCGCCCTGCTACTGCGTCTTCTGTGCAGCGGCGGCGGCGGGTCCTGCGACTTTTGCGAGTCCTGTGAGTCCCGATAATAAGCTCAGGGACGGGACTCCTGCGTCTGCCGACGTGCCCCGGCCCAGCTGATCAGCGTGGGGGCGGGGCTTCTGTGCGCGGCTCATCAGTATTGAAAGTAACGTGTACAGGAGGGCCTGTCTGCGGTGCAGCAGGTAAAGGGGACTCCAACACATAGCCACACAGTCCCGCAGAAGACATGTACAATATACCCGAGGGTCCAGCACCAATATGGCACATAGGATGTAGATCCGATTGTGTCCTAAAAATACTATGTGCAGCAGTGTTTCCCAACCATGGTGCCTCCAGCTGTTGTAAAACAGCCTTTGGCTGTCTGGCTGTCTGGGCATGCCATGTTTAAATACAATTAAATTAAAATTGTTTATATTTGAGATTGTTTTGATTTAATTATCAACGCGACGCCGCAACCCCCCCCCCCAGTGGGCTGCGGAAAAATTATCAAACGTTGACCGGTCCACGGCAATAAAAAGGTTGGGGACCACTGCTATAGATAACTAGATCTTTCATAGAGATATCTTTAGTTTTCCATTTATTTTCCACTCTCTGCTTTTAAGAGTAATCTACACCTAAGAGACTTTGACATTCTGATTCTGACTTAAATGTCCTCTATATTTTTACAGCTTTTATTACAGGCTTGTTAAACAATATAGGAACTCATGTTGACCCTATTCTCCTGATTCATCGTATTAAGGAAAGTATGGAGATTCCAAACCTGAGAGATTCATTAGTAAAGATTCTTCAGGATTATAATTTGCAGGTAAATTTTAAGATTATGTCTGCCTTTATCCATTCCTCTGCTCATGACACCACTGGGTATATTCTTGTGAAGAATAAAAGAAGCTTTTAAGGAACAGATGACAATTTAAAGAATAATCAGGCCATAAAAAATAATTGTCTCACTCTACTGCATCCTGCTCAGGCCAACTTTAAATCCTGGGTACCACAATCTAAAAAGAATGTTAACAAATGGGGAAAGGTTCAGGAGAGGGCCAAGATACTAAGGAGAATAAAAATCAAGTCCTGTGAAGAACGGTGAAAGAAACTAAATATATAAGCTTGCAGAAAAGAAGATTGGAAATGTTATAGCTCTCTTTGAATATGGAAAGAGTTGTCAAATAGAGGAAGACTATGTTGTCCAGGAGAGCAGCATCAGAATTTAATTAAAGGAAACTAGATTCAAGTTAGAAATGAGGAGCTACTGTATTTCTTGATAGTAAAAGCCATCAACCAGTGGAATAGGCTGCCTCTCAAAGGAATATATTTCATTTTACTTGGAGATCTTCAAATAGAAACTCAATAACCATCTGTATATGAATTCCTTTAGCAGATATTATACCAAGCAAGAGTTAGAGTAATCTAAAATCCGTATCAGCACTATGATTCTTTGAAAAAAATGGTAATCAAGGCAACATCAAGTATGGGTATAATAAGTACCAAATCATCACCGTATTCATTATTTGGCTTATACACTGATAGCCCCTCATTCAAAGGAAGCTCATGAAATTTCAGATTGGACAATAGGGCTCAGGCAATTCTAGTCATCAAGATGTGGTTTGCATGAGGTAGCATGCTTGCCATTGTATTTATTGAACTAGCATGAAGATCACTAAATTTGGTAATGACATTGTCCTCACTGACAATAATTTAAGCCTATCTAATAATGGCAGTATTATGAGATGGTGTTCTAATATTCATGGCAGGGCAAGACAAAGTTGTCTGTCTAGAATTAAAAAGTAAGTAACTTAAAGCGGCATTCTAAAAAGTCCTGTATTTTATATCTCACTATTCAATGAAGTGAATATTAAATCATAAATAAAGTAGCGTACTGACAACTGCAGTTTAATTTATATAATCATAAAATTGTGCATTCTCTTAAAGTAGAGTCACTCATGTATCAAAAGTGACACATGCCTTGGAGCAATATTTAGCTAGTAGAAAATAAATTGCTGTTCACTGGCAGTGTTTTTTTATTATAATTAAATCACAATAGGCACTCTGACAAGTCTGCCAGGGTGAGCAAGATTACATTGAATTTTAAGCAATAAATCAGTAATTTCCTAATTTTTACACTTCACATGTGCACACAAGCACATACATGCACACATGCACACACACAAAGGATCCTGTATTTTCAACAGCCATGCATGCAAAACTTTCAATGAACATGAATATTTTGCTTTCATAAATTATGAAAAAAGGATCTTTCAGGGTGAGCTGTAGGGTTTCTAATACTCTAGTAAACTAAATTTTACATAAAATATGTTCTTGTTTTCTTTAACTTTCAGATATTCATTTTTCAGCTAGTAGGGACTTTTCAGGCTGAGTTGGCTCCTCCACTTATTTGACAGATAAACTTTTCATAATAAAAAATATTAAATATGTAATAAAGGGGTCAACTGCAGAGCATAGGCTCTTCACAGCTGACCATACTTAGATTTCTCTACATGATAACAAAACATTGTATGAGAAAATCAACAAAAGATTCTTATTTGGATAGTTTACATCTCCTATTCTCTGGATCCAGCCAATGGAGCAAAGGACTGAATACCAAATTGCAAGCTGTTGGGTTCTTTTTTAAAATAAGCTTGTAAAGATTAGCCTAATGGGTGTCAGAGAAACCTTTTCACTTGTTTAGCATATGACTGCACTTTTGCATAATGGGAGAATTGGTTTTGTTGTCATTGGGAGGTAACTTTCCTTGTGAAAATTTGTTTATTAATTCATCCAGAAAATAAGTGTCTTTGGGTACTGCTGAAGCAATTTATCTGATACTTGTTTTCAGGGGGGGGGGAGTCACTGCAACGTTTTCACAGAACATTTTTCAGATCTCATTTGCTAATAATGAGCATATTTTACATCCCTTTGAATTCAGGAGTAAATTGCCATTGATCCTAGCTCAGATTATTGATATTGATATTGATCTGAACCATTGACATTACACAGATTATCATGTTATTTTAGCCACTTCAAGTTATATATTAAAAAAACAGCCATTGTATTACAAAATAATAAAAATGCATGCAGCACAAAGCATGAGACACATTTCTTTTTTTTTAAATGATCAATTTTTTGTGACTGGCATCACAGTACAGCTGATCTTTTGCAGTCAATAATGAGAAAAACAAACTGCAGTGTTTGTGGTTATTATTATATATGGCTTGACTTCCTAGGTTTATGAAATGAAGAGGTATATATAAAATTCACATTTTGTCCTATTATTTTTCTAACATTTCATTGTTTATTTATATCCTCCTCTTCAACAGCTCAATTTTTCCAATACATGGTGGGAGAAAAATCTGACTCTAGATTAACTAAATAAAACCTGCTGGTGGTGTTTTGGGTTGTCACAGGTTTTAGCTGGGTGAGATGACTAATACAGAGCCTCTTTTCACAATTACACGATATACGGAGAAAAATGGGGGGGGACTCCATATGAACATCCTGTTTTTGGCAAAAGACTTGTACTTGCCTTTAATTCTGGCTTCACCCTAACGCTGTGTTTCTTAAATTTGACAACTTTAAGATGAGTGGGTTGAACTTCCAGAATTCCCAGCATAATGGCTGTGGAATTCTAGGAACTGAAATCTACATGTCTTAAGCTTGCCAAGATGAATAAATACTGTCTTCTTAACTCATTATAATACATTCTTTTTTGATTAAAGGCAGTGTTATAACAACAAAGAAATAATATTTGTGAAAACCAAATAAATGAAGAGTTTTACAACTGTCTGTTAATGCAGAGGTTCTCAAACTATGTTTTTTGACTGCACCATCTACTTCCAAGGTCATGAACAAATTAGTCAAAAAACTTTTAAAGATGAGTCTTGCATAGACAAAGTTTAAGTATTGTCAAAACTTTGATCACTTTTTATTTGTGCAAAGCCAAAATCGTTTGAGAGTCCTATGATATATAAATTACAATTCAATTATTTAAAAAAGTGTTTATATCTTTCTTACCCAATCCTAATTATTTAGTTTCATAGAGGGGTTACAAATTGCTTTATTATTTTAGAAGATCACAGTAGCATAAAATCTGAGAACTTCTGCACTAGTATATAGAATTCTTAATCTTTGAACAATCATTAAAAATTGGCAGACAAATGGTAAGTGTGAGAGGTTTTTTATAACAAAATGTGATGTGAAATTGTCTCAAAGGCAATAAGGTTCAAAGTTATGAGAATGGTTCTCCTACAGATTTCCCAGATTTCCGGACACTTGCTTTCATTTCTCTTTTTGATTACTTGGGCCAAATAATTGGAATACTTGGTCCTAACCCAGATAAACTGCCATTAATGCATGGCTTCAAATAATAATTTGGGAATAGTTAATCTGTTATTTCTTCTAAGACAAAGCTTTAGCAAAAGGAAATTTTAAAATGAGATAGAATGAAAAATATTGCAGTAAGTAGGAACAATAGATACCAATATGTAAAAGATTAAATAAACTTTAATTGATTAACCAATTAGGAATATTCATCTAAAATTGATTGGGTAGCTATTTGTTAGAAGGCTATATTGCTACTGGTACAGATTTCATTTTATTTTTATAATGCAGCTGATTATTAAGAAAATGTAGATGCTGTTGTCAAAAATGACATTAAAATGTATCAGAAAATAAGAATTAATAGGTCATTTGCAGATATCCATATCTTTCTTAAGGAAACTTATAGAAAAAAGTTTTATCCTGAAATTCTAGTAAGATTGTTGTTGTTGTTAGTTGCGAAGTTGTGTCCGACCCATTGCGACCCCATGGACAATGTTCCTCCAGGCCTTCCTGTTCTCTACCATCTTCTGGAGTCCATTTAAGCTCACACCTACTCCTTCAGTGACTCCATCCAACCACCTCATTCTCTGTCGTCCCTTTCTTCTTTTGCCCTCAATCTTTCCCAGCATTAGGCTCTTCTTCAGTGAGTCCTTCCTTCTCATTTGGTCGCTAAAGTATTTGAGTTTAATCTTCAATAGGATTACACTTAAGTACTATGGCACGTACTTAACATTGATAATGCTTAATTTTAATTATTCCTTTTTTAAAGCTCCAGAAGTCATTGTCTTTTTTTTTTTTTTACTGGTGAAATGTTTAATTTTCCTTAATATGAAGCTTGCTTTGCCTGCTACTTTGAGCTTATTCTTCTTGTTCAAAAAGTTTTATTAGTACAAAATTACATAGATGGTAGCTAAATATTAAATATAAAGTACAAACATTTTTTTGTTTTTTCTCCCCCCTAGCCCACCCCCTTCCCTCCCCCCCTCCCCCCGGACTTCCCAGAGATAATACAGGGCATAATAATAAATTTAAATTGTTAATAAAAAGAGGGGGGGGAAAAGAACATTATTTTTAAAAACTTCAACTCCAAATTATACACTAATAATATATCGTCTATGTATACAATAATAAAGATACAAAAAAGAAAAGAAAGAAAAGAAAGAGAAATCTCTTTAACAATACAAGAAAAACATAACTAAAATAAGATAGAGAGAAAATAAAAGAGAGAGAGAAAGATAAAATAAACAAACAAACCTCCTTCCTCCTCCCTTCAATCCTCTACCTTATACAAAGTAAATATATAGATAATAGCTAAATATAAAATACAAAAATCTTATTATTAACATTAAGAATAACCTCAAAGATAAATAAAACTTAGCTAAATGTTACATAAGTAATAATTAAATATTAAATTTCATCATAATATTAATAACATAATATTATTCTAGATTAACTTATTAACTTCAAAAAACAAAAATTCTTTAAAATCTTAAAAAAACAAAAAAAACAAATCTTCAACAAATTGTATGTATCTAATATTATTAACATTAAAAATAGCCTCAAAGTTATATAAAACTTAATTAAATATTACATAGGTAATCATTAAATAGGGAAAAGGAAAAGTACAATCATATTAGTCTCTATCCGTCCAATATATTTCAACACCACATCTTTTTGTATCTTGATAGTTGCATCTTTTAATAACTCAATGATTTTGAATTTATCAACTCGTCTCCCATCTGGTCCCGAACCTCCATCTCCTTTTCCCCGACTGTCTGGCTCTGGCACTCCTTTTGGTTTTTTAAATCTATTTCCTTTTGATCCAACAAAGATGGCTTCCCCTCCTCCTCCTCTTTTATTTTCATACATCCTTCCTCTGGAATTTTGGATATATCAGCCTTTAAAACATTGACATAAAATTCAGTAGCTTTTTTTATCGTATTAAGCCGGTATCTTTTTCCAGAAAATTTCACTGCTACTCCTACTGGCGCTTCCCATTTATATTGTAAATTTAATCTTTTGAATTCATCAATCAAAAAAGTGTAGCTTTTTCTGGCTTTAAGCATTTTAGAGGGGATTTCTTTCCAAATCTTTAATTCCTGACCATTCACCTTGAGATTATTGTTGAACGTTGCCTGTATAATTCTATTCCGTAGAGCTCTTGTAGTAAAATATATGACAATGTCCCTTGGTAAATGTTTTTGTTTAGGATACCACGAATTGATTCTGTATATTTTGTCGATTTGTGTAGCCAATTCCACTTTAGAAATTCCAGACACCTGATCCAATGCATCAACCATCCTTCCTTTTAAATCTTCATATAATCCCTCCTTCAAACCTCTGACCCTTATAGCAACTTCCATGGATCTGAACTGTGTCATCAACACCTCTGTTTCAAAATTTGCAATGTCATTTTGAATTTTATCTATGTATTTCACCGAGGTTGCCAAAGCTTGTTTATTTGTTTCAATACGTTCTGCCAAAACTTCAATATTTGTTGCTAAACCTTTGCAAACCTCTAACACATCCAGCCTGAGTTGTTGATTCATATTCTTCAAAGCAGCCTGCATTTTTTTGTCTATCTCACTAATTTTCTGATTAAATTCCAAAGTCAGTTCATGTTTCATAATCTTTAAATTATTCAATAAGTTTTCAGGTGTCAAAGGCTGTGGAGGTGTTAACTCAGTATTAAGTTGCATTTTAGAAATATATCCAGAGGGATAGTCATTTCTTTTAGTCAAAACAATCTTTCCAGATTTTGAAGCCATTATGGTGTTTCAAAAGAGTACAAAGAAAAAAGAAAAAAAAAGCCAGATGCCTAATTAAAGTTCTTTCCAATTTCAAAACCAGGTAGTCTTTTCTTATTAAAAATCTTTCAATTATTACTTTAATCCAGGGTTAGGAGACAGAGAAAGAAAAGCCATTTTTCCAAGTCAGAAGTTTCCATAAGAGAAAAAAAAAGCCTCTGGGAAAACGAAAGTCACTTTCACTTCTCAATCGCCATATTGTTACTTTGTTTCCTTTGTTTCCTTACCGAAGTGAAAGCTTACCCAGGAGTTGAAAAAAAAGAAAAAAGAGATTTCAGTACTTGCCCATCTCACGCCTGTTTCTCTCTGTCTGCTTCTATAATTCAAAAGTAATTGTAAATCCCATTCTAGAAGCAGCGGCCGGTCACGACATCTAGCTCCGCAAAAGCGGAGGTTTCCTGATACTCGGAGCTGGAGACAGGCTGCATAGGGAGCTCTCCCTTCGCGCCCCTAGATGGCTCCTAGGGCGCTGGGGGGGCTCTACCCCACCTGTCAGGCTCTCATTTCTCCCCTTTGCCTGGGGAAGAGATTTCAAAGCCGCCAGACAGCTGTTCTGGCGGCTTTTTACGAGGATCGGAAAGGCGCCCGACAAAGGGACGTCCGCGATGGCGCGATCCAAACCGGAAGTCTCCCAGAAGTCATTGTCTTTAGTGATAATATTTAGACTTAGTAATAAAATTTGAAAACCTGCTGACAAATTATCATATAGTTGTGTTTTTGTCTTTTCTAGATTTTGCTTCGAGAAGGATGCAAGAAGATTCTTGTGGCTGACTCTCTTTCATTGTTGAAAAAGATGCACCGAACACAAATGCGTGGAGTACTTGTGGATGGTAAGTTCCATAAATTGTTGCAAATACTGAAATATAAGCCTATCTCTGAGCTCTCTGAGCACCAAGGACTTCATAGTTCATCCCTGAGCTACAAATATTCTCTTCTGTTAAAATTTACCTTGGCGGTTGAAGAGTTTTTGGGATTATCTCTCATTTTATTTCAGTGATGTATCCTTCAACTAACAGATTTAAGAGATAAGCCTTTTGCTTGCTATAACGATAGTTGAGCACATGATTTCTCAATTGTATTATTTAGTCTACAAAATACAGTAGTTCATGAGATATTTATAGGTGCTGAATATATATTAATATTTTCATTAATATCAAAACCTATTTTTCATATATAGGTAGTCCTTGATTGATAACAACAATTGAGCCCAAAATTGCTGTTGCTAAGCAAAACAGTTGTTAAGTGACTTTTGTCCCAGTAATTTCAGTGATTAAGCCAATCTGGCTTCCCCCATTCACTTTGCTTTTTGAAAGCTGGCTGGGAAGGTTATAAATGGTAATCACATGTCCTGGAACATTGCAACCATCATAAATGCATGCCAGTTGCCAAGCATCCACATTTTGATCATGTGACCATGGGGATGCTGCAGTTGTTGTACATGTAAAAAATGGCCATAAGTTACTTTTTTCAATGCTGTTTAACTTCAAATGGTCACTAAACAAATGGTTGTAAGTCAAGGACTACCCGTACTAAAAAATTTCTCAACTTTGAGAATTACTGCTCAAAACAGAAACCAATGTATTATATTAACCTTTGTATGTCATTATTTTTTCTTATAGAGGAAAATATCTGTGAAATATGCCTTTCTCCTATACTGCCTACAGGTAGGATTATATGGCTGTGCTTTGCATTCACTATACATGTTCTGTAGAGAATAAATACTGGCTGGAATCTGTTTAAAATATCCGGTTGCTATAATGTTAGTTGTTAGAAATGTTATTTTAGTGCCCCACCAGTAGTCCTAGCAATGTCTTCTTTTCTTTTCCATTTGCATTCTTTGCCAGATGAATTCAGTTGAGTAATCTAAGACTAGAGCTAAATTTGATCCTTTTTAATACCATTGGAACCCTTTCTGATACTTGCTTGAAACAGTTGATATTGCTTCAAGAGATATATAAAACATTTTAAATTACAGGTAGTTCTCGACTTACAACCAGACTCCTTTTAGCAATTTTGCAAAATTGAGAAGTCAGTACACTTCAGTTCCAAATATGAAAAAAGTAGCCTGTGATTCTCCAAAATTCATAACTGTAGTCTCCACTATCAAAATGTTGTCTCCCAGATTTAAAGTGACAGTCCAATTACCTCTGCTTCCTTTTAAAAAAGATTAGGGCTACGCTATTTTATATGATAAAGAAATCTAATTTACAATATGACAGTGCAATGTCATAGTTCATTAACAAATTAATTACTATGTAATCAAATTGAGAAGCTATATAAAATTAAGTAGGAAAAGAAATAATAGCTGATTTTAAATTTCACTGCTGTATTTCAAGAGGCCATAATAATCCATTTTATAGATAGAGATCTCAGGGTAGGATATTTTACTAAACTAGATGTGTCACATCTAGTTTCTTTCTCACAATGTATGTTCATCTTAGAACCATATATGTCTACCTGCTTGCATATTATTTGGTCTATAAGATGCACTTCCCCCCCCCCAAAAAAGTGTGGAAATGTCTGTGCATCTTATAGAGCGAATGTTGCTGAAGCCCTGGCCACCCGCCAGCCCCCATCCTTCGTCCTCTGCCTCCCGGCAATTTGCCTCCTTGCAACAAATAGCCTGGTCAGCTTCAGCACAGCCTGACTTAGCACAAGCAGCTGATTGCTGGTTGGATCAGCCTCCCGGAATACCGCCAATCAGCTGTTCCAGGCTGCGGGGATCACCGTCGCCGCTGCCCATTATCGCCACCTCCACACGCCCCATTTTTGGCCTCCGCATGTCCCATTTTCGGCCTCTGCGTGCCCCATTTTCAGCCTCCGCGCTTCCCATTTTTGGCCCATTCCAGGCTGCGGAGATCACCGCCGCCTATTGCCGCCTCTGCGCACCCCACTTTTGGCCTCCACGTGCCCCATTTGTGGCCTCTGCGCATCCCGGTTTTGGCCTCCGCGTGCCCCATTTTCAGCCTCCGTGCGTCCTATTTTTGGCACATTCCAGGCTGCGGGGATCGCTACCACCATTGCCCATCACCGCTGCCGCCTATTGCCACCTCCGCGCACCCCATTTTCGGCCTCTGCGTGTCCCATGTTTGGCTTCCGCACGTCCTGTTTTTGGCCCTTTCCAGGCGGCAGGGATCACCGCTGCCTGGAACGGCCAAAAATGGGATGCGTGGAAACGGGATGGGCGGCGGTGATCCCCGCAGCCTGGAATAGCTGACAGGCGGTATTCCAGAAGGCCGATCCAACGCCAATCATCTGCTCGTGCTAAATCAGGCTGTGCTGAAGCTGACCAGGCTGTTTGCTGTTTGCTACAAGGAGGCAAATTGCTGGAAGGCAGAGGCAGATTTTTTTTCTTGTTTTCCTCCCCAAAAGCTAGGTGCGTCTTATGGTCCTGAGGATCTTATAGTGCGAAAAATACGGTAATCTCTCTTCCTCATAAATATTATTTTACCTCCAACTGCCAACAATGGAATCACAATATTACAATAGCCTAAGGAATGTTTTAAAAAGAATGGAGTGTCAATACAGATTTTTGGGGAGGGGTATTGAGTATTTGCATTTGTAAGCAGGACATTAGAGAGCCAGTATAGTATAGTGGTTAAAGGCACTAGGCTAGAAATTAGGAGAGTGAGTTTTAGTGCTATCTTAGCCATTGGGCCAGGTGGTTGATTTTGTGCTGATCAAAAGTCCTAGGAAGCAGGCAATGGGAAACCACTTTTGAAAATGCAAAAAATTGCATGGACCTGTGTAAGTAATCATCAGGAGTTAGGATTGACTCAAAGATGTAGTCACAATCACACCAACAAGCGAGCAGAACATTATAAGACAATCTTTCTTGGATAAAGCTATAAAACAGTAGGAAATATCTTAGTATTTCTAACGACTTTTAGATGTTAGCATTTCCACATAATGATACATAGTTACAGGATATCTGCATGAATATGCAGAAAAAAACTCCGTTTATGTAATTGGTGAAAGAAATTTGAAAATGTTCATAAATATCTCCTCATTAACAAAGTATAATATTTTATCATAGTACAATCTTTTGCTGATTTTTGTTACTTACATTAATGTACATCATGTATTTTTCTCTTTCCCCTTGCCAGATGCATCTAAATCTTTCAGTGTAATAGTATTCCATTGCAGGCATATGTTCCACAAAGAATGTTTTCCTGAACCTAACACAGTAAGTGACCAATTTAATCTCTTTGTATTCTGAACATTGTCCTAGTTCGGGTGTCAGCAACTCGCGGCTCCGGAGCTGCATGTGGCTCTTGCAGCTCCCTGACCTGGTCTCGCGACCTGCTCTCCACCCCAAGAGACTGGCCCAAGCCAGCCATGGCCCACGCCAACCTCGCTAACATGAGGGCTGGTGGGGTGGGAATGGGATCCGGGTGGAGGGTACAATTGAAAGGAGAACAGGCCCACAGCTGAGAAGCGAGCTCGAACTGTGGTGGCGGCTTGAACATGACCCTCCTCCTCACGTGACCCCTGGCCAACTATTGCAGGGCCGGGAGGGTGTGCATGAGCGGGGATACCCTCAAGTGAGCAGATGGGCTTGGCCAAAGCACAGCGAAGGCGCGGGAAGCGGGCGGGTTGACTGGCTGACAGGTGAGTGTCTTTGGGGGTTTTTTGTTCCTATTTTTTTTTAATTATTTTTAAAACAACAAAACATAACAAACATCAACACACAACCCATATATTCCCTTTATATAACAGTTTCGTAACAGTAGTATATTATTATTTACATTTCCCCCTAATCATCTTTAAATATATTTATCCTTAATATCCCATTATACCAGCCCCTTTTTCCTGCTGTCCTGAACTTCTTTACTCCTTCAGCTGAGGGCGCTGTCACCGGTGTTGATTGAAAAGAGTCCTCCGGGCGGTGAAAGTCCCCCCGTGCAAGATATAAAGCCACCTGGAGGACGCTTTTCAATCAACAACGCCGGTGGCACCGCTCAGCTGGAGGAGTAAAAAAGCTCAGGACAGCGGGAAAAGGTGGCTGGCCCTGCCGAACTTCGCACGTCCACCCCGGGGATCAGGCTCAGGGAAAGCCGGAGTGCCCTCGCCAAAGACGCTCACCTATCAGCCGGTCAACCCGCCCGCGCCGCACTCCTTTGCTGCGCTTTGGCCGAGCCCAGACACTTGCTTGCGGAAGGTATCCCCGCTCGTGCATGAGAGAGGGTATCCTCGCTCGCGTGAGAGAGAGAAAGAGAAAGAAATGAGAGAGAAAAGGGGAGAAAGAGAGAGAAATGAGAAAATGATGGAGGGCGAGAATAAGAGAGAGGAAAAAGGGAGAAACAAATGAGAGAGAGAGAAGGGGAGAGGGAGAGAGAAATGAGAGAGATCTGGAGGGAGAGAATGAGAGAGAGGGAAAAGCGAGGGAAACAACAGAGAGAGGGGCAAGAAAGAAAGAAGAGAAAGAAAGAAAAGAAAGAAAGAAAGAAAGAAAAAGAAACAGAAATGAGAGAGAGAGAGAGAAATGAGAGAAAAGGGGAGAAAAAGAAAAATGAGAAAATGATGAAGAGAGAGAAAGAGAGGAAAAAGAGAGAAACAAATGAGAGAGAAGGGAGAGAGAGGGAGAGTGAAATGAGAGAGAGCTGGGGGGAGAGAATGAGAGAGAGAGAAGGGAGAGAAAGAAAGAAAGGGAGAGAGGGAAAGGAAAAAGAGAAAAACAGACATGAAATGGAGAGAGAGAAATGAGAGAAAAGGGGAGAAAAAGAGAAATGAGGAAATGATGGAGAGAATGAGAGAGAGAAGGGGGAGGGAGAGTGAAATGAGAGAGCTGGAGGGAGAGAATGAGAGAGAGGGAAAAAATGAGAGAGGGAAGGGAGAAAGAAAGGAAAGAAAGAAAAAGAAAGAAAAAGAAGAGAAAGAAAGGAAGAAAGAAAGAAAGAAAGGAAAAAGAAAGGAAGAGGAGAAAGAGAAAAATAGAAATGAGGGAGGGAGAAGGAAGGAGGGGGAGAGAGAGGGGGGGAGGGAGGGAGACCGAGAGAGGGAGACCGAGAGACCCATTTCCAGGAAAACACCGGGAGCCACAAAACCTGGGTAGGCGTGGATGGGAGGGTCATGTGACTGGGTGGGAGTGACATTGAGTTGGGCACGACCACCCAGGTTTTGTGGCTCCCGGTGTTTTCTTTTCTGTGGGAAACGGGTCCAAATGGCTCTTTGAGTGTTTAAGGTTGCAGACCCCTGTCCTAGTCAAAGGCAAAAGGACAAATGAAATATTTTTGCCAGCTACTGAGAAGAGCATGTGTTTACTGAGGATGATAATATAGTAATTATTCTTACCTGGATCTCTGCAGCAGTTGCAAGTTACAGTACTAAGGTGATGCAAAATAATATTTCTTTTCCCACGTCCATCTGTCCAATACACTGTGTTTTTTAACAGTTGTATTATTCTATAAATGTAATTGTAACTCAAGATAGCAAAGGGAAACTTTCACTTAGACTTTAATAAAAGGTTATTTTTATATCCCATTTAATAGGATGTGCACTTAAAAATCAAATTATCTATTAAGCTGCATCAGTGGTGGTTTTCACTTACCTTTGCTACCAGTTTGGGAATGGGAGCATGCGGGGGGGGGACACACAACGCTTCTGCGCATGCACAGAACCTTCTGCGCATGTGCAGAACATTTTTGATGACATCCGGGCAGGTGGGTATAGCCTCCTGCCGCTGCTGCTACCGGTTCTCCCGATCTGGGGCGAACGGATAGAAACCCACCATTGAGTTGCATATATTTTGATAGCCTTAGTAAAATCTACTAGTTTAATGATTGAATAGTTAGGTAGGCATTTTAATCTGTGGAAAAAATTATTTTCCACAAAGGGTCAAAATACCGTATGTTCCGGCGTATAAGATGACTTTTTACCCCTTGAAAATCTTCTCAAAAGTCGGGGGTCGTCTTATACGCTGGGTACTAAAACTTCGGGGGCTCAAAAACGGCCGCGGCCACATCCCCACCGTTCTCCAGCCAAGCTGCTGAAGGAACCCCGGAGCCCCACCGCCGCCCTGCGTCTCGGTCTCCTGCTGGGAAGGCTGCGGCCACCACCGCCAGCCACAGCCTTCCCAGCAGGTGGCCGCGCGCTGGGGGACGACGACAACAGGATCCTCGGTTTCTAACCTTCCTCATCTTTTCTCTTGTTCTCATCCTTGTGGGCGCGCGCGGGAGGGACCGCGGAGCAGAGGTGCCCGGCGGCTTAAGGCAAGAGGCAGGCGGGAGACGCGGGCAGGAGCCTGCTGCCGACGCCGCCACTTCTGGCATCCCCGCGCCTCTCGCCCCATTCGCCAGGTGCCTCTGCTCCGCGGTCCTACAAACCAATCCCCACCGTGGCTCCTTTCTCCCTCGCCCAGCCCTCTTCCAAGACGCCAAGTGTGGGAAACTGCACCAAGCGAGGTAGGTGGGCGCGCGCGGGAGGGACCGCGGAGCAGAGGCGCCCGGCAAGCGGGGCGAGAGGCGCGGGAATGCCAGAAGTGTCTCCCGCCCGCCTCTTGCCTTAAGCCGCTGGGCGCCTCTGCTCCACGGTCCCTCCCGCATGTGCCCAGAAGGAGGAGAACAAGAGAAAAGATGAGGAAGGTTAGAAACCGAGGGTCCTATTGTCGTCGTCCCCCAGCCTGCATCAACGGGTCTCTTCTTGGGGACAGTTGAGAGCCTCTCCTTTTCCTGCCAGACCAGAGGGCTGCAGAGCATTGGGGGGCCCAACCTGAGCACCATAGTCCCCTCACACACACACACAAGCAGGATGAAGTGAGCAGAAGAAAGAAAGAAAGAAAGAAAGAAAGAAAGAAAGAAAGAAAGAAAGAAAGAAAGAAAGAAAGAAAGAAGGAAGATGGTAGTTAGAAAGGAAGGAAGACAGAAAGAAAAGAAAAAGAAAGAAAGAGAGAGAGAGAAAGGAAAGAAAGAAAGAAAGAAAGAAAGAAAGAAAGAAAGAAAGAAAGAAAGAAAGAGAAGATGGAAGTTAGGAAGGAAGGAAGGAAGGAAGGAAGAAAGAAAGAAAGAAAGAAAGAAAGAAAGAAAGAAAGAAAGAAAGAAAGAAAGAAAGAAAGAAAGAAAGAAGTTAGGAAGGAAGGAAGACAGAAAGAAAGAAGAAAGAAAAGAAAAAGAAAGAAAGAAAGAAAGAAAGAAAGAAAGAAAGAAAGAAAGAAAGAAAGAAAGAAAGAAAGAGAAAGATGTTAGGAAGGAAGAAAGACAGAAAGAAAAAGAAAGATGGTAGGAGGGGTAGTCTTATACGGCGAGTATATCCCAAACTCTATATTTTAACTAGAAAAGTTGGGGGTCATCTTATACGCCCAGTCGTCTTATACGCCGGAACATACGGTACTGGTTGCATAATTTAACCCTGAAAATACAAGTTGCTGAAAAGATTATTGGAGGAGTGATTTCCTAATTAATTCCTGTCTTGAATCACAGAAGTGGTTTTTTTCCAGCTTATTCCTTGCAGTTAACAGTAGGCAAAATATTAGAATCCCCTTGTGGCAGAAGATCAATTTCATTTCTAAGAACTGAAGTTGATTTAGATTCTGTTTCTCCCTATATTTAAGCAGCATCTCAAAAATAAATATGGAATATTTTCATGTGTTTTGCAATGTGGAAATTCAAGTTGCATGTTTTAAGATTATAACTATTATTCTATTACTGGAGTAAATAAACTCACTTGTATATGATTGTATATGTTTGGTAGGCATTTATTCATTTAATTTTATACCTTGACTTTCAAGCACTCTGAATAGTTTGCAGATTCAATTCAAATCTTTATTGTCACTGCACAACATATGTAGAATGAGATTGGTTGATAAAAACACACAGGACATAAAATGATAAAAACAAAGAACAAAACATGGCACAAACCAGGCAACATCCAAACCACACCCATATTCTGTGGAAGGGGGCTTCGATCACCCTTGCCAAAGGCCTGGATTGTATCAGTCTTCAAGGCTCTCTGAAATACCAACAAGGTGGGGGCCATCCAGATTTTAGAGGAATCTGATTCTAGATGGCATGAGCTACAGTAGAGAAGGTGTTGAGCTTCTGATAGATAATTGTTTAATTGAAGGTATCCAGAGCACATCAATCCTGCCACATTGAATCAGTCAGACAGATGCTATGGGAGACAAACAGTCCCCCCAGTAACCAGACCGTATGCCCTGTAGGGCTTTGTTGGTAATAACTAGTACAGTGAATTGCACCTAGAAGCAAACTGAGAATCAGTGCAGCTCACAGAATAGGAGGTCACATTTCATACTGAGCACATTTCATAAATATTGATTAATCTTGGAAAAAGCATTTGACTAACCCCATGCACGCAAAAGAAATCTGAATTTGTGCTTCTCAGGCAACAGTACAATCCATCATCCTTAAAGCAAATTGCTATCAAATGTGGTTTCTAATTATATCAAAGCCTATAATTCAAAGAATATGAACATGATATACAGTATAGTAAAGCAATACAATAAAATATTGTGAGATACAGGTAATCCTCACTTAACAAGAACAACTGAACCTGGAATCTTAGTCATAAGTCATTGCAGTCATTAAGGGGTCACTGACTTAAGTTTACAATCTTTTTTTATGATACTCATAAAGCAAGTCACTGCTGTTAAGCAAATCACTTGGTTGTTAAGGAATTCCATTCTCCCAAATGAGCTTCTTTTTTTTCTGGAAACTGACAAAACAACATCACAATGTTGTTATGTGACTGCATGTGGCATAGTTAATGGATTTGAACCATAGATTGTGTATATGAATTTTTACTTAAGGTTGAATGTTGTAATGCTCTGGCCAAATTTTCTCTTTTATACTTCTCCCTTTATTAAATAAAACAAACAAAAAAGTATAATCTCTTATTTCAATTCTGCTAATAAAGTAATGTTGGTTGCACTTTTTTTAAAAAAAAGTCATAATCTTGTTAGTTTTGCTTTCATTTGCTGCTAAATATGCAGTAATATTATAAAACCAATCTTTTTTTTATTTCCAGGAACCTTCATTACACTTCTGTAATATTTGCAGTGCTAAAAACCGTGGACCAGGCAGCGCCATCTTGGAGATGAAAAAATAACCTTCTCTGGCATATCAAAAACATCTGTATGTGTATGTGACTGCTTTCACGTGGGACAAAAGAACAATGCTTCATATATATCTTTCTTTGTTTAACTCTAATAAGAAGAACTTTAATCTTACATCTCACTGATATTTCCTATATACATTTGAAGTCCTATGAGCACATGCAGGCTATTGTTACTGACTCATTATTGCTGCAGTTCAAATTGATTACCTGTTTGGCCAAATCTATATTATATAACATAAGATAAATAAAATGTCTATGGGAAAATTTATAGTGTTGATACAATATGACCGCAAACTAAATCATGTTATGCAGAATGCATTTTGAATCTATATTTATGGACAGGTTCAAACATTAGTCGCCGTTTAGATCTTATTCATTTTTTTCTTCTGAGACTTCCAAACAGTTTTTGTTGGTAGCAAGACAGTCAGTGTTAAGAATATTTAAATATGCTTAAATATTTAAATATTCAAGTGATACTAGATGCAGGCAGGTGCCTCTAAAAAGCTTAAAGCCAAGATTTTCCCCTTTGTCACTTGAAATAATCTAATCTTCAGAATTATATATTATACTTAAAGGATTAGGCAAATTTATTATGCAATTTATTATGCTCTTACATACACTTGGAATCCCTTAAGAATTTACAGAACTGATTCAGAGAACAACTGATCCTAGTATCATTGGCCATTGAAAATATGGGATGATGGAAATTATAATTTAACTTCTAGAAAGACCTCAGCAGGAGGAGGCTGATCAAAAGTTCTATTAGATAGCCATGATAGTTACCTTTTATGGTTTTTTTCAAAATAAAAACGATGCTAAGCAGCTCTCAAGAATGTACTTTTCCTGACTTCTGACTTGAACTATCCAAATATATTAGTAATTTGTGGAACAAATAAACAAAGAGCAGCTACTGATCCTCTGTACAGAACATTCAAAAAGTAACAAGAGACTGGACAAAGTTATAGTGGAAATGGATAACAGGTTGTTAAATGATATCCATGTATTTGTGTTTTACATTTTCAATAAAGATATGCTTTAAGTTTAAATGGAATTTTAAAGAATATAATTTGTAGACATGTGCTTAGAACTTAGTATGGGATTGATAAAGAAAAAAACCCTGGGCCAAGAAAATTTGGGAATGACATTTTTTTGCAATTCACTCAATGTAGTAAGAAGGCAATAGAGCAGGAATGTCAAACTCAAGGCCCGCGGGCCAGATCTGGCCCGTGATGTGGTTAGATCTGGCCCACGGAGCTACCCTGGAAACAACGGACCGGCCTGTGGTGCCTCGGCTCAGCCCAAGCTGACAGCTCGGTGGCGACCATCTGGGCTGGAAAGCAGTCAGACTTAGATCTGTGGGGCCACCCTGGAGCCAGTGAGAGACCACCCCCTGGATTGAATCTAAGGCCAGGTGCAGGAACCAACGCCATCCGTGGCCCAGGTGTACTGCTCACTCACGTGCGCTGGCCTTACTGTTTTGAGTTCAGGAATGAAGCCTTCAACTGAGCAAGGAAGCACCGTGGTTCTAGGCCCCTCACACCTGCATCCAGCCTGCAAGAGTTTGCTGCACTGGGGGAGGAATGAGACCCCATTGTCCCATGAACCCCGCCTGCATGCAAATGAGGCATCTGTGTGCAAATGGGGCACTTGAAAATGGAGCTATCTTTGAGGGCCATCCCACTGCTGTGCCTCCACTTTCTTCAGCTCGGACGCAGCCGGAGCACCCAAGCTGCTGGTCGTGGCCGGAGCCACCTGAGCAGCCATGATAACCCTCCCCAACCAGCCAGCGCTGCCTGACTTACTCCCTGACTGGCTGGCTGGCACAAAACCTTGCCGCTCTTCTCCTCATCCTCCCCGCTCAAACATCGGCGGGCTCTGCTGGACAATAGGTTCTCTAATTTCTCCCCCGGCATGGTAAGCTCTGACAGGCTGGATGCGGGTGCCTCCTCACTCAGTTGAAGGCTTTGTTCTTGCCCTCAAACAGTAAGTCCGCCGTGGAATCGGAATTGGCTGGGCGCAGGAACCAACGCCATCCGTGGCACGGGAGCGCTGCTTGCTTGGGTGCGCCGGCCATGCCCACCCCACCCATGCTCACCCAGCCCCCCAAGTTCAACCACAACCCTGATGCAGCCATCAACGAAATTGAGTTTGACACCCCTGCAGTAGAGCATGAAGATCTATAAGAAGCTCATAATTATTTTTTACATATACAAAATATGTTGGAGTTATTGAAAGGATATATGTGGGAAAAGACCTAGTTCAGCAAGCAGGGAGATGCTTTATTGTAAAAGATCCTAAACTGTATCCTAATCAATATGTAGATTCTTTGATGAAAAGAACTATAGGCACCAAGTGATGAACCGGCTTGATGAGTTTCCTCTGGTATAGAACATCTTTCTAAAGTTTTATTTACTTTGTTGGTGTATTTTTCCTGCATGACTATAAATAATGCCCTGAATTCATTTGTCCAAAGAGAACACTGAAATTAATGGGACTTCTCTCTATATGATAGGGTTTGAGTGCAGACAATTTAGATGTGCAACTGAGTACAGTGATAGATTAAATATGTATTGCGCATAATCAGGAGACCTTATGAGATGTCAGATAGTATGTAAAACATGGCCCATTTTAAATTTAAACATCCCGTTTCAAATGGAGATTCCCCTATGCTCTTCAAAATGCAAAATAATTGCATTTGAATTGAAAATTTGTAGTTTTGAGCATTCTGAAAGTGTTTCAGGTATGGAGAGAGAACATGGGTTGCTGGGTGTGGCTAATGGTAAGAAGGTATTAAAGAAGTGATTGGAGTATTGCTAATCTATTGTTCACTGGTGTTAAAGTGTTTCCAAATCTTGTTTATTCCAATTTTCAACTGACTTCAAGAAGCTTATAATCCTAAAAATGATATTAGGCAACAACAGTCAGTAACAAAAGACAATATATAACAAACTAATTTTTAAAATTAATTCTCATTTGTGGCAGTTATGTTCTATAAAATCATCCCAAACATTGAACTAGTTAATACAGTACTAAACCTCAAATGGAACGTGGAGGTTGGATGGCTCAATTTTTTCATTTATTATTTATTTATTTATTAGTTGCATTTGTATGCCGCCCACTCCATAGAGACTCTGGGCAGCTCACAACAGTAAAAATTCACATGCAACAACAAATATAAAAAACATTAAAAACAATAGATATTAAAACATTTAAACATCTACTCTGTAGATAACTAATAATGACCATGAAAACGCTGCAAATATGGATATTTGAATTGCAAATAAGTTCTACCATGTAGGCCAGGGGTGTCAAACTCAAGGCCTGCGGGCGGGATTCAGCCCGCGGGGTGCTTAAATCTGGCCCGTGGGGCCAGCCTGGAAATAGCAATGGCCCGGCCCACGGTGCCTCTGGCAGCCAAAATGGGGCGCATGCCGCCCCCTACACCCCATTTTGGCCAGCAGGGTGCTGCGGGAGGCGTCCATCCCGTCTCCGTCCCACCTCCCCCGGCCGGCCCGCAGAGAACTACAATGCTGATTTGATCCTCGAAGGAATCCAGTTTGACATCCCTGATGTAGGCAAGTTCCAAAAGAAATAATCTGAATAATGAGGATCAACTGTACTTTCATGTCATGGTCTCAAAATCCACATGAATACCTGTTCTTATTTATCTCACAAAATTTTGTTGAAATGACCAGATTTTATTATTTAATTATTCCACCTTTATTAATTCTACTTCTATATTATTATTATTTTATTTTATTATTTTATTTTATTATTATAATTATTATTAACTTAAGGTGGTGAACATATCTAACACACCTTCCTCCTCCTATTTTTCCCACAACAACAAACCTGTGAGGTTGGTTGTGTTAAGTCACCCATCTGGCTTTCATGGCTAAGGCAAGACTGGAACTCATGTTCTCCCACTTTCTAGTCTGGTGCCTCAACTATTAGACCAAGCTCCATATGGTAAATCCCGATAAATGTTGGGGAAGTTAAATCTTCAGGCAATAGTGTTCCAAGGAAGTGTAACAATGCCTACTCAAATTTGCTGCATTCTGAACCAGCTGCAGCTTCCTAATAGTCTCTAAGGGAGTTTCAGATAGAGAATATGGCAATAGTTCTAATAGGGGAGAGAGGCTTGAACTACCGTATTTTTCGGAGTATAAGACGCACCTTTTTACCCCAAAAAAGAGGATGAAAACTTGGGTGCGTCTTATACACCGAATGTAGCCCCACCCAGCCACCCCCACCCTTTGGCCTCTGCCTGCCAGCAATTTACCTCTTTGCAGCAAACAGGGCAAAGCACAAGAAGAGCACAAGAAGAGATGATCTGCCTCCCGACCTACAGCTGACTGAGGCTTACAAGCCACGTGGTAAAATGAAACTGAAACTAAGGTGGCTGTGATGAGACATATTGCTGGGAGATAAACTGCTGGCAATATTAGACTGCTAAAATTGCAAGAAGGCAAGCTAGAGCTGCTGTGACTCAAGAGATAGAGCTCTTGCCTCACAATCAGGAGGTGGTGAGTTCTATCCTAGGTAGAGGCAGATTCTGTTAATATGTTATTTTGTTAAATGTTTGTAGAGTGTTCAAATTCTTAGACTTATTTTTTTAAAGACTGCTTTATTATTGTTCTAGACAACTTAACAAAATGAAGAAGCTTTTTAAAATAAATGCTTGCTCTGAAGAGGCCCAGTGCTATTGTATCTTCTTTTAAATAGCAGAGAATACTTCCAGAAAGCCACATCAATTTTAAAGATCTGTAAAAGTATAATCTGAAATGTCCTGTTTTAGTATTAAGTATTAGTATTAAAATAAGCCAGCTGAGAAACCCTGCCTTAGTCATGTTTGGAGTAGATGTATTTAAATAATTAGGAGGAGTTAGTGTGATTACATGTAAGAAAACTTTCTGGGATTAATATACTGCCATAATGTACATTTCTCCAATTCTTTGCCATTTCTATGGGTCAGGCACACATGCACAGAAATACGCAGCAAACAGTGTATATCATCTGTGCTGTTTGCTGTTTGGCAAATTGCTGGGAGGCTTGAGAATTTTGGCTTGCTGGGGCCAAAATGTTCAAGTAATTTAAATTTAAAATGTGCCCTTAACATACATATTAGGTGGCTGTGTATTTTTTGTGTTGAGTTCTTGGCTTGTTCATTCAAACGTGCTAGATATCTGCTGTATATCTTTAAAAAGCAGCATTTGTATCGATCATGTCATACAGATTGACTTTTTGTTCATAATGATGCCATAACAAATGATGTTAGTTAAATGTTTGCAGCCTTCTCCAGAGTTTGACAGTTCATGCTACAGTAATTACAGAGATACATGGTGGTTTATCTTATCTGCATTAATCAGAGATTTAGCATTCTCCTAGTGAATGAATCTGGCAAGCTTTAATTATATGCAATCATGTGCTGTTACATATCCATGCTGTCATCTGGGTTACATCTTCCCTGCTGTTTGAAGATTCTTTCATGTTCTTATCTGTCATATCCAAACTAGCTTTACAATAATGTAGGAGCAGTTATTTTTAATATCTCTAAAGCAATATTTAATCTTTATTTCTATTATCTGTATGATTCCAGTAATATCTGTTTCCATAGCACCTGCATGGCTTCTGTATAGAATTGTATGATGAGATATACACTGCTCATTAAAGTAGTTCTTGGATGTCACAAAATTCCTTTATCCGGTTTATTTTGCCATATTGTAATTTGTGCCTTTATAAATACCATACAGTATAACTATTAGAACATTATATATTGTGTTGTAAATATTAACCATTATTTTGGGGGAATTGTTTCAATACTACATTGTAGTATTAAATACTACATTATATGTGACATGAATTTCACGTAGACCCATGCTGTTTCACAAGGATGGCATCTTGGACAAATTTTAAATGTGCTATCTTTCAAATCATTTTGTGGTGTGTGTGTGTGTGTGTGTGTGTGTGTGTGTGTGTGTGTGTGTGTGTGTGTGTGTGTGTGTGTGAGAGAGAGAGAGAGAGAGAGAGAGAGAGAGAGAGAGAGAGAGAGAGAGACCCAGATCATAATCCATTATTGTGAGAGTGAAACAAGCTCTTACCATTATGCACACATCATACATACATCTATCTACATGCTTTTTATAGGCAAATGGGGACCATTTCACTAATTTGGATATAACAAAACAGGGTAGGAAATCAAATCTAAAAACAGGGTAAGGTAGCCAACGATTGGTGCAACAAATCATTCTATGGCATTTCGCATTATCAGATGATGCATCTTAAACTAACAAAAGTAGTTTTAAAAGGAGAGTTAACTTTGAAAGAAACGTATAATATGAAAATGAAAGTATAATATAAAGAGAAAAAAATAGGATGATCAGCTAGAACGGGTATGTATACAGTATCTGTCAGTACCTCCTTAAGTTGTAATTTTTTGTGACATTGCACAGTCGTGAAAATAGATGTTCTCCATAGTGGGTGGAGCTAACCTCCAAGAATGGGTTAAACCTGCCCTCTAGCCAATCAGGACTGAGTCTGAAATAACAAAAGCCTTCGTTGTGGCTCTATGCCCCCTCTTTTGACTCAGTCCTTAGCCATAAAAGGACACGTGCCTTCTGCTCCCATCCTAGAAGATTTTACGGTCATCTAATTTCTCTGAGGTGAATGTTTTACATTGAAAAAGATCCCTGCAGTGAGTACCTCCCCAGTGACATCTATTTCAACTTCTGGGTTGAGGACGGCTAAGGACTTCGGCCTAGCCGCTTGCCGGATCTCCAGCCGAGGAAATTAACAGTGGAGGCCTGTGCTCTCCCACTCAGGCTGTTGAGGTTGATAATATGGCCCTTTGCCTTAAATTGGCACCTGTTAATCTAATCGGGCCCGATCTGCTTCAAATGCTAGTAACCACTTACAGGGAGAGATGATTCTGTTCATGTGAACTTCAAGCCGCAGAAGTCTAGTGCTTGTGCGGCCGCCGTTCCTCTCCCTCCGTCTGGGCCTCGTGTCCCTATAGCCAGGCCGGCATCCTAAACTCCTGCAGATCACGGAACGATAGTAAAGCGGTTTCTGGGAATATGACTCTTGGGCTGTAGCCTTATCTGCCGATCAGCTGGCCATCTCGTGTTTGGCGCGAAGGCCATTGCGGCTATCTGAGGTATTTGACAGTTGCACCGACGTCCATCTGAACAGCGTCATATCAGCAAGACCCTGATTTCTCCTGATAGCAGCGGCCGTTCTGAATGCACACGTGGTTAACCTAGGCCGTTAGTTTCCACGGTGGCAGTTAGGGCCCCTGCTCGCACCCCACCTCACCCCACCCCCTCAGGATAGTGTGGTGGAGGGAGGAAGACACAACAAGAGCAGCGCCCACAGGGCCCTGGGTCCCGATGTCATCTATCCTTTGGGTTGCAGTTCCAGCCGCGGCCATACAGTACGTGTATGGAGCCGTCTTTGCTGCTACCTCCCAGCACCGGCTCACCAGGAGCCTTCTCGATTCAATTCAAAGCTACCATCTGGCTTCGCTCTGTTCAGACTGCACCGGCATTGGGCTTGGTGCACTAGTGGTGTTGTCACAGTTACTGGCTTCCACGGCCGAAGCTTCAGCTGCCGCCCCCCCCCCATGCAGTGTTCCCATGTCGTTCCTTTCGACCTCTTCTGATTGGCATGAGCCCTCGGTGTTAACCCAGCCTGCAACGGCCTACAGTACACACATTGATAGGGCCACAACTGATCAGCCTCAGGGGAGGCAATAAGTAACAGGCACCCTGCATGGGCTCCATGGCCGCAAGCATGCTACGAGCCAGGAGGAGTCCGTTCAATTACCGGCAATCCCCTTAAGTACTTTGAAGTGGGTCACAGGCCCAGCGGCGGCCTTACTGCCATCACCACCGATTTTAGCCGCGCCACAGCCGAGGCTAATTATGCCTCCCTTGCGTGCCACGCGCAGTCGCATGTCACATGGCCCAACCGAGTGGCACTCTGGGCCCATACCTACGATCTGGTAAGTTGCTTCATACTGGGAACGTACACTATTTTCGTTCTGCTCATAGGAACGGCTTTGTGGCCTGCCGGATTGCCGCTATTGATCCCAGCTGACAGTCGGCATTCACCGTGCATGCGCACTCGCCACTCTGATCACCCCACCCTTCTTGGGCGACTATCAGAAGGCTGGGAGGACTCCGGGGCCAGCAGCTGAGTTCAAGCAGCTAATGCAGCAAGGAGAACTACCGTGACCCCTCTCCTCGGCTATCCAGGTAATGGCAGGCAAGCCCTTGCAGAGGTGAGACTACTCTCGACACCTGTAGGCAAATTTGCTCACCACGGTGTGCGCGGGTGTTAGTTTACGCTCCTGACAATGGGACGGCTAGCAGCTGTCAAGCGTTTAATCGAGTTCCGAGACTGCTTGCACTGGAGCCTGACAAGAAGCCCCATAGCGACTGGACCTGCCCCCCCCCACATTTAAGTGGCTGTCAATAAAAGCGGTTAGCAGGGGGCAGGTAGAGCATTCGAGCGCCGGGGCTTAACGATTAATCTAAGGGAATTAGGCCGGGACAGAGCCACAGATAATTCCCCTCAGTATCGCCGGGATTAGAGCAAGGCCAAGGCCACTTATTACTCCTACTGTCCAGTCAGAGTCAACAATGGCATTATAATGGCCAGATGACTACAGAAGAAGCTGGTTCACGCTTCTTGCAATTAGTGACAAGTACCAATAGCGGCTAACCCACATTCAATCATAGGTTGCATCAAGATCAATAGGCATGCTCAAAACATTGCTTACCTCGGCTACGTATAAGTACACCCACTGTAGATGGCTCTCCCTATCTGCCCCTGGCAGTGGTCAATCCCAGGGTGTACCTGTCAGAGGGGCTACTCACTCCTTCGTGTTTTTCCCTGGAATGTTGGTAGACTTCTACGACACCATTCTGACGTTGACTGACACAGGTCAGCGGTCTCCCGGAGGCCACTAAACAGACATTGCCCAGGGCCTCCTCACTCTAACATTAATGCCATTTCAGGAGGGCAGGCTCTATGGGTGCAAAGTCCTGTCAGCAGCTCCCCAGATGTCCATGTGTCATGCTAGCTCAAGGGCTCTGCCACCTGCACTAAGGTCAAAGATCCAAGGGATTTGAATGGGAGAGGACATGGTGGCTTAAAGAATAACAGCATTGCCTGACCAGGCAAATCGGGCCCAGTTCGAATCCTCTCAGGTGTGGCTCGCTGCAGAAAACTAAATTGCCCGACAAGGCAAGTCGGCCCCAACTCAAACCCTATCAGAGTAGGGCTCACTGCGGCAAACTAAATCTCTTCAAAGACCCTATTCTGGGTCATCTTTATGGCAGTCCAGCCTCAACTCATGGAGGGTGACAACCGGCCAGTGGAACACCGGCCCGGCGCGCGCCCTTTGATTTTTTTTCCCTATTCCACTTTTTGCTACCCAAAACAGATCTCACGTCCGCCCTGGCTCCCACAACCTCTGAACCATTCGGTTCTGCACCACCCCAGTGGTTCCTGGGACTTATCCCGCAGGGTAAGCTTGTGCCTACATCCAAGTCATACACATAGGTTGGAACCATTAAGTGGTTCCGGGGCTGGGGTCCCTCATGTCGTTGGTGGAAGAGTGGCTCTACCATTCCGCTTCCGTTCTAGATCCGATGGACCAGACCCTGACTGCTGCTTCACCGATACGGTCATTGCAGGATAAAGCCGCCTTACCTGGCGGTCCTGTAGCCGCGTGACAGAAAGGAGATCTCCGGTTATGGAGCATTTGCCTCTGTCCTGCTCCCAGGCTCCATGGCTCAAAGCAAGGCCCTTCCAGCATCTCAGAGCGACCTGGCCTCAGGCTCACTCCCTTTGGATTGTTCTGACGCCCCCCGGTGGTCCCGTCACCACGGTGCGGGCCGGGGTTGGTCCTTTATAGGCAAAAGGTTCGCTCAGGAAAGCACGCTGTCATTCACCCCTCCAGTGGGTGCATTCGTGGGCTCCCTGTCGGAAGCCGGTTGGTCAGGTATCTGGATCAAGGGAAGGGGCTCGCCCCAGTTCCTTGGGCATGAGGATCCATCCAGCTTCGCCTCAATCTGAAGCTCCACTCCATGTCCCAGTGGTCTCCCCTACAGTATTTGCCGTCCACACCCTGGCCATAGGAAACCAGGGAGCCGGCTGGCCCATTTTTCTGTTTATTCTCACCAGTCGGGGTGGTGCCTGAGGGTCAACGAAGGCAAGGATTTCCACTCTTGTTTGTAGTTCCCACTACTCCGGGAGCGGCGAGGGGCAGCGTTGGTACTTTGCCAAGTGGCCCGTTAGTTCCTTTATCGCCTCCTTAGGATGCCCTAACTGTACTCCTTCTTGGTTCATCAGGAAGGGAACATTCCTTCCATCGCTTAACCTTACTGATATTGGACTCTACCTCATCAGCCAGCATCGAAGGCAGTCTTTCAGTTTCAATCCCTAAAGACCTCGCTTTCACTACAGAACCACGTCCCTTAGTCTGTCGTATACTCTCGCGGTTGGCACTTCATCAAGGTCAGCCCCCACAGATACCCTGCAGGGCATCCCCATTCGGATACAGGTTACCTAGAATCTGGATTGCTTCCTTGTAGTCCTACCCTTAGGCCCTTAAGGACCGGGTGACTTCTATTCCACACTGAAGCTTGCCGTTTTCCCCAATGCTAAGGGAGAGGTCACCTGCCCTGTCCGCGGACATGCTACATTCAAGAGCTATTATTGGTTAGTCCACGGGGGGGGGGGTAGGCCAATGGATACTCCCCGGCTGCCTTGTCCATCAGCAGGATATTCCCATTCCGGTGCCACGGGAGGGCTAGACACCTATCCTCGACCACGCTCCGGCACAGTATAGCAGCCCCTTCGATGTGGCTGTCCTAGCACTCATTGGTAATTCTACCTTCTCATCCCGTGCTACGCAGGTACCTGGATGGGGCGGTCGATCTATTTTCCCATGATATTATAGAAGGGACATTCTATCTACCTTCCAATATGATCCATAGGTCTCCCATCTGGCATCTGCCATGGTATTTATTTCACTCTCGGGGGCACTCCATGAACCCGGACAATGGGTCTTCTGTCTGGGGTCTGCCAAGGTACTTACTTCACTCTTGGCACTCCAGGAACCTGTCAATGCATGCCTCTCCGCAGTTGGCCAATAGGGTGGCAATCTTTGATGGCAATTTATTGTCAGTGAACATCTGATCTGGCAGCCTTCCCTTCAGAATAAGCCTCACAGTTTTTCCATTCTGGCGGAGTTTATCTGCATTGTAACTACACCTCTGTTCCAGTTGATCTGCATTGTAACTACACCTCTGTTCCACAGTGGCTTCTGTTAGTCCTAACATGCAAGACCTGGTTTGGCCATTTCTGGGGCGGCTCAAGCACGCCAACTTGAGGACAATTGTCACCGTGTCACCGTCAGACAGACCCTGAGGGTTTACAGGCATCGTGCCTCTCCTTCTCCAAAATGGAGACGCCGTTGGTTTCATTTTAGCCCTTCCAGGGGTCATAGGTATCCTACTTCACGATAGGTCGCTGAGTTTGTCCTGCTTCGCAGCGGCTTAGGTTAAGCCGCACTTTCTGCAAGTTGAACTGCAAGGCCGACTCCTCTGAAGCACGGTCTGCCCGAGCAGCGTGGAGGGTGGTCTACCAAACGGACACCTACTCCTGTCCGACACCGTTCACCCGTCCCTGTGCATGAAATTTTTGTCTCAGCGAAGGTGGTTTTTTATGACGGGTGTTGCACTCGGTGGTGCAAGTGGCTGGGGTCACCAGCCTGATTTAGTTGCCCACCCAACGGACAGGCTGCTTTGGTATGTCCCATTCTTGGAGGTTAGCTCCACCCACTATGGAGAAAGGGCATTGTATACTTACTTGAATGCCCCTTCTCGTAGGGTGGAGCTAACCTCCAAGTCCCTCCCTAAGTCATGTGGTATAGGCTACTTGAGGGACACTTACTCGTGCACATCTATGGACTGGTTTGGGAGCGGCACGCGGAGTCTGGCTTCGTCCCTTGTCAAAAGAGGGGGTATAGAGCCACAATGAAGGCTTTTGTTATTTCAGACTCAATCCTGATTGGCTAGAGCACAGGTTTAACCCATTCTTGGAGGTTAGCTCCACCCTACGAGAACGGGCATTCAGGTAAGTATACAACGCCCTTTTTAGTTGAAAAAGTACCAACAGTGTATCTGAGTGCATTGAGAAGCATCCTATAATGTATTGTTGGCACACAAAAAATATGTTCATAGGATCATGGCAACTACCATGCAAGCCCAGAAAAAGATGCAGCTTCTTTAAGGAGGCATAGACCAGTGCAGCATCATATCCATATCTGCTCCAAGGTTTCTTTTTGGCTTTAGATCTTAACTGCTGTTTGTTTCTAGTAAATACCATACTTTTCGGAGTATAAGATGCACCTTTTTACCCCCAAAAAGAGGGTGAAAACTTGGGTGCGTCTTATACACCGAATGTAGCCCCACCCACCAAGCCACCCCTACTCTTTGGCCTCTGTCTTCCAGCAATTTACCTGCTTGCAGCAAACAGGGAAGACCCTGTTAAGACAAGCAAGTCATTAGCAGCTTCCTGATCCCCAGCTGATTTGCCCCGTGCTAAAATGAAACTGAAACTAGCTGCAAAGAGGCAAATAGCTGGGAGAGACACACAGATTTTTATTTTCTGCTAAACTGGATGCAAGGGGGTAAGTGAATAATTATAAATGTCTGTAGAATGTTCAAATTATTAGACTTATTTTTTAAAGACTGCTTTATTATTTGCTTTGCTGACTGCTTTATTATTTGCTTTGCTGGCTGTGGAATTCTGGGAGTTGAAGTCCACAAGTCTTAAAGTTGCCAAGGTTGGAGACCCCTGTTCTAGACAACTTAACAAAATAAAGAAGCTTGTTAAAATAAATGCTTGCTCTGAAGGGCCCAGTGCTATTGTATCTTCTTTTAAATAATAGAGAATAATGTATACTTCCAGAAATTGTAATTAATTTTAACAGCTCTGTACAAGTATAGTCTGAAATGTAACAGTGTCCTGTTTAGTATTAGAGTTAAATCCTGACTTACATTGGAGTAGATCTATTTAAATAATTGAGAGGAGTTAGTGTGACTACATTTAAGAAAACTTTCTGGCATAATGTACATTTCTCCAATTCTTTGCTATTTTTATGGGTCAAGCACACATGCACAGAAATACACAGCAAACAGTGTATATCATCTGTGCTGTTTGCTGTTTGGCAAATTGCTTGGAGGCAGAGGCCTTTTTTCCTTGTTTTCCTCCCCCAAAACTAAGGTGCGTCTTATACTCTGGTGCGTCTTATACTCCGAAAACTGCGGTAGGTAGTTTCACAATTATATATATATATATATATATATATATATATATATATATATATATATATATATATATATATATATATATATATATATATATATATATATATATATATATATATATATATATATATATATATATGTGTGTGTGTGTGTGTGTGTGTGTGTGTGTGTGTGTGTGTGTGTGTGTGTGTGTGTGTGTGTGTGTGTGTGTGTGTGTGTGTGTGTGTGTGTGTGTGTGTGTGTATGTGTATATGTATATGTATATATGTATATATGTATATATATATGTATATATATATGTATATATATATGTATATTTGTATGTATCTGAGCCAGAGTTTGGGTTTGTGATCAGATTTTTCTAGAGCTTGGGTTTCAAAGTGTTCCATGTAGAGGTTTGCAATGACAGGTGAGAGGGGTATTCCCATGGGTGCTCCTTCCATTTGTTTGTTTTCTGAGGTTTTCGCGGGTGTTTGTATGTAGGTCTTTGGGTATTCGGGTTTTCTCCCACGTGGAATTGGAAGTGTCACTTTGAAACCCAAGCTCTAGAAAAATCTGATCACAAACCCAAACTCTGGCTCAGATATGTAGACGACACCTTCATAATCTGGCCACACGGGAAAGAAAAACTGGACAACTTCCTCATACACCTCAACAGCCTACACCACAAAATACAGTTCACCATGGAAACAGAAGCTAACAACCAACTTCCCTTCCTGGATGTCTTAGTCTACAAGAAATCCAATGGCTCCCTAGGACACACCATCTACCAGAAGAAAACCCACACTAACCGCTATCTGCAAGCACTCTCACACCACCACCCAGCACAGATCAACTCCGTAGCCAAGACACTCATCTCCAGAACAAAACGCCTAGCTGATGAACAACACCTAAAAACCGAACTAAATACTCTCACTAATGTACTAGCATCCAATGGATTCCAAAGAAATAAGATCACCAACCTAATCCAAAAAGAAACCCCCACTAAAATCCAAGACAGAGAACAAGAAAACGGCAAAGCCTTCCTCCCATACATAAAAGGCACCACAGACAGAATCAGCAAGATCCTCCACAAACACAACATCAAAACAGCATTCTGCACAAACCGAAAAATATCCACCATCCTAAGAAACCCCAAAGACAAAATTGAGTTAGAAAATCAAGGAGTATATGAAATTCCATGCACCGCCTGCCCCACCACATACATTGGACAAACCAACAGAAGAATAAGTGCACGCATTGAAAAACACAAGAACACAGTCAAAAAAGAGGAACCAACTTCTTCCCTGGTCCAACATCTTAAAGCCACAGGACATGAAATCGACTTTAAAAAGACCAGAACTATTGCGAAAACTGAACACTTTAACAACAGAATAATCAGAGAAGCCATCGAGATAGAAAAACGCCCACACAGCATGAATAAACGAGATGACACCTCCTGCCTACCAGCCATTTGGAAACCCGCCCTTATTGACAAATGAGTCCCCAACACAAAGAATGACACCAAACCCACACTCACGAAAACCACACAGGATGGCACCACCACACATCCACGCAATAAGCAAACCCAAACCCACACCAATGAGGCACGACCACAAACCAGAAGCCATACTACAGCTGCATCATTAGCCATTTTAAACCCCTCCAATCCATACATGAAGCAAACTGACACCCTCCATGAAGATGTGGCAGGACCACGAACTAGAAGCCAAACAGCAGCAATGCAGCTCACCAGCTCAAATGCCCCTGCAAGTCAGAGTAACCTGAGAACACCCCCAGCCAATCAGAGCACAGCTAACCCCCCAGCCAATCAGAGCACAGCCAAGCCCCCAACCAATCAGAACACACCTCCAACCAATCAGAACACAGCCAAGCTCCCATCCTATCAGTTCAAACCTCCACTGGCAGTTAAAAGGAAGAAACAGCAGCAATCTCACATTGCTCCTAGAAGCAGGAAGCAGAAGACACCAGCCTGAAGATGATGAATGAGACTTCATCAAAACGTCGCCAAGACACTTCCAATTCCACGCGGGAGAAAACCCGAATACCCAAAGACACACACACACACACACACACACACACACACACACATATGTGTGTGTGTGTGTGTGTGTGTGTGTGTGTGTGTGTGTGTGTGTGTGTAGGATTTTTTTGCTGATAAATGAAAATAAAGGGAGACTATTATAGATCTATTTCGAGCTTATTTTGCTCTCGTCAGATAGCCATACCCCTTACTGGGATTTGAACCCGGGCCGGCTGCCTTGCAGTGCAGCAACTTATCCATTAGGCCATAGGCTGTGTTCCCAATCAGCTCTTTCACCAGGAATGGGTTATATATGTTTTTCTGTCATGTTATCCTGGTGTACCCAAATATATATATATATATATCTCAAATTTATATGCCGCCCAACTCCCAAAGGGACTCTATAGGCATAATCTATAGGCTGAATGCAATCCCATTTTTATATACCTACACTTTTAATAAATTATTCTGCTGAATTTCTGTAACAAAGCACAAAAATTCATAGGTGCAATATTTGGACAGTTAAGTCCAAACCAACATACCTATTTTTCCCTTTAAAAAATCCCCAACTTTCAACAATTTTTTTTAAAAATTACCTCTTTCCTGGTACATCACCAATCTTTAATCCTGTGGATTTCGAAAGTCATATCAAACTCTACAAATCCTACCTAAATATAGCTGTCCACCTTCGTAATAATGAAAATATAGGTATCCTGTTTCCCCCAAAATAAGACATCTCCTGATAATAAGCCCAATCGGGCTTTTGAGTGCATGGCAATAAGGCCAAGGGCTTATTTCAGGGTTCAAAAAAATATAAGACAGGGTCTTATTTTCAGGGAAACACGGTATCTGAAAAACAACAATAAATTTAAGAGGTGATAAGGGCTTTGTCAAGCAGTGCTTTAGATTCAATCTCCAAAAGACGTATTCTGTATTCTTCTGAAAATCAGCCTGGTTTATATTACAAGTAATCAGGAATTACATCTTGTTCAAGGAACCAAGGAGGAACTTTGCATCTTTGAGTTATTCCATTCATGCTCCAAGCTGACAATTACCCATGGTGTAATTAACTGCTACCTCTATAACCCGATATGCTGTGCTACTAAGGAGCTTGCAAAACTACCTCCTTCACATGGAATCAACCCTTTCCCACCCCAATGTGTGCATCATGTTGGAAGCTATTGATGAGACTCCTTTTCCTCAATGTCTATGGTGCAGAGATCCATAAGCACTGCTTTTTGATGGAGCTGCCTATGGAAAAACCTGGTGTAAGGTCCTGCCTCTCCTCCCCATTCAAGAAAGCCCGAACTCTTGAAATACCAGAATTTCAAAAGGAATCTGTCATTGAAAAGAAGTGATTACAGGACAAAAGCAAAGCAGGCTCTAAGGTCCCCTTAGGCAATTCCATTAGGATAAAGGAATTAGAAACCCCTCCCCTCCATCCGATCTTCAATGAGCCAATCCACAGGTATGACGATGTTGTGGAAACGGCCCGTCCTGGGAAGGAGATAAGGAACTGTTCCCAGGTGCTTCTTTCAGGAGGATTCAGAACTGAGACAAAACAGATGGCCCTCCCCCCTTATACATTACCCAAAGGTAAATCAAAGCACAGGGCAGATAGGTGTCAGAACTAGGGTTATAAACTAAGGGGTTACAGGAGATGTAGGAAACAGGAAGAGGGCAATAAGTGAATAAAGGGATCTAGTCCCCCTCCCCACAGAAATGGCAGTATCACAGTAGGGATCTGACATGCTGCCCCCCCCAGGAAAAATGAAAGGTCCACCTGTAAAGGAAGCACAAAGAGGGACAATATAGTGAGTTATTTGGGTTTGTCTGGGTACTGTAAGTGGAATTTCTTTAGTAATGTGGGAGCCCTAACATGTTTTTTAGCTACCCACTCATTCTGGGAGGAAGGTATATGCTTCCAGGCTATAAATATTGCTTGGAGGTATGGTGAGTGCGTGAGTCTAGGATTTCCTTAATCTCAAAGTGTTGTTCCCCCTCAATCATGATAGGGGTTTGAGGAATGTCTGCAGGTGGCCTTAGGGGTGAGGTAATTTCTGGCTTCAGCAGGCTGCAGTGAAACACTAGGTGGACCTGCCTAAGTGTTTTGGGCAGGAGTAATTCCACTGTCACTAGGGTTAATGATCCTAGTTATAGGGAAAGGTCCTATGAACTTAGGTCCCAACTTTTTGGAGGGTTGCAAAGGACTGTAGGAACTTGGTGGATAAGTAGACATTATTACCTATTTTGAAAGGTTTTGGCTCTGTTCTGTTTTTGTCAGCCTGAGCTTTAAAAGCGGCCCTAGCCTCGCTCAGAGTCAATCTTACCACAGGCCAGGTGTTTTGCAGTTCTTGTATCCACTCTTTAAGGGAGGGTATGGTTGGCTCCTCTACTGGGAGCTCTGGCATTGGTGTGAAATCCTGGCCTGTTGCAACTCAGAATGGGGTGAATCCAGTGCTAGAATGAATAGAGTTATTGTATGCAACCTCTGCAAAGGTTGCATTCCAATTATCTTATTGATAGTTAATAAAACATCTCAAATATTGCTCTAGAAAGCTGTTAGTTCTCTCCAATCCACCATTAGTGGCCGGATGATGACTTGAACTTAGGCCTTGTCCAGTATCTAGAAGGCCCAAAAAAGCTTTCCAGAACTTTGAAGTGAACTGAACCCCCAATCAGATATTCTCTTTTGTGGGACCCCATGCAGGCGATAAATGTTGCAGGAACATTTTTGCAAGTGCCCTGGCAGTGGAGATTTTTTGGTAGGGGATAAAATAGACCTGCTTGGAAAACAGATCCGTTATGACCCAAATGACAGTGTTCCCCCCACTTTTGGGCAGCTCTACAATAAAATCCATAGAGATCTCTCTCCAGGGTGCTGAAGGCTTGGTTACAGTTTGTAAGATTCCCAGGGTTTTTTCCTGCCTCCTTTTTGCTGCTGCGCAGACAGGGCAACTGGCAATGTAGCTTTCTATGTCCTTCTTGAGGGATGGCCACCAGAACTGTCTTTTAATAATGTGCAAGGTTTTCACAAAGTTGAAGTGGCCAGCCAGTTTGGAATCGTGGCATACTTTCATGAGAGGCAGCCTCTGGCTAGCGGGAATGTATAATCCCCCCCCAACAAACCAAGTCATTTCTAAGTAAACAGGTATTTTTATGGACTTGGAACCATTTGTCATTAAGTAGGGCTTGTTTGAACACCTGAACTGTGGCATTGCCCGCTAGGGTTTTTTTTTTAGCTTGCGCCCTGGTTATCAACTTGGCTGCCAGTTGGGAGGCTGGGAGCAGGGGTTTGATCACCTCAGGCTTTTTGCTATTATACATTTTCTGGACAGCACATCTGCTAGACATTTTTCCCCCTGGAAAATATTTGAGGCTGAAGTCGAAACATTTAAAATATTGAGCCCAGAGCACTTGTTTTGGGGAGAGTTTCTGTGGGGTCATAAGAGCCTCGAGATACATACTGTATAATCAGTCCACACTTCGAAAGGGATTTTGTTCCCCTCTAGGAAATGTCTCCAGGTAAGGAGAGCCCATCACACTGCATATGACTCTTTCTCCCAGATAGCCCATCTCTGTTTAGTGTCTGTTAGTTTTTAAGAGGTGTACGCACAGGGTTGTAGTTGGTCCTGTTTGTTTTCTTGCAGTAGGACTGCCCCAACAGCCACATCACTGGCATCTGCCTGTACGACAAAAGGTTTTTCTGGGTCTGGGTGCTTTAAGATTGGCTCAGCTGAGAATAGTTGTTTCAATATCTCGAACACCGCCTGGCATTCCATAGTCCAGTTTAAGGGTTGCCTCAGCTTTGGCTTGTCTCCTTTTGTTTTCAAAAGATTAGTGATGGGGAGTGCAATTTGCCTGAAAGCCAAGATAAATTGTTGATAGAAGTTTGCAAACCCCAGGAAACTCTGCAGTTGTTTGCATGTGCAGGGAGGGGCCCAGTCAATCACCGCTTGTACTTTCCCTGGGTCCATCTCCATGCCCTCATGGGATATCCGGTATCCCAGGTATCCTTGTGGAATGCACATTTAGACAGTTGACTCAGCCTTCCATCCTTTCGAGGTAGGTAAAATGAGGACCCAGATTGTTGGGGGCAATATAAATATACATTGCTTACTGGTGTAAACTGCTTAGAGAATGCTTGCACTGTGAGGCAGTATATAAATCTCACAAATAAATAAATAAATAAATAAATAAACAAACAAACAAACAAACAAACAAACAAACAAACAAACAAATAAATAAATAAAAAGTTTTGCATAAAGCTTAGTGGCACGGAGTTTGTTTAGGACTGCCCGGACAAGTTTTACATACTCAGTTTTCATTTCGGTGTATATTAAAAGATCATCTAAATACACCAAAACCCCTTTATATAGGTGCTCATGGAGCACCTCATTTTTGAGTTGCATGAACACAGCGGGAGCCCCTTGTAGTCCAAATGGGAGCACTTTGAATTGGTAACACCCCAAGGGGCTGTTAAAAGCTGTTTTCCATTTGTCCCCTTCCCAAATCCTGATTCGGTAGTAAGCCTCTCTTAGGTCGAGTTTTGAAAAGATTTTCCCCTTGAATAGGTGGGCTAACATGTCCTTCATGAGGGGAAGGGGGTACATGTTCTCTATGCTTACAGTGTTCAAGTTTCTATAGTCTACGCATAAGCATAAAGACCCATCTTTCTTTTCTTGGAACAACACTGGGGCAGTGATTTTTGGTCGTGTTGGTTCGATGAATCCCCTAGCCAGGTTCTTATCTATGAAGATCCTCAATTCCTCAAGTTCTCTGGGGGACATGCTATTTATTTATTTATTTATTTATTTATTTATTTATTTATTTATTTATTTATTTATTTATTTATTTATTTATTTATTTATTTATTTATTTATTTATTTATTTATTTATTTATTTATTTATTTATTTATTTATATTTCTATGCCGCCCAACTCCCAGGGGACTCTGGGAGGAATGAGGTAGAAGGCGGTCATGCAGATAAACTGGTCCTGAGCCATGTAGGGCTTTAAAGGTAAGAACCAACACCTTAAATTGCGTCCGGAGACCAATTGGAAGCCAGTGCAGCTGGCAAAGGATGGGCTTAGTGTGATGTGGTGGGACACCCCCCACAGTTCGCGCAGCTGCATTCTGGACTAACTGTAGTCTCCAAACACTCTTCAAGGGTAGCCCCATGTAGAGTGCGTTGCAATAATCAAGCCGTGAAGTGATAAGGGCATGAGTGACCATGAGTAGAGCCTCTTAATCCAAATAGGGCCGCAATTGGTGCACTAGGCGAACCTGTGCAAAGGTCCCCCTAGCCACAGCTGTCAGATGTTGGTCTAATCTCAGTTGTGGGTCTAGGAGGATGCCCAAATTGTGAACCCGTTCTGAGGGGATTACATTTTCTCCCCCCAGAACCACGGAAGGACGATGTACATGGTCCTTCGGAGGCAATATCCACATCCACTCGGTCTTGTCTGGGTTACGTTTGAGCCTGTTGACTCCCATCCAGACCCTTACATCATCCAGGCACTGACCCATCACGTCCACCGCTTCACTGAATTGACATGGAGTGGAGATGTACAACTGGGTATCATCAGCATATTGCTGGAACCTCACCCCATGTCATCGGATGATCTCACCCAGCAGTTTCATGTAGATCAGAGGTTCCCAACCTTCCTAATGCTGCGACCCCCACCCCACCCCACGACCCCACCATGATCCACCCTGCCACCGCCATTTGGGTTCAACGCAAAGTGTTCTGCCACATGTGCAGAGGGTAAAACAGCGGTTCCCAACCTTCCTAATGCTGCGACTCCCACCCCGCCCCCGCGACCCCACCACGACCCACACTGCCACCGCCATTTGGATTCAACACAAAGCGTTCTGTCACATGCGCAGAGGGTAAAAGAACCCAAATGGCGGCATCCGGGCGAAGTCTCCAGATCCGGGCGAAGTCTCCAGATCCGGGCGAGGTCTCCGCTCGCTTCATGTGTTGTCTCTGGGAGCTTTTCGAGCCCTGTCGCGAAAGGCGTGCGTGACTTCAGTGGGGCCGGGACAGGAAGCTGCCCGGAGAAAGCCACCCCCTTCACGGCTTCGCCCCGAATGCTACAGATAGACGGGAGAGACTCTGCGAAGGGGATGGCTCAAAAAGCTCCCAGAGGCAACACACGAAGCGAGCGAAGACCTCGCCTGGATCTGGAGACTTTGCCCGGACGCTGCCATTTGGGTTCTTTTACCCTGTGCGCATGCGCAGAACACTTTGCACATGCACAGAGGGTACAAGAACCCAAATGGCGGCAGCAGGGTGGGTCGTGGTGGGGGCGCGGGTTGTGGGGCGCGATATCGATATGGCCAGGCTTGTGGCAGTGGGGGGGAGTGAGGATGCCGGGGCAACCCCTGGGAAATGGTCGTTTGACCCCCAAAGGGGTCCCAACCTCCAGGTTGGGAACCACTGATGTAGATGTTAAATAAGAGGGGAGAGAGGACCGAGCCCTGAGGCACCCCACAAATGAGGGGCCTAGGTGTCGATCTCTGCCCCCTGCTAACACCGACTGTGACCGGCCAGAGAGAAAGGAGGAGAACCACTGTAAAATGGTGCCACCCACTCCCAACTCCCTTAGTCGGCACAGAAGGATACCATGGTCAACGGTATCGAAAGCAGCTTAGAGGTCAAGTAGCACCAAGATGGAGGAAAAAACCCCATCTCGGGCTCGCCAGAGATCATCCATCAGCGCGACCAAAGCAGTTTCCGTGCTGTAGCCAGGCCTGAAACCCGATTAAAGAGGGTCCAGATAATCCTTTTCCTCCAACAACCGTTGGAGCTGGAGTGCCACCAATTTCTCAACAACCTTACCCACAAAGGGTAGGTTGGAGACAGGACGAAAGTTCTTAAATTCTGCTGGATCCAGGGAAGGCTTCTTGAGGAGGGGCCTTACCACCGCAACCTTCAACGGCTGCAGGACAGACCCCTCTCTCAAGGAGGTGTTAATCAAAACCTGGAGCCAGCCTCGTGTCACCTCCTTGCTGGAGGAAACCAGCCAGGAGGGGCACGGGTCCAATAAACAAGTGGAGGAGCTCATTGCTCCAATAGCCTTGTCCACTTCCTCAGGGGTCGCAGGCTCAAATTCCTCAATTTGCTATACATCTTGGGCTTTGGTAGTTTGGTGCCTGGGAGGATCTCAATGGCGCAGTCTGTGGGATGGTGGTAGTGGTGGGGAGCTTGTCGGAGCCTTCTTCGCTGAACACTTCAGCTAAACCCTTATATTCCCTGGGAATGCCCTGCATTGGCACGGCTCTTCTGGCCACAACTGTTTCTTTGTTTGGATTTCCTCCCAGTTCCTCCCTTCAGCCATCTGGTCCAGTCACTCCCCATTGGAATCTTAGGGTTCCCTGCTGCCATTTCCTTAGCCAGGTGAGTCCCAGGACTAGTGGCCATTCCATTCTGGGTGTCACAATGAAAATGAGTCTCTCATCGTGAGTCCCCATTGCTACAGTATGTCCAGAGGTTCTGTGGCAAAAATAGCCAGTTCTCCCCATGCGACTGACCCATCTAACTGGCAGAACACAGTGGGGGTTTTTAGCTTCCACAAGTACATGCCCAATTTTCCCACTAGGGTTGAGCTAATCAAATACTGGGTACACCCTGAGTCTAAGAGGGCTGAGATTTTCATTCTTTTCTCCTGACTGGGGACAAATAGTCTTAGGGGCAGGGTGAGTGGCTCAACCAGTTTGCTTACCAGTGGGTCGTCTTCAGGGTCGCTCTCGGATGGGCCTGATTCCTCTCCGGGTGATGTCAGAGTTCCTTCCCCTGATTTTGCGAGGGGGCAAAACTCCACAGCCTCTCCATTTTTCAGTGTGGTGTCTTTTCCTTGGGGGGTTGTCCTGGACAGGCAATCTGGCTTTCGAGTGGGAGTTTTTGAACGACACTCAGCTGCACGGTGCCTCTCCTTCCCACATTTGAAGCAGGCAGATGATCTCGGTGCCAAGGGGTTTGCGGCCTGAATGGCTCTTACTTCCCCTGGGGTGGGGATCTCTTCCAGGCTCTTCCCCCTTGGTACTGGTTTCTGGCCATGTCAAGCTCCACTTCTTCGGCCAGGATGTACCAGTCGTGCAGGTGGTCTGGGGCCCCTCAAGCCAGGCAGGCATGGTAGAGGTTGTCATTCAGGCTGTCTTTGAACCAGCTCACTAGGATGTCTTCCAGCCAGTCCACTCTGGATGGCTGCTGCTCCCCCCTGCTATGTCTTCTTGGCCTGCTGCTGCTGGATCCAGAATGGTGGCCCCAGCTTTGTTGGCTGCTGCTGTTGTCTCGCCCCCTCTCTGGTGTCGATCTAATTCCCCCCTGGTTCTTAGGTTTTCAAAAGCCTCCATCACAAACCACATAATGTTTCTCTTGAGGCGGTCATCTCTGGCCGGTTCTTCTATTGGTTCTTCCTGGTCAGACAGGGCTTCCAGCTCGCATTTCCAGCCCAGTTGTCAACTCCCCGGGGTGAGGGTGACTCCTCGGGTTCTTCCATCCCAGTTATCTTTCTTCCCCACTCCAATTGAGCATCTGGGCTTCATGGGGGCCTCCAAGTCAGCTTCAATGTCTTCGATGGGGCAGAAGGAGCTGACTTCTGGCTAGCTGGTGGTGGAAGTTTCACCCCAGCATTCTCCCTCTCCTTGCTTGCCCCTTTGATTGGACATTGTGTACAGGGTCCCCTCAGTAGAGCGAGTTTGCTTCTCTGGGTTGACCACTTTTGCAGAGCTTGCTTTATGTAAGGTCCTGCCTCTACTCCCCATTCAAGAAAGTACGGACTCTTGAGACAGCAGCAGAAATGGCAGTATCACAATAGGGATCTGACACCTGGTAAAAATCCAGCTACCACAGTCTTAGCCTTCCAGAAGGTTTTGAACACTGAACTATTCAAGAGAGTTTACAATGGATAATAGGAAGCTCAGAAATTTTTCTTTATTTTATATTTAAGATTTCATTATTTTAATTATAATTTTAGCTTGATGGTGGTTGTTTTAATTTTTAATGCTCTATTTTTTCTTCTTAATTAGTGTAAGCACTGAGAGTCTTCTCAATTATGACATGTAGTAAACAAGTAAACAAGACCCAAGAGTGAATTTCAGTGTTTAGACTGGATCATTACATAATTGATATTTCACTGTCATTGCTCGGTAAATCACTGAAAAGTTTTTAAATGTTATTATGCTAAATATTATTATGCTAAATTGATTAACAAAAGATCGGTATAAATATACAAGCCAATAATGTAACTTCCCAATGAATCATTACAATAAAAATAATGATAGAAGAAAAATGGAAAGAGTACTGGAAAGTAGGTTCTGTGTCAAGAATCGTAGATTATTCTGGCATGAAACATGCCTAAAAGAATTCTCATACAACAATTGAAGAAATATATTACCTTTGATTTGTGACACTAATTTTTTTTTTGGTGGGGAAGAAGTTGGTCTATTTAGTTATCATTTATAATTTGAATTACTTGTTTCTTGAGAAAAAAGCAAAGAAGATTATTTTTTAGCAATAAGCTAAATTTTCTGGTTGGCAGAAGTCATGTTTTGCCTGCAGATGATTCTAGAATGGAAAGAAAATCCTTTAAGCAACATTGATACTACCTGGGCAGCATGGAAATGACTTCAAGTTATAGATGTATGCAAGAAAAAAGTTTAAGATCCCAATTTCCTCTTTTTAAGATAGTGCTAGAGGAGCTGTATTGCTATATGTAACATGTGGGTGTGAGAAAAGTATATTAATACAGTATATATGTGTATAGGAAAGAGATGGCTCCAAAAATGATGAGGACTACTCTGAAAATGGTGTGCTGAGCAATGGTGTGTGTGTGTGTTTCTCCTGATGAAAAACAGCTAATTTTGCTGACTGCTTTTTTTGGCAGCATGTTCCTCAGATTCGAACAGTAGCAACTAGGAATAACTGAAGATGACCTTTGGATGACTGTGGACCTACCCGAGAAGAGGAATCTCAATGGTTGCAATTTTTGATAGGAGCAGTCGGAGGATCGGGTCTCCATCTTTTCTTTTCTGCTGTTTGATTGCTTTATTTATCACATTTTGAAGTTTTATTTTTTATTCTCTTTTTTATATAAAGTAAGTTTTTTTTAATCAAATACAAAGTAGATAGATGTCAGGTCAAATTGGTTGGGTAAATAAAGGATGCAAATGACCAGCTGTCTGCAAGGAATATAAATCTTTCCATTCCCTGCTATCCTGTCAGAGCTGAAAAAGCTTCTTGGATGAGAAGCAAAACATCTTCAAAAGAAAAAAACAAAAAAGTCCAGTTTCCTCCTGAAAAAGCACCTTTCGGAAAACCATGACCTGGATGACTGAATTGTATAGCTAAAATTCTACAGAATTTTAGCTATACAATTTGGGATGGACACCCTTTGAATGGTGTGGGAGTAGGAATGGATTTCCAGAGAAAAAATTGCAGACTACAGGCACCAGGAACTCAATTGACCCTGAGGACACAGATAAATCTCCAAGTGCTTCAATGACCCTCTAACAGAGGTGGGATCCTACCTCTGATTGCTGGTGCGGTTAATTGCTGACTTCGCGGCAGAGCCGAAGATTCTGCTCGAGCCTGCTCCCGTTCGCGGAGCGGGAGCCTTTCCCGGGCGCTTTCCGCGCCTGCATGGATGCCGCCAATTGCATTCTTTTGCCCTCTGCGCATGGGGCCATGCGCGGAGGGCAAAAGAACGCCATTGGCGGCATCCATGCGGGCGGGGAAAGCGCCCGGGAAAGGCTCCCGCTCCGCGAACGGGAGCAGGCTCGAGCAGAGTCTTCGGCTCTGCCGCGAAGTCAGCAATTAACCGCACCGGCAATCAGAGGTAGGATCCCACCTCTGCCCTCTAAGGATGCAAATGACCAGCTGTCTACAAGGAATATAAATCAGGGGTGGATTCCACTTACTTTCCCTACCGGTTCTTATTGCATTGGAAGTGTGTGTTTTGCGTGTGCACACGGGCGAAGCAACCATGCGGGCCTACATCACGTCAGGGAAATGACTGTCTGCACATGCGCAGAATCGTTTGCGCATGCACAGAGCGTTATTTGTCAGCTGCTTTCAAGGAGCGGTGACCGGAGGACCGGTTCGGGTGCGTGGCCATCCACCCATTGCTGCCGGTTCGGTGAGCGGGGACAAATTTCCGCCACTGGTTCAGGCGAACCGGTCCGAACCGGCAGCAACCGACCACTTATATAAATCCTTCCATTCCATTCCACTATCCTGTCAGAGCTGAAGAAGCTTCTTGGATGAGAAGCAAAATGTCTTCAAAGAAAAAAAAAGAATGTTCAGTTGCCTGAAAAAGCACCTTTGAGACAACCATGATCTGAATAACTGAGAATCTCTATAGACATTGGGTAAATAGTTGCAGAAGTTTTTATTTTTACACACACACACACACACACACACACACACACACACACACACACTTTCATTTATTTATATATTTTCACATACATAAGTTCTTAGTGAACAGTGTATTGTCTGGATAAATTTATTTACATATAATAATACGTTTCCCACTCCTAATTTCTACTTCTACTGTCCAACCATTTATAAAACAAATCCCATGTTCGAAAATATTCTGAATCTTCTTTTTCTTTTCTTTTTAATGTCAATCTGTCCATTATTGCGCAATCTAATTTTTTTAATTACATCATCCTCTGTAGTTGTTTCCTCATTTTTCCAATACTGTGCAAATACAATTCTTGCTGCTGTCAAGACATGTAATATTAAATATAAATTCCCTTTATCATACTTTCAGGTATATGCCTAGCAAAAATATTTCTGGCTTATAATCTACTGTATATGTTGTTTTGACATTTTCTTCAACCATGTATGTATTTTTGTCCAATATTTCTTTGCTTTTACATATGTCCACTACACATGAGAATACATCCCCGGTGTCTGGTTACATTTTCAACATTTGGTGGACATGCTTTTAAACATCTTTGCTAATGTTGCCGGTGGTAAATGCCACCTATAAAACATTTTATACAAATTTTCCTTATATGTAGTTGCCAGAGTCCTTTGGAGTTGGGCGGCATATAAATTTAATAAAATAAATAAAATAAATAAATTGTCAACTTACAATTTCTTTCCAAAAGCTTTTGCCATTTGTCTAAATCTATAGTATATCCAAAGTTTTTTGCCCATACTATCATTGTCTCTTACCTGTTCATCTTCCATTTTAAAGCTTAACAAGAAATTGTATATTTTCTTTATCAACTTTTCATCTACTCCTAACATTATTTGGTCAAATATTGTAAGCTCTTTATAGAAACCATAATCCTTAATGTCTTTCTCATATCTTGATTTTATTTGCATATGCGGCCACCATGATAGATCCACACCTTGATTCTGCAACTCATTTGGTTTTAAGTTCACCTTGCACATTAAAACATCTTTATATGTTAAGATTTTTTCCAGATTTACTACATTTGGATGTATAAATGCTTCCATTATTGAGAGCCAAACTGGAATTTTAATGTAAATTTTTGCTTTCACCTTTTCCCATACTGAAAGTAGAGCATTTCTTACATATAGTGTCTCTAAAAATATCTATGAGTTTTTCTTTTGTTATATCATAAAAAAGCATGCCATTCTAATTGGAGATCATGGCCTTCTAGAAGCAGTGATCTTTTATGTCTAAGAGTTATCCATTCGCTCACCCATGTTAATACAGCTGCGTGATAATAGAGCTCCCAATCTGGTAGTCCAAAGCCCCCATTGTTTTTGGACTCTTGCAACATTTTCAATCTTATTCTTGCTTTTTTTCCTTGCCAAACATATTTCAAAATTATAGTATTTAATTAATCAAAGTATTTCTTTTCTATTTTTATTGGGACTGTTTGGAACAGGAAAAGTAACTTCGGCAAGATATTCCTTTTTATAGTTGTGATTTTTCCTACCATTGATAACTGAAATTTTTTGCATTTATCTACGTCTGTTTTGATTTGTTATAACAATCTTGTATAATTATCTTCCTTAATTGTAACACATCTTGCTGTTAAATATATTTCCAAATATTTAATTTTCTTAACTATCTGTAAATCTAATTTCTTTGTCAATTCTGTCTTCTGTTTTTCTGTGAGATTTTTAGTTTTATCTTTGTTTATTTTCAATCCTGCGACTTTCCCATATTCTTCTATTATTCTCATTAACTTAGGGTCCATTTCCAGTGGTTCTTATAAAACAAATACTAAGTCATCTGCAAATGCTTACAATTTGTATTTTTCCATTTTTATTTCCATACCTTTTATTTATAAGTTTTGCCTATTTAACACTTCCAATGTTAATATCAACCCTGACTGCTCTTTAGAAGGCCAGATCCTGAAGATGAAACTCAAATACTTTGACTACCTAATGAGAAGGAAGGACTCACTGGAGAAGAGCCGAATGCTGGGAACGATTGAGAGCAAAAGAAGAAGGGGATGACAGAGTATGAGGTGGATGGAGTTACTGAAGCAGTAGGCGTCAGCTTAAATGGACTCTAGAGGATGGTAGAGGACAGGAAGGCCTGGAGGAACATTGTCCATGGGATCACGATGGGTCGGACATGTTAATGTATTAGCAGAGTATTCCTTGTGTTACCAAGGTTGTGCATACAGAAACGTTTTAGATTGAGATCAGTTGTGAATAAGTACTCAGCCACACACAGATACACTAACTTGAATTAAAGTTTACTTTAAGAAATAGCATTTTCCTATAAACAGTCCAAAGTCATACACTTAATAGTCATAATGACAATCCAAGTATTATCCAGTACAAGTACATTTTAGCTATAATACATAACTACAACACAGAGAGAAATGCAGAGCATACATACTCTAGGCCTTGCTCTAATGAGTAGCAGAGACTAAACTCTGAGTAGCAGAGACCAAAGACAAACAGAGAGGGACTCTCATAGAAATAAGCTGTGAACTCTAGCTCCCTCTTGTGGCAGTCTGCAACACCTAAGCTAAACAGACTTATAGCTGTTAAAAGCTAGACATATATTATCTATCCAATCAGTTATGGTCAGAGACCTAACAGAACATGACTTCACAACTAACAACAACAACAACAATGTTAATATAAATAGCAATGGGGACAATGGACATCCTTGTCTTGTGCCTTTTTTTATATTAAAATTCTCGGTTAAGTCCACATTAACTATTAATTTTGCCATTTGCTTACAATATATTGCCTTAATCATTTTTATAAACTTCTCGCCAAAATCCATATATTCTAACTGTTGTATCATAAAGTGCCAATTTACATTGTCAAAGGCTTTCTGTGCATCTAAAAAGATCAGTGCCATTTGTTTTTACGAATGCACTTCATAATATTCCAATGCGTCTAGTATAAATCTTACATTGTTTCTGAATTGTCTTTTTGGAAGGAACCATTTTGATCTGGGTGGATAAATTCATTCAAAAATCTTTTTAATCTCTCTGCCATTATTGATGCAAAAATTTTATAATCTGCATTTAGTAATGATATAGGCCTATAGTTCTTTATCTGTGTCAAGTCTGAGTCTTCTTTTGGAATTAAAGTAATATTAGCATCTATCCAGGTGTTCGGTATCTTAGCTTCCAACAAAACCTCATTGTAAACCTCTAACATGACAAACTCAGCATATCTTATAATTGTTTATATACTTCAGCTATAGTCTATCTCAGTGGTTCCCAAAGTGGGCGGCACTGCCTCCTGGGAGCAGTGGGATGACTTAGGGGGGAGCTAAGAGGCAAGGGTGGTGGCAGGGGGGCGCTAAGAGAGGCCAGGGGGGTGGCAGGTGGTTTGCCATACCGGTAGCGACAGCTGGATGGCCATGCCCCCAAACCGGTCCTGTCCCTGCGCCCCCGCCGCCCATGTACACCCAATCATCTGCTTGCCGCTTTTCCCACCATGTGGCGCTTCTGGCACACACACACTCAGCCTATATAAGTTGTTCCCCTTTGCCACACGGGCACTCGCTTCACCGACACTTTGCCTCGCCTACACCTCACATCGCCAACGCCCTGGTCGCTGCTTGCTCGCCCTGCCCCGCCCAGTCTCTGCTCTGCAGCTTGCCTGCCTGAAGCGCTGTGCCCCTGATCTGCCTGCCAGGTAAGCCTGCGAAGTCGCGGCCTACCTAGCTGCCCCTGCAACCCCCCACTGTCCTAGCCTGTCTTTCCTACTCCATTCCCCATGGCCCTGCCATGCTTGGCGGCCTTCCCGGCAGTTCCCAATGCCCGCTTGCCTTCTGAGGTTGGCGTCCAGCCCGGCCTGGCCAGTGGGTGGGCGGGTGGCCCTTGGAAATGCAGACACTGAGAGTGGCTGCTGCACATGCACCCACCCCATTTATGCAAAGGCAGAACCCCCTATTTGCAGGGCGATCCAAAGAGGGGAGGGGGATGCTGCAGAAAAGGCCGCCTTTCACCTGTGCCAGCTCCATGGCGCTTGTGGCTCCAAAGTATCCCACTGGCTTCTCAACCGGCCACCTGCCTGCTCTCTTTGTGGATGAGCCCAGTCGACCACCGGCACCACTCTGGTAACTCGGTCTGTGGCACCGGGTTGGAAGTCAGTGGGCTGCTTCAGAGCCCCAAGTCCTGCAGAGCTGGCATGGGAGGCACGGGTGGAAGGCGGCCTTTTCTACAGCATCCCCCTCCCCTCTTTAGGGCTCTGCCTTTGCAGAAACGGGGTGGGCGGTTTTACAGAGGATTGGCAGGGGAGATGCGTGGCCCTCTGGGATGGAGAGCGCTGCAAGAGAAGGCATGAAAGAAAGAAAGATGTTAGGAAGCAAAAAAGACAGACAGACAGACAAGAAAGAAAGAAAGAAAGAAAGAAAGAAAGATAGTAGGAAGCAAGAAAGACAGACAGAAAGAAAGGAAAGAAAGAAAGAAAGAAAGATGGTAGGAAGGAAGGAAGACAGACAGAAAGAAAGAAAGGAAAGAAAGAAAAAAGAAAGATGGTAGGAAGGAAGGAAGACAGACAAAGAAAGGAAAGAAAGAAAGATGATAGGAAGGAAGGAAGGAAGGAAGGAAGGAAGGAAGGAAGGAAGGAAGGAAGGAAGGAAGGAAGGAAGAAAGATGGTAGGAAGAAAGAAAGAAAGACAGACAGACAGACAGAAAGAAAGAAAGAAAGAAAGAAAGAAAGAAAGAACGGAAAGAAAGAAAGATGGTAGGAAGGAAGGCAGACAGACAGAAAGAAAGGAAAGAAGGACAGACAGAAAGAAAGAAAGAAAGAAAGAAAGAAAGAAAGATGGTAGGTAGAAAGGAAGGAAGACAGACAGAAAGGAAAGAAAGATAGTAGGAAGGAAGGAAGACAGACAAGAAAAGAAAGGAGGGAGGGAAGGGAAGTGTTGTGGCCAGGTCGAGTCCGGTGCACTTAGCAGCCAATCCTGAGGATTCGGAGGTAGTGGGAGTGCAGTACAGAAGACCGGTGTTCCTGTCACCAGAGACTGAGAGTAAAGAGGATGTAGGGTCAGAGGCTGGCGAACAATTAGAGCCTGATGCATCTCCTGAGATTAGTGACTCAGGAGAAGAGGAGGAGCCTCTTCTTGATGCCAGAGCGCGCAGGTCTTCAAAGAGACATGAGTGGCTAATCAGGAGGAGGCTTCCTCGTGAGTAGTACTGCAGGTCTTGACCACGCCCTGAGGGTATTTAAGGGTCTGTCACGAGGGGCTTCGTTGCAGAGAACAACCCCATTCTGTGTTTCCAGCGTCTTGATCTCGATTTGTGTCTGCGGCTTGGATTCTAGAGCCGAGTTGGTGCAGTGGTTAAATGCAGCACTGCAGGCTACTGCTAGTTCAGCAGTTCAGCTGTTCAAATCTCACCGGCTCAAGGTTGACTCAGCCTTCCATCCTTCCGAGGTGGGTAAAATGAGGACCCAGATTGTTGGGGGCAATATGCTGAACTCTGTAAACCGCTTAGAGAGGGCTGTAAAGCACTATGAAGCGGTATATAAGTCTAAGTGCTATTGCTATTGCTATGGATTCTTAAAGTGAACATTTTTCCTGTGCTAATTGGATTTGGGTTTCCGCCAACCTACATGAGTTGAGATAACAGTATCAGCCTGCTTTCTGGGATCTAGCCAACTACTGAGAAGGCCTTGTGTAAATAACTAATTAATACCTGATATTCTTTTGAAAAGATTTAACTCTTGCTAAGACTTTATTGGAAGTAAAAGGGTATTGTTCCCAATTCATTTCTGTGCATCTTATTTTGGGGTGCATACCTGTGCGGACAGAACAGTTTGTTCTATGCCCACCCAACCACCCTCCCCGGGAACATGGACCAGCTTCGGCAGGAGAATGCTCAACTTCAGCAGCAGGTAGCAGTACTTACAGCCCAGGTGACTCAGCTCCAGGCTCAAATGGCCCCACCGGTTCCCGTTCCTGCTCCGATAAGACGCTGTCCGGTTGCTGTCCCAGATAAGTTTAATGGGGACAAATCCATGTTCCCAGCCTTCTTGGGACAGTGCCAGCTGTTTATGGCCATGCGCCATGAAGCCTTTCCCCATGATAGAGACAAAGTGGGATTTATCATTAGTTTGTTATCTGGCTCAGCAGCTCGATGGGCCACACCATTGTTAACTCATAACAGCCCTCTCCTCCAGAATTATCAGGAGTTTTGTCAACATCTGGGGGAGATGTTCGCGGATCCCATCAAGGCCCAAACGGCCTCTCGGAGATTAAAGGAGTTGAAGCAAGGCCGGAAATCCCTCCGAGAGTACATCAGCGAGTTCCGGTTATTCAGCCAGGACTCGGCCTGGAATGAGTCAGCTCTCCTGGATGCCTTCCAGGATGGCTTATCCGACTGTTTGCAGGACGAGCTGGCCAGGGTAGACATTCCTCCCACCCTGACGGAGATGGTGCGACTGTGTCTGCGGATAGATGGTAGATTGCAGAGCAGAAATTCTTGGCGTGCTGCTCGGACAACTCCCGGCTCTTCTATGGATTGGCAGGCCTCAGCTCTACCACATGTCACCCAGCCCCCTCCTGTGCCTTCAGTCGGCTATCCAGCCTTGAGACCATGTGCAGAGCTGATGGACATTGGGGCAGCCCAGCCTCGATTGTCTGTTGAGGAAAGAAACAGATGCTGGGCAGGGGGGTTATGTTTATATTGTGGGCAGCCGGGACATTTTGCCATTTTGTTCCCCAGGAAAGGTCATGGCACATCGGTCCCTGCTCCTGTGACCCAGACCCAACCCAGCTTGTCGGGAAACCATCAGAGCCCGGTTTAGTGACCATGCTGGGCCGGGCACGTACTACAAAGGAATCGCGGCCTGCGGAAGTAGACTCTGGACCCCCACGGCATTTGATTCTGGACACTCAACTCTTTGTCGATGACCGGGCGGTGGGGGTGCAAGTGCATGCTTTAGTGGATTCAGGAGCGACCACAAACTTTATGGATGAGGCATTCACTCATCTTTGTGGCATTCGCTTGTGCCCTGTGGACCCTCCTATGGTAGTAGAGACAATAGATGGCCGGGTGCTGTTGTCCGGGCCGATCAAGGCCATTTCACAACCAGTGCGATTGTTGATAGAACAGCATGAGGAGGCCATCCAGTTCTACGTCACAGCAGGTCTCCATTTGCCATTGGTGCTAGGTCTGGCAGGGCTGAGGGCCCATGACCCTCGTATAGTGTGGTCCCAGGACTTTATTTCGTTCACTAGCCTGCAGTGCTTGGACCATATACGCCAGACCTGTGCAGGCGCTGGGCAGGGACCCCCCGACGTGATGCTGCCGGAGGACTTATCGGATTTCACCGATGTATTTAGTGAGACAGAGGCGAATCAGTTACCACCGCATCAGTCCTATGATTGTCCGATTGATTTAATCCCAAATGCGCCACTTCCGGGTGGGCGCATCTATTCCATGTCTGAACCTGAGTTGGCGGCATTAAAAGACTTTGTTGATAAGAACTTGGCCCGAGGTTTCATCCGGCCCTCACAGTCACCCCTGTCTGCCCCGGTTCTTTTTGTAAAGGAAAAAATGGGAGACTTGAGCCTCTGTTGCAATTATCAGAAGCGCAATGCCATAACGGTGTGCAACAGATACCCTTTGCCATTCATCCCGGAACTGATGGAGAGGCTTCGGTCAGCGACCATTTTTACCAAGCTGGATCTACAAGGTGCCTACAATCTAGTGCGGATACGGGAGGGTGATGAATGGAAGATGGCGTTTGGTACGCGGTATGGACACTTCAAATATACCATCATGCATTCAGTTTGACCAACGCCCCATTTTATGAATGACATCTTTAGGGACCTGCTGGATCAGTTTGTCATCGTGTATTTGGATGACATTTTGATTTACTCCTCCTCTCGGAGATGCCACAACCAACATCTGTGGCAAGTCTTGCAACGCCTGCGGGAGCATCATCTATTTGCTAAATTGGAGAAATGTCAGTTTTATCAAACTACCATTGAGTTTCTCTGTCACCGCATTTCTCCCCAAGGCATAGCCATGGATCCCGGCAAAGTCGAGGCTCTTAGAATGTGGCAGCTTTTTCGCAAAGTCAAAGATGTCCAGTGTCTCCTCGGATTTGTCAATTATTATAGGACATTCACCCCAGGATTTGCTACCTTGACTGCGCCCCTTACCTGACTACTCCAGAAGAAAGTTGTGTTTCGGTGGTGTGACCCAGAACAACAGGCATTCCGGGCCTTAAAGGTGGCTTTCATGCAGGAGCCCATACTCAAACATCCAGATCCCAACCAACCGTTCGTGGTGGAGGCGGATGCCTCAGATATCGCAGTCGGAGCCGTGTTGTTACAGACCCGAGAGGATGGTGGTCCATTATTCCCATGCGCCTACTACTCTTGGAAACTTAATCCTTCCAAAAGAAACTATACTATCTGGGGGAAAGAACTGCTGGCCATCAAATCCACCTTCGAGTCGTGGCAACATCATTTGGAAGGGGCTCGGCACCAGACCGAGGTCCGTACCGACCACAAGAATTTAGAATTCCTGAAAACGGTGAGAAAATTGAACCAGTGACAGATCTGCTGGTCCTTTTTCTTTGCCCGGTTTCACTTCCGGATTACCTATATCCCAAGTGGCCAGAACCTCCAAGTGGATGCATTATCCCGCAAGCCCGAGTATGCCCGCATGGTGGAACCGTTGCCGCCTCGGATCATTCTCCCTGTTGAGATGCTTGCGGTTGTCCAGATTCCCCTAGATCATCGGGGATGAATTCAGGAGGTGCAGCGGCAAGACAGATTCATAGAGCAGTGGAGGCGGGAGATAGGACTGGAGTCCCCATGGACTTATTCCAAAGACCTGCTCCGTTTCAGAAACAAACTATGTTCCAGCCGGACCGCTCCGAGGGTTGATCCTGAATCAATGCCACGATAACCCCATGGTGGGACACTTTGGACTCTTTAAAACCCTGCACTTAATATCCTGGACATTTTGGTGGCCTCGCCTGAGGCATGACGTTCACGCATACGTCACCTCTTGTGATTGTTGTCGGCAGGCCAAACCAGCCACAGGAGCGCCCCCGGGTTTACTGCAGTCCTTGCCCACACCTGAGAGACCCCGGGGAGCTGTCTCCATGGACTTTTTGACATACTTGCCCCCGTCTGCCAGTTTCACCACGGTGTTTGTGGTCATGGCCATGTTAACCAAAATGGTGCATTTTATCCCCTGTAAAGGACTACCCACAGCACGTGCCACGGCACATATGTTCATTCACCATGTTTTCCGTCTGCATGGTTTACTAGATCGTGTTGTGTCGGACTGAAGGGTGCAGTTCACCGCACACTTTTGGAAGGAGATGATGACAGCGCTCGAGGTCCAGTTTTGACTGTCCTCCTCCCATCATCCGGAAACCAATGGGAGTACGGAGAAAGTCATTGGCATCCTGGAACAATATCTGTGGTGCTTTGTGAATCTGCAGCAGAAGAACTGGGTAGAGTACCTCCCCATCACAGAATTTGCCTTTAATAATTCGCAGCATTCATCCACCCAAACCACTCCGTTTTATGCTAACCTGGGCTACCACCCCCGCTTTTCCCCCTTCACACTCTTGGACTCTCCAGTTCTTGCAGCCGACGAGTTTTTATCAGAGCTCCAGACTGTGCACCAACTGGTGAAACATCAACTCAACCAAGCTAGAGAGGCCTACAAGAGGTTTGTGGACCGCTCCCAATGAGCTGTACCACCTTTGGAGATAGGGGATTGTGTCTGGTTATCCATGAAACATCTCCCCACCAGCCACCCAAGTTGTAAGCTCGATTGTCAATTCCTGGCTCCCTTTCCAATTGAAGCAGTCATCAACCCAGTGGCCTATCGCCTCACTTTGCCCCACATGCTTCATGTGCATTCCGTTTTTCATCGCTCTCTACTTGTCCCCACTTGTCCTGCCTGCCCACTCCGTTCCACTGCACGACCACCATCAGTGCCCAGGGTCCAGACGGCTCCGTCAGAGTTCAAATTCGCCGGCATTCGAGACTCCCGTTGGCTGAAGGGCAGTTTCCAATAACTTGTCAAATGGAAGGATCATGAGCCGGAGGAGTTCTCGTGGGAGGATGCGTCCTCGTTCCATGCCCCTGATTTGGTTTGGGCATTCCATGAGCGCTTTCCATCCAAACCACGTCCCGACCATCAGACCAGGGGGAAGGGCCCTGTGGTGAGGGATAGTGTTGTGGCCAGGTCAAGTCCGGTGCACTTAGCAGCCGATCCCGAGGATTCGGAGGTAGTGGGGGTGCAGTACAGAAGACCGGTGTTCCTGGCACCAGAGACGGAGAGTCAAGAAGATGTCGGGTCAGAGGCTGGCGAACAATTAGAGCCTGATGCATCTCCTGAGATTAGTGACTCAGGAGAAGAGGAGGAGCCTCTTCTTGATGCCAGAGCGCGCAGGTCTTCAAAGAGACATGAGTGGCTAATCAGGAGGAGGCTTCCTCGTGAGTAGTACTACAGGTCTTGACCATGCCCTGAGGGTATTTAAGGGTCTGTCATGAGGGGCTTTGTTGCAGAGAACAATACCATTCTGTGTTTCCAGCGTCTTGATCTCAATTTGTGTCTGCGGCTTGGATTCTAAAAAGTGAACATTTTTCCTGTGCTAATTGGATTTGGGTTTCCGCCAACCTACATGAGTTGAGATAACAATATCAGCCTGCTTTCTGGGACTCTAGCCAACTACTGAGAAGGCCTTGTGTAAATAACTAATTAATACCTGATATTCTTTTGAAACGATTTAACTCTTGCTAAGACTTTATTGGAAGTAAAAGGGTATTGTTCCCAATTCATTTCCGTGCAACTTATTTTGGGGGGCATACCCGTGGGGACAGAACAGGAAGGGAGGGAAGGAAGGAAGGAAGAAAGAAAGACTTATGACCACAATTGAGCCCAAAATTTTGGTTGCTAAGCAAGAGCGTTAAGTGAATTTCACCACATTTTACAAGTTGGCCATGCCCACCCGGTCACCTGACAACCAAGCCATGCCCACCTGAAGGGGGTGGGGGTGGGGGGCAGTGAGGATGAGTTTGTAGCACCAAGGGGGCGGTGGACTGAAAAAGTTTGGGAATTACTGGTCTATCTGGTCCTGGGGTTTTATTATTTTTGTCTCTTTGTTGTCAGCTCCATCATAGTTATTTTTTCATTTAACATATTTTTAATATTTTCAGTCATTTTCGGTAATTTGGCTTTTTCCAGGTATTGCATTATCCTTTCCTCTTGAATTTTTTCTTTGTCATATAATTTTTCGCAGTATTCCTGAATTATTTTCTTTTTAATCATATTTTGGAACCAATTTTCCTTTTTCATCTTGTAATTTGCTTATCGATCTCTCTTCTCTCTCTCTTTTCAATTTGTAGGCTAACCATCTTCCTGGTTTGTTCGCATTTTCAACAAAGTATTGTCTTGCTCTTTTAATTCACTGCAATTCTTCTTTTTCTATTAAATTAAATTTGTGTTTTGTTATTTCCATTTGTTTTTTTAAGGTTTCCTTTTTTGGATCCTTTTGGAGTTCCAATTCCAATTTTTTATATTCTCCTTCTAATGTCTTTTGGTGTTGTTTTTTCTTTCTATTCTTTCTCACTATATAAGTTATCGCTAAACCTCTAATATATGCTTTAGTTGTATCCCATAGGTTTTATAGTGAAATATCTTCTTTTTTGTTTTCTTTTTTTAAAAAATCCATTTCTTTTACTGTTGTTTGCATAAACTCTTTCTCTTTTAACCTACCATATTTTTCGGAGTATAAGACGCACCTTTTTCCCCATAAAAGAGGGTGAAAATCTGGGCGCATCTTATACACCGAATGTAGCCCCGCCCCGCCTCTGAAATGGAACTTTGCAAGGCTAAAGCAACCTCTCAAACCGAGCTTTGCAAGGCTGAAACAGCAGCCTTTAAAACGGACCTTTGCAAGGCTAAAACAATCTCTCAAACCGAGCTTTGCAAGCCTGAAAACAACCTCTCAAACCGAGCTTTGCAAGCCTGAAAAAGCAGCCTCTAAAATGGACCTTTGCAAGGCTAAAACAATCTCTCAAACCAAGCTTTGCAAGCCTGAAAACAACCTCTCAAACCGAGCTTTGCAAGCCTGAAAAAGCAGCCTCTGAAACGGACCTTTGCAAGGCTAAAACAAACTCTCAAACCGAGCTTTGCAAGCCTGGAAACAACCTTTCAAACCGAGCTTTGCAAGGCTGAAAAAGCAGCCTTTCAAACGGAGCTTTGCAAGGCTAATATACCTGTTCCAGGCTGTTTGCTAAGGACGCTAGCCAGATGGATGCTGATAGGCAGAATTTTTTTTCTTATTTTCCTCCCAAAAACTAAGGTGCATCTTATACTCCAGTGCATCTTATACTCCAAAAAATATGGTAGATTAGTTCAGTGTCCATCACCTTTTCTTTTCTCCTTTCCATTTTACTTTTATTGGGTTATGGTCGGCCCATACGTTGGTTTCTATCTCTATCTCTTGCACGTTGGTTCTCAATTCAGGTGAACTCCAAATCTTATCGATTCTGGACCATCACTTGTGCCTTTTTGAATAGAATGTGTATTGATTTCCCCCCAGTTTCATTTCTCTCCATACATCCTACATAGAGATTTCTTCTGCCATTTTAAAAAATGCTTTTCGGAGTATCTTCCTTGCCTTCTCTCCAATCGTGCTACTTCTGTAATCTAGTCTTGCATCTACAATTGAATTAAAATCTCCTACAACACAAATATTTGGAAACAACCTTTCAAACCGAGCTTTGCAAGTTCTTTTCAGTTCTAGTATCTTTTTATGCAGTTTTTGATAGAATTCTTCTTGCTTATTATTTGGCACATATATTGCTATTAGTAGTATCTTTTTTTTGGCTCATTACTATCTCCACCATTAAAATTCTTCCTTCATCATCAGTATAGATTTGTTTAGAATTTATAGTTCCCTTAATATATAAAACTTCCCTCTTTTCTTTTGCTGTGCTGATGAAAAATATTCCTAATTTTGGAGTATTCCAGTAGTTTACTGTGCTGCTTTTTTTAAATATGGGTCTCTTGGAGGCAAATTATATCTCCTTTTATTTTTTGTAATCGTGTACAAAAATCCTTTTTATAGGTGATTTCAATCCATTTATATTTATCAACCACATCTCGCTTTCCCCCTCTGCGAGGGATGCCACCTGTCCCCTTCCTGTCAGGTTTATTGTTTTATATGTCTTGGTAGCGATTTGTGTTTAATTTTCCTTTTATATCTCCCTGACCAAGGGTTGCACCCTCTGTTTCACTTCTCTCTCTCTTTAGAGGCTTGCTTTTACTTTTACAATATCTCTAAGCTCTGCAGGATTGTTTAAGATTTGCTTTATAGACAGACGTTGACACGTTTCTTTAACAAACTAGTAAACAGTTTATTTAAATACAACTTCTCAGTAATTGTCAAGTGGATTTGTTAAAGCCACAACCAACTATTTAATTCTTTCTTTTCTCTTCTTCCCCTCAATAGACTCTTCTTGCTTTCCTGACTAAATCTAAGCAAATCCAATTCTTCTTTGTTTCTAGGCCTATAGAACGGTTTCACCGTTTATCTCTATCTACAGATTACTCAATATATATCAATCAATCTTGTTCCCTGACCCTGGCTCCTGCTTCCCACAGAACTGCCTAAGGCCTATCTTTTCTCTCCTGTCAACTTCCCTCTTGGATAGTCAAACTCAGGCAGAGATTCTCTATAAATCTTCCCTCTTTGGAAGTCACACACAGAGCTCCTCAGCTCTCCACACTAAGCCTTCCCTCCTGGGATTTACCACATAACAGAGCTTCCCTCAGTTCCTCACAGCACTTCTCACTAAATCCTTCCCACATGGAAATTCACACAAAACAGAGAGCTTTCTTCACAGCTCTTCTCACTGAAACTTCCCTCCTTTGGAAGTTACCACGTAACATAACAGAGAGCTCCACATCTCTCTCAGCCAGGCCTTTTATAGTTCCTGGCCCTGCTATCTATGATCCGACTGGCTGTCTCTTATGATGTCATATATCCCCCCTCCCTTCTGGAGCACTGGGATAAACACCTCCCCCTTTCTACTTACCATACATTTTAAAAGCTGTTTGGCTCTATACTTACTTGTTTAAACAGTTCCTTTTAACAACATTTTAACTTTATACAACAACTTACTATTTTACAGTCAGTACCTGTATGTGGGCACCACACCCTCCATCTCTGTTATTTATATATAGGTCTTACAGTATAGTCCTAGTTGTTCTTGTTTGTCTCTGTTCTTGCTCCTTCTCGTTCTGCTTTATTTTTTCTTTTTCTTGTTGTGTTCTCCTCTCCTCTCCTCTCCAGTGGACTCCTCTTGTCCTTGGTATTCTCTCTTCTTATTTCTTGTCCTTCATTTTCAGCAAAGTCATAGAATTCTAACACTTTTATCTATTGAATATTTTTAAAATATATTTATCAGTACTCAACTGGGGGGACAATCTGTATGTATGTTTGGGGGGGTTATGCACATCTTTTTTGTCTTGTCTAGTTTGTGTGTGTGTGTGTGTGTGTTCCTTTTTTGAGTTTGTAATTTTAATCTTCTGAATAAAATTTAAAAAAATTTATTAAAAGGAACATACATTTCTGGTTGAAAATGAGGAACAAGGAAAAAGCTGTGTTTCATATATATAAGAGAAACACTCATTTTATTTTACTCTATCCAACAGGGATGACTACACCTATCATCATCTTACAACACAATTATCACCAACAATCCTAATCCACTGTTGCATATGATAACAGAGGACAAAAGGAAGACAAAAGTCTATCCTGGCATTATTTTTAATGTGGGTTTTTTTGGGGGGTGAGATGCCTCTGAATCTCTAGCAGCATATCCTATTGAATTCAATGAGATTTACTACTAAGTACCCACGACAGTAGCAAATGTTATTCCTATTCATCAATTAAAATTTGCAAAAATCCCACATTTAGGCAAATTAAAACTTGTTCCAGATAAAAAACTCAGTTCTTTCCCATAGTGGCCAACACATTTTAAAATTGCTTTTAAAGATATTTCTACTATGTACCATACATTCCTTTCATTTAAACAGAAAGAAGACTGGAAATAATTATTACGTGCTTTTGAAATCAATCTGACTTCAAATTTAAAAATAAAATGTGGAACCAACTTGGGGAAAGAAAAATTGTAGAAAAAAAATCCATCCATACTGCCACCATTTCCTCTAAAAATTTAAAAAATGTTTCATGGAGTATTTAGGCAAGAAATGATAACATGGCAGGAGCTGCATGCTATTCTGAACAACCCATGCAAGACTTCAGAGCCATGTTTTGACTCCTTTGAAGAAGGCCAGGAGAGAGGAGGCCTGCCTCACCTGCAAGGTGAGCATGGGGATATTTCACAGGCTGGAGACAACAGCATAGAAGACTTTCTTCTTGGACCCCATCAGTTGAAGTTCTTTAACTAATGGTTCCTGCAACATAGGTTCTCTACCTGACACGGTGGGATAGGCCATTGTAATGAGTCAAAGACGGTAAGTAGTCTAGCCCCAGGCCATGTAAATAGTATCTGTAGTGCAAGCTGTCATTAAAGCATGGTCACCTCAAGTCTGCAGTCACTGTAGCACTGAAAATGTGCCAAGTGGAATGGGTAAAAATGGGACTCAGCAATAGCTTACTTACATGTTTCAATCAGAACAGTTAACTATTTTTGAGAGGGCAACTGATGTTGCAGTGAAACATCACAGTGGCTCCGCGAAATCCCCCCGATTTCTTCAAGCCAGGAGGCTCTACAGGACCAAAGTCATTCTGTAGGGGTGACAAAGAGAGAGGGAATGCTTCATTGGTCACGAGGAGAGTGCAGTCTCCCCATTTTGACCCGAAGAAAGCCCCTTTAACCGGCGGAAGAGAGGATGGCCATTATGGCTGAACTGAAGCTGTGACAGCTAAAATGGAAGAGAAGGAAGAAAAGATACTGTAACAGTGTGGCTGATCTGGGTGAGAATCTTCTAATTTTTGTTGTGGAATTTCCCCCAAAACACCCCCTATGGAAAGTGGTACTCAACTGAGGTGGTGCTAGGGTTTTTCCCTGCACCCCAAAGAATAGCGGCAGACCTGGAGATACTGTCAGATCCGGAAAAGAAAGAAAATAAATTGTAGAAAGAAGCAACCTTAAAGATAAAGGATAGACTGGATTGGCTAGTTTTCAGCAATTTAAATTGTTTTAAAATATTGGATTATAGTTTTTGTCAGGACTATGTCTAACCAGATTGGGTTTCCTAATATAAAGGTAAACTGTTAACCCAAGTTTGTAAAATATGACAGTGGTGCTTTAAATGAATCCAGGTTTGTTTGCTAACGAATATAAAGAGAGAGCAAGAGAGCGCATACGCAGCAGGACAGAGAGAAAGAGACTAATTGATGATTGATTGCTCACTGTGTGTGAGGGACTGCTGACTCCTGAATCTATAGCGTACAAGAATTTCAAGGTTTTCTATTGATGTTTGGAAGAACATTATCTACTAGAGATAAGTAAGAGAGCTGAATTTATTGCTTGTTAGCAATAATGTTGAAGACAATCCATTATTGACTCTATTATCAAACCACAACCACACATTCCGCTGCTTAAACCCTGGACTCTGAATTAATTCCTTAACAGTTTTGTTGTCACCTTGATTTGAGGGACTTTGAAAAATTATTAAAAAATACTTTTGGAGACATTTTACTCGTAGCAAAAGCGGAGAAAAAGAGTAAGAGCGACACCTACTGGTCGGGGAAGACATTATAGAGCTGAAAAAAAGTGAAAGAAGTGGTGAAAGTTGTTTTCACTGGGATAGATAAGGTGGAATACACTAAACAACACCTGCAAATTGATTATACTTGGTGTTTGGAGACAGACTGTGAAAACATTCAACTTTTAGAATCTTTGAGGATTACAAATATGCTGGACAGTGTAAGAGTGTGAAACAGTTTGGATTTGTTTTGAAACTAAGTGGAGATTGCTAATGGACTATTTAATGGAGTGATTTTGTGAACTGCTCTAATATTGGCTTTTTTGGTGTGATAGATAATTGGAACATTGGGATTTTGATAGATTACTGACTAATTTTTTAATTCATTAAAATAAGGCAAAATGTTACAACAGGGAAACATGTGAATTACTAAAAGAAATATTATTGATGCTCCAAGGTATGAAGGAAGCGATGACAAGGAACCATAGGGAGATAAAGGAACTGATACATGATATAGTTGTGAGACCAGAAAACTATGAGCAAATGACACTGAATAATGAACAAGAAATGCAGGAAATAGAGGAGAAAATAGAAAGAACAAAGGAAAGGACAGGGGAAGAAAAACAACAAATGATACAAAAAGATAAAAAGGAAGAGATAGTAAAAGCTTATGAAATAGAAAAGGCAAATTACACATTAAGAGATCAAAATATAAAAGAGGATACACAGAAAGACATTCCTGAAGTGAGGAAAGAACCATTGAAGGGCGTATTGAAGGCTCAACAGAGTGAAGAAGCTGTAGAGATAGATGAAATACTTAGATCAAACATGAACGATGTAAGAAGATACAAGATCCCAAGGGAGGAGCATGAGAAATGTGCCAAGAAGTCAATAAGAGTTGAAATACAAAAACAGACAATAGATGAAGGATAGATACAGAATACTTCCTAATACAGGAGTTGTTTTATTAAGAGTTAGTATAGAGGTAGAAACTAGAAATGGAGAAAATATTACTATGTATATTCTTATATAACATTATATAATTATTATGTAGATGTAAAGATTAGAAGTTGAAAGATGACCTTATGTGTTTTATCAATGGTTAGATAATAGAAGCAAAAGTTAGAAACTAAAAGATTAAGAGAATGATTAATCAAACAATAAAATTTTATTAGTATGGAGAAGCAAATATTACTATCAATATATGACTACAATTACAGTTACAATTGTTACTTCATTATTATTAGTACTTCTTAAAAGGTACCCAGTCAACACACTGTTCATGTAGATATTGTTTTTATGTAATTTTAAGAAAAAATTATAAATAAAGTAATAATAATAAAAAAGAACAGTTAACTATTTTCATTAAAACATGCCATCTTTGGTTGGGTGGTTATGACTTTTTAAAATAAAAAATTATCCTTTTTATTTTCAAAGCATTTAAGAATGTGTGGTTAATTTGATGTATCACATAAGATAGATTGATTAGTCACTAAGGGCCCATTTTAACTGATCAGCCTATTTAGGAAATTATTTAGTTTCTGGTGTGTTAGTGCAATAAAGAATTTTAGTACATAGCACCAAGTTCTCTGCTGATATATGTTGTTTCTATCACTATTTATGTCTCAACAGACTAACTAGCAAAATTCATAAAAACAGTATTAACCCCTCAGAAAATAAATTTTTTAGAATTTGTTATAAGCTTAAAAGAAACAAAGACTAATTTTAATTCTTACATTTTTGCATGACACTTTGGGAATTATGATAATAATCAGTAATTTTATTCCATCCTAAATTGTAAAGGATATCTCTTAGAACAAATACTGGTTTGTAGTATATTTTATCCATGATTAATGTTTCAGCACAGCTATAAAATTCTATAATCTAATAGCTTTACATATTATGGTGAAGTATAAGGTTTCTCATGGCACTCAATCACCTCAAGACTCACTTGAATAGATGAGCCCACAAGATAAACAACTCTCTAGTATTAATATTATGCCCTCTGTAACAGGAAAACAAAAGATAGCTTAACCCTTACTGGACAAAATATAATGCAAGTCTAACTGTAAAACTTAAAAGTAGTATTTCATTTCTCGCATTATAATCCTGCACAGTCCAACGGGGACTTGAAGCATCAGTATAATCTAAAACTGTTCTGACAACAGTATGTTTTCATCAACTCTTAAAAAATCCTAGCCATCTGTTCACATTCTGCCATTTTAATTGGATCACCTTACATCATTTTTTACTGTCTAGCTTCTTTAATTTCTTCAACTCTCTAGATTTGGCCTAAGATTTCTAGGAAAGAGGTTGCCCATGAAAACCTTATAATATTAGGATAGCCCTATATTATATGCCTATTGATCAATAAATCCCATAAAATTCAGGGGACCTTAGTTCTATGTAGCACCACAAAACCCAGATTGAACTGTAAATGTGTTTCCTGTTGCAAGCATCATAGATCAGTACCTTGGACAGCTACATCGCTGTGTGGCGTTGGGATTCTCAATATTTGAGACTTTTGAAATGTTGAGAACACATGCAGAATGGCTACTGAAGGATACTTGTTTCATTACAGAATTGAGAGCACAGTTCTAAAGATATCACTGAGCTAATGCCATTCATTAATTTTATTTGCTAAGACTGACGGTCGGAATCATTTGTAGCCAGAAGATAACATAAATATGGAGCTGGAAGCTCTAATGCCTTGCTTTCTAACATACAGTATTAGCTTATGTTGGATTTCTGTATCAACTTTCTATAGGATTTCAGTAAGAAGCCAACATCCGTTCAAAGTACATGGGTTTTTTTGGGGGGGGGAGGTTTAATGACAAAGAGTTATCCAGGACATATCTTGCAGAATCAAAGACTTTGGACATATTATTTGAATGATTTGCCTTAACTTGATTTTAAACATGCACTTGTAAATACAATTAATAAGAACGGAGAAAAAGACACAAGCTGCGCTATTTTAGTCCAGGAGTGGGCAACCTGAGTTTCTTCAGCTTTGATGGACTTCAATTCCCAGCATCCCTCTGCACTGAGCAAATGGACGAGGAAATCCCGATTTCATTCAACCTAGATTGCTTGTCGCCTCCCCGGTTTAATTCTATACAGGTGAAAACTTCTCCAAACTTTTTCGTAATTGTCGTGTAATTCTGTAATAAAATAAAGAGAAAGATCAATTGCTAGTACGCCTGTAGGCAGCAATATGGAAGATAACTCTCCATTCTTTCATTCTTCCAGGACTTTAAAAAAATACGCGTCGGCCTAACCTCAAAATCGTAATCCCACGGAATTCCTCGTGATCTCACGCAGTTTTTTGGGGGGTGGGTGGGGAGGAGGTAAATGAACCAACAGGACGCGTTAGGCGTTACCACATTGCTGCAAGCTAATTTTTAAGAAGTATGCTTAAAACCGTAATCTTTCAACTTGATCCTCCCAGTCTGTCGAATTGTGTCATGCGTGATCCCATATCTGAGTCTTCTCGACGCCAGCTCTCTCTTTAAGTAACTCCCCCTCTTCCCTATGGCCCTCCCCCTTTCTCTCTCTCTCCCGCTCTCTCTTTCTCTCGCTCGCTTGCTCTCTCTCTCTCTGCTACTCGGCCTCGTTTCTCTCCTCCTTCTTCTTACAGTTGTGTTCTTGAATTGCCTGCGCGTCAGGATTCCTTGAACCAGCCACCATGGCTGACATGAAAACGGGCATCTTTGCGAAAAATGTCCAAAAGAGGCTGAACAGGGCACAGGAAAAGGTAAGCGAAGACGCAGCAACTGCTAGACAAAAAGCTGAGTCTGTGCGCTTTGGGATTTCACGGCGTTGGAGAGGAAGCGTAGAAGTGCGAGGGGAAGGGAGGGGACCTTGCAGCAGATCTTTCAGTAAATGCGGGGGACAGAGATCAGCACCCCGCGGATCCATCTGAGAAGAGCTGCACAACCAAGCCGAGCCAGAAGACGTGCAGCGCTGCTACGGCGTTGCAAATGCAAACGCTGACCGCTTTGACCGCGATTTCGGGCAAGGCAGCGGCTGCCGGCGTGGATCAACGTCTGGCTTTCCACAGCTGCGCTGCCGCCCTCGCCCGATCCGCTTTCTCTAGACTGGTTTGCACAGAGGGCATTATCTGTATGAATTGGAGCTCTACAAGACGGGTGGAAGGCCGGTAGGGCGAGCGAGGACCAGTGTCTGAATTAATCAGAAAGACAAGGGTATTTTAAGTGCTGTATCGAATCCCTCCCCGCGGGAAACTAAAATAAACATTCAAGGCCGTCTGACCTTTGTTGCCCCATTTGCCTCAATGCCTTGTAGGGCAGTTAAAGGTGGCGTTGTTTGTCCTTCCTCAAAAAATAAAAAATAAATAAATAAAATCAGAGGAATCGCCGTGTACCATCAAAACCACGGTCCCTGCTCGTGTACAGAACAGCGCTCTTTGGGAAAATGGTTGAATTTGGACTCAGTGGGCTGGGGAGCTGCGGCATAGAAATACAGGCGTGGACTTGATGCCTTGCTCGCTTGTGTGCCAGAAGTGCGCCCTGTATTCGTGACCGGAGCATAAATAAATCTTGGTAAAGAGATGGTGGACCACGGAAAGATGCCTCCCTCCCCAAGGAACTTTTAGTTAATACCTCGTCTATAATTACCTTGATGTTTTCTCCCTCCCTCTTCTGTTGGCAAGCTGCCCTCATCAATGGTGTTATATAATATCTCTTGGCCCATTGAATAATTACCATCTTCATGAAGCCCTTTTAATCAGAGGAAGGATGTAGGGCAGAGTTAGATTCAGACTGCCTTATACCTGTTCTTCTGTCATTAACCCAATAATGGGTCTTCTGTGATTAAACCAATAATGGGTCTATTATTTCCTATCACAGAAAATCAAACAGTTGCAGGTGATGTGCTGTTTTGCCTGGCCCAAGGGTTTTGCTTTTGGGGTTAGCTTGCTTAGAGTAAAAAATTGTTTGCCAAGAGATAGTGGCTCCAGATTTTTGCAGCTTCTTGGCTAATGAAAGAACCTGTATAATCTGTGAGCTGTTTGTGTGCTCCATACAAAACACTGGGGTTTTGATTCTTTTCATTGAATAATAAGGCCCCTAGAGATGTATGACTTCACTACTTTCTGGAGATAGTGTTGCTAATACCATCTATTTTTTAATTTGGGAAAGACATTGGGCCCCTCAGTCTTATACTTCCCACTTCCCTTTTCCAGCATTCTGGTGCTTTGTTAATACTGCAGCTGCTATCAAAGAATCATAAGCCTCTTGGTAACCTGCAGCTTGGAAGGAGGATTGGAACTATAGTTCTCTCTGCATAAATAAAGATTTGGTTCTCCCTAAGCCCCATCTTTATGTGCCCATTTCACTAGACTATAAGAGGATTGTGTTTCTTTTAATAACTGCCCAAGCTTAGTGTAAAGTTATTTGATCTCCTGGCTGCATTCATTTGAAAACTAAAGCAGCATTGATCAGAGTGGCCTTCTCCAAATGGCTTCTGTCACTAATCCACAATGGCCACCAAATACCCCCTATTCCAGTGTTTTATCAAAAACTCTTGCCAGGTTTTTATTCAAGATTCAGAGTTCTGGCTGTTTAAAATATATTAAAAGGAAACAAAATCCACATTACTCAGATTCCTGATGATTTGCAGCTGAATCTGGAGGTCAGTTCTAATTCTTAGGAAGGAAGGCCCAATAGAGACAAATAAGAGATTATACAAATGGCGTGGAAGATTCTGGTAGCAACATGAGATGGAAGAATGGGTGGGCTTTGGGCTTAAATTCAGGGAAATCAACTTTTCGTGTCTTGCCATATTTAAAAGCAGTGCTTTTTCTCTTAGTAAGACAGGATAGTTTTTTGTAGGTCTGAATTAAATTGCTCAGGTATGTGGTGACTGAATAACTGCAGAGTTATTGGAATACATTTTGAAATCTGTCAAATATAAATCTTTTTAAAAATATGCTTGTTTAAAAGTTATCAAACTCCACAAAATGAGAGTGTTAAAATCCTCTCCTTGCCTCACAGTTGTTTCCAAGACTGTTAAGATTAATCTTCAAATAGTTTGTTTGAATTCTAATGTGTGGGCTCCACAATGTAATTCTTTTCAACTCTAAACTCTTAAATATTAATATATAGTTAATGCTGATTATTTCATATTGGATCTTCAATTTGATTTAGGTACAGATGCTCCATAAACAAGGAAAATCAAGCCACCATCCACATATATTCTAGATTGGCTATGTGAACACTTGGTTACTTTAATCACATAGGCCTCCACATTCAATTATTGACATCTTTAGAGAAGGCTGGAGGGCTGCTGCCAGTAAATAAATAAACAAATATAAACATCCCTTAATTCAATTCAAATGATAGTTGGTTGGATCCAAGATCTATGGAAATCAATGGGAAATTAGTGTTACATTGTTTTCACTGATCTATTAATAGCAAACTTAAGTCAGAATGTAATTTCATAGATTAACAGAGTTGGAAGGGACCTTATAGGTCATCTAGTCCAATCCCCCGCCCAAGCAGGAGACCCTACACCATTTCTGACAGATGGCAATCCAGTCTCTTCTTGAAAGCCTCCAGTGATGAAGCTGCCATATCTTCTGAAGGCAACTTCTGTTCCATGGGTTGATTGTTCTCACTTCAGAAACTTTCTCCTTATTTCCAGGTTGAATCTCTCCTTATTCAGTTTCCATCCATTATTCCTTGTCTGGTTTGGGTGCTTTGGAAAATAGCTTGACCCCCTCCTCTCTATGGCAGCCCCTCAAATATTGGAAGACTGCTAACATGTCCCCCTGGTCCTTCTCTTCACTAGAACAGCCATGCCCAGTTCCTGCAACCATTCATTTATGACCCCTGAGCTAAAGAGAGGCTGCCTTGATAGCTCTTCCCTTCAGATGAGACTGAGAGGCTGTTCCCTGCACAGGAGCTCATTAAAAAAGGGCATGCTGCATTTCATGGGAATTAAAGGGAGTGGTCCACCCCCTGGCTTCCATCCAGGTTGGATAATTACAATTTGCCCCCCCCCCTTGCTGGTCGCTCAGCTGCTCTAATTGGCAGCTGGGACACCGGCTGTGTTTCTAAACCCTTTGCCAGATGGAGAAGATGCCCTGTTTGTGCACAGACGAACTCGGCCCTTGGTTGTGGTGTGTGTGTCTGGGGAGTGCGAAGGAGGAATTCCAAAAGGAACTTGATGAGCTTAGGTAGATGTCTGGGTGGCTCGGAAGAGCCTAAGTGGGATCTCTCCCTCATAATCCATCTGACCGGCTGTAATCCATCTGCAGGATTAACCTGCCTCCGCACTTAGGGCAGCAACAGAAAAATGCGTTGACGATGTACCTACAATTTTTATATTTCTTCGTTAGAAGTACAAGTACAACAGTTCATTTAATGACTGTTTGAAATTATAACGGCAGTGAAAAAAGGGACTTACCGTATTTTTCGGAGTATAAGACGCACCGAAGTTTTGGGGGAGGAAAACAAGGGAAAAAGGCCTCTGCCTCCAAGCAATTTGGCAAACAGCAAACAGCAAACAGCACAGATGATATACATTGTTTGCTGTGTATTTCTGTGCATGTGTGCCTGACTCATAGAAATAGCAAAGAATTGGAGAAATGTACATTATGCCAGAAAGTTTTCTTAAATGTAGTCACACTAACTCTTCCCAATTATTTAAATAGATCTACTCCAAGGTAACTAAACTCTAATACTAAACAGGATACTGTTACATTTCATACTATACTTGTACAGAGCTGTTAAAATTAATTAAAATTTCTGGAAGTATACATTATTCTCTATTATTTAAAAGAAGATACAATAGCACTGGGCCTCTTCAGAGCAAGCATTTGTTTTAAAAAGCTTCTTTATTTTGTTAAGTTGTCTAGATTTACAGGGATCTCCAACCTTGGCAACTTTAAGACTTGTGGACTTCAACTCCCAGAATTCCACAGCCAGCAAAGCTAACAAAGCTGGCTGTTGAATCCTGGGAGTTGAAGTCCACAAGTCTTAAAGTTGCCAAAGTTGGAGATCCCTGGCTCTAGAACAATAATAAAGCAGTCTTTAAAAAGTAAGTCTAATAATTTGAACATTCTACAGACATTTAGTTATTCACTTACCCCCTTCCATCCAGTTCAGCAAAAAATAAAAATATGCGTGTCTCTGCCAGCTAATTGCCTCTTTGTAGTTAGTTTCACTTTCATTTTCCCAAGTGGCAAACCTAATCAGCTATAGATCGGTAAACTCCTACTGACTTGCTTTGCAAGCTCTTCCCTCTTTCCTGCAAGCAGGTAAATTGCTGGAAGACAGAGGCCAAAGGGTGGGGGTGGCTGGCTGGGTGGGGCTGCATTCGGTGTATAAGACGCACCCAAGTTTTCACCCTCTTTTTGGGGGTAAAAAGGTGCGTCTTATACTCCGAAAAATACAGTATGTCCATTTTTCACACTTACGACCACTGCAGCATCCCCATGTCACGTGATCCAAAATTCAAACTCTTGGCAACTGACTCATATTTATGACAGTCGCAGTGTCCCGGGGTCACGTGATCCCCCTTTGCGACCTTCTGACAAGTGAAGTCAATGGGGAAGCCAGATTCACTTAACAACCGGGTTAGTAACTTAACAATTGCAGTGATTCACTTAACTATGGCAAGAAAAGCCCTAGTCCTTCTCCTCCCCCCCTCCTCCTCCTCCAAACCCCACTCCCTTTTTCCACTGAGGATGTTACCTAGTTGAGTCATGAAACATCTTATTTGCTGGTTTCATAGACCAAGCTAAGCCAGTCATGATTTGTTGACTGAACTGTAACTGTAACTGTAGTTCCCACATAATGCTAATTGTGATATTCTAGCTTTAAAACCAAACAAACCACATTATGGCTGTGTGTACAGGTGGGCATGTGTGCATATGTTGTTATGAGTAAGATATCCAGAAATTAAGTAATTGATAGAGCTTGTTTAGGATTTGTTTTGTAACTCTTTTTTTGTTGAGTGGTTGAATTTCCAACTTGTTTATTCATTTTCTATTTGGTTATCTTTTGTTCTGTTTTGCTATATTGTGAGTTGCCCAGAGTCCTTTGAGAATCTGGCAATGCCTAAATTGGGAAAAAAGAGATGAGTGGCTTAATATAGGATGGGATGGGTTGGGATAGGAAGGAACAGGACCTTGGAGGTCTTCTATTTCAACCCCCTGCTCAAGCAGAAGAACCTGTACCATTTCAGACAAGTGACTGTATAGTCTCTTCTTAAAAATCTCCATTGATGGAGTGCCCACGAATGAGTTAGACAGGTTTATTTTGGGAAAGAGGAATCAAGAGAAGAAATTATTGCAATCTTCAAAGATCTGTAAAACTATTATGTAGAAAGTGGAATAGATTGTTCTCCATTTCACCCAAAAAACAGGTGGTCATTGATTGAAACCAGATTTTGGTTAAATGTTTAGCTCATTCCTAATAGCAAACATTGAGATACAAACAGCCTGCCTGAGAAGATGATGAGCTCTTCTTGAGATGTTTAAGCATTCAACTTAATGAGATGCTGAAGCTGCACCCAGTGCCCAGATACTACATTGGCTGAGAGTTAAGCCAGATAAACAGCACAATCAGTTCCAAATCAATGATGTATTTATGTTTATAAAGTAGAGTTTAATGTTTTAAGGTGGCATAAAAAAACCAATCAGATCCAAACAAAGTATTAACATTTCCCCTTATTTAAAAAAAGAAAAGAAAACCTAGACCAGTAAACTCTTTGAAGAGGAGAAAGCTAGAGCACTAGAAAATCAGATCAAATGCAGACAGATTCCCCCTGCCTCCCCTTTAGCTGGAAATTATTATTTTACAAAAGCATGTGAAGAGATTGGAAAACATTAATTTTTTTAGCACTTTTCTTTACATTAAAAGGCCATCCACCCCTTTATACCATGAATCCAGTATTTCTATGTTAAAGACTTTCCTTTCAAAAGCATCAAATGCCAAGTCTAAAAGGCCCTGCCAACGCTCCTTTTCCTATACTTGTAAACAGACATAAGGTGTCATTCTGCCTGTTTTTAATATTCATCCATGAGTGGCATAACTCATATAGCTTGAAATGATACCGTCCGCATCATCAACATTAGAATTAGGGTATGCAGACGTATAAACAATCTTAGAAAAAGAAATTTTTGAAAAAGAAAAATGCCATGATGTGTTGATGACATACCTGCTTTCCAAAACAACTGGTGGGGAAAAGGAATGGAATAGAATATCCTTGAACAGGGTGGGATTGCTTCACTGGACAACAATAAGAGCATTCCCATGCTGCAACCTTGAATGGTTATATAGTTTTATAATATATAATATAGTTTACTGTCATCATTTCCAGTTGTTTCATCTGGCAGGTAAGAAGGGAACAATGGTATTTACCGTATTGTTCGGAGTATAAGACGCACCGGAATATAAGACGCACCTTAGTTTTGGGGGAGGAAAACAAGGAAAAAAATGTTTTCTATGCAAAGCCCATTAAAAGTCATCTACTTACAGTGGACAGAAGTAAAACAAGCCCAAAAGTGATAAGCAAAAGGAATTTCAGCAGGTATATCCTGCTTATCATCTGGTCATCCCACATAAAAGTCATTCAAACAAGCAAAAGATTTATTTAGGATATCTTTTTCAATAAATTATGCCCAGAGATAACAAGTATGACAGGGATCTTGACAGACAAGGAAAGGAGAACTTTCCTATGGTACTTTTTTTCACTAAAAGGAACTTCATTCTGATTAAAACTGCCATAAACATGTTGCTATTTAGATATTTAGTTGTCTAGATCTTAAAATTATCAGACACTGCAGTGGCTGCTAAAAGAAAATACTATAAGTAGATTTGCAAATGTTGGAGAGAAGAGTTATAAACATCCATACTATGTTTTCTTCTTTAAAAAAAGGGGAAATACTTCTGAGGAATATTTATGCTTCTTTCCAGTACACTAAAGCAGATATAGGAATAATAATAATCAATAAATAAGATTGAGAAGTAGTACTCTGCTATTTAAAAGAAGATACAAAAGCACTGGGCCTCTTCAGATCAAGCATTTATTTTAAAAAGCTTCTTCATTTTGTTGTCTAGAACAATAATAAAGCAGTCTTTAAAAATAAGTCTAATAATTTAAACATTCTACAGACATTTATAGTTATTCACTTACCCCTTTGCCTCCAGTTCAGCAGAAAATAGAAATCTGCCTGTCTCTCCCACCTATCTGTCTCTTTGCAGCCTAGTTTCAGTTTCACTTTAGCTAGCACTGGCCATGCAGCCTCTCTCAGCTGTGTGTCGGGAGGCTGATAATGACCAGTTTATGCTAATCGGGCTCTGGCTGTTTGCTACAAAGGTAAATTGATGGGAAGCAGAGGCCAAAAGGTGGGGGTGGCTGGGTGAGTGGGGCTACATTCGATGTATAAGACGCACCCAAGTTTTCACCCTCTTTTGGGGGGTAAAAAGGTGCGTCTTATACTCTGAAAAATACGGTATATACTCCCTTATCTTGTATTTGTGTGTCTGTGCCTTTGAGGCAGGGTGGATACTGACAATTACGTGGAATAGTGCCTGCTGTTTTCTTGGCAAGATTTCAGAAGTGGTTGCCCTTGCCGCCACCTTCTTAGGGCTGAGAGACATTATCTGGCCCAAGATAACCCAGCTGTTATACTTAAGATGGGTCTAGAACTCATAGTCTCCTAGCTTTTAGCCTGATGCCTTAACTAGAACCCAAACTAATTTAATTCATTCTTTGCATCTTTACACAAAAGGAAAATAGCCTATCAAAAGACAGATTAGGGATACAAATCAAGATAGGCAAGAAAAGATAACATCTATATTTCAGATGAGTTCAAATTTCCATGACCAGATGGATTACATCCCAGGGTTCTGAAGGAGCTGGCAGATGTGATCTCTGAACCATTGAACCACATTTTTCAAAGATCCTGGAGCATTGGGGAACTACTAGAGGACTGGAAAACACTGATGTAGTTCAGATCTTCAAAAAGGGGAAAAAAATGGGTCCAGCAAATTATAGACCAATCAGCTTGACATCAATTCCTGTGAAGATCCTGAAAAAAATAATCAAGCAACGAATCTGTGAACACCTAGAAACAAGCTAAACTAAGCTAACATGCTTTTTGTCAAAAGCAGATCATAGCAGACAAACATTGCTGCATTATTTAACAAAGTGATACTTTGTTAAAGTGAATACTATGGAAATACTATGGACATTGTTTACTTAGACATCAGTCAATTGATAAAATAGACCACAATCTACTTCTTGGTAAGATATAAAAATGTGTGATAGACAGTAGCACCACCAGATGGCTGACCATACTCCTCATCTAGTTCTCAATGGAACTACATCTTAATGAAGGTTAAGTATGCAATGTGGTACCTCAAACTTCTGTCTTAGGCCCAGTACTCCAATATCTCCATAAATGATTTAGATGAGAGGATAGAAGGGATGCTCATCAAATTTGCAGACAACATCAAGTTGTGGGGAATAGCCAATACGTTAGAAAATAGACTCAAGTTACAGTAGTATTTTGACAGACTTGAACACTGGGACCTATCCAACAAAATGCAATTCAGTGGTGAGAAAAGTAAGGACTTACACTTAAGCAAGAAAAATCAAATTCACAGGTATAAAATAGTTAGCACCTTCTTCAATAGAAACTGACAGTAACTGTGAGAGGGATTTACCATAAGTGTCCTAGTGAACAATCACTTTAAGTATGAACCAGCAGCATGCTGCTAATTCCAAAAAAGCCAATGCAGTCCTAGGCTGCATCCACAGAGTGATAGTATCAAGATCACGTGAAGTGTTAGTACCACTTTATACTGCCTTGGTAAGACTATACTTGAAGATTGCATCCAGTTTTGGTCACCATGATACCAAAAAAAAATGTTGAGACTCTTGAAATAATGCATTGATGAGCAACAAACATGATTAGGAGACTGGAGACTAAATTGATGAATGATTGTGCGAACTAGTTATGTCAAGTCTAACAAAGGAAGGACTAGGGCTTACACAATAGCAGTCTTCCAATATATTTGTGAGCTGTCTCAGAGAAGAGAGGGTTCAACCTATTCTTCAAAGCATCTGAGGGCATTACAAGAAGTAACGAAGATTATCAAAGAGAGATTCAACCTGGAACTAAAGACAAATTTCCTGACAGATCAATTTATCAGTGGAATGGCTTTCCTCCAAAGTTGTGGGTGCCCCATCACTGGACATTTAAAAAAAAAAAGCTTGGAGAGCCATTTGTCCAAAATAGTATAGGATGTCCTCCTGGAGCAGTAGGATGGATTTGAAGACTCCAAAGTCCCTTCCCAACTCTGTTATTCTGTATTCTATTCTTTAGGGCAAGTAAAAGGAGCCAATGCACAGGTTTCCCTGCTAATATAGGAAGGAGGAACTGCACCTAAAATACACATTGCCCAACCCCCTTAAAGATTTTGCTCAATTCTAGGAAGATTTAAAGTGTGTTTGGATGAATTGATTACCGTATTTTTCGGAGTATAAGATGCACCTTTTTTCTCCCAAAAAAGGGGTCAAAAAGTGGGTGCGTCTTATACTCCGAATGTAGCCCCCACCCACCTGCCAGCCGCCACTCAGCCTGGGGAGGAAAGCGTTTTCAGGCGGCAGCGCTGCAATCCCCTCCCCGATTTCAAAAACAGAGTGTGTGGAGACCAAAAAAGAGCATCGCGTTTCAGGCGGCGGGCAGCACCGGTTGCACACCCCGTTTTTGGAATGGGGAAGGAAGTGTTTTCAGGCTGCAGCGCCGGCCGGAACCACCCACCGCCTGAAACGCAATGTTCTTTTTTTGCCTCCGCAAAAAAACTTTTCTCCCCATTCCAAAAACAGGGCATGTGGAGGCAAAAAAAGAGCATTGCGTTTCAGGCATTTTTGGCCGGTTCCAGCCATTGCTGGCCACCGCTGCCGTTGCTGGCCGGAGCTGCAGCCGCTGTTGCTGGGAACCACCGGAGCCCCAGCTGCTGTTGCAGCCCACGCCCCCACCGCCGTTGCAGCCTCCGCCCCTGCCGCAGGACCTGCCGCCGCAGCCGCCCCCGTTGCAGCCCCCGCCCCCGCTGCAGGAGCCGACGCCAATGCCTATGCAGCCGCCCCCATTGCAGCCCCCCCGCTGCAGGACCCAATGCCGACGCAGCCCCGCTGCCGCCGATACTCGCCACCGCTGATACTTGCTGCCGCCGGAACCACCGCTGCTGCTGCCCGAAGCGAGCAGCTTGACAGGTTTGAAGACCAACTTCCAAGTTTAAAGAGCCCTGGGTTAGAGGTGCAAGGGTCTTCAAACTTACCAAGTTTAAGACTAGAGGACTTCAACTCCCAGAATTCCTCCTCCAGTCATGCTAGCTCAGGAATGACTGGAGGAGGAATTCTGGGAGTTGAAGTCCACAAGTCTTAAACTTGACAAGTTTGAAGACCCTTGCCACCCCTAACCCCTAACCCAGGGCTCTTCAAACTTGGCAACTTTAAGACTAGTGGACCAACTCCCAGAATTCCTCCTCCAGTCATGCTAGCTCAGGAATGACTGGAGGAGGAATTCTGGGCATTGAAGTCCACAAGTCTTAAACTTGACAAGTTTGAAGACCCTTGCCACCCCTAACCCAGGGCTCTTCAAACTTGGCAACTTTAAGACTTGTGGACTTTAACTCCCATTCCTGAGTTAGGATGACTGGAGGAGGAATTCTGGGAGTTGAAGTCCACAAGTCTTAAACTTGCCAAGTTTGAAGACCCTTGCCATCCTAAGCCAGGGCTCTTCAAACTTGGCAACTTTAAGACTTGTGGACTTTAACCCCCATTCCTGAGCTAGCATGACTGGAGGAGGAATTCTGGGAGTTGAAGTCCACAAGTCTTAAACTTGCCAAGTTTGAAGTTTAGGGTGGGGGCGTGTGCATATGAATATATGAATATGGTTCTGCATTGTTATAAAGGAAACATTATTGTTCATTCTTGCAGAAAAATGTCAAAGCCAAAATGTGTAAAAAGTGTACATGGTTGTAAAAAGTATACATGGTTGTAAAAAGTATTCTGCTATACTGGTATTTTATTAAATAATATATTACTACACCATTTGGTTCAGAATACTTTTTTCCTTGTTTTCCTCCTCTAAAATCTAGGTGCGTCTTATACTCCGCTGCGTCTTATACTCCGAAAAATACGGTATATTTTGGCAATATGAGCATTCCTAAATGGATATGAGTAAAGCAGAGTATACTTTATGAAGAAATTGGCCCAATTGAAATAAATTATGTGAAGAAAAGGTACAAAATGGTTTCATTCTCATGGTTAGTAAACCTGATCGGTATGCTATATCCATCTGTTACATATAGATTAGTCCTACCTGTATTGGTCCTGCATTAAGCTTGATTATTTAAGGAACTACTGAAACAAATGCTTAATTTCTAAAAACATTCTATATTGCAATTATATATAGGTGTACATCTGTTGCCTACTAATGTAATATTAGATATAAAACTTTATGTAAATGCAGCATAGTTCTAATATACCAGCTTAAAAGTCCTCAGGGAGTAGGGCGGCATAGAAGAGCATCTAAATAAAATAAATAATAAATAAAAATAAATAAGTAAGCTCCTTTTCTTTATTTATGTGCTGCATTTACATAAAGTTATATCCAAAGTTGTGCACAGCAGTCATGATACAGAACAACAATCTAGACTAAATATTAAAGGTGGAATCCAAATTAAATTAGAGGGATTTATTTCTAGTTCAGATCTATGGAATGTAAATCTAGTTATTACTAAATGATATCATGGATTTTATATTAAACACATAAATACCAAAAACTGATAGATACTTTTCCGTTCCCATCTTGTAGCTTTATTACTTTAGAAAGATTGTCCACCACATGTCCAGCACATATATTGGTCTTCAATTCCAGGTTCCCAATTAGCGGGGTTTTCTCCAGATTCAGACTACAGCAGAAGGAGTTGTCAGGGAATCCAGTTTGAACCTATTTAAGATTTTATTTATTCATGGGCTATGATAAAGTAATAACAAAGTGCCTAAGGTTTCTTCCCATGCCCCCTAAAATTGAGATAGAAATATCAGGAATGATAGTTTCTTTAGAGGACATTAACCCTGCAGTATTTCAGCTAGTAAAGGGTTTCACTGTAATAAATCTGTAAATATTCCTTGTGATTTTCTTTTAAGACAGAGATAGCAAGATGGAAAGGACAGAATCTAATTTTCAAATTCTCTGGCAAAGAGTTATAAAAGAAGTTATACTGAACTAATGCAGAAAAAGTAATCTTACCATTTTTTTAAAAAAATGCAAATATTGTTAAGCTATCACTGCTTGTTGTATAATCTATCAGTGATAGATTATAATCTATCTATATAGATTATAAAATGAGAAATCATTTTTGCAAAATAAGAAAATCTAATTATCCTCTGAATAACCTGTAAATCTCTCTGAAGGAATTCAAAGCTCCCTGAAATATTTGATACAGTTTGAGTTAAATCTTTTAATCAAATAATTCATTCAGAATTGTATATACATTTATCAGACAGTTAATGTGAGATATTAAGCATTGTTAATGTGAGATTCATACTTGCAACCTAAGTTGCAAAGCAATACTAAAAATAGAACAAAGGTAGAAAACATATTTTTATGTAAGATTGTAGGCAGCACAGATGGCTACATCCCAAAATATAAAAAACTGAAAAATAGCTCTGCATTTTTTTAAAACAAAGCCAGTATCATGGCACTATTAAATATTTGTTCTGACACAAATTATATCACATATCACATTTTATGGTTCTCAAATATTAGGAAATGTAACAGTATTAGAATGTATGTATTTGATGGTCACTGGGAATATTCAGTGTTAGGGCTGTATGTTAGAAATGGCTAGCTCAAAAGATTAGATTAGATAAGAATTCTTTATTGGCCAAGTGTGATTAGACACACAAAGAATTTGTCTTTGGTGCATATGCTCTCAGTGTACATAAAAAGAAAAGATACATTCATCAAGAATCATAAGGTTCAACACTTAATGATAGTCATAGGGTACAAATAAGCAATCAAATCATACTAGGAAACAATATAAATCGTAAGGATACAAGCAACAAGTTACAGTCATACAATCATAAGTGGGAGGAGATGGGTGATAGGAACGATGAGAAGATTAATAGTAATAGTAATGCAGACTTAATGAATAGCTTGACAATGTTGAGGGAATTATTTGTTTAGCAGAGTGATGGCGTTCGGGAAAAAACTGTTCTTGTGTATAGTTGTTCTGGTGTGCAGTGCTCTATAGCGTCGTTATGAGGGTAGGAGTTGAAACATTCTCCATACTGAGTGGAGCTAGCCTCCAAGAATGGGTTAAACCAGCCCTCTAGCCAATCAGGGCCGAGTCTAAAAAGCATAAATATGACCCCTCTGCCTTAGCACCCCCTCTTTTTATCTCGGTCCTTAGCCATAGGGGCACGTATGTTTCCCATTCTTGAAAGCTAGATCCTTGAGGAGTTTCTCCAGTCATCTGATTCTACTCTCAAATCTATCCGTGAGTTTTTTACTGATTATTGCCTCCCCAAGTGACAACGCGCCTTGGGTCGAGGGCGGCTACGGGCACTTGCCCAGCCGCGTAAGGCACCTCCAGCCGACGGCCTGAACTTTTAATAGTGCCCTATCCCGGCTGTGGCAGGTTGCCAGCACTAATCATATAGACCAGAATTCTTGTTTTGGACTGCTCGAAAAAGGGAGAGAGGCTCACGATTCTGACATCAAAGGAAAAAAGCCGCAGAAGCTTCGCGCTTGAGTGGCCAATGTTCCTCTCCCTTCTGGCTGGAGCCCATGCTCCGAGAGCCAACTTGGCACTAAAGTTTTCTGTTTGAGGGTCGAAATTGAGATCGAGCCAGACTCACCAAAATGAGCAGCCTCGTCGGGCCGGCCTTGCGCTTGGCGCGAAAAGCCATTAGCCACCTCAGCAACCTTACAACGTCATCACGGTGGCTGTTTTCAACAGCCGAATACCAGAGTCCTGATTGGCTGGCCCCTTGATTGACAACTCGGAGACCACGTGAGCGGCTTCGCCTAGCAGGCTTGTCGGGAGAGTTCCCTTGCATCGGCCGATTGCAGTGATGATTGCCCCAGGTGGTGCAGACCGAAGGCTACCTATTGCAGCATGGCTGAAAAAGCTCATAGACAGGGGAAGGCCAAGGCTAAGGCCAACAAGCCAGGGCCCCAGGACAATCCCATTAGAGGGGACTCGATTCCTCCCCCAGCTCTTCAGCCATCAGGGACAGATCCCTCGTGGCTATGCCCCCACCCACTAGGCCAGGGCATAAAGCCTCGCAGTCAGGGGACAGCCACAATGCCTCTTCCAAGGCCAAACATGGGTCTGATACCTCAACACTGAGTTCCAATGCAGCTAGGGGGCCAGCATCCAGGGCACCAGGCAGCTTGCCATTGGTTCATCAGGCCCAACGATCAACTCCCACTCCATCCTGTGACAATGTTTCCCTTGACAACTTGAATGTCCGGATGCCTGAAGGGGACATTTGGGGGGCCTCGGGAGACAGCGGGGACCCACAGGACAGAGGTGATTCGCACAGAAGTGCTAGAGATCCCCTGGAGGATCCTGTTATTCAGAACAGGATCGATGCGGCCATTCGCAAGGGCATTGAGGCTGGCATCAAGGCTATGGCTGGGTCCCCCCACTCTCAACCAGCTCACAGCTCTTCCTGGCCCCCTAGTGACCACCAGGCGGTCCTGCAGGCCTACCACATGGAGCTTGAGGACGCAGATTATTCACCCCTGTGGTCCCCCGATGCTATGGAGGACCCTGAGGAAGGTCAACTGGAGGAAGGGAGAGGATCAGTTCGACCCTCAGTTGTCAGAGGATGAAGATCTGGCTTCTGAGCCACCTTTGTCCACAGCTCTTTTCCAGCCCAGCCTATTCAGGTCGCTGCTCCATAAGGCCAGGGCCACAGTGAACTTGCCCTCCACGCAAGCAGACCCCCAGGGGACTAGTGCCCATGTGGATCCCATCTTTGGGGAGCCCACCACATAACAAGCCAAAGTGATTCCAGCTCCCAATTTGTTTGTGGAGGCAATAACCATGGCAGTCTCCAGCTGCAAGGCAGCTCCCGAATACTATTGATAAACGGTACTTCAATGTGGCCACTCAGTTGGCCCAACATTTACCTGTGCCACCGGTTGCAGGGCCATTCTGGCCCTATATTCTGACACCCCGATGCCCGGAGATTCAGACGACTTCCTCGGGCTGGAGGACCATCGCACGGAATCTGTCCTGCAGCGCTCCCACCAGGCAGCCGCCTGGGCGGTGAGGGTGTCTACAACAGCTTTCTTTTTCTGTCGGACTTCGCTGAAGTGGCTTCACGTCCTTCAAGCCCACATCCCAGCGGCGGACATCCGGGCGCACCAGGACCTCAATAAGCTCCTGGCTGCAGCACAGTTTACATCGGATGCCACCCTACAGGCAGCCCGGTTTGCAGCCTGAGCGATGGGGTCAGCAGTGGTTGCCCGGCGGATGCATTGGCTCCACAGCTGGCGGGCCGATCTCCACCATAAATGGAAACTGGCGGCTGCGCCCATCGCTGGTCTGGTGGCTGCGCCCATCGCCCATCGCTCTTTGGGCTGGTACTAGACCCAATAGTGACAGAAACAAGGGATAAGCGCAAGGTGCTCCCCTCTTGCACTAAGAAATCATCCAATAGGTCTTCCTCCTATTTTAGAAGGGGTTCCAGAGCTCCGACCCAATCCTACGGCTGATATCAGGGGCAGTATGGGGCCCAACAACAACGCTCAGCCTCTGACAGGCCTTTCCGGGGTACCCAGTTTAAATGGCCCTTTAGAGGAGCCGGTGGTCGCCCCTTCTGCCGGTACAAGTAAATTGGAACTGGATACTCCCATTGGGGGTCGCCTGGATTTGTTTGCCAGTCGATGGGAGGAAATCACCAACGACGCATGGGTTTTACAGATCCTATCGTCTGGGCTATCACTTGAATTTCTCTCTACTCCCCCGAGGTTTTTCCTGCGCTGCCCCTTGTCTTCCAACTCCTCTAAACTCGTCCTCATGAATCAGTTCATACAGCACCTGCTGGACATTTGAGCCATCCAGCAGGTGCCTGAGGACCAGCAGGGGCAGGGGTTCTATTCCATCTTGTTCGTAGTGCCAAAATCCTCGGGCGGGTGGAGAGCCATTCTTGATTTAAAACGCCTAAACAAGTATATAGTGTACAAAAAATTCAAGATGCACACCCTGCAATCAATTCTGGCGGGTATTAGGGAGGGAGATTTCCTCACATCAATTGACCTCTCGGAGGCTTACCTCCACATTCCAATTCAGCTGTCACATCGCCAATACATCCGGTTTTGCTATGCAGGGGTGCATTACGAATACATGGCTTTACCCTTTGGCCTGTCCTCAGCGCCGAGGGTTTTTACCAAGGTCCTGGCCGCTCTGACCACCCACCTGCGGTCTCTCCCCGTGCGTGTCCAGTGGTACCTGGACAACATCCTCATCCAATCCTCTTCTCTGTGCCAGGATGTCCAGGTAACCCTTACCACCCTTGGGCACCACGGGTTCCTAGTCAATCTAGGAAAGAGCCAGCTGTCCCCATCCACCAGGTTACTCACCTGGGGGCCATTATTGACTCTCTGGAGTGCAGGGTGTACCTGTCCCAGGAGTGGAGAGACAATTTATTGGAATTAGTCCAGCAAGTTCTGGCCCAAACGCTGGTTCCCCTGAACCTGTTGTCCTCCCTCCTGGGCAAGATGATATCTGCCATACACATCACCCCCTGGGCTCACCTGCACTCCAGAGACCTCCAATGGTTTCTTCTCCCCTTCCAGCGGTTTGGATGCAGCACCTCTCCAGCCAGGGTCCAGCTCCAGCCGGTTGTCCGAAGGTCCCTCCTCTGGTGGACTTCAGCCACACTCGACAAGGGGACCTACTTCCTGGAGTCCCAAAGGCTGACTCTGAACACCAATGCCAGCACTACAGGTTGGGGGGCCCATATCCAGTCACAGGTTGCAAAGGGCAGCTGGTCCCTCACAGAACAAGGCCTCCCCATCAATCTGCTGGAGCTGAGGGTGGCCCATCTTGCCCTCGACCACTTCAAGGGCTTCCTGTCCGGCCAGCACGTGCTGGTCCTAACGGATAATGTCACCACAAAGGCCCATATAAACAGGCAGGGGGGGACAATGTCCAAGGCTCTCATGGCGGAGGCGATGAAACTGGAACTATGGGCAGAGAGGCACCTGCAATCCATCTCAGCAGAGCACATCTCCGGGGTGAGCAATACGATGGCAGACTGGCTCAGCTGCCATCCCATCGATCCGGTGGAGTGGAGCCTGCATCTGGACCTGTTCCAGCAGCTGATGAGCCACTTCGGTCTGTCCGTCATTGACCTCTTTGCCACCCCGGGGAATGCCAAACTGCCCAGGTTCCTCACCAGGTTCCAGACACCCGGGGCAGAGGGAACAGACACTCTTCACTGCGACTGGCTGCCATGTCTCTTGTATGCCTTCCCTTCCCTGCCATTGATCCCCAAGGTGATCAGGAGGATCCTGCAGGAAAAGGGGAGGTGATTCTCCTGGCCTCCCACTGGCGCAGGAGAGCCTGGTTCACGGACCTTACATCCCTCTCCGTGTCACCTCCTTGGCGGATCCCGCCGACAGAGTGCTCGCTTGCCCAGGGGTCAGTCCAATATCCAGAGCCGCGCTGGCTTCAGCTGACCGCCTGGCGCTTGTGCGGCTCACTCTGAGGCATCGCCTGGTCCCCGAGAACATTGTACAGGTTATGCTGGCCTCTAGGAGGCTGTCCACAGAATGTATTTATTCTGCTACCTGGAAAGCCTTCCGTCTTTGGTGCACGCAGGTGGGGTATTGTCCTGTAGATTTGACCATAATGTTCTCCAGTTCCTGCAGCAGGGGCTCACCAAGGGTCTCTCCCCCAATACCCTCCGTCGCCAGGTGGCTGCCCTGTCCATGGTACTTTCGTGCCAACACTTGGACTCCCTATCAGCCCACCCCCTCATTTGGCAATTCCTCAAGGGGGCGGTCAACCTGTGTCCCCCCATGGTCCATAGGTTCCCTACCTGGGACCTCCCTAAGGTACTGACTGCTCTTACTGCTGAGCCCTTTGAACCTTTACAAATGGCTTCTCTTTGTCACATGACTTATAAAGTGGTTCTATTGGTAGCGGTGACTTCTGCCTGCAGAATCTCAGAACTTGCAGCCCTGTCCATGAGAGGGGACCTGTGTGTTTTCCATTCCGACAGGGTGGTCCTCAGGTTGGACCCTACCTTTGTGCCAAAGGTAAATACTTACTTCCATAGGGCGTAGGAGATTGTTCTCCCTAGTTTCTACCAGACTCCCCTTACTGACTCTGAACGTAAGTGGCACCTGCTGGACATCAGGCGCGCTTTGGACATTTACTTGCAGCGCACATCTAGCCTCCGACGAACAGAGGCGCTCTTTGTGTCTTTTCAGCCTTTTTCCCTCGGCCTCAAGGCTTCCTCCTCCACCATGGGTCGTTGGCTTCAGGCGGCCATTTCTTTGGCTTATGAACAGATGTCATTGCCACCTCTGTCCAGACTTACTGCACAATCCACATGCAGCGTGGCCACTACCGCTGCGTGGAATGCCCGCGCATCCATCGACGAAGTTTGCCATGTGGCCACCTGGTCCTCCCTGACGCAGTTCGTCTGCCACTATAAACTGGATGCTTTCGCCTCACAGGAGGCAAACTTTGGTGGGTGGGTGTTGCATCAGGCGATGCAGGACAGTGGGGGTTCTAGCCAGGTTTAGGTAGCCCGCCCAAGGGACAGAATTACTTTGGTAAGTCCCATTCTTGGAGGCTAGCTCCACCCAGTATGGAGAAGGGATGTTGGTACTCACCTGATACGTCCTTTCTCATCGGGTGGAGCTAGCCTCCCAGTCCCGCCCTTCTTTGTGTCTGACTGGCATGTTATTTCTCCTCCATGTATATACGTTACGGTTGGTCTCTTTATCCTGTTTGGCTGTTAATAAATTGACTAGTTTTTGGAAACACACACTGAATCTGACCTTTGTCCCTCGATAAAAGAGGGGGTGCTAAGGCAGAGGGGTCATATTTATGCTTTTTAGACTCGGTCCTGATTGGCTAGAGGGCAGGTTTAACCCATTCTTGGAGGCTAGCTCCACCCAACGAGAAAGGACGTATCAGATGAATACCATCGTCCCATTTATGTCCAGGATGCGAGGGTTCTGTAAATATTTTCACAGCCCTCTTTTTGATTCGTGCAATGTTTCTCTTTGACCGTTTTAAGTCAAAATGAGGTGAAATAGGTAGATGATGTTTTATTGCTTAAATTGTATATATACTTGTAAAAATGCAAGTATTCATTTGCTAAAATAAATGGATTCATTGCAGCCATTGGGCGTGGGGGGTGTCATAAAATGGTTATGTTTATGGAAGTATTATATGCAATTAATTTGATTTTAAAAGAGATTTTAATTATTTTGGACATTTATATTCTTTGAAACAACACCTACATTACATGGCAGTTGACAATTGAGAGTTAAAGTGAATTCTCTCTTCCCTTCTTACCATTACAAGACTAGTCCTTAATGTTGAAAATCTTTCTAGCCCAAATTACCCTGTGAATTAAAGCCCAGATATTTGCAACTTATAAATGAGTTGCTTGCACACAGACTATATGTGGGCATTCAAAATTAAATATGACTTTCCTTTACTGAAGCTGCTGCATAAAACTTTACATGTATACATATAGCCTCTCCTTTGATTCCCTTTGTTCTCTTGATATCAGTCAAGCTAGGAAGGTTATTAAAGAGGGGCTTTAGATATTGAAGCCTGGAATGAAACGGGGCGTTGTTTCTTCCTGAACGCCCCTTCTCGTAGGGCGGAGCTAGCCTCCAAGATTGGGATGATACAATCCATTAGCCAATCAGGACTGAGTCTGACTCTATAAAAACTGTGCTCCTCATGTGCACCCCCTCTTGAGACGAAGGACGAAGTCAGACACAATGTGTCAATTCCCCAACAAACTTTTATTACGAAACAGGTACCCAACGTGACAATATAGCCACAACAAAAGGGCGGGACTTGGAGGCTAGCTCCGCCCTACGAGAAGGGGCGTTCAGGAAGAAACAACGCCCCGTTCTCCATAGTGGGCGGAGCTAGCCTCCAAGATTGGGACATGCCAAAGCAGTAATCCCATTGGGGGGGCATTAAGGCAAATCGTCCAACCCCGAATTGGCCCTTACAGCTTGCAAAACTCGTCGGCCAAATGCCGCGTCTTTGGCCGCGTATGCGTCCAACTTGTAGTGTCGTACAAACGGCAAAGGTGAAGACCAAGTCGCCGCCCGGCACACTTCCTCAATGGACGCATTGGTATTCCAAGCCGCTGTAGTGGCCGCACTACGCGTGGAATGTGCCGTCAGTCTCGGCGGACGTGGCAGTCCCAGCTGATCATAAGCGAACGCAATGACCGCTCGGATCCAGCGGCCGATCACTACGGAAGAGGCCTTCTTGCCCAATGACGTGGGGTGAAAGCCTACGAAAAGTGCCTCAGACTGCCAGAAGGAAGACGTACGGGATACGTACACCTCAATCGCCCGGCGAACATCGAGGGACCTGCTGTGCTGGTCTGCCGATGGCACGTCCCCAAAGGAGGGTAGGATCAACTCCTGCGCCCTATGGAAGTAGGTATTGACTTTAGGAGAAAACCCCAGATCCAGTCTGAGAACGATCCTGTCCGGATAGACAAGACAGAGGTCCGGCCGGACCGAGAGAGCCGCTAGCTCAGAAATTCGGCGCGCTGACGTGATAGCCACCAAAAAGGCGACTTTCCAAGTTAGCAGCCGGAGCGGAATGGTGGCCAGAGGCTCGTACGGAGCCGTCATAAGTGACTGGAGTACCCTCTGTAAGTCCCAAGTGGGATACCGGTGCACCACCGGCGGGGAGATATTAGAGGCCGCCTTGAGAAATCTCCGTACAAGAGGATGAGCCGAAAGTTGCTCGACCGTCGGGCACGACAGAATTGTCGATAGTGCTGCCAATTGGCGACGCAATGTGTTGGGCGCCAGCCCCCTGTCCAATCCGGCTTGCATGAATTGCAGTATGTTGATAATCGAGAGATCCACAGGCGATATGTCTGCGCGGGAACACCAGTCGCAGAATGTCCTCCAAGTGGCGGTGTAAATGCCCTGCGAGAGAACAGCAGTGTTTGTATTATGTTCTCCGGGACTCCTCGGAGTTGCAGGGTGCGCCACTCAAGCGCCAGGCGGTCAGTTGGTACCAGCATGGATCTGGATGCCGCACTGACCCCTGGGAGAGCGACGACTCTGTCAGAGGGATCCGCCAGGGCGGGGCGCTGGATAGCGACCTCAGGTCCGCAAACCATGGGCGCCTCGGCCAATGGGGCGCAAGAAGGATCACTTCCGCACCCTCATCCAGGATCCTGCGGATGACTCGAGGAATTAGTGGGAGCGGAGGGAATGCGTAGAGGAGGCCCCTGGGCCAAGGGCACCGGAGAGCATCCACGCCTTCCGCTCCGTAAGTTCGGTAGCGACAAAAGTACCATGGCAGCTTCGCGTTCCTCGGGGTGGCGAAGAGGTCGACAATTGGGTGGCCGAACCTGCTCGTGAGCTCCTGGAAGAGGCCTTGGTCGAGACTCCACTCCGCGGGGTCCATCTCGTTGCGACTGAGCCAGTCTGCTGTCCGATTCGATACCCCCGAAATGTGCTCCACCCGAACGGAGAGAAGGTGGCGCTCCGCCCAGAGGCCTAACGCCTTGGCCTCCGACATCAGGCGACGAAATAACGTGCCCCCCTGCCAGTTGACATGGGCCTTCGCCATGATATTGTCGGTCAGCAGAAGCACATGTTGTCCCGACAGATCGTGCTGGAACAGTTGGAGCACCAGGTATATCGCCCTCAACTCTAGATGGTTCATGGTGAATGACGCCTCCGTCCGGGACCAGGTCCCCTGGGCCACCTGCGATCGTGTGTGGGCTCCCCAGCCCTGGAGGCTGGCGTCGGTGGTTACCGTGACCCTGGGAGGCTCTAGGAAAATCCCGCCTTTGGAGATCGCCGGAGAACGCCACCACTGGAGGGATCGGCGGACGTTTGTCGGTAGTCTGACCCTGAGCGATGAGCTGCTCTGGTGTTTGCGCTGAAAAGGCAACATAAACCATTGTAGATCTCTGGAGTGCAGCTGGGCCCATGGTGTAATGTGTATGGCTGATACCATCTTGCCCAGGAGGGAGGACAGCAGGTTCAACGGGACCAGATGTAGTCCGAGAACCTGACGGATGAGGGCAACCAAGCCGTCCTGACGCTCCTGGGAAAGATACACCCGGCACTCCAGAGAATCTATGACTGATCCCAAATGGGTGATCCTGGTAGAAGGGGTCAACAGGCTCTTCTCAAAATTAACTGAGAAGCCATGGGCCTCGAGGGCCGCAAGGGTAGTCTGGACATCCACTTCTGCCTGTGATCGTGAGGTTGACTGAATAAGAATATCGTCCAAGTAGCATTGAATTCTAATTGGACGGGACCGCAGGTCCGCCGCGAGGGCCGCAAGGACCTTAGTAAAAACCCGCGGGGCAGATGACAGGCCAAACGGAAGAGCGGTGTATTGGTAGTGATCGCTTTGGTAACAAAAGCGAAGATACTGCTGGTGGGCGGGTCGGATTGGGATGTGGAGGTAGGCCTCAGTGAGGTCTATAGATGCCATGTAATCCCCTTCCCTGACCCCGCCAAGAATGGACTGCAACGTGTGCATTTTGAATTTTTTATATTTCAGATGTTTATTAAGACGCTTAAGGTTTAGGACGGCTCTCCACCCGCCTGAGGACTTTTCCACGAGGAACAAAATGGAATAGAAGCCCTGACCCCGCTGGTCCTCCGGCACCCGTTTGATGGCATCAATGTCTAGAAGGTGCTGGATGGCTGTCAGCATGAGCGACCGTGACCGGGGATTAGAGGACTGGGGGCACCTCAGAAAGAATCCCGGCAGGGTGGAGATGAAGTCCAGGGCGAGACCAGATGACACAGTCTCGCGAACCCAAGCATCGGTGGTAGTGTCCTCCCATCGCCTGGCGAAGAAGCGCAGGCGACCCCCAATGGGAGGACCGGGCTCATTTATTTGTAGCGGCAGTAGGGGCGACCACCTGCCCCCCGAAAAGGCCGCTTGTTGTTATCTTTGCGTTTGTCCTGCCCTTGATTTTGTCTGCCGCCGTAACGGTTCCTGCCCTGGGTATAAGAAGAGCCCCGAAACGGGCGCTTAGGGAAGGAGGAAGTTGAAGGGGCCGCGGGTGTGGAAGCCTTATTCTGCCCCTTGCATGTACAATTGGGCAGAACCTTCCGCTTATCCTTCGATTCCACCAGGTATGGCTCCAGAGCGTCCCCGAAGAGAGACTGACCCTTGACAGGCGCGATGGCAAGGCGCCATTTGTGGCGGGTGTCCGCGGGCCAGTTCCGCAGCCAGTGCATCCGGCGGGCCACGACGGTAGCCCCCATTGATCTGGCCGCAAAACGGGCTGCCTGGAGGGTGGCATCTGATGTAAACTGGGATGCCGCCATCAGCTTGTTAATGTCCTGCCTGGCCCGGACATCTGACGGAGGAAGGTGGTCCTGGAGCAGGTTAAGCCAGCGAATCGACGTCCGGCAGAAAAATGACGCAGTCGCGGAGGCCTTAAGCGCCCAAGCAGCCGCTTGGTGCGCCCGCTGCAGTGCCTGCTCCGTACGCTGGTCTTTGGGCCATAGGAGCTCCTCTGAGTCCCCAGGCATCTGGGCAGTAGTATACAACGCCTTGATCGGAGGATCGACCGGAGGGATCGGAAGATGGTCAGCTAATGCCTGGGCGACATTGAAATACCTGTTATCTAGGGAAGAGGGCACGGCGCCAGCTTGCGGGGTCAGCCACTGTTTGAGAACGGAATCCACGAACAGCCGAGGTGCCGGGATCACTTCGGCCTGGGAGGTGGTTTCCTCGAAGAGAGGATCCGTCTCCTCGTCGGCTGGCTGCTGTGTTGCGGCCTGAGTGATCTTGGCCGCTGCTCGTGCCTTGTGCAGCAGTGACTTGAAGTGATTGGGGTTAAACAGACCTGTAGTGACTGGGGCCTCTGGAGCTAAGTCCTCATCCTCTGAGAAGTCGAGCTCCTGGGCCCGGTCCTCTGTGTCCGACCCCTGAGACCCCAAGGATGACTCCTGGCCGCCTTCGTCTTGGTGGCCTGCCGGTGTAGAGCTGTGTGGTGTGCGCGTGGCCTTACCGGAGGACGGGGTGGATGCGGTCGCGCGCTTCAGCCCAGCCTCAATCCCTCTTTCAATGGCCACCTGGATTAATGATTGCACCTCTGGGCAGCTAAATTGGGCCAAGGCCGATGAAGAGGGCGTGGCCGGAACAGCACTCCTTGAAGGCCCCGGATCCTCCCAGATATCTCCCTCCCCAAGTCGTAGGTCGGGGTTATCTAGAGAGAATGCCCCCGATGATTGACGGGACCGGGCTTGAGACCCCCCGACTTCCTTGGGGGGGCGGGGCTCCGGCTGTGGCCTTGAAGCAGAAGGTGGCTCCGCAGCTGGCCAGTTGGGCGCTTTTGTGCGCTGACGCTCCTCCGATGATTTGGAGGAAGAGGACCCCTTGGACCGCTCAGCGGAAGCCCGCCGTAATGGAGACCGGTCTCTGCGATCAGAGGGGGGGGTCGAGGATTTCCTAGCCTGCCCCTCACTGTCCTGGGAACCCCTGGACTTGGATCGGCTCTTGGAGGATTTAGCCGCCTCTGCCATAGCCGCTTGTACGGGCTAATGCAATGCCGCTTTTACGGGCAAGCAGTGGGCGTGGTCCCGGAGCGAACTGTCCTGCCGCCAAACAGCTGAGGGCCTTAACGGATCTAGCGCGCCTGCGCCAAGGGCGACAAGCCGAGGGCGTGGTGTGTGTCACCGGGATCAGCAAGCGCCTCCGCCTGGGTGATCTCTGGCTCCGGCCGCAGCGATCCCTCGGCCGGTGGCGGCAACGCTGGGGAATGAGGCCCGGTGCAGCCGGAGAAGCGGCAAGCGACCCAACCATTAAAGCTTCTGAGGGCCGGCGCTCGTCGCTGAGGCTCCAGGGCGGCTCCTGTGCGCCTGCGCTGAGCTCCGATGCAATCAACGTGCCCAGCAGAGCAGCCGAGGGCGTTCCTCCGATATCAGCCGTGAGGTAATCAGCAGGGAGGAAGGAGGGAGGGCGCGCATGCGCAGCTCATTCAGAGTCGGGCAGCGACGGAATGAAGTTCTCCTTGTCGTGTTTGACAGGAAGGCCCCAAAATGGCCATTGGCGCCCAAACCCTCGACGCTCGGCGCGCAGAGTGAGGTATCCCCGTCGGCCTTGCTGCAGTCAATCAAGGGAATATTGGGCCGACAATAAGAGAGAGTGCTATGGACCGCTCAAGCGCTAGGCTTCTGCGGTCAAATCCAATCCGATAGGTGACAGTCAGCTGGGCAAGCAGTCTCTCAGGCAGTAGTGGCACAGGCCACCCTGGTCGAAGGTCACGCAAGTGCTAGGCTTCTGTGACTATCTTGCTGTTCTAAGGGACCAGGCCGCAAGGGGATCGCCGATGGCCAGCCACCCGGGTGGTAATTAGGCCGCTGGCGGGGCCAAGGCCCACCTGACAGTTGTGCACCCCCCACACCAACTCCAATGAAAGAAGACTGGGGGGGAAACACACTCACGTAGATAGATGATGTAAAGATGAAGCAGATGAATAGATGAGTTGAAATGCAATAAGACCTGCAAAGTTGGGGAGACACAATCCTTTTGGCCAAGGACTGAGTCGAAAGAGGGGGTGCACATGAGGAGCACAGTTTTTATAGAGTCAGACTCAGTCCTGATTGGCTGATGGATTGTATCATCCCAATCTTGGAGGCTAGCTCCACCCACTATGGAGAAGAGAACTCATCCCAAATTCTGTCAAAATTTAGTTTAGCTGAACCTACCCAAATGATCTTTAATTTCATGTGATTTTCACCTTATCAGAGAAGAAAAGTATTCTCATCTTTAATATAGCAAACTTCTGTTTAGCTGTTGTGAATGTGTGCAAACAACTATCATCCATGATAGACATCCTCATATCTAATTCACTTATCTTCTATTATGTAAGACTGATATACTATGCATACTTTAAAAGCAATTGGGTTTTTAAAGCCAGCTAGATATTCTGTAAATACTCTAAGACCTCATATTACTTTCAAAATTTATCATTTTGATTTTCACTATGGATTGCACAGTTTGAAAATTACTATTAAATTTATCTAATAATTTAGATATTGATATACTGTCCTTTAATCAGCAAAACCAGGTCATTGCATAACATGTTGGATAACAAAAGGAGAGAGAGAGAGACTTAAATTTGTGTTTATATACATAGATCCAGCTGTGCAGTTTAGTAAGCAGTTGGCTCCTTCTACTAATCCAGCAGTTTGCATCTAGGTAGTAACACATCCACATTAAAAAAACACCCTATGAATTAGTTAAAGCTGAATGCAAAATGTTTGCTTGCATGAAACCATTTAGACTTCGGTCTTATATGTGAGACTTCTGTAGTCTAGTGACCTCAATCATGATAACCTAGATGTTGTTATCCTGAACATTTGGAGAACAAAGTTGGAGAAGGATAGTATTACTTATATAGATTAATAGGAAAGGCCATAAGTGGATTGTTGTAGAATTGTAGAGAAAGGAAATTAATCTTAAGAATAATTAGTTGGTCGGAGAATAACATGGCAAACTATTCCAGAGTTCTTCCAAGAAAACAAAATGGATATTCATAACCAGGATAATGTCAACATACCACTGGAAAATGGACAGTTTGTTTTGGAAACTATCCTAGTAGCTAATAAGAAAGGGTTGAAGGCAAGTATTATAAGTTCAGTATTTGTGATATGATTAAATGAAAGGATATGCAGAGTTGATATGGCCAGAAAAAGAAAGAAATTTTGATGCTAAATAGTTACCTATACCAGTGGTATAGAATATAGAAATCATAAAACATGATTAATGTCAGAACAAAATGTTAGAAGAAATGTTAAGATTAAATATTGATATTCAGGGAATCCGCAATCTGAAATGGAATAGTATGGGTTACTTCATATCACAGGAACACCAGATCTTCTACCAAGGACAAAAAAAAGCAAACAAGAAATGGAGTAGCCATTATTGTTTTTTAAAAAAGGAGTCAGTGGGTGCTTTCTACAATGTAGAAAGTGATAGAGATTACAATGCAGTTTCATGACAAGCCAAACAATATTAAAGTGATCCAGGTCAAACTGCAGACAGAAAGAAAGTAGAATAGTTCTGGAGCAACTTGCAATACATTATTACACACATTTTTTAAAAAGTCATAGTAATTAAAGAAATACTATGATAAAAGAGCATGGTGTCCAGAATAATGCCAAAATTTGAACATAAAAAGAGAAAACAATGTAAATGAGTTATGTCAGTAAAAATTTATATATATATATATAGGATATTCAGGCCTGCCACATTTAGTGCTGTGGGAAAGTGGGAGGGGGGATTGTATGGAGCTGGGGAGATATATAATCATAATAACATTCCTTTCTCTGAGAGTCAAGGACATTCTGCCCTGCACCTGGAGGGGTATGACTGGCAGGCATCTCCAGTTGGGACAGTGCCTTGACTGGACCATGTGATGGACATGTGGGTGCTGGGGCAGGGTCTTGGACTTTCTTTTGGGTGGGAAAAACCTGGAAGCTTTCAGATTCGGGTTTTCCCAGATGTGCCAATATGACATCTCTAATAAAATGGAACTTTGAGGAACTTCAAGCCTCGGAGTCTTCTTTAATTGGGGCTGTTACTTGTAACCCTGACACTGACCTTCTTTCAACAATCTAAATACCATGCAATACATGGACATTATTGGATGGACAATACAAAAATTTATTATGTACATAGTATATTAGCACGAGGATGGAGAAATTAAGTAAAAGCAATATTTGGATTAGATTTTGAAGATCTTGCAAAATTATAACTTAAAAGTAACTAATAAAATAATTGTATCAACAATATATATCTTCAAGAATTTCCATAAGATTTATGTAATAAAATACAGCATAGATTTAGTCAAGCACAAAAGATTTACCTAAGAAAATTATAGAAATCAAGTTAAATTTATGGAAAGAATGGATATGGTAAAAGCAAAGATATACCAGAGAGAGAAAATATAAAAAAGAAATGATGCAAGGGTATAGAACAGGGTGTCAAACTCAAGACCGTGGGGGTGCTTAGATCTGGCCCGCAAGGCTGCCCTGGAAACAGCAAAGGATCGGCCCACGGTGCCTCTGCCAGCAAAAACGTAGCTCAGGAGGGCCGTGTGTGGCCCTCCCAAGCTACGTTTTCATTGGCAGAGGTTGCAGGAGTCCATTGCAGCTGAAAATGGAGCTCACAAGGGCCATGGGCGGCCCTCCTGAGCTCTGTTTTTGCTGGCAGAGGGCTGCAGGAAGCCATTGCCGGCGAAAATGGAGCTCGGGAGCCCAATTTTCACTGGTAGAGCACTTGGGCCAGCACAGGAACCCCTGACACGAGAGACATTGAGCTGGCCCTGCCCACCCTGACCACGCCCACCCCAGACCCCCATGGTCAAACACAACCCTGATGCGGCCCTCAATGAAATTGAGTTTGACACCCCTGGTATAGAAGAACTATACAAAAATGAGCCCATAATGGATTATATGTAGATTTATATTAAATTAGAGGCAGATATTCTGAAAAATCAAATTAAATGAGACATAGAAAATATTCCTAGAAGCCAAGCTTCAGTAGCTAATAGAATTGTTTTAAAAATATTACAAGATAATGCAGTTACAGTGGTATTTTATAAAAGAAGTGCAATGGCTGATGGACTTATTTTTATGATATACAGTAACTAAATGGCCAGAAGTGAAAAAGAAAAAAATCTCTCATTCGAAGAAGAAGAAGAGATTGCAGTAGCTCATCCCAATGCAAATAGATAGTGAAGTAATTTTCAGCCTTGGCAATTTTAAGATAGGTGGATTTCAATGCTGAGATTCCCAGCATGAAATCCATGCATCCTAAAGTTGCTAAGTTTGAGAAACATTGAGATAGAAATAGTTGAAATATGATTCCAAGACACACCAATTTATAGGGATGATGACATAAAAAAGTACTTTACTATATGAGAGACAAGCTATAAGACAGTGCTGGTGTACCTTTTCGGAACTGAGTACCCAAACTGGAATGTGAGCATGCCAGAGCGCCAGAAACCCAAAGACCAGCTGGCTGGTGAGCATGCGTGTGCCAGCCAGCTGGTCTTTGGGTTTCTGGTGTGCACATGCACGCCGGCCAGCTGATCTTTGCGCGTGCTGGAGCGTCTTTGGGTTTCTGGCGCTCCAGCACGCACGAAGACCAGCTGGCTGTCACACATGCGCATGCCAGAAACCCAAAGACTAACTGGCCGGCGCACGCATGCCCACAAAGAGGGCTCTGTGTGGCACCTCTGGCACGTGTGCCATAGGTTCGCCATCACGGCTGTAAGAGATCTAGACAAAATATTATAATTCCTCTGAATTGCAGTGCTAGAGAGAATGGTTGAGAAGGTCTTGGACTTCAAGAAGAAGACAAAGTAATAAAGCAAATTAAAAGTAAAACCAAACTGTTTACTGGAAGTACTAATAATGAAATTCAAGTTTAAATATTTTAGAGCATAGTGAAGACAAAAACTTGATACCTGGAAAAATGGAAGACAAAAAAAAAGATTGGCAGAAGATAAAGGTGACTGGATAACATCATGTCACAAGAATGAGTTTATAAAAACACAAAGCGGCAGACAAAGAGACAGATATGATGAAATTATGTCCATTAAGTCATGTTCAACAGTTAATTGAATAAGTAACAACTACAACAGCTAGATCTAAAGTAGCACCTTTTCCTTTTGGAAATAGCCATAATCTGAGTTACACAAGTGTTAAAGGACTTGTTACTTGCATTAACAGTAGTGAGTAGTATTAAGACAAGGCTAATGCTGATATTAGTTGTGTTGAGATTTGATTTTGGCATTACTCTCTCAAATGCTGTAGGTGAGGTAGAGTAAAAAAATTGAAATTTCAATGTATCAGGAAAGGAGAGTTGAGTTGAGAAGGTTGTCATGTTGAACCTTCTTTTCTTAACAGACCTGGAAAAAAACAACACAGAATTTATCAGTTTGGTAGATTGATATTTAGAGATTGTCCAATGGAGTGAGAACTTGAACAGGAGTTGCAAATTGGTAACCTGTGAAGTTACTATAAAATCAAATATATAAATATTATGATGCGTTGCATAGTCAGCCAGATATTCACTGGATTTAGCATTGTTATGACCTAACAAGTCCTTTCCAAGACCTCTGATAGGCAGATGTGGATGTTTGATGGCATTAAAGGTCCTGTTTTAGGATGTACTGTAAGCTGTTCCCAGTAAAGCTGCCTTTTGCAATTGACTGATAGTGAATTTGTCAATGCTGATAGCTTTCAAATGTTGTACCAGTTGTTTTGTAATTGCACCCAACATGTCAATCACTAGTGGTACTACCTTTGTTTTCTTTTGCCACAATACTTCTGTTTCTATTTGCAGATCTTTGTATTTTGTTATCTTCTCCAGTTTTCTCTTCTCTTCTGCTGCCTTCAGGTACTGCCACATCCACTATCTAGACTTTTTGTCCTTCTTATCAACATATTCTTAGTAAGCTTGGTGTGTTATATGGCAGGTCCCTGTTTGAATTCTAACTTCTGAGAGCAACTTAGCTTATTATTTCCATTATTTTATACAGAAAGTTTTTGCTTGCAGACAAATAGTATTTCTTCCAGATCTTCCAATACACCACTGTTTCTACTTACTATGCTGTTGTTTGTAATCAGTCTCTGTGATATTCTTATAGCAGCTAGCCAGGGGGTCCTCCGTTTCTTTAGCTTTGCAGATGTGGCACTTTGCAGATGTGGCACTTTCTGCCTGCTACTGTCTTCTCAATTCTTGCTTTGTATGCATTTGTTCTTAAGGCTTGATCTTGTGCAGCCAGAATTAGCCCCTCTGTCGTCGTCTTCTTCTTCTTCTTCTTCTTCTTCTTCTTCTTCTTCTTCTTCTTCTTCTTCTTCTTCTTCTTCTTCTTCTTCTTCTTCTTCTTCTTCTTCTTCAACTTTCATCTTCTTAGCCATTGAGAACTAGAAATTTAATACTGTATTATTTTCTCAGTCTGAGATTTCCAGTTACAAATTTCACAAAACTTGGTGAAAAGATCCTTGGACCCCCAGACTGTAACTGCTCTAGATAAGCAGCCCTCCCTAAAATATTTACTTGTGACCTTTGGTTTGCAGAATGACAATGAGTCACACTGCAGTTTTTGCCTATTAGCATTTTTGCTGATTCCACAAGATGTTCAACAGATTGTATCTCTGCCAACAAAGCAATGACAGCCCATTCTACTGCTCTGTACAGTGCAGCAAAATGTCCAAGCCATCTATACTTTTAATACTTGGAAGGACAGTATGGACATTTACTTCCCTCAGTCCTGCTTCCAGTTCCGTAAACAGTCACCCACACACAGAAGGCTTAATACATATGCTCCAAGCTGTTTGCTACAGCTGCAGCATTTAATCTTGCTAATTTCCTTCCCCCTTTCTACACAATACATGACATGTACTGTTCTTATAGTTTTAAGAAATGAAAACAGAATTTAGTATCATTACATTATGATGCATTGTTACCAGCAATCAATGTACAGACGGATTAACATTTTAAATTACATTTGTATATTTTTCCATATTGTTGTGTATTGAAGTTAGACTGTTTACTCCAAGGTCCACTTTGCAGAGCGGGAAAATGGAGACCGCTGATTGGTTGAACCAGCCGGCAGCCCTCTATAAAAGAGAGAGCCACCAGGCTGGTTCCTTTGCTGGATCTGACTGTTATTCAATAAAGAGCTGTTAGCCACACTACTGCCTCCAGCCTCTTCAGTACCAGAACTTAACATTGGTGATGAAGGTGGGATACTGAAGAGGTTTCCGAGTGACACCGAAGATCCAGCCCAGCGGGAAAAGCGGACAACGGCCATTTTGCATGGCAAAATTCAAACCGCCTACTAGCAAGCCATGTCAGTGTTCCACCTCCTTTCGACCCGGCCAAAAAAGAACTGGGGGTTCTACATGATGAGGTTCCGATGCTTCCTAGAGGCGAATGACCTGCAAGGTCTAACCGACAACAGGAAGCGAGCCCTGTTCCTCAGCCACTGCGGGCATGAGGTCTTCGACATGGCTGAGTCGCTAGCCGAACCAATGCTGGTGGAGATGGTTCCCTGGCCAACTCTACAACACATGCTATAGACAGATTACAGGCCAGTGCCATCCAAGGTGGTCCCGAGGCACGAATTCTGCCAGCGGCTGCAACAAGATGGGGAGTCAATAAATCAATACCTCACGGCCCTAAGAAAAGCAGCCATGCATTGTGATTTCCGCAACCTTGATGATGTATTGTTAGACCAGCTAATGTCACACTCCAAATGGCATTAGATGAAGCCAGAGCCACGGAGTCGTCAAACAAGGCTGCAGAATCGTTGCACTGCCAGAGTACACCTACTCAAAAGAAACAGACTTCTGAGGTCCACGAGAACCAGTGCCACGACAACCCCAATGACAGCGAGGACAAGGAGGTCTACCGCATGGATTGGCGACAAGGGTTCGAGGCGCAAAAGATAAAGCCATGCCTCAGTTGTGGGGGGCCACACCTAAGAAGCTCCTGCCAGTTCAGAGATGCAATTTGTCGCCATTGCAATAAAATGGGACATATTGCCAGGGCCTGTAGAGGGGTTCTGCAATCCCAGAAATCTGCCACTAGAGAGCCAGGGCGAGAGGATCAGCGGCAAGGTCCAAAATGCGAGCAAGCAAGACTGCCACAACGAACCGAATACCGGCAACCCCCGGAGGCAAACCAAACTCGAATAGGCCAGGCTAGCACACATAATAATAAGAAACTGATTGTCATGGTGCTCCTGGAAGGATCTCCCTGTGAAATGGAGATAGACACTGGCTCATCTATCTCCATAATGTCCTGGACTGCTGTAAAAAGGGCCATTCCGAGCCTGACACAAAAACAACTACAAATACAGCCACTTCGCATCAATGACTACCAAGGGAATCAGATTCCTGTGATGGGCTGTGGAAACTTCAACATCCGATTCAGCTGCCATGAAGCAAGCCTGCCCCTGACTGTTGTGCGCGACCGCCTTCCAAGCCTGCTTGGCCTAGATTGGTTCGGTGCCCTAGGAATGTGGGTAACCGGAAAAAACACCATCTCCAGCAGCTACAATGACCTTCTCCATGAATTCTGAGACATATTCGACCAGAGGCTTGGCAAGTATGTGGGCACCCCAATTTCACTTAGCTTAGACCCTAAGATTGCCCTGATTAGACTTAAACCTCACCAAGTTCCCTTCGCGCTTAAACCCAAGATCAACCATGAACTAGATAAGCTTATTAGTCAAGGAATACTTGAACCTGTTGATCATGCGAAGTGGAAAACACCAATCGTTACACCGGTGAAAAGCGACAGGTCCATTCATATCTGTGTGGACTACAAATGCACCCTTAATAAGGCTCTTCAACAGAGCACATACCCTGTGCCCGCAGTCCAGCATTTATTGCACACTTTGGGGCTGGGCGCCATTTTTGCAAAATTAGATCTCGCGCAGGCGTACCAACAATTACCGGTTGACGGCAAGATGGCGGAAGCGCAAACTATAGTTATGCACCGCGGGGCATTCAAATGCAATAGGCTTCAATTCGGCGTCAGTGTAGTCCATGGTATTTTTCAAGGTATTATGGAACGGGTCCTAAACAAGGTGCCAGGTGTCATCTCCTATTTCGACGATGTTCTAATTACTGCCAAATACGAGATTCAGTTGAGAGTAAGGCTTAGAGAGGTTTTGTCAAGATTCAAAGCCACTGGGTTAAAAGCTAAGGCCAGCAAATGCCAGATTGGGGTGCCGGAGGTCGAGTTCTTAGGTTATAGGATAAATGGGTCTGGCATACATCCCACTAGGGATAAGGTCAGGGCGATCAGAGAGGTCCCTGCCCCTACCAACAGGACTGAACTTCAAGCCTTCCTTGGCCTGCTGAACTTTTACAGTATTTTCCTTGCTAACATTGCTGAACATTTACACAAACTGTTATCCAAAAAGACCCAGTGGGTGTGGGGACTACTCAAACAACCGCTTTTAGGGCCGTCAAGGACCTCCTGTCTGAGGACAGTTTTCTGATTCAATTCAGTGAAACCCTTCTCGTGATTCTTGTCTGTGACACCTCACCTTTTGGCATGGAGGCTGTGTTGAGCCATAGACTGCCCGATGGCCGCAAAGCCCCTATAGTGTACTTTTCCAGGACACTTTCTAGTGCGGAACGCAACTATAGCCAGCTTGACCGAGAAGCCTTAGCTGCCGTTGCCGGAGTGAAGAGATTTCATGAGTACCATTACGGTAGAGACTTTGAGCTGGTCACCGACCACAAGCCCTTATTAGGGCTTATTGCTGGTGACAGGCCCACTCCGCCTCTATTTCTCCACGTCTGACACGCTGGACTATTTTTTTAGCTGCTTACTCGTACAAACTGCTACATCGTCCGGGCAAGGCTATGGGGCATGTTGATACCCTGAGCCGGTGCCCCCTGCCCAAACTCATGGACAACCCCACTCCAGGCGTCCCTGTCCTCTTGATTGACTGTGCCAGACCAGGTCTGGTCACTTCAGCCAACATCGCTGCCCAGACTGCCAAGGACTCTGTTTCCTGGACTATTTTAAACTGGGGGTGGAGGGGGTGGCCGCAAGGCCCGATTAAACCTGAGTTCAGACCATACTTCGCAAGGCAGCACGAAATAGCGCAAGGGGGGTGCCTATTGTGGGGCAAACGCATAATTGTTCCTTCATCGTTACGAGAGGAGATTCTAAGGCTTTACACTAGGGGCACCCGGGGTGGTTAGGATGAAAGCGTTGGCTCGAAGCTACGTGTGGTGGCCCAACATGGACAAATAAGTAGAGGAATGGGTCACAGGTTGCACTCTGTGCCAGGAGTCTAGGCCTGCTCCTCCAAAATACCCTGTATATGAGTGGGAACAACCCAGGGCCCCATGGTCGTGAATCCATATCGATTTTGCTGGCCCATTTCACAGTCAAACTTTTATGGTAATGATTGATGCATACTCTAAATGGCTAGAGATAATTCTAATGTCTTCCACTACCACCGATGCTGTTATTCGGGTGCTCCGAAAATTATTTGCCACCCATGGGCTGCCAGATATTGTAGTCTCCGATAATGGTCCGCAGTTAACCGCAACTCCCTTTGAGGGGTTCTTAGCTGAATTAGGGATCAGGCATACGCTGGTCACTCCCTTCCACCCGAGCAGCAATGGACAAGTTAAACGCATGGTGCGGGCAGCTAAAGAAGCTTTGGGGTGGTTAGGGCCGGGAGACTGGCAAGCCCGCATCGATAAGTTTCTCCTGGTGCAACACATAATCCCTAGCACAGTAACCAGGAAAAGCCCATCTGAGTTACTAATGGGCCGGCAACTCAGGTCCATACTAGATAGGCTGCATTCAAATTATTCGAATCAAAAAGAGCAACGTAGTCCCACTCGAACCAGAGCATTCCAAATGGATGACCTGGTGTTCGCTAGGAACTTTGCAGAAGGTCCACTATGGCTACCTGAAGAAATTCTAGAAATCACAGGCTCAAAATCTTATATAGTCTTGTTAGCTGATGGTAGAAAATGGCGGCACCATATTGATCAACTGCGCAGCCACCACCCACTTAATGCTGGTTGCCAACAAAACCTTAATGATGATTTCCCTATAGCTAACACTAATCTAAGGGAAACGGAACACTTATCTGAAGAGCCAGAGTCACCACCGAGCGATGGCCAGGAACCGGTTCCCGTAGAATCTTCAGCCTCACCTAGGCCATTCCAGGAGGTTCCACAGGCAGAGCTAGAAACGGCAAACCCGTCCTCTCTGCCCAAAGCCAGCACCCAAACTGAACTGCGCAGGTCAACTAGGGTACCAGAACACCCTGCCTATCTAAAAGATTATGTATGCAAGTGTGTTGGACTAAACCAAATGGGGATGGGTGTTATGTATTGAAGTTAGACTGTTTACTCCAAGGTCCACTTTGCAGAGCGGGGAAAATGGAGACCGCAGATTGGTTGAACCAGCTGGCAGCCCTCTATAAAAGAGAGAGCTGCCAGGCTGGTTCCTTTGCTGGATCTGACTGTTATTCAATAAAGAGCTTAGTCACACTACTGCCTCCAGCCTCTTCAGTATCAGAACTTAACACATATCAAGTCCAAATTTAAACAATTAATAGCAATAGCACTTAGACTTATATACCGTTTCACAGTGCTTTACAACCCTCTCTAAGCGGTTTACAGAGTCAGCATATTGCCCCCAACAATCTGGGTCCTTATTTTACAGACCTCGGAAGGATGGAAGGCTCAGTCAACCTTGAGCAGGTGAGGATCAAACTGCTGAACTGCTGGCAGCCAGCAGTCAGCAGAATTAGCCTGCAATATTGCATTCTAACCACTGGGCCACCAATGCTTGTAAAGAATAAAGGCTTATTAGGATGGAGTCATTCATTTCATGCAGAAACTGCAGGGTCCAACACCAGGTTTTATTTGGTAGAACACAACATGAAGCTCTTTAGGAGCTTGAGAACATAAGCCAATCAGAGCAGACAGGGATAATCCAGGTAGGCAAATAAGGTGGGGTATTGTAGGATCGGTTCTGTGGTACTAATAGGAAAGTTTACCATACCCTTGAAAATTAGGCTGTTAAATAAATTGTCATGAGGAAATGACAGAAGAAAATAGATCCTTTGGGACGACTTTTGGCAAAACACCATAGTTTCCCAGAGAAGAGGCAATACATTCCCGAGAAAAGCCCAAATTAAGAGACTTTACAGTCCCAAGCTAGATGGCAGAGGAAGGAAGAGATTCAGACCAATTTGTTGGTCACTGGGACCAAAGATTTATTCTTCTAAGCTTTCAGGTTCATGCTGGAGTCCCTCTTCAGGGAACTTCTGTTTTTCCAGAATATGTACACTGGGCTGTTGTATGCATTGTATTTGTATGGTGTCTGTTTGTGTGTGACTTTTAGTTGTTAATTAGGCTGTTGGTGGCTGGCTATTAAGTCATTAGTTGTTTTTCTTGTGCTTCTGTGTCCTTGGCCCCTAAATACCTGGTAAGCTTGTGGTAAATCAGCACTTCTATTGACTGACAAGAAGATATTCAGGGCTTCCGGTTTGGCTCCGCGCTCTCCGAAGACTCTCCTCGTCGAGCGCCGGTCCCCGGTTCCATTTAAGCCGCCAGTACAGCCGACAAACAGCTGACTGGCAGCCGAAAACCCCCTCCCCGGGCAAAGGGGAGGGTGAAGAGCAGGCAGGCACAGGTAGAGTCCCCCAAGTGTCCCAGGAGGAAATCCTGGGGCGCGAAGGGTGAGGTCTCCCTGGAAACCTGGCCAATGCTCCGGACCCAGGAGATCTCCGCTTTTTAGCGGAGCAAGAAGATTGCGACCAACCCTGCTTTAAATGCCAGACTTCAATTCTTTGTAACAGCAGCAGCAGAAAAAGCTAGGAGACAAGCTGGGCAAGTAACCACACTTAACTCTATGTTGATTCTCACTTCGGAAGCTACAAACTAGCAAGCTGTTTTAAAATGGCGATTGAAGTTTAAAAGGGCGTGGAAAAGTGAAAGTTATAAAGAAAGTTTCGTTTTGCAGCCCTCTTCATGGAAACCTCTGATTCCGAGGAAAAATTTTTTTTCTTTCTTTACTTTGACTTTGGATTAAAAGAACAATTTAAATTTTAAAATCTAAATGGCTTCAGCATCTGGGAAGAATTTTTTCAATTATAGATTTGGTTTTCTTTTTGTACACTTTTGAAAACGTTGGACTTTGATGAACTCTTTTCACACTCTGATTTTGGATTAAAACTAAAAGCTTAATCTAAAATTTTAAATGGCTTCTAAATCTGGAAAGATTGTTTTTAATAAAGGATTTGAGCATCTCTCTGTTTATACTTCAAGAATGCAATCCACTTCTTACTTAACACCCCCACAGACTTTAACACCTGAAAATTTATTTAACACCTTAAAAGTTATGAAGAATGAACTGGTCATGGAATTCAATTCAAAAATTAATGAAATTAATAAAAAAATGCAGGCTGCCCTAGAGGAGATGGACATTAGACAACAACAACTGAGGAAGGATATGATATTTGCATTTCAAGCAATAGCAGTAAATATGGAAATTTGGAGAAGGATGTGGAAGTAATTAAACAGTCTGTGACAACCTTGGGGGAAAATATAGACAAAACTCAAAACAATATTGAAAATTTTGAAACAGAGGTGTTAATGACCCAATTCAGAAGCATGGAATTTGCCTTAAGAATAAGAGGTTTAAAAGAGAAAAAATATGAAGATTTGAAAGGGAGGATGTTGGAAGCTCTGATGCATGTGTCAGTAATGACTAAAGAATTGATCATGCAAATTGATAAGATATACCGTGTTAATTCTTGGATTGCCAAACAAAAACATCTGCCAAGGGACATTGTAATATATTTTACTACACACGCGTTACGTAATAAAATACTACAGGCGACCTTCAAGAATAAGCTCCAGGTAAATGGACAGGAAGTAATGACACTGAAAGAAATTCCTCCTAAAATGCTCAGAGCTAGAAAGGGTTATACCTTTCTTGTGGAAGAACTTAAAAAACAGAACCTACAGTACAAATGGGATGCTCCAACGGGGATAGTGGTGAGATATTTTGAAAAGAGATACCGGCTCAACACGATAATGAAAGCTACTGATTTTTATGTTAAAGTTTTAAAGGCCGATATATCCAAAATTCCAGAAGGAAGAAGCATGAAAGCAACAGAAGAGGAGAAAGGAGAGTCACTGATTGTTGTTCAAACGGAAAGAGTGTTGATGATTCAAGGTGATTTACAGAGCCAGAGAGATGTTTATAATGTGGAAAAGGAGACAGAGGATCAGAGTCAGACAAGAGTAGAGCTGACAAATCAAAAATTGCCAAGCTACAAAAGGCTGCAAGAACCAGATTCAAAACTTGACCGAGAGGAAGGAACGATTAGAGTTTGGTGCTAGTATGGGACGTTATTGGACAGATGGAGAGATGAAAGTAAATTGACATTTTGCAGTAAGATGATTATTGAGGAAATGATTTTGATGGTTGTGTTTTTCTTTCTTGTTTTGCTTTGTCTTTGTCTTTCCTTCTTTTTTTATTACTATATTTCAAAATAATTAAAGATTTAGAATTGTAACTTGATATATTGTAATTTTAGGTTATTAATAATGTGTTTGACTTTAAGATTAAGTTTAAAATTTTCTGAGTTATAAGGGGTTAAAGGAATCTAGAAATATTGGAAGTAATATTTGCTAGAATATTTTAAATCTTTAGGTATATTGATATTTACCAAATTTTTACTTAATATTGAGGAAATGATGTTGATGGTTATAACTGAATGAAATGGTGAAAGAAAGATTTCTTCTTTTTTTTCTCCTTTTTTATTATTATACCAGATTATACAAAGATTATATAAAGGAAAGATATTTAGTGGAATAAATTAGCAACCTGAAATATTGAAATGATGTTTGATTAACAATATGCCTGATTCTTGGATTATGCTTAAAAAGTTTTGAACAACATGGAGTTAAAGATTTAAAGAAATGTGGAAATTAAGAATTTTTTTTAGTATAATTTAAATTTATCTTAATGAATAATATGCCCTGTGCTTTTTCTGGGAAGTTGGGGGGGATGAGAGAGGGAGGAGGGGGATGGGAGGAAGGGGGGGAGAAAAAGAGAAAAATGTTTGTACTTTGTACTAATAAATTTTTTTTTAATAAGAAGAGATTCAGAGTAGCCATGTCTCTCAGAGTATATCTCAATCAATCAGAATAGAGCTGGAAGGGACCTTGGGGATCTTCTAGTCCAACCCCCTGCTCAAGCAGGAGACCCTATATCCATGATAGCGAGCCACAGGCGGCACGCAGAGGCCTCTCTGCGGGCACGTGAGCCATCACCCAGCTCAGCTCCACCACATATGCGTGCATGCCTCCCACCGGCCAGTTGATTTTTGGGTATCTGCCGTGCATGTCTGGAGGGTGAGGTGCATGCGGGAGATGTGTTCATGCGCGAGGAGGGTGGGTGGGTCATGCGTGCATGCGCAGGGGAGCACGGGAGTGTGTGGTCCCCCCCGCAGCCCATGTTTGGTCCCAGGAGGCTGCAGGGAGACCTGCTAGACCCAAAATGGGGTGGGGGGTAACAAGCACAGGCACAGGGGGAGCACAGGGGGAGCATGCGCATGTGTGGGGGCCAGGGGAGCATGGGAGGGTTGCGTGTGCATGTGCAGTGGGGCAGGGGAGCACAGGGGGGTTATGTGCACAGGCGCAGGAGTGGGGAAGTGCGGCGGGCGTCCCCTCGCGGCCCATTTTTGGTCCCAGGAGGCTGCAGGGTGGCCTGCTAGGCCCAAAATGTAGTGGGGGGGTCATGCGCACATGCGTTGGGGGAGCGTGGGGGTCACGTGCACATGCATGGGGGGCCAGGGGAGCATGGATTGTGTGTGCATGCGCAGGGGGGCAGGGGGAGCACAGGGGGCCACGTGCGCATGTGCGAGGGAGCGGGGGGATGGCACGTGCGCATTGCATTATGGGTGCTGTCACATGCCTGCGTTTTTGGCACACAATGAGAAAAAGGTTAGCCATCACTGCCCTATATCATTTCAGACAAGTGACTGTCCAGTCTCTTCTTAAAAACCTCCAGTGATGAAGCATCTACAACTTCTGAAGGCATGCTGTTCCACTGGTTAATTGTCCTCAATGTTAGGAAGTTTCTCCTTAGTTCCAGGTTGCTTCTCTCCTTGATTAGTTTCCATCCATTGTGTCTTGTCCTGCCTAAGGGGGTTTGGTAAATAAGTTGACCCCCTTGTCTTTGTGGCAGCCTCTCAAATTTTGGAATACTGCTCTCATGCACCCCCCCCCAGTCCTTCTTTTCTCTAGATTAGCCAAACCCAAATCCTGCAACCATTCTTCATATGTTTTAGTCTCCGGGCCTTTAATCGTCTTAGTTGCTCTTCTTTGCACTTTTTCCAAAATCTCAACATCTTTTTTGTAATGTGGTGACCAAAACTGGATGCAGTATTCCAGGTGTGGCCTGGAATAGATTTGTATCTTCAAATCTATGTAGATTTAAAGGTTAGTCTGACAAGATTCTGTATATTAAGTGTGAACAAATAAGGAACCGGACCTGAATGGATGTTATTGTATTGTCTTTGGACTTTAGCATGACAGTTCCTGCTCCCAGTGTCTGTCAGACAACTTTCTCTCTCATTTACCTTTGCAGACCTAGTCATCTTGTCTCCTACAGGATTTTAAGAGCACCATTTCCTTCTACTGGTACAGCAGCAGGTCTGACCTCATCGCTTGCAAGAGGACTTCATCCAAGCAAAACCTCAGCGGGCTATCAGAGATGCAGTAGTTCTCATAGGGCATGCCATAGTCAACCTTATGGCCCACATCAAGATCTATTTCATCTGCCACACACAATCTTTTTTTTAAACAGAAAATATACCTTGGGCTCTAAACAGAAAGTGCAAGAGAGAAACTCAAACTAGCTCTATCTTAATTTGTTAGGTATAAGTCGAGGAGAGAGAGAGACTTTGACAGATACATTCAAGATTCTGTTATAATATCTTAACTGTAATAAATGAAGAGTCTTAGCACACTTTTTCCTAAGCTTGACTACTTCAGACGTTTATCTGTGTTTATACAACATATTTAACCTGTTTATTGAATTAATTGATTTTTTAAATATTAAACAACAACTAAACAAATAAGATGGATTTGTACAACTACTAAACCACCAAAATGCAAAGTTAACACTAACTAGGCTTGCTGTACCAATACAATTGCTTAGTTTTCAGTTGATTGCATCCAGCAAAATGTGCAATCTGGATCATAGGAAAGTCATCTGGAAATTTAGGTGTAATGTAAATTAGCAGATCCAAATAATATTCTTGACATATGATTATGTCTATTTATCCATTTTTATATAGTTATAATAATCAGCTGAAATGTTATCAATCTTGGGGATTTTATCTACAAAAATAAAAAGTGGTCTGTTCCACATGGTTTTTTCCCCAGTTTTATTATAAAATAAATTCTCCACAAAGCCCCAGAGTAGTATACTGTCCATGGAAAAGCTAGAGAACCAGAATGTGTAAGAATAAGACCGTTTCTGAGAATAACAAAAAAAAAAAAAAAAAAACAACCAGCAGCAGTGTAGGATTGCAAAAAAAACACATTTCAAATATCTATACAGTTTTTCTAATAAGCAATTTATGAAATTTAATAGAGAAAAGAAACTACTTTGTTCCCTTTTGGTATATTTATGAAACCAGCAGCAGAAGGCTATTTGTTCTTCTCTAAGGAGAAAGAGATTGCTAAATGCAGTCATCTAGAAACCTAAAGAACTGAACAGTACCACCAAAACTAATGTTGTTGTGTGGAAAGCCTGTGGGAAATTATCTGGAATTCTGTTTCAGTAAGCTCATTATGTTTAAAAACGTAGCCAAACTCCTACATTGCACTCCTTCGTTTTAAGGCACTAGGGACAGAAAAACTGTTCTTGCAGAGTTTATCAAAACTTTGTACATTTTGTTGATAGTCTCCATGGACCTCTTGTGCCATATATATAGTGGAAATATTAACGGCTTGTATTTTGCAAGAATCTAGGCCAGTGATGGCAAACTTTTTTTGGTTCGCGTGCCAAAAGGGTGTGTGTGCACGCGCTAGCATGCGCACGTGTGCTCATACCCATTCCCTCCCCCCCATGCATTTGTACAACCCCCCCATGCTGCCCCCTGCGCATGCGCACACACCCCCACCCCCGCGCAAAGGCCTTACCAAAGCCTGGGACGGTGAAAAACGGCAATCCGGGCAAACCAGAAGTTCGGAAAAACGCACTTCCGGTTTGCCCATTGGGCTGTTTTTTGCACTCCGGGGCTTCAGGAAGCTTTCCTGAACCCTCCGGAGTGCTAAAAACAGCCCAACGGCAAACCAGAAGTGCGTTTTCTGAACTTCCGGTTTGCCCATTTTGCCGTTTTTCACATTACAGGGCTTTAGGAAGCTTCCCTGAACCCTCCTGAGTGCGAAAAACAGCCCAACGGCAAACCGGAAGTGCGTTTTTCCAAACTTCCAGTTTGCCCATGGAGCTGACATAGGGCAACGCCTCACATGCCCTCCAATATGGCTCTGCATGCCACCTGTGGTACGCATGCCATAGGTTCACCATCACTCATTTAGGTGTTAGGAATGGGCTAGAAAAAATACATTTTACCTTATAAGCCAGTCATACAGAATTTAAGTATTATGCAAAAAGGATTGGCTGATAGGAAGTTTAAGTTTACATCCAAAACAGGTGGGCAAGAATTAGAATTTTAAGAATAGCTGTCCAAAGAGGAAGTATCTTACAAAAGTCTGAAGGAGTTTTGAACAATATGAGAGGCAAATTTGGAAAATGTTGTATTAAGGATTTCTTTAATTAAGCCTGAAAAGGCTGCAGAGCTGGAGAATCTGTAGTCGATCAGATGTTGATGGGATCCATTATGTCTGCCATTTAAACTTGAAACATTCTTTTTTAACTTGACATTTAATTTTTTATCACACTTGGTCATTTTAAAGCTTTTCTTTCTTTTATAATTTTTTTATTTTAAATACAAATAATACAAACATAGTACTTATAAATCTAAATACAAAAAAGTGGGGGAAGATACGAATATTACAGTGCACCCCCCGAAACAATTTCCCCCCTTATATTTCTTCTTCTATAACAACTAAAAGATATACAATATATTCCAATTGTGCCCTTATCCTCTCCAAAACAACATATATTCTTGAGTAGGTTTATTCCCTTTGCCTTCCACCAACATTGTGTTTTTAAAATCCCCCCATATTTCATTATAATTGTTTGCTTTAATCATCCCTTTTTAAAATTTAATTTATGTTGTTAATTTATCATTTGTTGCCATACTTCAAATTTCATTATACCACTCATTTCTTTGAATATCCCAATTTTGTCCCCAATATTTAGCCATCACTAATCTAGCTGCCATTATCAAATTTATAATCAATTCCTTTTTTGTTTCATTTATATCCTGTTTTTCCACCAGCAACAGTAATGCAATCCTCAGTGACATATCTAAATTTACATTCAAAAGTGCTCTAATTTTTCTAAACACCATGTCCCATATTTTTTGTGCACTATCACAATCCCACCACATAAGTTTATATGTTCCAACCTTTCTTGCACCTCCAACAAATATTTGTATATTTACTATCTATTTGATTTAATTTACATGGTGTTAGGTACCATCTCCATATCACTTTATATCCATTTTCCTTAACTCTAACTGACATATTCTTATATGCTCTTCTATTCCAAATATTTATTTATTTATTTATTTATTTATTTATTTATTCATTCATTCATTCATTCATTCATTCATTCATTCATTCATTCATTCATTTTGTCAAGCATGTATAAGATAACAGATATAATTATAAACATGATTATGAATACAGGAAATGGATATGAATAAATGGGACAGTAGGACAGGGACGGTAGGCACGTTGGTGCACATATGCATGCCCCTTACAGACCTCTTAGGAATGGGGTGAGGTCTAAGGTTAAAGTTATGGGGGTTTGTGGTTGAAACCACAGAGTCAGGTAGTGCATTCCAGGCATTGATCACTCTGTTGCTAAAGTCGTATTTTCTGCAATCGAGTTTGGAGCGGTTTACTTTAAGTTTGTATCTATTGTGTGGTCGTGTAGTCATTGATAGGTAGGACATTGTAGCAGATAATGTTGTGTACTACGCATAGATCTGACTGAAGGCGTCATAGTTCTAAATTGTCTAAGCCCAAAATTTCAAGTCTGGTGGTATAAAGTATTCTGTTGTGAGCAGAGGAGTGGAGGACTCTTCTCGTGAAATATCTCTGGACTCGCTCAATTGTATTAATGTCTGATATGCAGTGCGGGTTCCAGACAGATGAGCTGTATTCGAGAATTGGTCTAGCAAAGGTTTTATATGCCCTAGTTTGCAATACAATATTAGAAGAAGCTTCGCAAGATTAGGTTAACAACTCTTAATGCCTTTTTGGCAATGCTGTTATAGTGAGCTCTGGCACTTAGATCATTAGAGATGAGTACTCCAAGGTCCTTGACAGAGTGAGGGTCGTATACAAGGTCATATCCTTCCAGCTTGTATTTGGTGTTCTGATTTTTTTTGCTAATGTGTAAGACAGAGCATTTGTTGGTTGAGATTTGGAGTTGTCAATTGTTTGACCATTCTGACACATTCTGCCCTACAAAGAGTCAAGGTCTCTTTGTAGGGCAGCAGCATTGCCGGTGGTGTTAAATAGTTTTACATCATCAGTGAAGAGAATGCAGTTGGCTTGTAATATGATCACTTAGGTAGAGTATAAAGAGTCAAAAGATCATTTAGGTAGAGTATAAAGAGTGTGGATCCTAAAATGCTACCTTGGGGGACATCGCTGTTAACAGGTGCAGGGTTTGATAGGAGGCACCCTATTTTGACTACTTGTTGCCTATTTGACAGGAACACAGTTATCCACTTATGCAGGGGTCCAGAAATGCCATAAGATTTTAGTTTTAGAAGTAGTTTGTCATGTACCACTGAATCAAAGGCTTTGATTCAGTGGTAAATTGCATCTATTGCTTTACCCTGGTCGAGTTGTGTAGTCCATATGTTTTTGCAGTGTAGAAGTTGCAGATTACAGGACAATTTTTTCCTGAAACCAAATTGATTGTTAGAGAGTAGATTATTTGCCTCTAAGTGGAAGGTATTGGATTGGTTTATGATTGATTTCATGACTTTGCAGGTGACGCAACATAAAGAGATTGGTCTGTAATTTTCAACTAGGCAGGGGTCACCCTTTTTGAAGATAGGGATGACAGTGGCTAGTGACCATAGGTTGGGCAAGGAGCTGGTCCTGAAAGATTTTTCATAGATTATGCTTAGGGGTTCTGCTATGGCAGTGGAAAGCTTTTTTAAGAAGTAGGCACATAATCCATCAGGTCCAATAGATAGAGATGTCTTGTTTAGGCTGTGTAGTGCCTTTCCAATGTTATCTTCTGTAAAATCAATATGTAGTAGATCATTGCAATTAGTTGTGGTACGACTAGGAAATGTGGGGCATGAATTATTGCTATTTACAAAGACTGAACCAAAGAATGTGTTAAAGAGGTTGGCTTTAATGGCTTCATCATTACAGTTTTTACCGTTAAGTCCTTTTAGGGGTGGGATGGATCTCAAGTCTTTTAAGTTTGTTATTTACAAAATTATAGAAGGCGCAAGTGGATATTGTGCGGGTGGATTTCCTCTTGTTTGCTGTGGTAATTGGTGCATTCTGTCTTTATCTGGTGGCATAAGGTTTTGTAGCGGCTTTTAAAATTAGCTACGTAGCCAGTTTTGGGGGGGTTTTTTGCCAAAGACTTTTTTTAATTGAAGCTTCCTTATTGATATGGGTAATTTGTTTTTTTTCTGGTTTTGGGGGTTATTAGTGGTACGTATAGTTTAATGACTCTTTTGACTCTTTTGAGCAAAAAAGTGTTATAATGTTCTTCGGCAGTATTATAGTCAGTGAACAGAATTTGCCAATCAAGAGATGAGAGGTCATTATCTATGAGATCATAGTTGGCTGTTATAAAGTTATAATTGGGGATCCCATCCTTGTGATCATCTTTGTAAGGACGTATATTGAGACAAAAGTCAATCATACTGTGGTCACTGTGGGAAAAGGGTTCTTTTATTTGTAGACCATAAATTGAGTTTAAACTGTTGCAGAAGATGAGATCAAGGCAATTGTTGAGTCTAGTGTTGTTAGTTACTAGTTAATTCAGTCCCAAATTAGTAACAGCATTGTACATGGTTGCATGTATGGGTTCAGTTGTACATTCGTTTAGGGTCCAATTAATAAAAGGTAGATTGAGGTCACCAAGATCATTATCATTTATTTCTCCTAAACTGATTCCCAAATTAATTTTAAACCTTTTGCCTGTTTTTCTAATTCAGTTAATATTCTATATATTTTCCCAATTCTTCCTTTACCTGTATATTCTTCATTCACCTCACATTCTTCTATAATCATTTCAAATTTTGTTAACTGTCTATCTTTCTCCTTGAATCTTTCTTCCACTTTTATCCATTTCTCTAATTGTATTAAATTCAACCAATTTAATTTAATATCTGATAAAACGTTCTTTAGTTGTGTTGTATTCTTTATCTTGTTCTTCCAGTCTTCCCATTTATATATCTGATTTTCTTTTAGTTTACCAATCCAGTCTTTCAATTCAATCTTAGGGAATTTCTCCATTTCCACCACCAGTGTTAAAGGAGAAATTCCTGCCATTAACCGGTATCTCCATTTATTCCATAGTTCTATCAATTTTTTTAAAAAAGGATTTTGAATCCTCCTAGCAATTTATTAAATATTGTTGTGGTGCCCACATACAGGTACTGAATGTAAAATAGTAAGTTGTTGTATAAGGTTAAAATGTTGTTAAAAGGAACTGTTTAAACAAGTAAGTATAGAACCAAACAGCTTTTAAATGCATGGTAAGTAGAAAGGGGGAGGTGTTTATCCCAGTGCTCCAGAATGGAGGGGGGATAGATGACATCATAAGAGACAGCCAATCAGATCAGAGATAGCAGGGCCAGGAACTATAAAAGGCCTGGGGTGAAGAGCTGAGGGAAGCTCTGTTATGTGGTAAATTTCATGAGGGAAGGTTTAGTGTGAAGAGCTGAGAAGAGCTCAGTCTGTGTGTTTTGTGTAACTTCCAAAAAGGGAAGATTTATAGAGAATCTCTGCCTGAGTATAACTGTCCAAGAGGGAAGTTGACAGGAAAGAAAAGATAGGACCTAGGCAGTTCTGTGGGAAGCAGGTGCCAGGGTCAGGGAACAAGATTGATTGATAAATATTGAGTAATTTGTAGATAGAGATAAATGGTGAAACGTGCTCTTATCTATAGGTCTAGAAACAAAGAAGAATTGGATTTGCTTAGATTTAGTCAGGAAAGAAAAGAGAGTCTCTGAGGGGAAGAAAAGAAAAAGAAAGAATTAAATAGCTGCTTGTGGCTGTAACAAATTCACTTGACGATTACTGAGAAGTTGTATTTAAATAAACTGTTTACTAGTTTGTTCAAGAAACGTGTCAACGTCTGTCTATTCCTCACATAAAGCAAATCTTAAACAATCCTGCAGAGCTTAGAGATATTGTAAAAGTAAAAGCAAGCCTCTAAAGAGAGAGAGAAGTGAAACAGAGGGTGCGACCCTTGGTCAGGGAGATATAAAAAAAGAAAATTAAACAAAAATCGCTACCAAGAAATATAAAACAATAAACCTGACTGGAAGGGACGGGTAGACCCTCGCAATCCTTTTTAAACCAATATGTTTCTATAGAATCACCTATTTCCCTTAATTCTTTCAACTCTATCCTGGGGTGAAATCCAGCAGGTTCTGACAGGTTCTAGAGAATCAGTAGCAGAAATTTTGAGTAGTTCGGAGAACTGGTAATTTCCACCTCTGGCTGCCCCCAGAGTGGGGTGGGAATGGAGATTTTGCAATATCCTTCCCCCAGGAGTAGGGAGGGAATGGGGATTTTGCAGTATCCTTCCCCTGGTGTGGGGTGGAAATGGAGATTTTGCAGTATCCTTCCCCTGCCATGCCCACCAAGCCACGCCCACAGAACCGGTAGTAAAAAAATGGATTTCACCACTGTCTATATTCCTCCATATTAAATCTCTTGTTAATGCTATAATACCACCTTTAATTGATTAGCTAACCAATAATTTTTAACACTTGGAAAACTCAGCCCACCCTTTTTTAATGGTTCATACCATAATGCTTTACTTATTCTTGCTTTCTTACCTCCATTACAATACACCTCCAGCAACCTCTGTATTTGGTTTAATTCTTGATCCAAAAATTTAATTGAAATCATCCAAAACAAAAAAATTAATTTTTGGTAAAACTTTCATTTTTATCATTGCAATTCTTCCAAACCATGATAATTTTACTTTCTCATATTTATCTATTTTATCTTTTATATCTTTCTTTAACTTTTCATAATTTATTTTCTTTAACTCTTTAATATTTTTTGGGATGTCAATACCTAAATATTTAATACTATCTACTATTTTTAATTTATGTTTTCCTTTCAATACATTCACTTCTTCTTTACTATGGTTTATATAACTTCATTTCTGATTTTTCCCAGTTTATTTGTAATCCACTATATTTCCCAAATCCATTCAGGTGTAAATATATCCTCTCTATAATAACTATGGGATTTTGAAATGTTAATAATGTATCATCTGCAAATAAATTTATTTTGGTTTTCTTCTGTACACCAATTCCTTTAATGAATGAACCTTCCCTAATTGCATTTGCCAAAACCTCCATCAATAATGCAAATAAAACTGGGGATAAAGGTTAACCCTGTCTCATACTCCGGCTTAAGGTTATTGTTTCTGTAACACCATCATTTATAACTATTCTCGCTTTATTCTCTGAATATAGTTGATTTATCACTTTTCTAAAAAAAATTCCAAAACCTAACATCTCTATTAATATCTTCAATGTAGGCCATTCTACACAATCAAAGGCCTTATCTAATGCTAATACACTGCCTTTAATTTTTGATTCTTTATATAGTAACCTATATTTAATACCCTTCTTACTACTTCTCACATTTGTCGGCCTCTTATAAATCCACACTGATCATTTTTAATATAATTCTCTATAAATATATTCAATCTATTTGCCAATATTGCTGTAAAAATCTTAGCATCCTGATTAATAAGGGATATTGGTCTATATGATCCTGGGTTTATATGATCTTTATCTGGTGTGATAACCCAGGGCACGGCACAGAGATAACACAAACAGCTGGCAGTTCAAACCACCCCTTTATTGCTCCAAATCTCCCCAAATGTTCTCATGCTTCTGGCAAGTCCCAGAGGTTTGTGGGGTAGAATGGTATGTGTATTGGTTTTCATATAGGTGGTTTTCCCTCCAGGCATCTCTAAGGTTAAATTCCCTAGCCAAATCAAAAAATTCACATGGTAATGTCTTTCTTTCATGGTATTTTTTATTCACTGATTTATAATCCAGTTTATTGTCTAATACAGCATTAAAATCTCCCACTATACAAATATTTTCTTTCTCTAGTTTCACTATTTGTTCATGTAATTCCTTATAGTATTCTTTTTGTTTACTATTAGGGGCATAAATTGTTATAAGTAACATTTTTTTTGGTTTATTGAAATCTCTATCATAAGTGTTCTATCTTCTTTATCTTGGAATATTTGTTTTGGTTGTAGCCAATCTTTGACATATATTGCAATTCCTCTTTTTTTTTAATCGTCTAGTGATGTAAACAGTTTCCCTAATTTTTGTGCTTCTAGTAATTTAACATGTTCTTTTTTGACGTGTACCTCCTGCAGACAGATTATATCTAAATTTTGTTTTTGTAGTTTATTGGAAGTTTGTCTTCTCTTGATCGGCGAATTAATTCCATTTATATTGACTGATAGGATTTTAACTACCTTTTCCATTTTATTGTTTTGCTATTGCTCTAGTTGTTCTTACGCTCCATGTTTCTATTTGGGTCTTACTGTGTACTTTCTCTAACTTCTCTCTTTCTTCTGTACTTTGTTCCTCTTAACTCTGTGTTTCTATTTCTATACTACTCTCTATACTACTCTCTCCTTCCAATTCTAGGTGTTGCTCAATGAATTGATCTGCTTTCTCCAGTGTGTCTTCTTATTTTTTATCCTTCCATGTGACCAGAAGTCCTTCTGGCACTAGCCATCTAAATGGTATTCCTCTTCTTATTAATTTTACTGAGAGATATTGAAAGTCCCTCCTTTTGTCCCTTATTCTTTTTGGTATATGTTTCAATATTATAATATCCTTTCCTTTGTAGTTTATTTGTCCTATCCTTGTAATTCTGTAAATCTCATCTCTTATGTGTTTTTTTCGTAAATTTAACATGGATTGTGTTTCCTTATATAATTATTCTGGACTCTATAAATCTCATCAATGTTGGTTTTTATTTCTTCCTTATCTACTTGAAGGACTTCTGCAAGGATTTCTGACATTAAGATTAAAGTATCTTCTTCCTTTTCTTCTAAAACATTTTGGAATCTCAGATAATAGGATGCTTTTTCGAATTTGAGCTGTGAAATTGCCCCCTCCAACTTCCTATTTATCATTCTCAATTTTTCTTCTGTTGCTTCCTGTCTTTTTTCCACCTTGTCTGTTCTTTCCACTATTATTTTTATTTGTTGTTCATGATTAGCTATTATTTCTTGTATATTTTCCATTCTAATGTCTAATTTCTTGATATCTCCCTTGACCTCTTCAAAATTCCCTTTCATTTCCTCATGGTTGTTTTCTATTGTTTCTTGTGTTTTTGTCATTTTTCCCTGTGATGCAATCATAAACTCCTGTATTCTATCAAGCGAGGCCTGCATAGATTGTAAAGATGGTGTTTGTCCCTGTTTCTCTATTGTTGTCATTTCTGTTAATAGTCTTTGTCCTGCCGGTGATGGTGCTGCTGAAGCTGCTTTCTTTATGGTTTTTGTCACCGTAGTTGAGGACATTTGTACTTTTGTAAAGAAATTATAGTTTTTAAAGAAATTATTCCACACTTTCATATAACCTCTTCGTGACTTCTATTTCTCCTTTCTTTTTATCAATTATTGACTTATACCCTTTTATATCTTATTCACCAAGCAATCAATAGCAATATTCTAAATCCACTATTAACAATATTCTAATTATTGTATTATTTATAGTTCTTAATTCCAAGTTTCTATATATTATTTTCTATAACACTCAATTAATCAAATCAATCAAATTCTATGGTTATCAATCAATCAATCAGTCAGTCAGTCAGTCGGTCTATTCCAGAGTATCTTACAGTTACTTATCACTATATGTTGAATTTAACTTTTGGTAAATACTCCAATACTTCTTTTAAACCAATTGAAAATAGGTATATTGTTATTATTATTATTGTTTTGTTACTCAGTTAAATATTGAATATAAGTCAAAGTTCTATATTTCAATCACAAAGAGTTCCTTTTCTTTTCCTTATACAACTATTGTCCAGGGATGTATTTTCTCTTTTTTGTTTTGTTTTTTTACCAGGAAAAAACAATCAGTATATTCTTAGTTAATTTTTCAAAATGTCATCTGGTTCAAGAACTGCACAGTCACTGTTTCTCTCTTTTTTTTTGTTCTCAAATTGTGTTCCTTTTATTTATCTCTGGAGTATATCTCCTCTTTCTATAGCAAATCAAAGTTTAAGCATCAGCCTCCACAGTTTCGCAACAGTTTCAAATGCAACAGTTACAAGTGTATATTCCAATCCTTATATCAATCTTCGGTCAGCTCTTTCCAAGATGTCACTGTCAGAAAAACTCTGTGTCACTGTTACAGTCTCTTCTTATCTGCTTGCTCCATAGAAATATCAAAGTCAAATATCAAAGTCAATACTTCCACTATTCTTATTTTTCCTTATTAATCAAACCCCAAAAAGTTTCGATCTTAAAGTTAGCAACAGTTATTTTTTTTAATCCTTCTCCAATCCTTTTTTTTACGATATCCTCTCTTATAACTCCTTACCGCTCGTGTGCCGCCCGTTCCTCTCAGGAGACTATCGCTTTTCCGCCTTTGTTGTTCCATCTCTGATTTCAGTGGGTTTCAGCACTTTTGAGGGCTGATTGGAGAAAGTTTGTCAAGCATTTACCGTTTCACCCTCGCTTTTCTTCCTCTACATCAAGATCAAAGTGCCATGTCTCTGGATCGTCTTCAATCGCCGATCTCTTTCGTGTCTGTTATCGGGGGTTCCACCTATTACAGCGGGAGATAGCACCGTCCCCCGCTGCAGTTCAGTGTCCCCCTTCTTTCTGCGATCTCCTCCAAAGAATCGCATGCCACTTTCGGCTTCCAGGAACACGAAAAGTCGGGCGAAGTTCGCAGTTAGCTTTCTTCGCTCCGCTCCATCATAGCGCCGCCCCGGAAGTCTGCGCTGTTTGTTTTTGATATATCGCCCTAATAGATTGTGTAAAGTAATCTCCAAGCTGCATCTTTTCTATTAATTTTAATAAAAATTGCCAATTCAGTCTGTCAAAGGCTTTCTCAACATCCAAAACCACTAATACTGTGGGTACCTGGTTGCTCCTTCCCAAATATTCTAATAAATTAACAATTTGTCTTACATTGATCTTCATCTATCTACCAACTAAAAAACCAGTTTGATCATGATGAATCATTTGCTGCATAATTATCATTAGTCTATTTGCTAGTATTTTAGTAAAAATCTTGTAATCTATATTTAAAAGTGAAATTGGCCTATAATTTTTAGGATCTGTATGATCTTGACCCTCTTTTGGGATCACAGAGATAAAAGCAGTCTTCCAAGTTGGAGGTACTTCACCTCCCTGTTGTATATTATTAAACAATTCCTTCAACGGTTCCACCATTTCCTCCTGCAAATTTTTATAGTAAACAGCTGTCAAACCATCTGTCCCTGGAGCTTTACCCACTTTTGTTTAATCACCACCAAAATTTCCTCCGAAGTTATCAGTTGATTTAAAGTATCCATCTGCTCCTTGGAAGTTGTATAAATATTCCCTGTTTGCAAATATCTATCTATATCCTCATCTTTAACTTTACCACCCATGTACAACCCTGAATAAAACTGTAAAAAAGATTTTTTTAATCAATTCTTGTTCATAAACTTCTTTACCCTTATATTTTATTTTTTCAATAATCCTTGATTTTTGCTTTTTCCTTAACGTGTATGCTAACCACCTACCTGGTTTATTTGCATTGCAAAAAGTGTTATGTTTAGCATATTGTAAATTAGTTGCCACTTGATCTGCTATTAACATATTAAATTGACCTTTTAATAAATTAATTGTCTCCTTAATTTTCTTATCTGATTGGTTTAAAATTAAAGCCCTCTCTTGTTTTTTGATCTCTTCCTCCAGTTCTCTTCTTTTTTCTCCTTTCTTCCTTCTATATTTGTTATCCAAATATATCAAGATACCTCTCATGTAAGCCTTACTTGCATCCCAAACCATCTCCATTGAGGTACCCTTCTGCATATTCATAACAAAAAATTCTTTCATAAATTTTTTACACTCTTTTACATTATCCTCATATCTAAACAAATTATCATTTAACCTCCAAGACCTTCTAGGTCTTTTTCCATAGTCCAATTCCAACCAAACTGGGCTATGATCTGTCAATGTTCTTGAGTAAATCTTCGTCTTCTTCATCCTGGAAAAAAGATCATTAGTAATTAAAATAAAGTCAATCCTTGAGAAAGATTGATGTCTATCTGAAAAAAAAGTAAAGTCCTTTTCTTCTAGGTTTCTTTCACGCCAAATATCTCTCAACTCCCAGTCTTCCATCATCTCAAAAAAAGATTTGGGCAATCTTGCTCTTGAAAAAATATTTTGCTTAGGACCCTTCTTGTCTTTTTTCACATCCAAAACACCATTCCAATCCCTTAAAAGGATACAAGTTTTGTAATCCCATTGTGTCAACTTCAAATGTAGAAGATCATAAAATTTTTCTTGTTGTTGATTCGGGGCATATACACCAATCACAAGTATTTTCTCTCCTTTTATTAAGAGTTCAATAGTTAAAAATCTTCCTTGGTCGTCTGCTTCAATTAACTTAGCAATCAAGTCTCTTTTCACATATATGACTATACCATTTTTCTTCTCTGATGCTGCTGCTACAAAATGTGTCCCTAATCTTGTATTTATCAAATGTTTTTGATCTTGTATCCTAATATGAGTCTCTTGTAGGCAAATTAAATCATTCTTAAATTGTTTAAGATAATGAAATATTTTCCTCCTCTTCTGTGGAGAGTTTAAGCCATTAACATTCCAGGTCAGAAATTTAGTTCCCATCTCTGGGCTTCTGAAGCGTCTGGAGCATTTTCTGAAGATCTTCCTTGGATTGTTCTTGAGGTCTCGCTCCTCCCACCGCTTCTGTTTTGGAAATTTCTTGAGTTACTGTCTGAAGTTGTTGTCTTAATTCTTCTTTATGTTTAGCTGTTTTCGCTCTAGTCTGTCTTTGTTCTTTTATCGTTTCTTGTATGTCAAGTACTTCCAAACTTTGATCCATTTGAATTGCTAACAAGGCTCCCCCTTTTTGAACTGTCTTCAGCAATTCGTCTCTTTCTTCTTCTCTACCAGCCTCCTTTCTTTTTCCATCTGGTGGTGTTGATGTACCAACCTTTAACACATTTTCATAGAAATCCCTAGCCTTCCATAACGTATTAAGCCGATATCTCACTCCTGCGTAGGTCACCACTATGCCAACTGGAACTTCCCACCTATACTGTACTTCTTGTTTTTTCCATTCTTCCACCAGAAAAGCATAATCCTTTCTGGCTCTCAAAATTTTGGGGGGAATTTCTTTCATTGTCATCACTTCCTGACCTTCTACCTGAAGCTTATTTATAAAAGTTGCCTGTAAGATGTCATTATGCAGTGTTCTGGTAGTAAAATATATTACAATATCTCTTGGCAGATTTCTCCTTCTAGCCACTCAGGAATTTACACGATATATTTTATCAATCTGCCAAGCCAAGACTTCTCTCGTCGCTCCTAATGTTTGCACAAAGGCATCCAACATCATTTCTTTCAGGTTTTCTTGTTTATTCTCTTTTACTCCTCTCACTCTAATCGCAAACTCCATATTTCTGTATTGCATCATTATTATATCAGCTTCATCCTTTTCCATTTTGTTTTCAATTTCTCCTATTTCCCCCCCCCCCAAAATTGCGGTGGATTGTTTAATTTCTTCTACCTCTTGATCCAATATTTCAAAATTATTTGCTAAGCCTTGAAATGCCATTATTATGTCTTCTCTAATTTGCTGATTCCAAATTCCAATCTTCTCAGAAACAACCTGTATTTTCTCATTAGTTTCATTAATTTTCTCATTAGTTTCATTAATTTTCTCATTAGTTTCATTAATTTTTGCATTAAATCCAGTAGAAAGTTCACCCTGCATAGTTTTCAAAGCCTCTTGTAACATTCCAAGCATTAAAGTCTGTGTAAGTGGGGGCTGGCATTCTAGAAGTATGACCGGGGGAGCTATCAGCACTCCCTGCTCCTTTAGAAGAAACAGCCTTTCCTGATTTTGAAGCCATTTAAAGTTTAAGCAGATCTTTGTACTTTATACTTTATACTTTATTCAGAAGCCAAAAAGAAAAGTTCATCAAAGTAAAATCAAGACCAGAATCAAAGTCAAAAGTTCTCATAGAAAGGGCTGCTAATGAAACAAAACTTTCCTCTTAACTTTCACTTTCCACGCTCTTTCAAGCCTCCAACGCCATTTTGTTGCAACTTTGCTAATTTGTTACTTTCGAAATAGAAATCCACATTGCAGTTAAGTATAGATACTTGCCGTCCAAGCCTCCTGGCTTTTTCCGCCTGCTGCAATTCAAAGTGTTGAGATTCTTATTGATAGCAGGAATTGGTCGCGGCTTCTTGCTCCGCTAAAAAAATGGAGACATCCCAAGTCCAGAGCAGATGGCAGGTTCCTAGGGAGCCCTCACCGTTCACGCCCCAGGGTTTTCCCTGGGGCACTTGGGTGGCTCTACCTTCACCTGTCAGCTCTCCTCTCTCCCTTTGCCTGGGGAGGAGATGTTCGAGCCACCAGACAGCTGTTTTCCTACTGTTCTGGTGGCTATACGGCACCAGGGATCGGGCGCTCTATGAGGAGCGTCTGCGAAGCGCGGAGCCAACCGGAAGCCCGCTTTTTGCCTTTTTAACTTGTGTGGCTCTAGCCAACATTCTAGAATGTTTATTACTGGTTTCATAAAATTCCCTGTTTAAATATATTAACAGTGGTGCAGTGGTTAGAGTGCAGTACTGCAGGCTACTTCTGCTATCACACGCTGCCAGCAGTTTGGCAGATCAAATCTCACCAGGCTCAAGGTTGACTCAGCCTTCCATCCTTCTGAGGACCCAGATTGTTGGGGGCAATATGCTGACTCTGTAAACTGCTTAGAGAGGGCTGTAAAGCACTATGAAGCGGTATATAAGTCTAAGTGCTATTGCTATTGCTATATTAGATTTCGTTGAACCTGTTCTATCTCAATATTTTGCCACACTTTTCTTTTAGCTAATAATTCTAACATAATCCTATTCTCTCTACTTTCTATATATTTACTCTCTATTTCCCTAATTTCCTCCTCCAACCATTTTATATATTTCTCTTTTTGTTTTTTATATTATAAGAGTATTTTATCCCTAAACCTCTCACTACTGCTTTCATTGCATTCCATATTACACCTATATTACTACTTCCCTCTTCATTTATAGTCCATATTTCTTTTAATTCCCTTTTCATTTTTTCTAAAATCTCTTTATTTTTAAAAATCCTCAAATCCATTCTCCATCTACTTGCCTGTTTATAATCACAATCTATTTCCATATCCATAGTTACCATTGGCATGAGCAGATATTTTAATTATTTTTATCTGTGCTTTCATTATTTTAGATAAAATTTCCGGTGCTACAAATATATAATCTAGCCTTGTAAAATTTTTATGTCTACCAGAAAAATATGTATAACTCTTTTGATTACCATGTAATTCTCTCCAAACATCTTTCAATCTATTTCTATTAATAAATTTCCTTAAATCTGTATTATTATACTTTATTTCCGCTTTTGATGGATTGGATTTGTCAACTCCGCTATCCATAACCATATTATAATCACCTGCCATTATCACATAACTTTTTTTACTTCTTCTATTTCTTTATATACCCTATTATAAAATTCTCTTTGATTTATATTAGGTGCATACAAGTTTGCTAAGGTAACCTCTTGTCCATAAATCAAGCCTTGAATTATAAGAAATCTTACTATTTCAATTTATTGGCAGATAATGGATCTGACCAATAAGATTAGTAATAGATCTGACCAATAAGACAAATTGAGAAATAAATTATTGCCCCTTTCATTTAAAGAATTTGAAATCCAAGGCATGCTTATATTTTCTGGTACAGCAATTGCACATGCACTGAGTAGCTGAACCAAAAATATGTTTCGAGTAAGAAGTATAAAGAGCTAATTTCATACAGCAGATGGCAGCAGTTACTTATTGCTTGAACAATGGGAAAACGTGGATGAAGGATTTAAAATTTACATTAAATTATAATTTAAAAGAATTTTTTAATTAAATAATGTACCATTGATATTTAAGACCTGATAAATTGTCAAAAATATATAAAAGTATTTCAAATGTATGTTGGAAATGTAAATGTAAAGAAGAAACTTTTTAACATCTTCAGTGGACTTGTGATAAGCCTAACAATCCCTGCTGACAGTCACTCATACCCTAATCACTTGTCTTGACTATTGCAATGTTCTCTACTTGGGGCTGCCTTTGAAACGTATCCCAAAGCTTTAGTTGGCTCAAAATGCAGTGGCCCACATGGTTTTGTGCAAGCCTAGATTTGCACATATGTTATCTCTCTTGCAGGAGCTGAATTGGCTGCTGATTTGCTTCTGTATGCAATTCAAGGTGCTGGTTGTCACCTTCAAAGCCCTACATGATTGGGACCAGGTTATTTGAACGACCATCTTTTTCCAATCAGATCTATCCAACCCACCAGAGTGAGAGACAAGAAATGTTATGGGTTTTCTCTTCTTTTTTAATTTTTTATTTTATATACACAAAAAACATTACATGACATACAGACATAAAATGGTGGGAATCCTTAGTCCCATTTTGATTACAGCTCAAGATCAGTTCACATAATTTTGCATACTTATAATATAAATATTTTCAAATATATTTGTAATTTATATTTTATATTTAATTCATATATATATATATATATATATATATATATATATATATATATATATATATATATATATATATATATATATATATATATATATATATATATATGATTAATTCATATATATATATATGATTAATTCATATATATATATGAATTACTTAATTCATATATCTATATATATATATATTCTGGTCAATCCTTTGTATATGTCATATATCTCTTTTATGGATTCCTTCAATACATATTATCTTTTCCATTTCTATATACATTCATCTCTATATGCATCTAACAAATTAATAGTTACACTTTTCTTAAATTATATTCTAATACAGATTCAGAAAACAGTTCGGGTAGTGTGTTTTTTTAGTTTTTTAATGAGTTTTGTTGTCCTTTTTGATATCTACTATTACATTAAAATCTCCAATTTTATAAAATTCTTCGTATTATAATTTTATTATTATTATTGTGTATTACATCTATATCATTTTTTTTTAGTTTTATAAAATTTCTGCTTCTATTTTTTGGTACATTAAATCTATTAATATTTATGTAAATCAGTTTAATTTCTTCTCCCTATTTGTATTTTTTTTTTTGTAGCTCTAGTTTCTCTTATTACCCTACTTGGTATTCCTTCTTGTTCTATCATCTCTTTTTCCTCCTTTCTTTTATCTCTTCTGTCTTTCTCCCTTTCCTCTGTAACTTCTTCTTCCCTACTTATACTATCCAATTCTTCTTTACTTTCCTCCTTACTTTCTTCTTCGCCTTCCATCATGAAATATCTTTCATAAAAGTCCTGGGCTTTTCAATTGAATCTAATTTCACTTTTTTTCTTGCCAGGTTGTTAAAATACCTTCTGGCACCAACGGCTCTTTGTTTTTTATAAGGTGGGATGTTAAAAACTGATATTGTCTTCTCGCATTTCGGATAAGTCTTGGGGTCTGTTTTAAAACTATTATTTCTCTACCTTTATAAGTGAATGTTTCTTCCCTTGTTTTTTTATAGATGTTATCCCTAGTTGTTCTTTTTGTGAATTTTATATGTATTTCTTTTGGCAATCTGTGTCTCCTTGCATAATTTGTGTAGACTCTGTAGGCCTCATCTATATCTCTCATCATATCTTGTTTGCTAATTTGCATCATTTCGGCTAGAATTTCTGCCATCTTTTCACCTACATTTTCTTCTTTCTCTTCTTGAATATTTTGGAATCTTAGTTGATAAGAAGCCCTCTCTACCTCTAAAAATATAATGGACTCTTCGATCCCTTTGTTGACTGTTATTAATTTCTGCTCCATAATTTCTAATTTCTTATCTGTTTGTTCCATTTTTGTTTTGACTATTTTTATTTATTTTTATTTTACGTTCATTTTCTGATATTTTATTTTGAATTTTTTCAATCTTATCATTTATATTTTTTATGTCTCCTTTCATTTCTCCCATCTCTATTTTAATTTCTGCATGATGGATTTTTGTCTCTTCATGGTTATTTGTTATAGTTTCCTGTGTTTTAGTTATAGATTCTTGCATCTTTGCTATAATTTCTTGTATGTTTTGCAGCATTAACTGCATGCTCTGCATGTTGATTAATGAACTTGTTTTACCAGTCCCTAACATTGTCTCAATTGATCGTTGTCCAGGGAGTGCAGGAGAAATTACAACTGGGTTTGGTGTTGTTTTCTTCCCTGTTTTTGTTATTACATTTGTACTTGTCATTTTTAAACTTTGTACTATTTTATCCCAAATATTACTCATATATCAAATTTAACTTTAATTTAACTTTAATTTTCCGAGGTAGGTAAAATGAGGACCCAGATTGTTGGGGGCAATATAAATATACATTGCTTACTGGTGTAAACCGCTTAGAGAGTGCTTGCACTGTGAGGCGGTATATAAATCTCACAAATAAATAAATAAAAAATTTCTTATAGCTAAATTGGTAAAATAGTTTTTCTGTAACAAACCATCTTACATCTATAACAATTATAATAATATTTGGAAAGATATATAATATATTTAAAACAATATGTAGAAAAAGTGAAGAGAGAAGATCTAAGAAAACATAATACTTATGAATCTTTTCTGTCAGATAGTGTCAATCAGAGTCCTATTACTTGCAACAAAAATTCCATTACTTATGATGGCAGATTTGCTTAATCATTTATAAACATTACTGTCTCTACCAATTATATATAGCCCTTGATTTGGAGTATCCTCTTTCTAATCAAATATTCAGTTTGTTGTTTATTGTTCTCTTTTACAATGTCAATTATCCTTTATATCTTTAAATCCAAAAAAGTCAGATATCAAATTGTCCCAGAGTCCAGTTCTATAAATTTCTTTTTTTCTCTTTACGTTGTTTGCAGCCCACTTTCCTTAATGGCTTCTCTTCTGGAAATATGACTCTTAATTACTCCGTCTTTAATGCTTAATTCCACTTTTCACGTTGTTTAAAATCACAGGGCTTCCAATTTTTCCGGTAGAAAGATATATCACAAATTTATAAAATAATATTTTCTATAGCTTTAGTAATTTCTTATAACTTAATCCTCTAATTAAATAATTATTCTATTTATAAGCCACCTTAATTCTATAACAATATTTGGAAAGTTATATAATATATTTAAAGCAGTATATAACTAAAAAGGAAGGAAGAAATCCAACAAAGAATAAACAATAATACTTATCAGTCTTTTTTGCCCGTTAATATCAATCAGAGGGGTTTCACTTCTAAGGAGGTCTATCTGATGACTCCCTCCATGTAGAACATCATCTCAGCAGAGATAAGATTGGTTCCCATTGTGACAGAATGATATGAAACCCATATCATATTGATTGTTGTCATAAGAAAGGTGGGGGCTTATTGCTTTCTATATTGCTTTTTATATTTGCTATATTTCTATTCTATATTGTTGTTGCATATAGGATGCGTAGACAAACTCTCAGGATAACCCTTTTATTGCAGTCAACACACAAAACACTTGCTTCAAACTATCTGGCATGAAATTGCCTCAGCCACGCTCTGACAGCTATTTATACGGAGCTGTCAGGCGCGGCAGCCAATGGGAGCTCTCCGTTCTCCCACTAAGTTGCCGGCTTGGTTGCAGCCAATCAGGGGAGCCGCTGGCTGTTGCTGGCGGCTCTGAATACTTAACACCCCTCCCCACCTGGCATGCGCAGACGTAATCCTCCAAATACAGTGGTACCTCGAGATAGGAGTGCCCTAACATACGAGATATTTGAGATACGAGCTGTCGAGCAAGCGAAGTTTTGCTTTGAAATACAAGCAACATTTGAGATACGAGGAACAGCCGGCTGCACATGACCCACTCATTTCTGCAACATTCTGAAAGGGAGGAAACCTTCAGCCAGATTTGAATATCAAAGAGAATTTTCCCCCTTTAGCTTAGCCATCGTGGCGTCCGTAGGGCTCTTGGGGGGGGGAGGAGGCAGAGAGAAAGGAAAGGACTGCCGATCTGCCTTCCCTCCCCCCAGCCTAGCCGAGAGCACGCTTGGACTTGCCTGGGTTTCCTAGAGTGAGTGGGAGGAAAACACTCTCTCTCTCTCTCTCTCTCTCTCTCTCACACACACACACACACACACACACACACACACACACACACACAGAGAGAGAGAGAGAGAGACCCCTAGCAGCCAGCCCAGCCAGCGCAGCCAGCCAGCCTGTGGGCTTGAACGGATTAATACGAGGAACAGCCGGCTGCACATGACCCACTCATTTCTGCAACATTCTGAAAGGGAGGAAACCTTCAGCCAGATTTGAATATCAAAGAGAATTTTCCCCCTTTAGCTTAGCCATCGTGGCGTCCGTAGGGCTCTTGGGGGGGGGGAGGAGGCAGAGAGAAAGGAAAGGACTGCCGATCTGCCTTCCCTCCCCCCAGCCTAGCCGAGAGCACGCTTGGACTTGCCTGGGTTTCCTAGAGTGAGTGGGAGGAAAACACACTCTCTCTCTCTCTCTCTCTCGCTCTCTCTCTCTCTCTCACACACACACACACACACACACAGACAGACCCCTAGCAGCCAGCCCAGCCAGCGCAGCCAGCCAGCCTGGGGGCTGGAACGGATTAGTGGCATTTCAATTAATTTCAATGGGGAAAATTGCTTTGAGATACGAGCAAATTGACATACGAGCAAGTTTACAGAACGAATTAAACTCGTATCTCGAGGTACCACTGTACGCTGGGCGCCTGCGCAGCCTAGTCGAGCGCCGGACTCCGGCAGGGACGGACGGGGCAGCTCCTATCAAGGTGGCCGGCTTCTGGAGATCGGCGGTCAGGTCAGGAAGTTCCATCGGGTCTGGAGGTTCGCTGGAGGCAGCTGCAGGACTGGGAGGTAAGCTGCGCTTGTCTGCCATCGTGGGCACGGGGTTGTCTCTGGCTGGAAACTCCAGTGGCGTGTTTGCGGGTGCCTGCTTCGGCTCAGGGGTTGGAATGGCTCCTAGCGGATGCCGACCCTGCAGTTGGTCAATGTGCCGCCTCCAGATGCGGCCATCCTCTAGTTCCACCCTGTAAGAGCAGGGGCCCATCACTAACAGGACTCTGGCTGGGAATCACTTTGGATTTCCCCCATAGTTCCTTGCAAATACCTGGTCGCCCTCAGAGAATCCCCTGGCATGGTCAATCTGGGGACTCTGACCTTCAGGGGCAAAGTGGGGGTGCATGCGGTCTAGTACAGTTCTGAGGTGACGGCCCATCAGCATCTCAGCTGGACTGCGGTTAGTCAAGGGACAGGGTGTTGCATGTTGGGCCAGCAAGTATTGTGACACCTTGTCCTGCCAGTTAGGGGTGTTAAGGCGCCCTAGGGCCTCCTTAGCTGCCCGGATGGCCCTCTTGGCCCGGCCATTGCTGGCTGGGTGCCAGGGGGCTGTCAAGGCCTGGCGAATGCCGTTGGTAGCCAAGAACATTTGGAAACGGCTGGACGTGAATTGTGGCCCATTATCTGACACAACAAGGTCAGGCAGGCCGTGGGTTGCAAACCATCTGAGCAGGGTGTGAATGAGGGCTTCTGCTGTGGTTGTAGGCATCAATTCTAACTCTACCCACCCAGAGTAAGCATCTACCAGCAGCAGAAATTGGTTTCCTAATTGTGGGGCAGCAAAATCCAGGTGTACTCTAGACCATGGTCCCCTGGCTGGGTGATGCCACTGGGGGGCTGCTCGTGTGGCCTGGCAAGTCTGACACTGGGAGACCCACATTTCTATGGCTTGATCCATCCCTGGCCACCATATGTAACTTCTGCCTAAGGCCTTCATCCTAACCACACCTGGGTGGCTATCATGTAGCTAGTGAAGGATGGGCTCATACAGGGTGGGTGGTGCCACCACTCTGCTGCCCCATAGGAGACAGCCTTTGTGGGTAGACAGCTCCATTTGGCACGTTTTGAAAGGTGTGAAGGTAGGGTCCAGTGTGGCCTGGGGCCAGCCCCTCCTCACCCAGTCCAAAACTTGGCTGAGCACAGGATCCTGGGCTGAGTGAGATGCAATATCTGAAGCAGATAGTGGTAGGCCCAGGTCCTCAATGAGGAGGACGTTGGAGGTGGGGGCTGGATCTTGAACAGCGATGGGTAAGGGGCAACGGCTGAGGCCATCTGCGTTTGAGATCAGCCTGCCAGGGTGATAGGTTAAAGAATAGGAGTAGCCTGCTAGGAATTCCGCCCACCTTGAAAGTCTAGGGGAGATGAATTGAGGGGTCTGGCGGTTCCCGGCCAGAATGCCTAAGAGAGGTTTGTGGTCTGTGACAAGGGTGAAAGGTCAGCCATATAAATAATTGTGAAACTTTTTCACTGATGCCACTAGGGCAAGGGCCTCCTTGTCCGTTTGGCTATAGTTTCTCTCCGTTGCGGAGAGAGTACGAGAAAAGTATGCAATTGGGGCCTCAGAGCCATTGGTCAAGCTATGGCTCAGGACTGCCCTGATGCCATATGGGGAGGCATCAGCAGCCAAGACAAGGGGTAAATTCGGAGTGTATTGCACTAGGACTGCGTCCGACATGAGTAGTTGCTTGACTTTGGAAAAAGCAGTTTGTTCCTCTAGGCCCCAGTGCCAAGGATGGTGTGCATCGAGGAGGCGATGCAGGGGCTCTGCTATGGTGGCCTTGTGTGGCAGGAACACGCTATAAAAATTTAGGAGGCCTAGGAAGGCCTGCAGTTCCGTCTTATTAGTTGGTGGTGGGGCTTGCTTAATTGCTGTTACCTTGGAAGGAGTGGGGTGAATTCCTGCTGCGTCTATGCGGTAGCCCAGAAACTTTACGCTTGGTACCCCTATTTGGCATTTGCTCTTTTTGAGTTTGAGGCCTGCCTTTCTGAATCTTAGAAAGATGTCATGAACCCTGGAGTGTAATAGTGGCAGGGTCGGGGCAGAAATCAAAACATCATCAAAATAGGGTATCACACCTTGCAGGCCACACAGCAAGCATTCCATGACATTCTGGAACAGGCCAGGGGCAACGCTTATGCCAAACTGGCGATGGCGACACTTAAAAGCCCCCTGGTGGGTGACTATGGTCTGGGCGACTGCAGTGGCCTCGTCCACCGGGAGCTGTTGGGAGGCCTGGGCCATGTCCAGTTTGGCAAAAACTGTGCCCCTGCCGAGGGTGTGGAGCAAATGCTGTACAACAGGGACTGGATAGGGGTGCGATTGTAGGGCTTTGTTGACAGAACATTTATAGTCCCCACAGATTCTGACAGACCCATCAGGACGTAGAGGTACCACAATGGGAGTCTCCCATTTAGAGTGATCAGTTGGCTCAAGAACCCACTGGGCGATGAGCTTGTCCAGCTCTGCATCCACCTTGGGGTGCAGTGCAAACAGCATACGCCGTGGTTTTAGGCGAATGGGGGCTACCTGGGGGTCAAGGTTGAGTGAGATGGGGTTGCCCACGTAAGTTCCCAATGAGCCATCGAATACATCTGAGAACTCTGAAAAGAGGGCTGCAGAGTCCTTGCAGGAGATTGAATGCACCCCCGACAGGGATAAACCCAGTGGGTGAAACCAATCGAGGCCTAGCAGGGAAGGAAGTGAGCCAGAAACCACCACCAGGGGCAGGTGCCCTTTGAAGGAACCCTTTTCTATTAAGAAGGATGCCTGTCCCAGGATGGGAATGGAGTAACCCAGGTAATCCCTTAACCTTAGATTGCAGGGGGCTAAGGTGTCCTCAGGCACAAGTGTTTTTTAAGCGTGCCAGGAGATGATGCTTCTGGAGGAACCTGTGTCTACCTCCATTTTGCATGGGACCCCCTCAATCTTTACAGACAGAAAGACTTTCTTATGCATATCCCCCCCCCCAGTCGCTTGGAAGACTTCCTCCTCTGGGTAGTCTTCAGGTAGGCGAACAGCAAAGCAGTTGTCCGGTTGTCTCAGCAGATTCCAGGGCTGGCGGCTGGGGGGTGCTGAACGGATAGCAGCGGTTGGCGCTGAGCGGCAGACTCGGGCGAGGTGACCATAGTGGCCGTAGTGGCAGCAGGTGGCCATTTTGAAGCTGCAGGTGCTGCGGAGGTGAGGCTCTCCACAGCTGAGGCAGGGAGCCATGCCCTGGCGGCGCATCTGTGGAAACGGAGCTGGCGCTGGTGGCGGGGGCTGAGTGGAGTTGTCCGGCGGCTGTCTGCGGTTCCTTGTGCTCGGTTGGAGGCGGCAAACTGTGGAACCGGTTTCAGCAGAGGAGTCTTCTATTTGGTGAAGGCTAGGAGCCGAGTGAGGGTTTTGAGAGGCTGATGACTGGAAGCGGTTTATTTCGGCTGCTGAATGGGTTGACATTTCAGCGGCGTGCGCTTCGTCCAAGGCAACCCCCAGAGTTAGTTCGGTGCGAGCCAGAAGGCGCCGCTGTAAGCAGATGTCCCGAACCCCACAGACCAGTTGCTGTAGTAATGCATCGTCAAGGTTAGGAAAATCACAGTCGAGCACTGCATTGCGAAGGGATGCCATGTAATTGGTGATGTCCTCCCCTTCCTTTTGCAGCTGCTGTTGAAAGGCAAACCTACGCGCTATGCGAGATGGCGTGGGGGAATAGTGGTTCTTTGATTTTGTGAGGAGCTCCCCCCATGGTACAGTAGATAAGACCTGGGGTGCCACCAATGCTCGAGCTGTTGAGAACATTTGGTGGCCGCAGGCATTTAGAAAGTAAGCCCTTTTCCGGGCGTCTGAGAGATCGGTGAGGTCGTTTGTCTCTAGAAAACAGTCAAAATGTTCTAGGTATGCTTCCCAGGTCTCGGAGCCTGGGCAGTGGGGCTCGAGAGAGGTCGGGTTATTATTATTGTGGGCCATGGCCACGGACAGAGTAGGAGTGGACGTACCAGAGACGGCTGGGACGAAATGGTTCAGTAATCAGTTGCGGTGAGTTGATCCAGCACCTTCGTCGCCACTTGTTGTTGCATATAGGACGCATAGACAAACTCTCAGGATAACCCTTTTATTGCAGTCAACACACAAAACACTTGTTTCAAACTATCTGGCATGAAATTGCCTCAGCCGCGCTCTGACAGCTATTTATACGGAACTGTCAGGCGCGGCAACCAATGGGAGCTCTCTGTTCTCCCGCTAAGTCGCCGGCTTGGTTGCAGCCAATCAGGGGAGCCGCTGGCTGTTGCTGGCGGCTCTGAATACTTAACACTTTTGTATTGGGATTTTATCCTTGTAAACCATCTGGAGTCACTCAGAATGAGCTGGGCAGCTATATTCCCTTTAAGTATCTTAAAGGGAATATAAAAATCAAACCAGAGATTTTTTTTAGACTTAATGAATGAAGAACGTGGGGAAAAAATTGGAACTTTGATGTTATATATGTTTACAGCAGCAAAAATGCTTTGTGCACAAAAATGGAAAGATACTTTAATTCCCACAATTGGTGAATGGCTGGAAAAAATGATGGAACTAGCAGAGATGGCTCAATTAACTGCTTTAATCAAAGAAAATAACATATCCATATTGGAAACCACTTCTGGATTTTGTGCTTGAGATGGAAAACAAATGAAAATTTTACTTTGAGTTTTGCTGATTAGTTAAGTTTGTTGTTATAGAAATGACTAGTATATATCAAATATGTAAAAGTAAGAAATTGAGGCTGTAATGTTAGTATTTTATTCTTCTGCACTAAAAAGAGTCTGAAGTCAATGCTTTTTAGTGGAGCCAGATGAAGAGTGTCTTTTCTATAAACAATATGGTGAGATGTAAATCACCCAGGTTAATGAATACCACATTAGATATTGGATTTCTGGGCATCTGATGACAAATGGGTTACAGAACTGAAGACAGTTGGCTGAGCAGCTGCAGGCCTTTTGAAAGAAAAGGTGTTATCTGTTGCAAACATACAACAATGGGTTATAAAGAAATGACCTATTATTACAAATCAAGTCCAGTGAGAAGAGGATATCTGAAAAGAATTCACCAGTTCTTGAAAGAACAACATTTGGAATCAGAAATAATAGAGGCTGGCAGATAAACATTTATTTATAATACAAAATAAAGAATTCACTGGAATAAAATTGGCCTACCTGGGGCAAAGAAATTGAAGCTTTGCCAGAAGTAACTCAGACTGTAGAGGCAAACCAAAGAGAGACAGTAAAGGAAGCTGGCAAAGATATAAAATAGTTTTCATTCCCAAACCAGACAACCTCTCCTCTGCTTTCTCTTTGGAAAGAATGAAGTTCTCTAACTAAAAGAAGAAGAAATTGAAAAAAAGAATAACAGCATCAAGAGCAGCAGAAAAACAACAGAATAAGGCTGCCTGCACAGAAACTTATTTCAAAGAAAAAGCTAGTACAAGTATTAAAATATGTTAATACTGTAATATCAAATATAATCATCAGCTCATTGCAAGAAACAACCCAGCTAATGTATTGGACAACTGTGGTTATAGCTGAATGCCTGAGATGCAAAATTAGTAAAGAGGAAATAAAGCCAAGTGCACTATCAAAATGGAATATCTGGCTGGAACATAAGATCAGCATGCTAAGATCATATGCAATCAAGCTAGAACAGCTGAAGAACAAGAAGACCAAAGAATACCTTATCAGGAAATATCATCTAAAATCAAGAAAGATTAAGGGAGCACTGGAAATAATAAGAGGCAAAAAACAACTATAGCCAAGAAGATCAGCAGATACAAAGCTTGAATTGCATACTATAAACTAAATCTTCAAATATAGTCAAATCAGAAATATTTCTAGCAGTCCATCAATGGAGAGATTTCATTGAATCAGCCAACACCTGACAAAGAAGAAGCAGGGCAGTTTTGGGCACAGATATGGGAGAACTGAAAGAAATACAACAAAAATACAGCTTGACTCAAGAGTTGCAGTGACACAGTGGTTAGAAAGGGCGTTGTCTTCTTCCTGAACGCCCCTTCTCGTAGGGTGGAGCCAGCCTCCAAGATTGGGAATGACACATATCGCAGCCAATTAGGACTGAGTCTGAAAACATATAAAAGCTAGAGACTTCCGGTTTGGAGCGCGCCATCGCGGACGTCCCCTGTCGGGCGCCTTTCCTATCTTCGTTAAAAGCTGCCAGAACAGCTGTCTGGCGGCTTTGAAATCTCTTCCCCGGGCAAAGGGGAGAGATGAGAGCTTGACAGGTGGGGTAGAGCCCCCCCAGCGCCCTAGGAGCCATCTGGTAGGGCGCGAAGGGAGAGCTCCCCATGCAGCCTGTCTCCAGCTCCGAAGATCAGGAAACCTCCGCATTTGCGGAGCTAGATGTCGCGACCAGCCGCTGCTTCAAGAATGGGATTTATAACTACATTTAAACTACAGAAGCAGACAGAGAGAAACAGGCGTGAGATGGGCAAGTACTGAAACCTCTTTTTTCCTTTTTTTTTCAACTCCTGGGCAAGCTTTCACTTCGGCAAGGGAACAAAGGAAACAGAGTAACAATATGGCGATTGAGAAGTGAAAGTTGCTTTCGTTTTCCCAGAGGCTTTTTTTTTTCCTCTCTCTCTTATGGAAACTTTTAACTTGGAAAAATGGTTTTTTCTCTCTCTGTCTCCTAACTCTGGATTAAAGTTATAATAGAAATATTTCCAATAAAAGACTACCTGGTTTTTAAACTGGAAAGAACTTTAATCAGGCATCTGGCTTTTTTTCTTTTTTGTACTCTTTTGAAACACCAATGGCTTCAAAGTCTGGAAAGATTGTTTTGACTAAAAGAAATGACTATTCATCTGGATATATTTCTAAAATGCAATTTAACACTGAGCTAACACCTCCACAGCTTTTGACACCTGAAAATTTATTAAATAATTTAAAGATTATGAAACATGAACTTACTTTGGAATTTAATCAGAAAATAAGTGAGATAGACAAAAAAATGCAGGCTGCTTTGAAGAATATGAATCAACAACTCAGATTTGATGTGTTAGAGGTTTGCAAAGGCTTAGCAACAAATATTGAAGTTTTGGCAGAACGTATTGAAACAAATAAACAAGCTTTGGCAACTTCGGTGAATTACATAGATAAAATCCAAAATGATATTGCAAATTTTGAAAAAGAGGTCTTGATGACACAGTTCAGATCCATGGAAGTTGCTATAAGGATCAGAGGTTTGAAAGAAGGATTATATGAAAATTTAAAAGGCAGGATGGTTGACGTATTGGATCAGGTGTCTGGAATTTCTAAAGTGGAATTGGCTACACAAATCGACAAAATATACAGAATCAATTCGTGGTACGCTAAACAAAAGCATTTACCAAGGGACATTGTCATATATTTTACCACAAGAGCTTTACGGAACAGAATTATACAAGCAACGTTTAACAATAATCTTATGGTGAATGGTCAGGAACTAAAGATTTGGAAAGAAATCCCCTCTAAAATGCTTAAAGCCAGAAAAAGCTATACTTTTTTGATTGATGAATTTAAGAGATTAAATTTACAATATAAATGGGAAGCGCCAGTTGGAGTAGCAGTGAAATTTTCTGGAAAAAGATACCGGCTCAACACGATAAAAAAAGCTACTGAATTTTATGTCAATGTTCTAAAGGCTGATATATCCAAGATTCCAGAGGAAGGATGTATGAAAATAAAAGAGGAGGAGGAGGGGAAGCCACCTTTGATGGATCAAAAGGAAATTGATTCAAAAACCCATAAGGAGTGCCTGAACCAGATAGCTGGGGAAAAGGAGATGGAGGTCTGGGATCAGACGGGAGACGAGTCGACAAATTCGAATTTATTGAACTATTAAAAGATGAACTATCAAGATACAAAACGATGTGATGTTGAAATATATTGGACGGATAGAGACTAATATGATTGTATTTTTTCTTTTCCCTATCTAATGATTACCTATGCAATATTTAGTTAAGTTTTATATAACTTTGAGGTTATTTTTAATGTTAATAATATTAGATATATATAGTTTGTTGAAGATTTGTTTATTCCTTTTTTTCCTTTCTTTTTTTGTTTATTGAAGTTAGTAAGTTAATTTAGAATAATATTATGTTATTAATATCATGACGAAATTTAATATTTGATGATCACTTATGTAACATTTAGTTAAGTTTTATCTTAGAGGTTATTTTTAATGTCAATAATATCAGTTTAAGATTTGTGTATTTTATATTTAGTTATTACTTATGTAACATTTACTTTGTATAAGATAGAGGATTGAAGGGAGGAGGTAGGAGGTTTGTTTGTTTGTAAGAGTTTTCTCTTTCTTTCTTTCTTTTTTTTTCTTTTTTGTATTTTTACTATTGTATACAAATGCGATATATTAGTAGTGTATAATCTGGAGTTGAAGTTTTTTAAAAATAGTGTTCTTTTTTTTCTTTTTTTTTCTCTTTTTATTAACAATTTAAATTTATTATTATGCCCTGTATTATCTCTGGGAAGTCCGGGGGGGAGGTGGGGAGGGAAGGGGGTGGGTTCGGGGGGGGGGAGAAAAAAACAAAAATGTTTGTACTTTATATTTAATATTTTGCTACTACTTATGTAATTCTGTACTAATAAAACTTTTTGAATTAAAAAAAAAAAAGCTGTCCCCCTGCTATGCTCCCCCTCTTGAGATGAAGGACAAGGTCAGACTCCAAGGTACTCCCCAAGCTCAACAGAATACAAACTATTTACAATGGGAGAGGTTTGGAAGCTGGCTCCACCCTACGAGAAGGGGCGTTCAGGAAGAAGACAACGCCCTTTCTCCATAGTGGGTGGAGCCAGCCTCCAAGATTGGGACATGCCAAAGTAGAACACGTCCCGAGGGAGGGCTTATACAACGTCGCCCAACACCTCTTGTGACACGGCCGATTGCAGTACGCGGTGGCCGAAATCCGCATCCGCCGAAGCGAAGGAGTCAACTTTATAGTGTCTAATGAATGGCCCAGGCGATGTCCAAGTCATGGCCTGGCACACCTCCTCGAGAGAGGCAGGTGTGGACCATGCCACCGTGGTGGCTGCACTATGCGTTGAATGCGCCGTCAGCTGATCCGGACGCAGCAGGTCCTGCAGATCATATGCAGAGGATATCACCTCGCGGATCCAACTACCAATCATCGCGGAAGAAGCCTTCCATCCTAACGGCGACTGACGGAAGCCGAGGAACAAGGCCTCAGAGCGATGAAAGGAAGACGTCCGCTGAATGTAGACGTTGATCACCCGTCGTACCTCCACAGTGTGCCACATGCGCTGGGCATCAGACGTGGGCTGGGGATAGAACGATGGTAAAACCACCTCTTGAGATAGATGGAAACGCGTGTTGACCTTAGGGATAAATGATGGATCCAAACATAGAACGACCCTATCTGTGTGAAATATGCATAGGTCAGATCGAACTGAAAGAGCCGCAAGCTCTGAAATACGGTGCACCGATGCAGTCGCGACCAGGAAGGCCACTTTCCGAGTAAAGTGCATGAGAGACACCATTTGCAGTGGCTCGTAAGGGTCCCTGGTCAGGCAACTAAGGACCTTTGGGGGGTCCCACGTAGGGTACCTGTGAACGACCGGTGGAGAGATGTTTGTCGCTGCCTTAAGGAAACGACTCACCAACGGGTGGCTTGAAAGTGGCCCGGATGAATGACAAGATAGGACTGTTGACAGTGCCGCTACCTGACGCCGTAGGGTATTAGGCGCCAAACCCTTGTCCAGGCCGGCCTGGAGGAATTGCAGAACGTGTATGACCGAAAGATCTAGAGGACACCATGATTCCTTGCGACACCACTCGCAAAATGCATGCCATGTGGAGTTATAGATCCGGACTGTGGACGCCCTGTGGGACGAGAGCAGTGTTCGAATAATGCTGTCCGGTACTCCGTGCAGAGTCAGAGTGCGCCGCTCAAGCGCCAGGCAGTCAGCTGATACCAGTGCGGATCGGGATGCTGCACTGACCCCTGGGAGAGCGACGACTCTGTCAGCGGGATCCGCCAGTGTGGGCAGGTGGAGAGTGCCCTGAGGTCCGCAAACCAGGCCCTCCTCGGCCAATGAGGAGCCAGTAGAATCACTTCTGCCTTCTCGGAAAGGATCTTGTGGATTACCCTTGGAATCAGCGGGAGGGGAGGAAATGCATACAGCAGTCCCCTCGGCCAGGGGCAGTGGAGTGCATCCACCCCCTCTGCCCCCGTGCTGGAAATCTGCAAAAGTAGCGGGGTAGCCTCGCGTTCTGTGGTGTGGCAAACAAATCGACTAGCGGGCGGCTGAATCTGTCCAAGATCTCCTGGAACAGGGTCATCGCGAGACACCATTCCGCCGCATCCACGTTGTGCCGGCTGAGCCAGTCCACTGTCTTGTTTGACACACTTGAGATATGTTCTGCCCTGAGTGACAGAAGATGCCTCTCCGCCCACAATCCTAAACATTTGGTCTCTGACATTAGGCGACAGGACACCGTGTCCCCCTGTCGGTTCACTTGGGCTTTTGCCGTGATGTTGTCGGTCAGCAGGAGAACATGCTGACCTGATAAGATGGCCTGAAACCATTGAAGGGTGAGAAAGGATGCCCTCAGCTCCAGGAGATTGATATTGAGAGAGGACGCCTCCCGCGACCAGGTGCCCTGGGTAACTCCCGATCGGGTGTGGGACCCCCATCCAGTGAGACTGGCGTTGGTGGTCACTGTCACCCGTTGTGGCTCGGTGAAGTCACTGCCCTTGGTCACTGCCGGAGACCGCCACCACTGGAGGGAGTGCTGAACCGATGGGTGGAGGCGAACCTTCGCCGAAGATGTGCTCTTGCCAGTCCGCTGAAACGGCAAGAGAAACCATTGTAGGTCTCTGGAGTGCAGCTGTGCCCATGGTGTAATATGGATCGCAGTGATCATCTTTCCCAACAGTGATGAAAGGAGGTACAGAGGCACCTGCCCTTGGCCTAGAACCTGACATGAGAGTTGGGCCAGGTCCTCCTGTCATTCCTGCAAGAGGTACACCCTGCACTCCAGAGAGTCAATGATGGCCCCTAAATGAGTGAGCCTAGTTGTGGGGCAAAGATGGCTCTTTTCTAGATTGACCGAAAACCCCTGCCATCGAAGAGTGTCCAGGGTAAGTTGAGTGTCAATTTGAGCCTGAGTTAGAGAGGATGACTGGACGAGAATATCGTCCAGATAACACTGGACTCTGACTGGTACAGATCTGAGGTGTGCAGCCAGCGCCGCCAGAACCTTGGTAAAAACCTGAGGGGCCGAGGAGAGCCCAAAGGGCAGAGCAGAGTATTGATAGTGCTCTTGCTGGTAACAGAAACGAAGGTACTGTTGGTGTGCTGGCCGAATGGGTATATGGAGGTATGCCTCCGTGAGGTCAATAGATGACATGAGGTCGCCCTCCCGTACACTTGCCAAAATAGACTGCAAGGTATGCATTTTGAATTTGTTGTAAACCAAATATTTATTCAGATGCTTCAAATTGAGGACAGCTCTCCACCCGCCCGAGGCCTTCTTAACGAGGAACAACATGGAATAGAAGCCCAGGCCCCGTTGGTCCTCCGGCACCCTTTGGATGGCGTTGATGTCGAGTATGTGCCGGATGGCGGCCACCATCAGGGACCGCTTCTCGGGATCAGAGGACTGGGGGCACATCAAAAAGAATCCCGGGGGGATGGAGATGAATTCCCGGGTGAGACCTGATGTTATGGTCTCGCGAACCCACGCGTCAGTTGTAATGGCCTCCCACCACCCAGCGAAGAGTCATAGGCAGCCCCCAATGGGAGGTCCCTGGTCATTTACTTGTAGTGGCGGAAGGGGCGCCCGCCTGCCCCCCTAAAAGGGTGCTTGAAGGCTTGATCACCCCGATTACGATCCTGCCCCTGGGACTGCCACCCCCATGACTGCTGCTTATGCTGGGGATAGGATGGCGCCCTGTATGGACGTCGTGGGGCAGGTGCGTGGGCAGAAGTGGAAGGCTTGTTCTGAGCCTTACGGGTGCAGTTGGGTAAGACCTTTCTTTTGTCCTTGGATTTGACCAAGTACGGATCCAAGGCATCCCCAAAGAGGGACTGACCCTTGACTGGAGCCCCTGCCAAGCGCCACTTGTGCCGGCAATCTGCTGGCCAGCTTCTGAGCCAATGCATCCGTCGGGCTACTATGGATGATCCCATAGCCCTAGCCGTGAAGCAGGTCGCCTGCAGCATGGCATCCGAAGTGAATTGGGAAGCCGCTATTAATTTATTAATATCCTGGCGGGCCCTGACATCAGAAGCAGGAAGGTGGTCTGGTAGTGCCCGCAGCCAGCGAATCGATGTGCGGCAAAAGAAAGAGGCCATTGTGGATGCTCTAATGGCCCATGCTGCCGACTGATGGGCTCATTGCAGTGCCTGTTCAGTCCGCCTATCCTCGGGACGCAGCAGTTCTTCCGAATCACCCGGCATTTGAGCCGTTGAATACAGCGCCTTGATGGGCGCATCCACCGGTGGTAACGGAAGATGTTGTGCCAGCCCCTGAGCGACATTGAAGAAGTGTTTGTCTAAGGAGGATGGGAGGGCCCCTGAGGATGGAGTCTGCCATTGCTTAAGTACCGACTCCACAAATAGCTTGGGCGCCGGGATGATCTCTGCCTGGGACGTGGATTCCTCAAACAGGGGGTCCCTGACCTCCTCCTCCGTCGGTTTGGGGTCAGTAGAGGTGACCTTAGCCGTGGCCTTGGCCTCATGTAGTAGCGATTTGAAGAGGCCTGAATTGAACAGCCCCACCGAAACTGGGGCTTCCGGGGCCAAATCCTCATCGGCCGACATCTCGAGGTCCTCCTCTGCTGCCTCAGGATCCCGAGGCAATGCAGGGGAAACCTGGAGTGGGTCTTCCTCCTCCATTAAGGTGAGGCAAGGCTCAGGGGAGGTGGCCTGATGAGCCAACTGCGGGGTGTTCTTATTGGCCACTGGAGGCGGTGGTGCTGCCTGTGTGGAGGCCTGTTTGAGCCCTGTGGCGATCCCACTCTGAATGGCCAGCTGTATCATGGCCTGCACTTCGGGGCTATGAAACAGGGCGGCCGCCGCTGTAGGGGTGGTGTTGGTGGCTGGCACCTCTCCCCTCAGCCTGGGATCCTCCCAAATATCACCCTCACCCAAGCAGAGGTTGGGGTTGTCGAGGGAGAATGCCCCTGATGACTGCCTGGATTGGCTCACAGAACGGTCGCCTGCCTCCTTGGAGGGGGGAGGGTCACCAGGTCCAGAGCCCTGGACAGTGTGTGGTGATTTAGCCCCCTCACGTGTGGCAGAATGATGCCCCCGTCCCCTTGGGCTGATTTGGAAGAATCCACTGTGCGTTGTCTAATAGGGGAGCGATCTCTGCTGGTTGATTTCCCAGAACCCTGCTTCTCCTTGTTGGAGGGGGTTCTGGATCTCTCTCTGCGGGGGGGAGCTCTGGACCCCTCTCTGCTAGAAGTTGGTTTGGGCCTGTCCTCCGCCCCATGTGGCTCGTGGCTAGATTTGGCCTTGGCCTTGCCCGATTTGGCCGTTTTGTCTGCCATCAGGCCGGTAACGAGCCGATTGAGGTGCAGGCAAAAGCAAACAGTGATGTGGCTGCAATAGATCGAGCGGGCCTGCTGGAAGCTCTAACGCGCATGCGTGCGGCTCGGCACGATGGGTGGGGCGTCCCTTGTCGTTGGCAGTTTCAAAATGGCCACCGACGCCAAAATTCTGAATGAAGAGGCCGAGGCTAGGCCTCTGTCGAGCCCACGAGTTGTGCCTGGTGCCGAAGCGAACAGCGCTCGTAAACCGATTCCCCGAAGCACAGCTGATGCCTGTCTTCCTCGCGGCGGCAAGAGACTTGCAAGTGATCGCACCGCTGATGCCTCTCTTCCTCGTGTCGGCCAGAGGCTTACGAGTGATTGAGAGAGGGAGAGAGAGAGAGGTGTTGCTCGCTCAAGTGCTAGGCTTCTGCGAGATTGCGATCATCCAAGGATCCTCCGGCGAGCCTCTCTCTCAGGAGCGGATGTGGCACTGGCCACCCTGGCTGTAGATCACCCAAACGCGGAGCTTCTGCAACAATGATGACCTTCTCAGGTAAGGTGAAATGCCAGGCTGCAGGGAATCATGGGGAAGCCAGCCACTGAACAGTGGCCTATGTGGCTGAGGGTAGGGCCACAGCCCGACACCCTTCCCACCCCACTCACACGATTGAAACGGAGGTGGTGGGATAGGACTTACTGTGACAAATGGTGTTGCTTGAATCAGTAAGACAATCAATGCTATTAATTTGAATAAATTGCTGAACCAAAGATTGGGGAGACACAAATCCTTGGCCAGGACTGAGTCAAAAAAGAGGGGGAGCATAGCAAGGGAACAGCTTTTATAGGTTTTCAGACTCAGTCCTAATTGGCTGCGATATGTGTCATTCCCAATCTTGGAGGCTGGATCCACCCACTATGGAGAATGCAGTACTGCAGGGTACTTCTGCTGACTGCCGGCTGACTGCAATTTGGCAGTTCGAATCTCACCTTGCTCAAGGTTGACTGAGCCTACCATCTTTCTAAGGTTGGTAAAATGAGGATCCAGATTGTTGGGGGCAATATGCTGACTCTGTAAAGCGCTTAGAGAGGGCTGTAAAGCACTGTGAAGTGGTATATAAGTCTAAATGCTATTGCTATTGACTAAAGAAGGTAGATAAGAATTAAAAAGAAGCTGAAATGAAGGAACTGGCAATAACAGCAGATCAAGAACTGGTCAACACTAGGTTAAGATAAATGGTTTTTGGTTGAGATATCTGAGACAAATGCCATCTCTGCATAGAAGTGCAAGAAACAGTGGATAAACTACTTAACTACTGCAGTAAGATCACATGGACTGATTACAAAGGCATGACAAAGTAGCAACAATAGTGTGTTGTTGAAGAAATATCACTTGCCTCTAATCAAAAACTGGTGGGGCCACAAAATAGACAAATAGTGGACATTGCAATACCTGGAGACAGCAGAATAGAAGAGAAAGAACCAGAGAAAACCACAAAATACAAAGATCCACAAATAGAATAAAATTATTGTGACAAAAGAAACAAAGATAGTTCCAATAGTAGAAGGTGTCTTGGGTGCAATCCCAAAACATCTGGAGCACCACTTAAATGCTATCAGCATTGATAAAATCACCATTAGTCAATTGCAAAAGGCAGCTTTATAATAGCTTACATAGCTTACATACTGCAATGATATCTTTAACACCATCAAACAACATCTGTCTATTCAGATCACTGGGAAGGACTTGACAGATGGATAAAAATGCCAAATCTAGTCTAAACATCTAACTGCAATCAACCATAATAATAATATAGTAAATCGCCCAACTCTAATGCCGTTTTAGGAAAATGGCCCATGCGGACTAGTGATTTAAATATTGGATTAAAGAATAAAGAGAATCAGGTTCAACTCCATTCCGAAGCATAGACGTTTGATGAAATCGTTATCTCTGAGCCTAACTTACTTTATAGAAATATTATTGTGGGGAAACATTGGAAGAAAGATTCTCTATAGGGTGCCTTATGCTTCTGGAAGAGAAGATGGATGTAAGTCTATTCAATAAATGAATTAATCTTATATATCAGTGATGACAAACCTTTTTTGGCTCGGGTGCCAAAAGAGTGTGTGCGCGTGTGTGCGTGTGCCCACACCCATAATGCAATGCCCTTCCCCGTGCATGCCCACACACACCCCGCTGCCCCCCACGCATGCGCACAACTTCTTTGGCTTTGGACAGTTGCAGCCAGGCCTCTTGACACCTCGGCCCATTTCTTCTGCAGTCGGCAAGGCTTTCCTGAAGGCTTCTGCAGCTGATAACAGAGCTCCAGATCGATCCAGAGCTCTGTTATCAGCTGCAGAGGCCTTTCCTAAAGGCCTTTCCTGAAGGCCTCTCTAGCCGATAACAGAGCTCCGGAAAGACTTGCCAGCTGCAGAAGAAATGGGCCAAGATGTGAAAGGCCTGGCTGCAACTGTCCAAAGCTTTCTGCCGTTTTCGCTCTCTCCAGGCTTCAGGAAAGCCTCCTGAAGACCTCTGACAGCGAAAAGGAGGCTGGGGATGACGCACACAAATGAACTTCTGGTTGGCCTGTTGGCCCGTTTTCGCTGTCCCCAGGCTTCAGGAGGCTTTCCTGAAGCCTGGAGAGAGCGAAAACGGCAGAAAGCCGGAAATCAGCTGGCCAGCGTGCGCATGCGCGCTGGAGCTGACATAGGACAACGCCTCGCGTGCCCTCAGATACAGTATGGCTCTGCATGCCACCTATGGCACGCGTGCCATAGTTTCACCATCACTGTTATATATGTTTGTTCTAAAGGATGTTACTGATTTCAATTGAATTTTCAATAATATAATCCCAGAATGTAAGCTTACATTTCTGTTGATGTTAGCATCCAGCAAGGAGCAGCACATAGCAGACCTTGGCAGTTCTCAAAAAGACTGAATTGGTGGATCTGTTAAATATCTGGAAAGGAGATCACAAAGAAATCCAAGAGCTATACACTGAAGAAATTGAAAAACCAACTCAGAGTAAAACAGGGGTTAAGCTCACTAAATCTTTATTAGTCCATCTACCCACCCTGACTTTTATTTGTTTTTGATGTAAAAGTGGGGGAACTTTTGAAAACTTTCTCAAATTTCTTGGCTGTAGTTATTTCTTGCAAATGCCAAGCAATTGGTTCTTTACAATGCCAGTGGTTTTTTTTAAATTGTTTCATGATCTTTATTTTTTACAATATTTTAAATAATAAACAAATCAACAAAAATGTTTTATTTTTTAGTGTTAGTTAGCCCCTTTCTAAACTTGTTTTCTTTTCCCCTCCCCATTCCAAATTGCAATGAGCAGTCATCTGCCTATGAAACCTGCAGCCTAACTATAAACCAAAATGTTGCAAAAAGAACATAGGTAGGAATTTCTGTTCCAAAAAAATGGCATATCAGAATATACTACCATTAATAGTGTATAATTATTTTTTTTTACACAGTAAACACTATTTTAATTGTTGTTTTTGAAGATTTCAGCAATTTTGGACCCTTTGGTTGTGATTTATGCCATGATACCTATTGATTCTACATTGCTGATTCCAGATTATGTGATAGGCCTCAAACGTTTTGTTGATGATGAAGCAGTCTGAAGAAGGTTGAGAACACCTAACATAGGTCCTATCTGTCTTTACTAATTTTCAAAAGCAATTGCATAGTATGGATATACACATCCAATTATTCATATGCCTTCTAAATGATGAATCTCATCAGAAACTTCATAATGTTTTGAGTGCCAACTGATATGTATCAGAGGTATGCAAAATGAGACGTTGTACTTACCTGAGACGTCCATTCTCGTAGGGTGGAGCTAGCCGCCAAGATTGGGTATTGGCACAGCCTTCTAGCCAATCGTGACTGAGTCTGGAAAAAATATAAAAGGTGGCTCTAGGCCTAGTTCCCCCTCTTTTGACGAGGGACAAATGCCAGACTCGACGTGCCATCAATCCAACAAGGTTTATTAACTCTCCAATCACGGGAGAACAATAATGTTACTTGCTAAATACCTAACCTAACTACCTATATACAGAGAAACAACCTATGCTACTACACCTATATACCTAATGAACCATACAAGAAAAAAACCCCTGTTCAGCCAGAACACGAGTAGAAGGGAGGGACTTGGCGGCTAGCTCCACCCTACGAGAATGGACGTCTCAGGTAAGTACAACGTCTCATTCTCCATAGTGGGTGGAGCTAGCCGCCAAGATTGGGACATACCAAAGTAATTCAGTCCCTAGGGATGGCCTTCTGATTCTGGCTGGGACCACCGCCCTCCAATGTTACCTGTTCCAGCACCCTGTGCCCAAAGTCAGCCTCCTGAGAGGCAAAAGCATCCAGTCTGTAGTGCTGGACAAACGGCATTGGAGATGACCATGTGGCCGCTCGGCAGATCTCCTCAATTGAAGCCCTAGTGTTCCACGCTGCAGTGGTGGCCGCACTGCGTGTGGAATGGGCAGTAATCCTGGTGGGTCGTGGTAAAGACATTTGTTCATATGCAATGTTAATGACAGTACGAATCCACCGACCCACCATGACCGAGGATGCTTTCCGCCCCAAGGAAGTGTGGTGGAAAGATACAAACAAGGCCTCGGTTCTGCGAAAGGCAGAGGTCTTTTGTATGTAAGTGTCCAGTGCGCGCCTCACGTCCAGGAGGTGCCACTGTCTTTCAATGTCTGAGGATGGAGAAGGGTAAAAGGAAGGTAATACCACCTCCTGAGCCCGGTGAAAGTAAGAGTTTACCTTTGGCAGAAAGGTGGGATCCAACCGCAATACCACCCTGTCCTGGTGGAACGCACAGAGGTCACTCCTGATGGAAAGGGCCGCCAGTTCGGAGATGCGACGGGCAGATGTGACAGCCACCAGGAAAACCACCTTGTACGTTAGGTGGGCCAGGGAGACGGATTGCAAAGGCTCAAAGGCGCCCCCCGTGAGTGCTAGTAACACTTTGGACAAGTCCCAGGTGGGGTACCTGTGCACCACCGGGGGGCATCTATTTACTGCCCCCTTAAGGAACCTGGAGATCAAGGGGTGAGCAGAGAGTTTCCCCAGAGAGGGACAAGACAGCACTGTGGACACGGCAGCAATCTGACGTTTGAGGGTGCTTGGAGAAAGACCCTTAGCTAGCCCTTGGCGTAGGAATTGAAGGACATTGATGACCGAGAGATTCAGCGGGGAATAACCCTCCCTAGCACACCAGGAGCAGAAAGCCTTCCAAGAGGCTGCATAAATACATTGCGTGGATAGTCTGCGAGAGTCAAGCAAGACCTCCATGACGTCCTCAGGGATCTGACGGCTCCTCAGAGTGAGCTGCTCAAGTGCCAGGTGGTCAGTTGCAACCAGTGAGGCTCTGGATGCTGCACTGACCCCTGGACCAGCGACCACTCTGTCGGAGGGATCCTCCATGGGGGTGAGACTGACAGGGAGACCAGGTCAGCATACCAGGCTCTCCTTGGCCAGTTGGGTGCCAGAAGTACCACCTCAGCTCTTTCTTCCAGAAGTTTCCGGATGACCTGCGGAATGATGGGGATGGGGGGAAAGGCGTAAAGCAACCCCTGAGGCCAGGCGCAGCGGAGGGCATCCGTCCCTTCCGCCCCCTGAGTCAGGTATCTGGACAGAAACCTGGGCAGCTGGGCATTCCCCGGGGTGGCAAAAAGGTCCATTACTGGCTGCCCGAATTGACCCACAAATTGGTGAAAAAGATCTGGGTGTAAACTCCACTCTGAGTGGTCTATCTGGTTCCGGCTGAGCCAGTCTGCCCTGATGTTGTTTACCCCAGAGATATGTTCTGCAGAGAGTGACAGTAGGTGTTGCTCTGCCCATAACCCCAACTGCATGGCCTCTGACATCAGCTGTCCGGACATGGTCCCACCCTGTCTGTTTACGTGGGCCTTGGTGGCCACATTGTCAGTAAGGTCCATTACATGGGAGTTCTCCAGAAGAGGCCTGAAATGCTGCAGGGCAAGAAAAACAGCATGTAACTCCAATACATTTATGCTGAGGGTTGTCTCCGTTAACGACCATGTGCCCTGTGCCACCTGCGCCTCCGCGTGTGCCCCCCAATACGATAGGCTGGCATCGGTGGTGACTATGATTTGTTGTGGGGGAAGGAAGCAGGTGCCCTTGTGGATTGCAAATGTGGTCCACCAAATCAGTGACTTCCGGACTGAGGGCTGGAGTCTCACTTTGGCCGGGGAAATGGCTCTTCCCTTACGCTGGTAGGGGAGAAGGAGCCATTGAAGGTCCCTGGAGTGCAAATGCGCCCATGGGACAATATGAATGGCCGAAATCATCTTGCCCAGGAGGGAGGACAGCAAATTCAGTGGAGCTGAGTTTTGCCTCAGAAGTTGCTGGGTTAATGCCAATAGGCTGTCTCTCCGTTCCTGGGACAGGTACACCTTACACTCCAGGGAATCAATGATCGCCCCCAGATGGACAATTCTGGTGGCGGGGGCAAGCTGGCTCTTGGATCGGTTGACCAAGAAGCCATGGTGGTCTAGGGTGTTAAGCACTACCTGAACATCTCTCTCAGCCTGAGAAGGCGAGGACGAGGAGATGAGAATATTGTCCAGGTAGCACTGATCCTGATGGGGATGGACCGGAGGTGAGCGGTCAAGGCCGCTAGGACCTTGGTGAAGACCCTTGGCATTGAGGACAGGCCAAAGGGGAGTACCCCATATTCATAATGCACCCCTGCATAACAAAACCGCAAGTATTGGCAGTGAGATGGCTGAATTGGAATGTGGAGATAAGCCTCCGAGAGATCTATGGATGCCAGTAGATCTCCCTTCCTAATACTTGAGAGGATTGAATGCAGGATGTGCATTTTGAATTTTTTTGTGGACAATGTACCTATTGAGGCGCTTAAGGTCCAATATTGCTCTCCAACCTCCCGAGGATTTGGGCACTACAAACAAAATTGAGTAGAAGTCCTGCCCCTGCTGGTCCTCAGGCACCTGCTGGATGGCTCGAATGTCCAACAGGTGCTGGATGGCCTGATTCATGAAGACCCGTTTTTCTGAATTTGATGAGATGGGGCATCGAAGGAAAAACCTCGGGGGGGTGGAGAGAAACTCGAGTTCAAGTCCTGACTTCAGGGTTTCACAAACCCATGCGTCGTTGGTAATTTCCTCCCATCGACTGGCATAGAGTGCCAGGCGACCCCCTATGGGAGGAAGGGCTGGAGAATTATTTGTTCCGGCGGAAGGGGCGACCACCGACCCCTCTAAAGGGCCGTTTATACTGGTTGCCCCGGAATGGGCGGTCAGAGGAGAACCTCTGACGTGGTCCGTATTGCCCTTGGATCTGCCCTTGGTAATTGCCCTGGGATTGGCCCTGGAACCTGTTCTGGGGTTGATAGGCCCCTCTATAACTCCTTCTGGGGAAGGAGGGTGATCAGAAAGGGGTCTTGCGGCCACCTGAGGGAAGGACTTTCTTTTTGTCCTTCATCTCTATGAGGATACTGTTGAGAGCCTCACCAAATAGGGACTGGCCCGCTACAGGGCTGGAGGCCAGCTTCCACTTATACTTGACATCTGCTGACCAGTTGTGTAACCAAGTCATGTGGCGCACCACTGCCGCAGATGCCATAGCCCTCGCTGCAAATCTGGCCGATTGGAGCGTGGCATTGGAAGTAAATTGTGCAGCAGCCAGGAGTTTGTTGAGATCTTGGTGAGCACGGATGTCTGAAGGCGGCAGGTGGTCCTGGATGGCGTGAAGCCACTTGACCGATGTCCTGCAAAAGAATGAGGTGGTGGAAGATGCCTTCAAAGCCCATGCGGCCGACTGATGTGCCCTCTGGAGTGTTGCTTCCGTCCTGCGGTCCTCCGGCCGGAGAAGTTCCTCTGGCTCCCCGGGCATCTGGGCATTGGAAAACAGAGCCAGGACCGGGCTGTCCACAGGAGGCACTGCAAGATGTTGGGCCAAAGCAGAATCAATATTAAAATACCTTTTATCAAGGGCGTTGGATAATGACCCTGAAGTGGGGTTCTGCCACTGCTTGAGCACAGTCTCAACAAACAGTTTTGGAGCAGGCACTACGTCAGCCTGGGACGCAGTAGGCTCGAACATAGGGTCCGGCTCAGATGTCTGTGTGGTTGTCCCAGTGGGGGACAATAGATTGGCCGTGGTCTTTGCTTTGTGTAGAAGGGACCTGAACAAAGCAGGCTGAAACAGTGCAGAGGAAACAACTGGCTCAGGGGCCAAGTCCTCGTCGTCAGACATGGCCAGTTCTGGGAGTGTGGGCCCCAGATCAACCCCCTGATCTTGGTCATCCTGGAGGTCACCTAGGGGATCAGAGAACTCCTCCTACCCTTCTTCGTTGCCCTCTAGGTCGAGATAATCGAAACTATCCATGTTCTGTTGTTCTCTTGTAGAGATGGGGCTGTCTATCTGGGATGTAGATGGGCCTGCCATTGCTCTGATGCCTGCCTCCACCCCCTTCCTGATTGCCTTATTTATCCTATCTTGGATCTCCTTTGATTGCAAGGGATCCATGCTGGGAACCGTATTGGGTGTGACTGTTAGAAAGGGGGGCAATCCCCCGTGGAGGTCGATGGATCTTTGCTCCTTTTTTTTTGTTCAAAAAGTTTTATTAGTACAAAATTACATAGATAGTAGCTAAATATTAAATATAAAGTACAAACATTTTATTTTTTTCTCCCCCCTAACCCACCCCCTTCCCTCCCCCCTCCCCCCCGGACTTCCCAGAGATAATACAGAGCATAATATCAATTAAATAAATTTAAATTGTTAAAAAAAACAAAAGAACATTATTTTTTAAAAGCTTCAACTCCAAATTATACACTAATGATATATCGTCTATATATACAATAATAAAGATACAAAAAAAAGAAAGAAAAGAAAGAAAAATCTCTTTAACAATACAAGAAAAACATAACTAAAATAAAATAGCTAGAAAAAAAGGGGAAAAAATAAACAAACAAACCTCCTTCCTCCTCCCTTCAATCCTCTACCTTATACAAAGTAAATATTATATAAATAATAGCTAAATATAAAATACAAAAATCTTAAACTAATATTATTAACATTAAAAATAACCTCAAAGATAAATAAAACTTAGCTAAATATTACATAAGTAATCATTAAATATTAAATTTCATCATAATATTAATAACATAATATTATTCTACATTAACTTATTAACTTCAAAAAACAAAAAATCTTTAAAGTCTTAAAAAAAAGAAAGAAAAACAGATCTTCAACGAATTGTATATATCTAATATTATTAACATTAAAAATAGCCTCAAAGTTATATAAAACTTAACTAAATATTACATAGGTAATCATTAAATAGGGAAGAGAAAAGGAAAAGTACAATCATATTAGTCTCTATCCGTCCAATATATTTCAACACCACATCTTTTTGTATCTTGATAGTTGCATCTTTTAATAACTCAATGATTTTGAATTTATCAACTCGTCTCCCATCTGGTCCCAATCCTCCATCTCCTTTTCCCCGACTGTCTGGCTCTGGCACTCCTTTTGGTTTTTTAAATCTGTTTCCTTTTGATCCAACAGGGATGGCTTCCCCTCCTCCTCCTCTTTTATTTTCATACATCCTTCCTCTGGAATTTTAGATATATTAGCCTTTAAAACATTGACATAAAATTCAGTAGCTTTTTTTATCATATTAAGCCGGTATCTTTTTCCAGAAAATTTCACTGCTACTCCTACTGGCGCTTCCCATTTATATTGTAAATTTAATCTTTTGAATTCATCAATCAAAAAAGTGTAGCTTTTTCTGGCTTTAAGCATTTTAGAGGGGATTTCTTTCCAAATCTTTAATTCCTGACCATTCACCTTGAGATTATTGTTGAACGTTGCCTGTATAATTCTATTCCGTAGAGCTCTTGTAGTAAAATATATGACAATGTCCCTTGGTAAATGTTTTTGTTTAGCATACCACGAATTGATTCTGTATATCTTGTCGATTTGTGTAGCCAATTCCACTTTAGAGATTCCAGACACCTGATCCAATGCATCAACCATCCTTCCTTTTAAATCTTCATATAATCCCTCCTTCAAACCTCTGACCCTTATAGCAACTTCCATCGATCTGAACTGTGTCATCAACACCTCTGTTTCAAAATTTGCAATGTCATTTTGAATTTTATCTATATATTTCACCGAGGTTGCCAAAGCTTGTTTATTTGTTTCAATACGTTCTGCCAAACTTCAATATTTGTTGCTAAACCTTTGCAAACCTCTAACACGTCCAGCCTGAGTTGTTGATTCATATTCTTCAAAGCAGCCTGCATTTTTTTGTCTATCTCACTAATTTTCTGATTAAATTCCAAAGTCAGTTCATGTTTCATAATCTTTAAATTATTTAATAAATTTTCAGGTGTCAAAGGCTGTGGAGGTGTTAACTCAGTATTAAGTTGCGTTTTAGAAATATATCCAGAGGGATAGTCATTTCTTTTACTCAAAACAATCTTTCCAGATTTTGAAGCCATTATGGTGTTTCAAAAGAGTACAAAGAAAAAGGAAAAAAAAAAGCCAGATGCCTAATTAAAGTTCTTTCCAATTTCAAAACCAGGTAGTCTTTTATTATTAAAAATCTTTCAATTATAACTTTAATCCAGGGTTAGGAGACAGAGAAAGAAAAGCCCTTTTTCCAAGTCAAAAGTTTCCATAAGAAAAAAAAAGCCTCTGGGAAAACGAAAGTCACTTTCACTTCTCAATCGCCATATTGTTACTTTGTTTCCTTTGTTTCCTTGCCGAAGTGAAAGCTTGCCCAGGAGTTGAAAAAAAAGAAAAAAGAGGTTTCAGTACTTGCCCATCTCACGCCTGTTTCTCTCTGTCTGCTTCTATAAATCAGAAGTAATTGTAAATCCCATTCTGGAAGCAGCGGCGGTCATGACATCTAGCTCCGCAAAAGCGGAGGTTTCCTGATCCCCGGAGCTGGAGACAGGCTGCATGGGGAGCTCTCCCTTCGCGCCCCTAGATGGCTCCTAGGGCGCTGGGGGGGCTCTACCCCACCTGTCAGGCTCTCATCTCTCCCCTTTGCCCGGGGAAGAGATTTCAAAGCCACCAGACAGCTGTTCTGGTGGCTTTTTACGAGGATCGGAAAGGCGCCCGACAAAGGGACGTCCGCGATGGCGCGATCCAAACCGGAAGTCGGATCTTTGCTCCTTTTTGAAGTCATTCTCATTAGAAAATAAAACCGAGATTCAAATCTAATTAACAAAATATTTATTTCAGTAGAAAAGTAATAAAAATAATCCTTAGTAAACTACATCTTATCGGCTAATGAAAAAGTCACTTCTACCTTCGGCAGAAATGGCGGAAGAGAAAGAAGGAGTTGACTTCTGGAATGCACACATGCGTAGTAGTACATATCACACGTCTGTTTGACCATAAATATAAGAAAACAGTAGATCTGCACAACTGGCAATATTCACATCGTGACACCCCTTCTTTGTCAGTTGGGCTAATATAATGTGTCACTCAACACACAGTAAATATCTGAGGTAATCATGCTGAGCAATAGGTAATGGTTTGTTCAGAATGTCAGCTATTTGATATTTTGTTGGCACATATTCTAACTTTATGAGACCTTGTCTTACTGACTCTCTAACATTCTTGTAATGTATGTAAATGTGTCTGGACCTTGAACCTGTGAAGTGAGTCCTGGAAATGTAAACTACTGATTGATTATCTTCCATTACAGTGATCGGTTTTTCGGGCTTCATCCAGATATCTGTAACTAAGGCATCGAACCACGTTAAAAAGTTACACGCATCAGACACACATGCATACTCTGCTTCAGTTGATGAGCAGGAAATAAAACTTAGTTTTCTTACGTTCCAGTAAACTGGACATCCATTCAGGAACACTATGTAACCTGATGTGCTTTTTCTTGACTCCTTATCACTTGCCCAATCTGCATCTGCATAACAATACATGTCAGCAAAATCTGTATGTTCTGGTTCTAGTTTCAATTTGAATTGTTTTGTGTGTATCAAGTATCTCAATAACTTCTTAATACATAACCAGTGAAACTCTGTTGCTTTGCCTACATGTCTTGAAAGTAAATTAACACTGGTCTGGTCTAGTCCATCCACTAATGTAAAGTAGTGAACCAATTACTGAATGATAAAGTGTTTGATCCTTGAACTCAGGACTGTATGTATCTTTCAAATTGTGAAAATCAGTTTGCATAGGTGTTTGTGTAGGCGTTGCATCTGTCATGTTGCATTGATGCAAAAGTTGATCTATCTTAGCTTCTTGTGAAAGGCTAAACCCCTTCTGTGTCTTTTCAATGTGAACTCCTAAATATTCATTGATGTGTCCTAATGATTTCAATGTGAAGTATTGTTGCAAACCTTTAACAAAATTCTCACTCATGTGTTTGTTTGGACCAATGTAAACAATGTCATCAACATAAACAAGAACAATTTCATTAATATTTCCATACCTTTTTGTGAACACGCATTCATCAGTGTCGGACTTAATAAAGCCCATTAAATTTAGTTTGTCTTTTAGACATGTGTACCACATCAGACCTGATTGTTTCAGACCATAGAGACTTTTGTTTAGGAATCAGGTATCCCCTTCTCGGTCCCGGAAGCCGGGAGCGGACTTGACGTAGATTTCTTCATCTAGATCAGCATGGAGATTAGCTGTTTCAACATCAAATTGGAAAACTTCAAGTCCAAGGATAGAAGCAGTGGTTAGAGCAATTTTCACACTTTCAGTTCGCACTGTAGGTGAGTAAGTGTTTGTGTAATCTTCAGGATAGCTTTGTGCGAAACCCTGTGCGACAAGTCTTGCTTTGTATAATAATTCACCATCTGGTTTTTGTTTGATTTTGTAGACCCATCTTGTGCCAATGACTTTTTTGTGTGTTGGAGGTGTTGCAGATGTGTATACTTTGAGTTTCTGCAAACTATCCATCTCAACTTGCATGGCTTCATACCATTTTTGTTGTTCATCTTCAGAAAGATATTTAATTTGTGAAAAGTTCTCCGGTGGGAGTGTAACATTACAGATTAATGGCGATGGTGTGTTTGTCAATTGCATTGTGTATCTCTTTGGTGGAATACCTTTTGTAGTTCTCTTGGAATGTCTCGGGACGATTGTCCAGTCGTCTTTCTTGTTATCCACATCTCCATCAGCGTCGCTAGCTTCAGCATCCACGGCGTGGGAGGATGGGATATCAGGTGATGAACGTTGGTCATCTGGTTGCACTGTATCAACGATTTCAGTTCTAGGGAAATAAACTCCAGGGTCATTAGAATGTATCCTGGACCAATCTGTATCTTCTTCAAAATTAGCTGAATTAGAAATTGTTATCGTATTGTGAGAGTCAATGAATCTTCCCCATTTAGAATTGCTATCAACACCCATATATCTCAGTCACTTTGCTACTGGGCCACCTTTTCTTCTTTGGGTCAATGGAATGTTGACCATGGCATATGAACCAAAAATGTGTAAGTGTCTAAGATCTGGCTGGCAGCCATATAACATGTGGAAGGGTGTTTGGTCAATGACACTGCTCCATGTATGATTGACAATGTAATTTGCATACTTAACTGCTTCGCCCCAAAATGAGTGTTTGAGATTGGCATCTTCTAGGAGGCAGCGCATCATGGTTTGGAGGACCCCCTATCTCCTTTCTGCCACTCCATTTTGAGCCAGCGTGAAGGGGGCAGATGTTTGGTATAGGATACCGTTTCGTCGCATCCAATCCTGGAAACGTTGAGACGTGAACTCGGCACCACGATCACTCTGGATTCTCCAGATTCTCACTCCATGTTGATTGTAGATTTGAACTGCAAAATCTCTAAAGGTCTGAAAGGCTTCAGATTTTTCTTTCATAAGAAAGACATAACCATATCTAGAATGATTATCAACAATAGTTAAGAAATACTTTTTACCGCCAATAGTTGGACCATAAGGGCCCACAATATCCGTATGAACCAAATCAAAAATGCGTGTTGACTTACGTGTAGCATGTTTTGGAACGGCTGCTGCCCTCGATTTTGCCTTTTTGCAAACAGCACAATCTAGATGTACCTTACATCCTTTGAAATTCAAACCTTGTGTGAAAAATGGCATCTTTTTAAGGACCTCAAAGCTGGGATGCCCTAATCTTCTGTGCCATCTATGTATACACCTGTCATGTAAACAAAAACCTTTAAGTGAGGTTGCAGCATTAACACGAGGAACCTTGGGTTTGATTACCTGTTGCTTTGTGGCTTTAGGAGCCTTTGGAGTATTCACAGGATCTCTCTCTGGGGTATCTCTCTCTGGGCCTGTGATATTCTCTATTGAGATTTTTATACTTGCCTGAATTTGAGGTTCTGCCTTTGGCCTCAAATAGTAGACCTGACCAATCCCAATTGTGTCAGCAATAATATGACCATCTTTAAAAATATAACTGGCGTTACCTAAATGAAGGACATAAAATGCAAAACAGCAGATAAATGATTCTGACTAAGCAAATTACAATTAGCTGTAGGAATATAATAAACATCAGGTACCAGGGTACCTAACTCTTCAATAAAAACAGTCCCTTTTCCTTCAACTTTGAAGGGGTGGCCACCAAATGCGTACAGTTCACGATATTCTGGTTCAGGCTCATGTAGCTCTTTGAAAAGTTCTTTTCTGTAAGTAATGTGAACAGCCGCTCCACTATCGAGAGTCCACATGGAGGTGGGAAATCATGCCTGGGACCGGGTCGGCGCTGTCCTCTGCCTCTTCTGCCTCTGGGTGCTGTTCCTCTGGGCTGGTACTGGTCCCTGTAGTCTGTTCCTCTGGGCTGGACAGGAACTTGAGTGCGTTGCAATTTAAAACAATCTCTGCTTGTATGGCCCACACGGTCGCAATATTGGCATCTTATTACTCTTGGTGCGTAGGTTCGTTTGTAGGATCGTCTAGATGGCAGTTGTAAGTGGGGTGTGGCCTGCATTGGTGCGGCCTGTGAAATCACTTGTGGCAAGGCTTGGGCCTGAGCAGGTTGAGGTGCTGCTTGAGGTGCCTGGACTGGCTGTTGTTGTACAACTAGTGCACCAGCTGAAGCTGGTTGCAAAATTGGGGCTGCAGGAGTTGCCTGGACTGGCTGTTGCTGAGGGGCAGCAATAGGTGGTAGAGCTGGAACAGGCAAAAGTTGGGCTGCCACAGCTGGTGGTGGCCCTGGAGCAGGCAAAAGTTGGGCTGCCACAGCTGGTGGTGGCCCTGGAGCAGGCACAGGTTGGGCCCCTGGTGCTGGAGTAGGAGGTGGTCCAGCTTGTGGTGGATGCACAATTTGTGCTTGCATAGGTTGGGCAGGTTGGACAAGCTGTGCCCGCACAGATTGGCCAGCTAATGAAGGACACTGCATTAATGTATCAAGCCTCAATTGAGTCATTCTGTTCTGAGCCTGCAATATTTTTAATTGTTCATTCAAACTTTCATTCTGTTTATACAAGGATTCATTTTGTTTTTGCAAAATTTCATTCTGTTCCTGAAGTACATGTAGAAAAGAATCCCTGCCACTAGATGGCAGTGCAGCATAAGCATATTCATAGTCTCTTTCATCAAAAAATTTCTGCCCACGTAATTGTGATGTGCCCATCCAAGGGCGTTGTTCTAAATTGTTTAAAGAAGGAAAGGCGGAGGGATCATGGCCCCTCCCTGGAATGCCTGAAGGCAGGCGGACATCTTGCTTTTCAGCACGAAAGAATGCATGCAATCTAGTCTTGTGTAATTCCCTTTGCAAAAGATCTATCTGCTCCTGCTGCCTCTGCAGCGTCTGGCCATAAGTTAAATTTATTTCTCTTTCAGCACTTGTCTGCCCTATAGAAGACGTTCGTGGGCTGGCAATTTGCTGCCTATAAAAGGATGTCTCCTCATCTTGTGGGGCTTGAGAGATTTTTGGAATAGCTCCTAAACGTGTTGAATCTCCCCTGGGGCAAACGATGTGGTTGGGTAACTTTTACTAACCTCTGTAGATAAATCTTGTTCCGCTTGTGAAGATGCCCCGGCAATATCTTCCGTTTGCGTTCCAAAGAGAGTTGGTGAGGCTTCTTCATGCAGAGAAAAAACTTTCTGCAGTGGACTTTTCAGTTGCTTCTGTTTCCAGCTTATCTCCGTTCGTGGAGGACATGGCAGGTCATAAATCACTCTAATTAGCTAACTATCCTAAAACGCAAGAAAAAACTTTCAAAGGGAGCTATAAATTTTACAACCATGTTTGATACCATGTTAGAAAGGGGGGCAATCCCCCGTGGAGGTCGATGGATCTTTGCTCCTTTTTGAAGTCATTCTCATTAGAAAATAAAACCGAGATTCAAATCTAATTAACAAAATATTTATTTCAGTAGAAAAGTAATAAAAAGAATCCTTAGTAAACTACATCTTATCGGCTAATGAAAAAGTCACTTCTACCTTCGGCAGAAATGGCGGAAGAGAAAGAAGGAGTTGACTTCTGGAATGCAGGCATGCGTAGTAGAACATATCACACGTCTGTTTGACCATAAATACAAGAAAACAGTAGATCTGCACAACTGGCAATATTCACATCGTGACAGTGACACCCCTGGAGGGGACCCCGGGACCCCAAATGTTCCCTTCAGATCTGCGCAAGTTTGCGTCATCAATAGATAGATTATTAGGAGAGTGGGACTGGGAGGTTCCCCGGTGTCTTGGGGTGGCTGCCTTGTCATGCCTGGAGAGACCCTTGTCCCCCGTCTGAGAGGTCTGCTTGGTCTTAGGGGGCCTGTCCTTGGCAGGCTGTGCTGGGGACTGAGGTCTGATGGGGGATCGATCCCTGGTAGGAGAGGGAGATGCCACCCTGGTGTGATCGGTCTGATCAGCATTAGCCCTTGGAGTTTTAGTTTTTGCCTTTCCGGATTTTTGCCCTTTATCAGCCATGATGTAAGAGAGGGCTGTTCACTCTGATTAATTATGCAGTCAAAATGGCCGCCAGTCACAAGGCTGACTTAAAATGGCTGCCAAGGCTGGCTGAAGGAATGTCAGATGTACTAATGCAGGCAAACTGGCCGCCTGTCACCAGGCAGACTAGCAATGGCTGGCAGGGCTAAGTTAGTGCAGAAGCAGCCTGTAGTGAGGTCAAGTGCTAACTGTCACTCGCAGATGCACTCACAGGTCAGACGTCTTAATACTTGTCTTTTAACAGGAATTGGCTCCCAGGAAAGTTTCCAGCCCTCACAGTCAAAGGCACCGCTCCTCCGCTTTTTGAAGGGACCCTCAAGCTGTCTGTGCCGTTTCTGACGTGGCCGGCTCCTTTCGCGCCTCCGCAGCTTCGGAGCGCTCTCGGACCAGCAGATTGAGCTTTGAGAGATCGCCGGGGCGCCGACCGCTTGCGCAAGTCTGGCCCGAAGCTGTCAGCTGTTTTGCGGCGTTCTATGAGTCTTCGGGCAGCTTGAGCGAACCCGGGAGGCTACAGCTGATTGTCGGCAGCTCAGGAGGCACGGATGGCTTGCGCGAATCTGCTCGAGCTGCCGACAAGGCCTTTTCCCGCTTTTCCAATCCCTTGAATTTGACAGTCAGCTGGGGATCAGAAGGCTCGTGGGCGGCTCGGACTGCTTGCGCTGGGCCGGCCGAAGCAAGGACACCACAGTAATTGTATTTTTGGGGGGTCGGTATGCCTTATGGCCCCTCGGCTCTCCCAACGGCAGTTCCTCAGTCTAGAGGGAGATGTTAACCCCTCGTTGACTGGACCCGGTGTCTGACAGTGAATTAAGGCCTCTCTCTATGCCCAGAGGTGCGGTGAGGCCACCGCTGCCCCCCCCAAAATTCAGGGGCCCTTTCCCACTCCCTCTACAGCCAGTATGAATTATAAAGGCAATTAATGAGGCAACAAAAAGGAAAAACAAAAATTATACTGAGCCTTCGGCTGGAGGGGCGAGCAGCAGTCAGACTTGCGGCCAACTGCCTTCACCCAGGTATAAATAATTGGGAAAAAAACCAGGGGGGCTCGATCAGGGAAAGAATAAAAAAGGAGTAAGTAGAACAAAAAGACTTACAATTGCAAGAATGAGCAGAAGTTGGATTGGATTAGAAAAAGGCACTAGTCAATGGCTATGACTGAGTCAAAAGAGGGGGAACTAGGCCTAGAGCCACCTTTTATACTTTTTCCAGACTCAGTCACGATTGGCTAGAAGGTTGTGCCAATACTCAATCTTGGCGGCTAGCTTCACCCACTATGGAGAAGGCCACTTCACAAAATTTGTAGGCATGGTGATGCATCTCTCCTCAAAGCATCGAAGGAGGCTATATCCCCTAGAAGGCTGGGTATTTCACTAGGTCATCCATCATGATTGGTCACACAAGGCTACTAAATTTTACCATCAGATCTAGCAGAAGTGCGGTTTTTTTAGTTTTTAGTTTTATGTTATGCTGAAATACCAATAAATAAATAACCATCACTAGGTCCAATGGAAAAGAGGATTATAATCAATAATTTAATATTTCTATAGTTCAGTTATTTTTTGAGGTTTGTTATGCTAATATTAATAGAGAAACACTCTACCAAGTATGCAAGCTATAGACTGATATGTTTCATTAATGTAGATGCTAAAATATTAACTGCTAGGAGGCCACAGATAATACTATTGTTCATCCATCTCAGTCTCGATTTATGAAAAATAGACAAATATTTCAACGTTGAATTTGAGACCCAGCAAAAATGTTTTTATGTCCGGAAAATATAACTTTGAAGAGGAACCCTATGCATGCACTCCTTTTGAGTGCTCTGTGCTTGCATTATATTTAGTTTGGGCCCGAGTTCACCCTGAAAGATAGGATATAAATCAAAACAATAATAATGTTAAATATGTCAGCTTCTTTTCTGTGTTCAAGCATGCTTCTAGTCAGTACCACAGTTTATTGATGTAGCTCCTGGTGTAAAAACTTTACATTTTATAAACAGCAACAGAATTTAAACATGTTTAAAAAAACATAAAATCCAAAAATAAAGAATCAGTTTATTTTTAACCAGAGATTCTGTTAAATATTGGGATCTTAAAATATATGAAGTGAGAACAAGCAATAATTCCTGAAATTCTATGACACAATCCTTTTGAAATATTACTTTTGTTATTCCTTAACCAGTTACTTAAAATGGCAACTTAAATTAAGTCAGCTAGATTCAATCATTGCAGTTTTTGGTACAGATAGAATGAGACGTTGTCTTCTTGCTGAACGTCCATTCTCGTAGGGTGGAGCTAGCCTCCAAGATTGGGAATGACACATTCTACAGCCAACCAGGACTGAGTCTGGAAGCCTATAAAAGCCAAATTCCCCTGATACTCCCCCTCTTGAGACGAAGTACCAGTCCAGATTCCCGTGTACTCCCTAGACGCACCCTCACCCTTATCCAGGGCGGGACTTGGAGGCTAGCTCCACCCTACGAGAATGGACGTTCAGCAAGAAGACAACGTCTCATTCTCCATAGTGGGTGGAGCTAGCCTCCAAGATTGGGACATGCCAAAGCAGACCGTCCCTAGGGGGGGCCCTCAGGCTGCAAATCAGAAACCCCCGGACGCACGGACGCCAACAAAACCCGACGGCCAAAATTTGCCTCCGCCGAAGCAAATCTGTCCAGCTTATAATGTCTGATAAAAGCTGTCGGGGAAGCCCATGTGGCTGCCCGACACACTTCCTCGAGGGAGGCCGAGACAGACCACGCTGCCGAGGTTGCTGCGCTTCGCGTGGAATGGGCCGTGATTCGGTCCGGACACTGCAGTCCCTCCCCACGGTACGCCGAGGAGATGACGACCCGTATCCAGCGTCCCACCACGGCCGAGGAGACCTTTCGCCCCATCGATACCGAGGACACCCCGACGAATAGCGCTTCGGAACGGCGGAAACTTGCCGTGCGCTGAAGGTAAACCTCCAATGCCCTCTTGACGTCGAGAGATGACAGGTCACCCTCCGAATCCTGCGAGGAACTGGGAGAAAAGGCGGGGAGCACGATCTCCTGGGCACGGTGATAATGGGTGTTCACCTTGGGGATAAACGCCGGGTCCAAACGAAGGACAACCCTCTCAGGGTAAAAACGGCACAGATCTGGTCGGGCCGAAAGGGCCGCCAGTTCCGAGATGCGACGTGCCGAGGTGATGGCAACCAAAAATACCACCTTCTCCGACAATGCTGAAGGGAAGCAGATGTCAACAGTTCATACGGGGGCCTAGTCAAAGAAAGGAGCACCGTGTGAAGATCCCAAGTCGGGTAATGGTGAACCACCGGAGGTGAAATGTTGGATGCTGCCCGCAGGAAGCGGTGTACCAATGCGTGATGGGCCAAGGGTTCCGACCCTGGGCCCGACAGCACTGTCGAGAGGGCGGCTACCTGCCGCCTCAGGGTGGCTGGTGCGAGACCCCTGTCTAGGCCTGCCTGTAGGAACAGTAAAACCTGCATGACCGAGAGGTCCAAGGGAGAGACGGCTACGATGGCGCACCAGTCGCAGAACGCTCGCCAGGTGGAATTGTAAATACGCACTGTGGAAGCCCGGCGAGAAAGTAGGAGGGTTCGGATGACCACCTCTGGGACTCCGCGAACCATTAGAGTGCGCCGCTCAAGCGCCAGGCGGTCAGTTGGTACCAGTGCGGGTCCGGGTGCCGTACTGACCCCTGGGAGAGCGACGACTCTATCGGAGGGATCCGCCAAGGTTCCTCGATGGAGAGGGAGCGCAGGTCCGCGAACCAGGTCCTCCGCGGCCAATGGGGAGCTAGGAGGATGACTTCCGCCCGTTCCTGGAGAATCTTGCGGATCACCTGAGGAATGACCGATAAGGGCTGGAAGGCATACAGGAGGCCCTTCGGCCAGCGGCAGCGAAGGGCATCCACTCCTTCCGCTCCTTGAGACTGGTATCGGGAGAAGAAGCGTGGTAGTTTCGCATTCTGCGGTGTTGCGAACAGGTCCACAAGGGGCTGTCCGAACCGGTAGGTCACTTCGCGGAACAGGCCCTGGTCGAGACTCCATTCCGTGGAGTCCACCTCGTGCCTGCTGAGCCAGTCCGCCGTGCGGTTGGATGTCCCCGATATGTGCTCTGCCCTGAGGGACGCAAGATGTTGTTCGGCCCAGATCCCGAGCGATGTGGCCTCCGTCAGCAGCTGGCGAGATACCGTGCCCCCCTGCCGGTTGATGTGCGCCTTCGCCGTCACATTGTCGGTCAACAGGAGCACATGGCGGCCGGACAGGAAGGGCAGGAACTCCTGGAGGGCCAGAAACGCCGCCCGTAGCTCCAGGAGGTTGATACTGAGGCGCGTCTCTGCTTCGGACCAAGTGCCCTGGGCCACGCTTGGGCCGGAATGAGCCCCCCATCCCCGAAGGCTGGCATCGGTGGTCACCGTGAGGTGGCGAGGCTCGTGGAACTCGGTGCCCCTGGAGAGCGCTCCGGACCGCCACCAGAGGAGAGAGGCTCGAACCGACGGGGGCAGGCGGACCTTCGATGGAGAAGCGCTGCTGTTGGTTCGCTGAAACGGCAAGAGAAACCATTGGAGCTCCCTAGAATGTAATTGAGCCCAAGGGGTGACATGGATTGCCGATATCATCTTGCCCAACAGCGAGGACAAGGTGTTCAGGGGGACCATATCCAGCCGGAGCACCTGACCTGCGAGGTCGGACAAACTGGCCTGCCGTTCCCGGGACAGATAGACCTTGCCCTCCCTGGAATCAATGGTAGTGCCCAGGTGAATGATTCTGTGGGAGGGGTTCAGTTGGCTCTTCTCCAGGTTCACCGAAAACCCATGTGAGCGAAGAGCCTCCAGAGTCAATTGGACATCTAGAGAAGCCTGCTCGACCGAGGACGACTGGATGAGAATGTCGTCCAGATAGCACTGAAGGCGAATGGGGACGGCCCGTAAGTGCGCCGCTAGAGCTGCTAAAACCTTTGTGAAGACCCTGGGGGCCGAGGACAGGCCAAAGGGTAGTGCCGTATACTGATAGTGTTCGTCCAGGTAGCAAAACCGAAGGTATTGCTGGTGGGCGGGACGAATCGGCACGTGGAGGTAGGCCTCCGTGAGATCAATTGATGTCATAAGATCGCCCGGTCAAACGCAGGTAAGGATGGACTGCAAGGTAGTCATTTTAAACTTTTTATAACGCAAGTATTTATTTAACCGCTTAAGATCGAGCACCGCTCTCCAACCCCCGGAGGACTTCTGAACGAGAAACAGGATCAAATAAAACCCCCGGCCCCGCTGATCCACCGGTACTCTGGTGATTGCGTCGATATCGAGGAGGTGTTGTATAGCTGCCTGCATAAGAGACCGCTTGCGGGGGTTGGACGAGCGGGGACACCTCAGGAAGAAACTTGGAGGGGTGGAAACGAGGTCTAAAGTGAGACCGGAACTCACGGTCTCACGGACCCACTGATCTGTTGAGATGGACTCCCACCGCCCAGCGAAAAAACGCAGGCGGCCCCCAATGGGAGGACCGTTGTTGCCTATTTGTAGCGGCGGTAGGGGCGAGCGCCGCTGCTCCGAAAAGGGCGCTTGTTGGAATTATCCGCCCGGCGCCTGTCTGGGCCCCGGCCCTGTCGCCCCCCCGACTGCTGCCTGCCCTGGTTGTAAGAAGGCTGCCTGTAAGGACGCCTGGGAAAGGTGGAGGAAGTGGAAGGGGCTGCGGGAGCGGCCTTATTCTGCGCCTTACGGGTGGCGTTTGGCAGAACCTTCCTCTTATCCTTTGACTCCACCAGGTAGGGGTCTAGGGCATCACCAAACAAGGACTGACCCTTCACTGGGGCCACTGCCAGTCGCCATTTGTGACGGCAGTCCGCCGGCCAGTTGCGTAACCAGTGCATCCTTCGAGCCACTACGGTGGATCCCATTGCCCGGGCCGCAAATCTGGAAGCCTGAAGAGTGGCGTCGGACGTGAACTGGCTAGCCGCGATCAGTTTGTTGATGTCCTGTCTGGTTCTGGTATCCGCATCCGGAAGGCGCTCCTGCAGGCTCTTTAGCCAGCGGATCGATGTCCTGCAGAAGAACGATGCCGTGGACGAAGCTCTGATGGCCCAGGCCGCTGATTGATGGGCCCTCTGCAGGGCCTGCTCTGTACGCCGATCTTCCGGGCGCAAGAGTTCCTCCGAATCCCCCGGCATTTGGGCAGAGGTGTACAAGGCCTTGATCGGTGGATCGATTGGAGGGATGGGAAGGTGCTGCGCAAGGGCCTGATCGACATTGTAATAGCGCTTGTCCACTGTGGTGGGCACCGCTCCGGCCGATGGGGCCTGCCACTGCTTCAAAACGGAGTCCACAAACAGGCGAGGGGTTGGAATAACCTCAGCCTGGGAGGTGGTCTCCTCGAACAGGGGGTCCACTTCCTCCTCCTCGGTCTGTTTGGCCGAGGCTGAGGATACCTTGGCCGTGGACTTGGCCTTGTGGAGCAAGGATTTGAAGAGGCCTGGATTAAAGAGGCCCGTTGACACCGGTGTTTCGGGTGCCATATCCTCATCAGCTGAGAGGTCTAATTCCTGCTCCACGTCCTCAGGGTCACGAATTGAGCCAGTGGTGTCCAGCAGCGCCTCCTCCCCTCCATCGGCTTGGGCGGACTCGGTGCCTTGAGCCGAGGGAGTGGCTCGTGATGGAACCCTGGGAGTGGAGGCTGGCGTGGACGAGGTGGCTGCCCGCTTTAGACCCGCCTCAATCCCCTTTTGGATGGCAAATTGAATTAACGCCTGCACCTCAGGGCTCTGGAATTGAGCCGAGGCCGTTGCCGAAGGGGAGATCTGCTCCGTGTTGAGCCGGGGTCTGTGGTCTTCCCAGACATCTCCCTCCCCCAGACATAAATCGGGGTTGTCCAATGACAGAGCCCCTGAAGACTGCCTGGAGCGGCCAGAGGACTGTGGTCCAGCCGGTAGGGCTGGTGGGGGTCCAGTGGTCCCGCTGGAGGAGGGGGTGGGCTCTGGGAGGGGAGCTGAGGTGTGTTCTTTGGCCTGCTCTGGGGTCTTGCGCCGTTCCTCCCCCCCATGCCTGGATGAACGTGTGCTTTTGTCAGTGGTGTGGCGGGGGGGAGAACGGCCCCTGCTGGATCCCCGTCGCAGGGGAGAGCGATCCCTACTGGAGGAGCCCCTGGCATGCCCCTGTTGGCCCTTGCCCTCCTTGGAGGGCTTGGAGCTGCTCTTGGATGCCTTGGCTAGTTTGTCAGCCATGGCTTATTATGCGGCTTGAGTGCTTGGTAGGTAACTGGAGGGGGTGTGTGTGTGATCGGGGAGACTGCTTTATGCAGGACCGATCCTCGATGGGGCCAGGCGGTGCGGCGGCGAATTGCTCCGGCCGTTCCAGGAGGCTTGAGGGCGATCCGAGCCTCTGCAGTCGCCCGGCGTCCTTTCCGACTTCTGCGATGGGACGCCCTTCGCTCCGCAACGGTCTGGTTCCAACTGCGGCTGCGCGAGAGCTCGGCGGGAATCCGAAGGGAGACTCCGAAGGCCCTAGCAACAAATGACGTCAGTGATGCAGACTGCGGCTGTGCGAGAGCACTGACGAAGGTGGGGGCCGGAGTGAGTCGGCAGTTGGTAGACGAAGGATCCCAGGCCGCAAAGATAACGCTGACAGCCGAGGCCCCAGGCGTCCACTCGAGGCTTGATTGCAGGCCGCCGGACGCTTCCCTTGGTGCGGCTTAGGGGCAGAACCCGTTGAGAGCCGTACGCGCACGAGAGAGCAGGAGGGAGCGCTCAAGCGCTGGGCTTCTGCGCTGAACCACCAACGATCCCGGTGATAGGGAGCTCTCTCGAGGGGTCGTGGCACAGGCCACCCTGGCCTAGTCGCTCAAGCACTAGGCTTCTGCGACAAATCTTCCGCTCCAATTAAGGCCAGGCCAATAGGGAAGGACAGGAGAAGCACACCCCAGTACTTGACAGCTATGAGAGATATCCCAATGCTGTCTCCTCACACACACAGATGATCTTGTGTGGATAAGCACTCACGTTTGACAGTTGATAGACGTTGAAGAGATGACACAGAGTTAGGGAGACACAAGTCCTTGACTAAGACTGAGTCGAAAGAGGGGGAGTATCAGGGGAATTTGGCTTTTATAGGCTTCCAGACTCAGTCCTGGTTGGCTGTAGAATGTGTCATTCCCAATCTTGGAGGCTAGCTCCACCCACTATGGAGAATGGAACATATAAGATGCATATATAGATATGTATAGTTAAATACACATATAAGATGCATATATAGATATGTATAGTTAAATAAATCCATTTATGCTTTACCCTGGATAGATCAATCGAGGAAATGCATTGATAGTTATTTACTAAGATTTGTAAGGTACTAAATTATAAGTTCTTTATTTTTAAGAAAGCCTATGCTTAAATTCTATGCAGCATTAAAATAGCTGCAAATTTCTGATGCATAATCTATCACTGATAATATATTTTCTGTGCAGTTCAGAGTTTAAACTGTAAGTTCAAAAGTGAACCTTTGCTTTACAGGTAGTCCTTCACTTATAACCATTCGTTTGATGGCTATTTGAAGATAACAACAGCACTGAAAAAAGTGACATATGATCGTTTTTCACACTTACAACTGTTGCAGCATCCCCATGGTCACATGATCAAAAATTTTATGCTTGGCAACTGGCTCATATTTATGATAGCTGCAGCATCCCAGAATCCCCTTTTGCCACTTTCTGACAAGCAAAGTCAATGGGGAAGCCAGATTCACTTAACTGTGTTACCAATTTAACCACTGGAGTGATTCACTTAACAATTGTGGCAAGAAAGGTCATAAAATTAAAATGGGAGCAAAACTCACTTAATAGCTGTCTCACTTTGCAGCTGAAATTTTGGGCCTAATTTTGGTCATAAGTCAAGGAGGCTGTCAGTTGCATTCTTCCATGGAGATAAGAACAGTGGTGGGATTCATCCAGTTTGCACCGGTTTGCCCAAACCAGTTGTTAACTGTTTCTGCAGTTCAGGAACCGGCTGATCCCACTATTTGCTGGGCCCGCCCCTCGTCCCTCTCCTGTCAGCCACTCCTTGTGTGGCTGGCTTTTCCACCCTTTGCCAAAAGACTGTTTCTGAGGGTGCGTTTCTGCACGTTGGTCTCATGGCTGTTTCTGTCTTCTGGATGTGACTCCTTTAAGAGGCGAGGTTTCCAAGGAATTGGGGGGGGGTTACCATAGAGACAAGGAGTTGATGCTCCCAAGAGCTCATGCAGGAAGGTGAAGAATTGGGAAGTGGAGGGATGGATTCCCCCCTCACCGTGGAGCTGCGTGCAGGGGGTGTTGGTCAGTCTGTGGGCAAAAGTGAGAGGGGTGAGAAATTAAGTTGGCAGCATGATCGAAACTGGGCCCAATGTAGGGGAGACTGTGGGGTTAGTTTGGCCAGGCAAATTATTTCCCACCCCCCATCAAAGTGGATCCTGGGCACTGCGCTGCAATGGTGAAATGGGATATGGAGCGGCCAGCACGAGGGAAAGAGGAGGAGCAGGGAAAGAGGGAAAGTGGCCTCCTTCCCTTGCGCCGGCTGCTCTGTTGCCTGTTTTTCCATTGCAGCACAGTGTCATGAACCTTGCCCCACCCATCACCACCCAGATGCCCTCGCTTCCCCCAAGCATTTTTTTGCCTACCTGATTTCCAGCTCCGTCGCATTTCTCCATCACTTTTCTCGCCATGGTGTGCTGGGAAACAAGTTTGTGGGACTAAAAAAAAAGTTCACTCAACTTCGTGAGATTTTTTTTGCGACAAGTTGGATTTGGTTGATAGAAGTTTTTTTAGTCTCACAAACTTTTGTTTCCCTGCACACCATGGCGAGAAACGTGATGGAGCTGGAAATCAGGTAGGCAAAGAATTGGGGAAGCGAGGGCATCTGGGCAGGATCTTCTGCCCACAAAAACCTCATTTTTGATGGCCAACGCTGAAAGGCAGAGAAAGAGCTGCCAGGAAGAAGCCAGGCAACTTGGGAGCTGGGAATAGCCTTCCTCACCCACCCCACCCCTCCCCACCTGCCATCCTCAAATTGCATTGATAAAAGGGGCAGGTGGCTAAGTGAGAGGTAAGAAGCCCTGCCATGCCCAGTGAAGGGGGGAGAAGAGACAGTAAGAGGATCATTGTCTCGCTCCACGCACCCCAATGGAAGACAATGGCAGTTTGGCTGCTTCCCTTCCCCGCCATCTCTGGCGCTGGAAACCACCTGTCAGCCACACTCCCAGTTGCCCATTCATCCATATCTCTCTCTGTCTGTGTGTCTCTGGGTTCACCTAATGCCACAGTCCACCACACAGGCACGGAGCCACCCTGTCATCCTCTATGGGTTTGAGATGCCGCTGAGGAAAGGTGGTGGAAAGAGGGGAGAGAGAGGGGGAGAGAGAGAGGGGGGGGAGAGAGAGAGAGAGAGAGAGAAAGAGAGAGAAACATGGGGGTCGTCTGCTCTGGCCTGCATGGTGGACTGTGGCACCAGGTGAGCCAAGAGAGGCCTCATGCTCTTCCTCCCCGGCCAGGTGGCCTCTCTTTCCATTTGACGCCATGAAAAGCGAGGCCCTTCTGGATGGCCGCCATGTTCGCACGCCTGGCCCTGGGCTCTCCCGGCACAGGAAAGCAGTTGAAGCGGCACCATGATGACCTCGGGGAGCTCCAGTGGTAGTGGCCAGAGAGCGGCTCTGTGAGCAGGAGCCCGCAGCCTCAGAGGCTGGCGGCTGGCAGTGGAAAGGCCCTGGTGCCTTAGCAGCATCCTATCTACTCATTTATAATGTGGACATTGTTAGGTCTCTGACCATAACTAATATTGGATAGAACAATATATGTTTAGCCTTTAACAGATATGTCTGTTAAGCTGAGGTGTTGCAGACTGCCACAAGAGGGAGCTAGAGTTCACAGCTTATTTCTCTGGGAGTCCCTCTCTGTTTGTCTTTGGTCTCTGCTACTTAGTGTAGTCTCTGCTACTCAGAGTGTGTGTTCTCTGCTACTTATTAGAGCAAGGCCTAGAGTATGTATGCTCTGCATTTTCTCTCTGTGTTGTAGTTATGTATTATAGCTAAAATGTATTTGTACTTGATAATACTTGGATTGTTATTATGACTATTAAGTATATGACTTTGGACTGTTTATAGGAAAATGCTATTTCTTAAAGTAAACTTTTAACTCATGTTAGTGTATCTGTGTGTGGCTGAATACTTATTCACAACTGATCTCAATCTAAACGTTTCTGTATGCACAACCTTGGTAACACAAGGAATACTCTGCTAATACATTAACACTGGTTATGGGCCCAGAGAGATATTGAGAGTTAGTGTGAATATTCAGTTTCATACTCAGACAGCTAACTTGTGGTTTACTGTTAAATTAACAATGGCACAAGAACAGTCAACTAGCTTATCCCTGATAACCAGGTTAGATGGAACTAACTATGTTTCCTGGTCTATGAAGTGCAGCTTACTTTTGCGTAAAGAAGGATTATGGACTGTGGTTAATAATCCACCTGATATAACAGCTTGGGATCCAACAAATGATGAAGATAAGAAGAAAATAGCTGCCTTTAACCGGGATAATGAAAAGGCTCTTAGTATTATTGGACTGACACTGAGTGATCAGCAACTGGTCCATATTCATGGTGAAGATTCTGCTGCCAAGTGTTGGAGTACCTTAAAGAGACTTTATGTTCGAGATAGTGTTGGTGCGCACATACACCTTACACGTAAACTGTTCAGAGCACGTTTGTTAAAAGGTGGTGACATGTTAGCTCATTTGGAGTTTATGAAGAGAACATTACAAGAGCTACATGAAAAAGAACTGATTTTCTCAGAGTTGCATCAAGTTTATATTATTCTTTCTTCTTTGGATGACTCTTATGATGATTATGTGTCTTCACTGGAAGTTTTGGCCAGAGATGAACTGACATTGACTGGCATAATAGGAAGACTGTTAGAAGAGTCTAGAAGAAGGCAAGATAGAAAACAACTGAGAGAGAAACAACCACAGGAAGAACCACAGAGAGAGAAACAACTACGGTCTTCAACTGCCTATATTGTTAGGAAATGTTATTCTTGTGGGGCTAAAGGTCATATAGCCAGATTCTGTAAAAGGGGTAAAAAGCAGAATGCTAGTAATATGCAGAGAGCTTATAATGATGTCAGTGTAGCTATATCAAGTACAAATAAAACTGTAAGCCATGATATCTGGATAATAGACAATGGAGCATCTCAGTGTATAACTAAAAGTAAAGAGAGATTTGTTAATATGACTAAAAGTAACCAGCATGTATCATTAGCAAATGGCTGGAAATTGAGAGTATCTGGAGAAGGTAATGCATATTGTTCATGTATTAATGAAAGTTTACCAATGTTATATGTACCTAACCTTAAAAATAACTTACTATCTGTGAGAGAATTGGTAAAAGCAGGGTTTGTGGTAACTTTTCAGGGAGATAAATGTTTAATTGAAAAACAAGGTAAAAGAGTTACTGCAAGATTGCATGATGGCTTATACATTATCCATGATAGTCCATTAAATAAGGCTAATTCAGTTTATGAAAATAGAAAGCCTCATGACGAATGTATTCATTTGCTCCATAGACGTATGGGACATTTAAATTTCAAAATTTTAAAGAAAACTGTTGAGTTATCTAATGGTATAAAATTAAAACCTTGTGCAAGATATTTAAATTGTAATGCTTGCAATCAGGAAAAGAGCAAGGTAATTCCTGCAAACAGGTTAAATGGATTTAAAACCAAGGAACCATTAGAGGTTGTATTTGCTGATCTCATTGGCCCTAAGAAACCCAGTTTAGGTGGAGCCTGTTATATATTGAGCATAGTTGATCATTTTTCTAGATATGGTTTCTGTTATCTGATGAAAACAAAAACAGAAACATATCAGCATTTTGTAAACTGGTTAAGGTTTGTTGAACGAAAAATGAATAAGAAACTGGTTAGTTTAGTAACAGATAATGGTACTGAGTTTACCAATAAGAGATTTGAAGATATGCTAAAGAGAGCTGGTATTGAACATAAGCGTTCTGCTCCTTTTCGGCCACAACATAATGCGCATATTGAACGTAGAGGTCAGACATTACAGGCTATGTCTAGAACCATGATTTCAGATTCTGGTTTACCAGAGAGGCTCTGGGGTGAAGCTATAATGTGTGCTAACCATGTTTTGAACAATGTAGTGAATGCAACAACTGGTGAATTGCCATTTACTCGCTGGTATGGTAGGAAACCAAATCTTAGTTATTTGCATACATTTGGTGCACCAGCATGGGTGAATATTCCCACTCAAGTAAGGCGAAAGGGACAACATAGAGCACGGAAATTATGTTTTGTAGGGTATGAATCTAATCATAGATCATTTAGATTCTGGGAGCCAGGTACTACTAGAGTATATTGTAGTGCAAGTGCTAAATTCCTTGAGCATGTTGGATGGAGTAAACTGGAACAGGAATACAAGGAACAAGATAGTATTGTTGTTGAGGATCCATTGTTTCCTGATGATTCTGATAAGAATAGTACTGATGATAGGATAGTGAAAGAATCCTCAATAGAGGAACCATCTATGGATGATGTAGAAGATACTTCGATAGGGGAGGAAAAGGAAGAGGAAATTCCAACAACTTGTACTAAATTGCCTAGGAGGTCAACTAGGGAGAGACGTCCACCTGATAGATATCAGGCAAGTATTGTATGCCAGATTAATGTGGAACCGTCTAATTATAATGAACTTAAGCTGTATCCAACAAAGGAACAGGTAGCTTGGCAGGAAGCTATGAATAAGGAATTAAAATCTTTAAAGGATCTTGAGGTATATGAAGATGTAAAGTTACCACCAGGTGAGCGTGCAATAGGTTGCAGATGGGTGTATAAATTAAAGACTGGTGTGGATGGCACTGTTACCCATAAAGCAAGATTAGTTGCTCAGGGGTTTGCTCAATCAGATAAGGATTATGATGAGGTATTTGCACCTAGTCTGAGAGCAAATACATTGAGAGGAGCATTAATTTGGGCAGCGAAAAATAAATGCATAATTAATCATGTAGATGTCGAAACTGCATATCTACATGCACCTTTACAACATACCATTTATATGAAAAAGCCATTAGGTTTAAAAGATGATGGAAAAAATGATTATTGGAAATTAAAGAAAAGTCTTTATGGTTTAAAGCAATCAGGTTATGAATGGAATAAATGCATTGTAAAAGAATTAGTTTCCATGGATTTTAAAGCTGGTATAGCTGATCCTTGTTTATTTAGGAGAGAGAAAGATGGTTTGATTTCTCTGTTGCTATTATTTACAGATGATATAGCAATTATAACAAAGACTGAACAAGAAGCAAATGATATTGTTTCTGAATTACAAAGAAAGTTCAAGATTAGAAATTTAGGAGAGATTAAACATTATTTGGGTCTTGATATAATGAAGACAAATAGAGGATTCAAAATTTCGCAAGCTAAGAAGATTAGCCAATTGTTAAAAAGATATAATCTGGAGAATTGTAAAACTGCTAAGACACCAATGGATCAGGGATTTACAAATAGTGATACTAAATGTCCTGTGTTTGATAAGGAGATATATCAGTCTCTAATTGGTAGTCTCTCATATTTGAGTAATTGGTCTAGACCAGATATATCTTATAGCGACTTTGGACTGTTTATAGGAAAATGCTATTTCTTAAAGTAAACTTTTAACTCATGTTAGTGTATCTGTGTGTGGCTGAATACTTATTCACAACTGATCTCAATCTAAACGTTTCTGTATGCACAACCTTGGTAACACAAGGAATACTCTGCTAATACATTAACAGACATGACAGCCGGGTGAGCAAGCGCTCGCAGACTCTTGGCAAGTTGCTTTTGAAGGGGTAGTTACAGCACATGTCATGCCCATCCTACATGCTGATCCCCAAGTCTCTTCGGGAAAGAGTTTGGAGCACTCGCTGAACCCGGCTAAAACTCAGTGGGGACTTTTTTTCTTTCCACCATGACACGTAGCGGTGTGAGCTGCAGCTGGGCAAGGAAAGTGGCTGGAAGCTGTTTGTTCTCCAATGTGCTCAGGCGTTTCCCCGCTCCAGCCTCCTGATCGTCTGCCTGAACTCGTGGTGGTGAGAGAAGCGGAGAGGGCTGGCTTTTTGCCTAGGTTTGTCTGGCTGTTGGGGGGAATATGGATGGAGGCCTGGGGAGGAGGCCATTTTCCACCTGACAGCTGGACAAACCTAGGCAAAAAGCCAGCCCTCATCAGCGCCCAGCTTCACCAACAGTGGGCTTGCAAAGGGCAATTGTGAGCTGCCACCTGCATCAAGCTAGACTGGAGAGGGAGAGTGTGAGTGCCAAGGAGACTGCGGGAGGAGGCAAGCCAGACAAACGGGTGAGCGAGGGGCATCTGCAGTATGCCATAGCACATGCACTTTCCCTCAGCCCCCTTCTTTTGGAGGGCTACTGTCTGCTCGGCTCCCCTCCTGCTTGTCCGCCTCTGCTCTCACCCCATTAGCCAGCCTGTTAGCGGGAGTTGAGTAGGTGGATTTTATTGCGTTCCAGGCATTTTCCACCCAATCGGCATGCCACTTTTGCAATGGGGGGAGGTGTTTGGGGAAGGCAGCGGGGGAATGGGTGGTGGTGGCAGAGGAGTTGCTTTTGATCTATTGGTTTTTGCGGGGCGGAGAGTCTCCCCCTGGTTATGCAGTAGAGGCATGCTTCCCATTTCGGTAGTCCCCCGTAGGGAAAATAAAAAATAAAAAAACCCGTGGCTTGGGCCAGGCTGCTGGGTTAGCGGCAGAACTTCCATGCCCAAGATGGACCTGCCATGCTGCCCACATGTGCGCATCCGTCAGCAGTGGATGGTGTGTACAAAATGAAAGGATTTGCCTCTCCTGGGCAATAGAGCCATATCTCTCATTAGTGCCTGAGAGACTGAGGAGAAGGCGCTGCGTGACTGCCAAAAAGTCTTTCTGACAGCTTCACCTGTAGCAGAGATGAGAATATCAACTGTCTCTAGCCCCTAATTGTCCTTAAGCATTGCCAAGCAAGGAACAGCACTGGCAGACTTTCTAAGCCTGCCTAAAGCAGGTGAAGCTTTACCTGCAGGACGAAGAAGAGATATTAATAGGGTTAGATATTAACAGCTTTTGTCTGAAGGAGGAGGAGGATGGGGCGAAAAAAAGAGGGAAAGCGGCCGAGTGAGAAGCGCCTCGCCAAGCACTAAAGCACTGCCACTGCCGCTACACAGAGAGGGGGGAGGGTGCGAGCAAGAGAGAGATCCGATCCAACCTCTCTCTCTGTGTGTATATATGTGACAGAGAGAGACAGAGAGAGAGACCCAATCCAATCTCTGATAGTTATATCAGGGCTAGTGGCGAAGTGCGCTCTCTCTCTCCCTCTCTCTCCCTCCCTCTCTCTCCCTCTCTCTCTCTCTCTCTCCCTCCCTCCCTCCCTCCCTCCCTCCCTCCCTCTCTCTCTCTCTCTCTCTCTCTCTCTCTCTCTCTCTCTCACACACACACACACACACAAACACACACACACACACACACACACCTGCCCCACCCTCCCCAACCCTGCCTGGCTCATACAGGCACCACTCACGCGAGTGACATGGAGTTGGCCATGCCCACCCAGTCACATGCCCACCCAGCCACACCTACCCAGACGGTCATTAGGGAAGAGAACCAGTTGTTAAGTTATTTGAATCCACCACTGGATAAGAGTTGCTGTTGGAATTACTCAATTATTCTATATTCTCTCATTCAACATTTAAGCCTTCCCTCATTAAAGATACTAATAGCTATTCAACACATTTCAGGTTCTTATTTAGGATAGAGATACAGTACTGTAATATGCAGATAATCCTGAAGACCCTGAAGAGTCTCCTTTAGTTACAAAAAGTACTTTGAAGTCAAAATTCACAGAGCTGCTTGTTCCTACGCAGTTTCAACCCTGTATCCCTGCAAGATCAAATGGCAGCTCAGGGATAGGCAATTGGAGGGTTGTGTGATCACTATATGCTTGGAACAGATCCCTTCCTGGTTTTAATTTCTTTTTCACTCCAATGGAATGTGCAAAAAATGTTATTTAAACAACATTTTACATAACATTTAACAATATTTTACTGAACATCATAAGATCAAATATAACAGGGAGAAGCCAGAAATTGAATTTTAAAGTAGCCTGGATCCAACCAGAACTGCAGAGAGAAGAAATCTAGAAAAAAAAACTTGAATACATCCTATGCAAAAGCTAGAACTAGAGTTTATTATAGTAATATTGGAACATGACAGCTTGTAATACAGTGTTAGGTTGTCCTTTATTGCAACCAGAGTTTCTGTTGCTAAGAAAGTCAGTTGTTAAATGAGTCATGCCCAATTTTATCTTTTTGCCACAGTTGTTAAATGAATCACGTGGTTGTTAAGTGAATCACATTGTTGTTAAGTGAATCTGGCTTTTTCCATTGACTTTGGTTGATTGAAGTCAGCTAGAAAGGTTTCAAATGGTGACCATACAACCCCAGAATACTGCAGTTGTTATAAATACATGTCAGTTGCTAAGCAACCAAATTTTGATCATGTGACCTGTGACAGTAATAAATGCAATGACTGGTTGTAAGTCAATTTTTCAGTGTTGTTACAACTTCAAATGATCACTAAATGGATGATTGTTAAGTTCTGGACTACCTACAATATCCCTAAAAAGTGGAGCATAGATGGAGTGAGCCTTTGTCCTCTGTTATAAAGGACAGTTCTTTATTTCAGAAAACTGTCTATTAGATTATTTTTTTTGAACATGCTTTAGTCCTTTATTTTGGCCATTTAACACTTACTACACAAATGGTACCACTTAATGTACAGTTATTCACATTCATGTAAAAAATATGAACATTGAATTGTCTTTTCAAAATATTTTTTCCTATATAGTTTGATTTTTAATATTTTTAATTCTTAATTAGAATATTTGTTTTTTTAAAGTTTTTCTTGGTTTTGCTCCTGAATTCTATAAACATCAATTTTAAAAAGTATCCTTCCTGGTGAACCAGATTTGCCCCTTTTTCAGGTTTGCTCTTTATTTTTTCAAGAAAATATGGTCACCATAAGCACACAGAGAAAGGCAAAGAATGAAGGGAATGAGGTGATCCAGACGGATGCTGTCATAGAGAACAGACAGAGCTTGTTGCTTCTAGCAAATGCCTCCGCTACCTTTTCAAAGCTGCCATGGTCCAGTTGGTTCTCACTAAAGCAATGGTTGTCGTCTCTCTTGAGATGCCTCTTCTTTAATCTTCAGCTTTTGTTTTTCTAGGCAGGGAAGTGGCACTCTTGGAGACTCAAGGATGAGTCAGAGCTGTTTTATTTGATGAGGCTTCAGGGCTCTAGGCCATGACATCTTCCCTCTCATTCAAGGAGATCTATCTAAGTCTTCTCCTTCAGATATCCTCTGTTGCAGAAGACATTGTGTATGCGTGTGTGTATTCATAGTCTGTGAATGCATGTGGGAAGACCAGATCAAACAGACAGATGTGCAATGTGCCATTCTTTTGTCTCCTGCAGAATACAGAAATATAAAAACAAAAGATGACATAATCATGTGACTTTCTCCACCAGCACTCACATTTATTGCCTGCAGGTGTGTGTGTGTGTGTGTGTGTGTGTGTGTGAGAGAGAGAGAGAGAGGGGGGGGGGGGGGGAGGGAAGGAGGTCTTGCCTCTCCAATCTTCCCAAGAAAGCAGGACTCTTGAAACTACAGTTGTTCCAAAAGGAGCTTTTATAAAAAGGCTTGTGATAGCAAGAGGTCTAGACAGGAAGTAAATTTTCCCACTTAAAAAACTGCAATTTAAAGCAGTGCTAACAAGACCCCTCCCACAGTACAGCAATGCAGAAAACAAACTCACAGCCCAGCAATGCAGGAAACATAAACATAAACTTCATATAGAGATCTCTCCAAGCAGGAAATAGAAACAGAAACTTCAGATAGAGATCCCTCCAATCCTTCCCTTTCCCATCAGAATGCGAGCGTCCCAATAGAAATATATGGGACCTGAGAGGCGGGGGAAAGGAGGGAGGAGAGAGAGGGGGGGCATATGGGGGTGTATATGTACACACATGCACACAGTCTCATTACTCACATGCTGTTGTCATCTTACTTTTTTATATAGAAAAAGAACTCAATCAAAACCACTTTCTTTACTTTCATTAAATCTCAGATAATCTCCAATTTTATTTTAAGATAAGGTGACCAGATTTTAATATTTGTAAAGCGGGACACCATTGACGGGGGTGGGTGGGTTTCTAGGGGAGCAAGATGGGAGGGGTCCATCTCTCTTATCCTGCAGCTTTGTGCACCCCCCCAAACACCCCCCTTTCATCGCAGCCCTTACCGCTGCCATGGCTGAGGCTCACCTCTGCTGCGTCTGGCCCGGAGAGGGACAGCGGCAGGAGAAGGAAGAAAGCAAACCGTGGCTGTGGTGCTTCGGGAGGGCGGGTGTTTGGGGGGGGGTGCATCTATCTATCTATCTATCTATCTATCTATCTATCTATCTATCTATCTATCTATCTATCTATCTTCTCTCTCTCCCTCTCATCTCTCCCTTTCCATCTCTTTATCTCTCTATCAACATTCATATCTATCTACCTATCATCTATCATCTATCTATCATCTTCTCTCTCTCTCCCTCTCATCTCTCCCTTTCCATCTCTTTATCTCTCTCTCTCCATCCATATCTATCTACCTATCATCTATCTATCTATCTATCTATCTATCTATCTATCTATCTATCTATCTATCTATCTATCTATCTATCTATTTATCATCTATCATCTATCTTCTCTCTCTCTCCCTCTCATCTCTCCCTTTCCATCTCTCTCTCTCTCTCTCTCTCTCTCTCTCTCTCTCTCTCTCTCTCTCTCTCTCTCTCTCTCTCTCTCTCTCTCTCTCTCTCTCTCTCTCGTGGCTGTGGTGGAGGCTGGGGGCTCCTCCCCCCCGCAGCTCTCCCCCTGGCAGCAGAATCACTAACAGGGCAAAGGGGAACCACGTGAGCAGCAGCCCTGACTCACAAAAAACTTCCCACCGCTATACTCCGGAGCCTCGCCAGGAAACCCAGACAGGAACTCCTACAGGAACTCCTACAGCCTCCTCACAAGCAGCAAAGCACATTGGAGCCGAGATCACGTGAGCGGAAGACCCGACTCACAGCTGAGCAGCTCTTGCAAGTAGTTCCAAAGGCTTGCCAGAGCCCTGGACAAGCAGGAGGGTCGGAGTGAAGCAAAGCAAGAGGGGACGCCTTCCACTCCACCTGCCCTCTCAGGCCCCGAGCATGGGGGGAGTAGGGCACGCTCTCTTCAGTGCTTGTCAAAAAATCGGGACTTTTTAGAAATGCCGCGTGACGCGTGACAAATGTTTAAAAAGCAGGACTGTCCCGCCAAAAGCGGGACGTCTGGTCACCTTATTTTAAGACCAAGTTATCTGTAGAAAGTTAGCACCCACCCCTCTCCTAGAAGAATGAAATTGTAAGGTATGTCTTCCAGCCACAATCAAGGAACGAACTTTTGAGCCAAGCCAAGGTTTTCAAAAGGATTTCCTTTATTTGCATCTGTATACATCCATTCAATTCAAAGCAAGGTCTAAAATGCCTTCGGGCAAGACAAGTCTTTTAAGCTTAGCACCCCACCCCATTCAGCATAATGAATCCACAAATGTTTGACAGATGGATCCGTTTCCCAGCCTCACTCTTCCGTTCAATTACCCCCCATAAAACCTTATCTTAAGATGAAGAGGCTCCCAGGTGTCTGGGATCCGGATACCCCCCATAAAACCTTATCTTAAGATGAAGAGGCTCTCAGGTGTCTGGGATCCGGATATGTTATAACCTTTTGATCAAACAGAGCCAAAACCCCCCTTCTCCTTCTGAATGACAGAGTCTGGACTCTGACATCCTGCCTCTCAAAAAAAAAAGAAGGTCCACCTGTAAAACATAAGCAGAATCAATTATGATATGTTAGCAAGGTTTGCTAGGGTATTTGGAGTGGAATCTTCTCAATAAGGTGGGGGCTTTCATATGTTGTTTAGCGACCCACTCGTTCTGTGATGAAGGCAAATGTTTCCAGGCTACCAGATACTGGGTCTTCCCTCTGTGGATTCTGGAGTCAAGAATTTCCTTGATTTCAAAATGTTGTTCCCCCTCTATCATGATTGGGACAGGTGGCGTATCTGCCACCGGTCTAAGTGACGAGGTTACCTCTCTCTTGAGTAGACTAATGTGAAATACTGGGTGGACTTGTCTAAGTGTTTTTGGAAGAATCAATTCAACCACTACTGGGTTAATGATCCTGCTAATAGTAAAAGGCTCAATAAAGTTAGGTCCTAATTTTTTTGATGGTTGTAACGATCTCAAGAATTTTGTAGATAAATATACTCTATCCCCAACCTGGAAAGGTTTAGGCTCTACTCTTTTCTTGTCAGCTTGAATTTTGAAAGCCTCTCTAGCCTCCTGTAAAGCCAACCTGACTACTGGCCATGTGTTTTGCAACTTTTCTATCCACTCCTTAAGTGAGGGGATAGTGGGTTTTTCTGTGGGTAGTTCCAGTATTGGGCTGAAGTCTTGCCCCGTGGCTACTCTAAAAGGTGTAAAACCTGTACTTGAATGTACAGAGTTATTAAATGCAACCTCTGCAAATGGTAAAAGTTCAGTCCAATTGTCCTGTTGAAAATTAATAAAACATCTTAGATACTGTTCAAGAACGCTGTTCAAATTTTCTCAATTACCATTTGTCTGGGGGTGATGGGAGGAGCTTAATCCTTGGGCGGTACGAAGTAGGCCCAAAAACGCCTTCCAAAAATTGGAGGTAAATTGGACTCCCCTATCCGAGATTATCCTTTTAGGAGCTCCATGAAGACGATAAATGTGTATTAGAAACAGTCTAGCCAAGCCTTTGGCTGTTGGAATCTCTTGGCAAGGAATAAAATGTGCTTGTTTTGAAAACAAATCTGTCACAACCCAAATGACCGTGTTTCCCCCACTTTCCGGTAGTTCTACAATAAAATCCATAGCAATTTCTTCCCATGGGGCTGACGGCTCAGCTACTTTCTGTAGAAGCCCTGGAGTTTTCCCCTGTCGTCTTTTTGCTGCAGCACAAATGGGGCAACTTGCTACATAGCTTTCTATGTCCTTTTTCAACGAAGGCCACCAAAATTGTCTCTTTATTAAGTGTAAAGTTTTTACAAAGCCAAAATGTCCAGCTAACCTAGAGTCGTGGCACCTTCCCATTAAGCGTAATCTTTGGCTAGCGGGTACATAAAGTTTGTCACCTACCCACGCTAATTCATCTTTCATCACGCAACTGGATTTGTGGTTCAAAACCCATTCATCGTTGACTAATGCTTGTTTAAATGCGTGAGTGATGTCTGCGTCCCTCAATGCGTCTTTTCCTCCTTCGGACCTGGTGATTACTTTGGCTGCCAATTGATTTGTTTGTACTATAGGTTTAAATACCTCTGATTTCACACAATTATATTGTGGCTTTCTGGACAGTGCATCTGCCAGAAAATTTTTCCCCCCAGGGATAAATTTAAGAGTAAACTCGAACCATTTGAAATATTGCGCCCAACGAACCTGTTTAGGAGATTGTTTCCTTGGTGTCTTTAAGGCTTCTAAGTTTTTGTGGTCAGTCCAGACTTCAAAAGGGATCTTACTCCCTTCTAAGAATTGTCTCCAAGTTAAAAGTGCCCATTGCACCGCATAAGCTTCTTTTTCCCAGATCACCCACCTTTGTTCAGTTTCACTTAGTTTCCTGGATGTATATGCACATGGCTGTAGCCGTCCTTGCTCATTGCTCTGGAGTAGGATTGCCCCTATTGCCACATCGCTAGAATCAGCTTGTATTATGAAGGGTTTTTCTGGGTCTGGGTGCTTCAAAATTGGTTCTGTTGAGAACAGCCGTTTTAGTTTTTCAAACGCTGCCTGGCATTCCATTGTCCAATTCACGGGCTGTCTCGGTTTAGGGTCTCCCTCCCCCTTTGTTCTTAGTAGTTTTGTGATGGGCAGGGCAATTTGAGCAAACGCGGGGATAAATTGGCGATAGAAATTTGCAAACCCCAGGAAACTTTGCAGCTGTTTGCGTGTGCGAGGCATTTCCCAATCAAGTACTGCCTGTACTTTTTGAGGATCCATTTCTATGCCCTGGTGTGAAATACGGTACCCCAAGTAATCAATTTTTTCTCGGTGGAATTCACATTTTGAGAGTTTCACATAAAGTTTTGCCTCGCGGAGTTTGCTCAGCACTGCCCTCACCAATTTAACATATTCAGCCTCGGTCTCTGAGTATAATAGAATATCATCTAAATAAACGAGAACCCCTTTGTATAAGTGTTCACGTAACACATCGTTAATTAATTGCATAAACACTGCAGGTGCCCCTTGTAGCCCAAAAGGGAGCACTTTGAATTGGTAGCATCCCAGGGGGGTGTTGAATGCTGTTTTCCATTCATCCCCCTCCTTAATTCTGATTCGGTAGTATTTCTCCCTGATGTCTAGTTTGGAGAAAATTTTCCCTTTTTTGAGGTGGGCCAGCATGTCTTTCATCAGGGGGAGGGGATACATGTTTTCAACAGTTATCGAGTTTAGGTTTCTAAAGTCGACACATAAGCGTTTTGTGCCATCTTTCTTCTCTCTAAATAACACCGGGGCTGCTATCTTTGGTCTGGCTGGTTCAATGAAACCCCTTGCTAGGTTTTTCTCAATGAAAGCACTCAGCTCCTCTAACTCCCCCAGTGACATGCTATACATTTTTGGTTTAGGTAGTTTAGCCCCGGGTAAGATTTCTATTGCGCAGTCGGATGCGCGATGCGGGGGAAGTTCATCCGACGCTGCCTCGCTAAAGACTTCTGCCAGGTCTTTGTATTCCTTGGGTATGCCATCTGTTTCCATGCTATGACCAGGCATGGCTGTTTCCCTGCGTTCAGCCCCTTCAGTTTCTATCTGTGGGTCCTCCGCAGTAGTTACGTGCATTTGGAATTTTATGGTGCCTTGCTCCCAATTTATTTTTGGATTCCACTTTTTTAGCCATGCGAGTCCCAAGACTAGTGGCCATTCCATGCCAGGTGCTACTATAAACGTAAGTTTCTCTTCGTGGTTATCAATGCCTATTTTCAGGGGTTCCGTGGCAAAAGCAGCCGGCTCCCCCCCTGCTATAGACCCATCCAATTGGCAAAACGCAATGGGATTTCTCAGCTTTCTCACTGATTTCCAGCTCCCTGATTAGGGTTGGGCTGATTAAGCAACGGGTGCATCCTGAGTCTACTAATGCGGAGATATTTTTTCCCTCCTCTTGGTTAGGGATAAATAGTCTGAGAGGGAGGGTGAGCGGTTCAATTGGTTTGCTTACCAGTGGTTCATCCTCCGGATCGCTCTCGAACGCGACTGGATCTTCCCTTTGAAATGCCGGGGTGTTGTCTCCAGCGGGAGGAGGGGGTGGTGGTCCCACCATCTCGCTGCTCCTCAGGGCTGTTTCCCTCCCCCGCTGGATGGGTCTCGTTGGTCTCTCCCCCGTTTGGCATTTGGGTTTCCGGGTGGGTGTTTGGGGCCAGCATTCGGGTGCTCGGTGTCCCTCCTTCCCGCACTTGTAGCAGATTGGAGGTTTAGGGGAAAAGCCCTGCTGCCTTCTGAAGGGTTCTTTCCTCCATTGGGGTGGGGATTTCTTCCATGCTCTCCCTGTACGGTACTGATTCCTAGCCATATCAATCTCCGCTTCTTCAGTGGTGAGGTACCACTCATGCAGATGATTCGGTGCACCCCTAGCCACGCAGGCATTATACAGATCGTCACTCAGTCCATCCTTAAAACAGCTTACCAGGATGTCTTCTGGCCAGTTTAGCCAACATGCGAGGTCCCGAAATTCTTCAGTGTACTCCGCCACTGGTCGTCGTCCCTGTTTCACCACCTTAATACGATCATGTGCTTTGCGGTCCACCAGCGGGTCCTCGAACCGTCGTCGTAGGGCCGTCATGAATTGGTTGAAGTTGCGCAGTTCGGGTGCGTCGTCGTTATGTAGGGTCACCATCCATCTGGCCGCGGCTCCTTCCAGGGCTAAGGTAACTGCTCGCACCCGGGATCCCTGGGTTTGGAACTCACGTCCATATTCTTGCATATAGGTGAGCACATGTGCTACGAAAAATCCCAATTGTTGCGGGTCCCCATCAAATTTCACTCCCAGGGGGGGAGTTTTCTTTTCTAGTTGTGGAGTTTGGAGTTGGTTAGGAAGGGGTGCCGCTGCGTGTGCTGCCCTGGGGGGGTTTGTTGGGTCTCCTGCCGCGTCCTCCATCTGCACGCCTGCTCCCCAGAGGTTGTTGCCCCTCCCAGTCTCCTCAGCGGTTGCTGTGCTCCCAGCGCTCGTTATTCGTCGTTCTGGGGTCCCTCGGATGTTGAGATTTTCTAATGTTTCCATCACCAGCTGGGACAGGTATCTCTTCAACCGCCCCTCCCTTAGAGGTGCTTCGGTGGGCTCCTCCTGATCCATGGCAGCTTCTAGCTCTAATTCCCAATGGGGCTTCCGATCCCCCCCATTAAGGGTGACTCCTCTGGTTCTGCCATCCCAGCTGTCTTTTTTTCCAATGCCGATAGATCAGCGGGGCTTTTCAGAGGCCTCGAAATCTCCCTCAGCCTCTTTGCTGGGGAGTGCGGGACAGGCTTCCGCCCGGGGGGTGATTGGTGTCTCCCCCCCAGCATTCAATTTCTTCCTGCTCCCGGTTTTTTTCAGTCATGATTGCCCGGTCCCCTCAGTAGAGCGAAGTTACTCTCTGGGTTGACCGATTTTGCAAAGACCTTTCTTTCTGTAAGGTATGTCTTCCAGCCACAATCAAGGAACGAACTTTTGAGCCGAGCCAAGGTTTTCAAAAGGATTTCCTTTATTTGCATCTGTATACATCCATTCAATTCAAAGCAAGGTCTAAAATGCCTTCGGGCAAGACAAGTCTTTTAAGCTTAGCACCCCACCCCATTCAGCATAATGAATCCACAAATGTTTGACAGATGGATCCGTTTCCCAGCCTCACTCTTCCGTTCAATTACCCCCCATAAAACCTTATCTTAAGATGAAGAGGCTCCCAGGTGTCTGGGATCCGGATACCCCCCATAAAACCTTATCTTAAGATGAAGAGGCTCTCAGGTGTCTGGGATCCGGATATGTTATAACCTTTTGATCAAACAGAGCCAAAAAAAAACCCTTCTCCTTCTGAATGACAGAGTCTGGACTCTGACAGAAATATTCTAGGAAATATTATAAAGGCATAATATTTCCCCTAAAAGAGAATTTCTCTCTCTCTCTCTGACCCATGTGCTCAATTGCCCAGGACCTCAAACCATGTGGTCCTGTCCACCATTAGACCATCTTTCCAATCAGCCTCCATTTTTCCAGTGGAACTGAACCCACATGGACATTTCTTCCAACATTATCTAAAATTTGAATCTTAAGTCTTGTTAAATTCAAGATTGTCCTTGGTTTTTAAATGACACTACATATTCCTACCTCTTTCAGCTCTTTCTCTCTTCTACCTCCTTCTTTTCTTAAAAAGGAAAACAGCCAAGAAAGAACAGACTGAAGGTGCATTGGTTAGAATAAGAGTTTACAGAACAAGCTTTAAATGCTCTTCTGTTTTTAATGGAAGTGTGGAGTTGTTCACTGTGTGCATAACTGAGTTCTGCCATCTAGGAAGTTCATGCTTCAATTTTGTCTGATTCATATGCAGCTGATCTTCACAGTATTCTATGAATAGCAGAGCCAAACTCTTCAGTGCCTAAGAGGTCTGAAGTCACTTTCTGGGGAAACATGTATATTCTGCTTTGCACTTATTTTATTTTATTTTATTTATTGCATTGCATTGCATGTATAGGCCGCTCAATCCGATAAGGACTCAGAGCTGCTAACAGCAATACAAAACAAACAAACAATAAAATCAGATAAAATGTTAAAACAGTAAAATTAAAACATTGAAACTTGTTTCAAATCCCATTTTATTTCAATTTGTTCATTAATGAAGTGCTTCTATTGTCACTGTGTTGGAAATTCACCCACAGATGTTATGCCTTACTTAATTGAGTCTGCATCTTGGTCCCTTCAGCATACTTTTGAGCAATACAAATATTCACCATAGTGATTTTGTACATATTTGTATGGCATTAAATATACTTGAAGCTTAACTTGGGTGATAAATCCCAAAACTCACTTGTCAGTTCATGTTTAAGATTTCATACCTCATTAACTGGCATGCCAATTTATTTCCCTGATTCTCTATCGATATTTGTTTAAAATTAGACACAGATTGAAGTAATGTTGATTACTGTCAGGAATAATGAACCATAACATGTAAGAGAAAGCTTAATACAGTTTGGTCTTCAACACCCTGACTGGCATAGCGGTTTATTATTCTGCCAGATCTCTTTCTCTATTGTGTTGCAGTGAAGCCATTGGGATCATTCATCAACAGAAAGATTTATTGTTTCAAAAAATATGCCAAGACCCTTGCTAATTTTCAAAATATTGCCAGGCTATTGATGTAGGAAGATAAAATGGTTATTGCTTTGAATCAACACTTTCTTCTTAGAGAGTGTTTTTCAATAGTAGCATCATAGCTACTATTGTATTAGTATTGTGATGTAAACTGGTGAGAAAAAAATAGTAAGACATTATCAAAATGAGATGAAGCACCGATAATGTCAAAAATATAATCACTCCACTGATATTTGGTGAAACCTGCTCAAAGTAACAATGAGTTCTCCTGTTCTTCACTTACAGGTGCTTCAGAAACTAGGCAAAGCTGATGAAACAAAAGATGAACAATTTGAAGAGTATGTTCAGAACTTCAAGCGGCAAGAGGTAGGAAGTTTTTGTTGGTTTGATTATCATATAAGTTATTAATTCACTAGATCTTAACCCATAGACTAACAAATACATTAACTAGAAATGTGTTTGTATGTAATTTATTCTATGTTTAGGTACTTAATGCCTTTCCTTTATCACCTTTCAAGACTAAATCTTATGACTATGACTGAGAAATAGAATAGAAAATACATTTGGTTTCAAATGTGGAGGAAACCCTTATGTTTCAGAAGTTCTGCCAAAGCTTTAAGATCAACCATGGTTTACCAGAAAATAACCTCAGATTCTACCAGTAAAGTGCTAAGGAAATCCTTTAGGCCAAATTATATTAAATAAATATAGATAATCTAGTGTAGAAATCCACATTTCTCTGGACTAAATCCCAGCCTATTCATCCTCAAGCCAGCTGGGAAGGTCACAAATGGGGATCACATGACCCTGGGATGCAGCAACTATTGTAAATACATGCCAGTTGCCAACCACATGGACTATGATCATGTGACTGTGGGGATGCTGCGATGGTTGTAAGTATGAGAACCTGTTATAATTCATATTTTTCAGTGCTGTTGCAACTTCAAATGATTGCTAAATGAATGGTTGTAAATTGAGGACTACCTGTATTTATTTATTTATTTATTTATTTATTTATTTATTTATTTATTTATTTATTTATTTATTTATTTATTTAGTTAGTTAGTTAGTTAGTTAGTTAGTTAGTTAGTTAGTTAGTTAGTTAGTTAGTTAGTTAGTTAGTTAGTGTTTTTATATGCCGCCCTACTCCCTGAGGACTCAGGGCGACGTACAACATTTAGAGAACAACTAAACAATATAAAATTTAAAAACAGCATTAAAAAGAATTTAAAAAAACATTTAAAAACCATACATACATGGGGGAGACCTAAGATGTAGAATTGTCTCAATCACCCCGCCTGCAGGAAGAGCCATGTCTTGATGGCTTTTTGGAAGGCCAGCAAGCTGGGGACAATTCGTATCTCTGGGGGTAGTTGGTTCCAGAGAGCAGGGGCCCCCACAGAGAAGGCCCTCCCCCTAGGCCCTGCCAGCCGGCATTGTTTGGTTGACGGGACCTGGAGGAGACCCACTCTGTGGGACCTGACCGGTCGAAGGGAAGTATGAGGTAGGATGCGGTCCCGGAGGTAACCTGGTCCTAAGCCATGTAGGGCTTTAAAGATGATAATCAACATCTTGAAATGCACCCGGAGACCGATGGGCAACCAGTGCAGCTGGCGGAGTATGGGTGTTACGTGGGTGTATCTTGAGACACCCACCCCAGCACGCGCAGCCGCACTTTGCACAAGTTGAAGTCTCCGGATACTCTTCAAGGGTAGCCCCATGTAGAGCGCATTACAGTAGTCCAGTCGAGAGGTGACAAGGGCATGAGTGACTGTGAGTAGAGCCTCCTTCTCCAAGTATGTATTTCCTACTGTCTGCCTGTTTAGAATCATCTGCATTCAAACAAAATGCTTTAGTGTGAATTTGTATTAAAGAGTGAGTGTGAAATAAATTACTTTGTTCTGTTGGAAAATTATAATAGAGATAATGTAAGATAAGATAAGAGCCGAGGTGGCGCAACGGTTAGAGAGCAGTACTGCAGGCTACTTTAGCTGACTGTGATCATTTGAGTTCAGCTGTTCAAATCTCACCAGCTCAGGGTTGACTCAGCATTTCATCCTTCCAAGGTAGGTAAAATGAGGACCCAGATTGTTGGGGGCAATGTAAATATATACATTGCTTAATGGTGTAAACTGCTTAGAGAGTACTTGCACTATGAGGCAGTATATAGATCTCATAAATAAATAAATAAATAAATGAATGAATGAATGAATGAATGAATGAATGAATGAATGAATGAATGAATAATAAATAAATAAATAAATAAATAAATAAATAAATAAATAAATAAATAAATAAATGTGGATATTATGTTTCATATATTTATCTCAAGCAGCCTTCTAAGGTGGTTCTGCAAATTATTACTGTTGTCATTATTATGATTCACTGCACAATCAGCCAGATGTCCAGACTGGATTTGGCATTTAGCCATCAATCCTTCCCAAGCATCTGGGGTAGGCTGATTTTCATGTTTAATGATGTTAGAGATATTGTCAAAGAATGTAAGCCATTCTGAATAAAGCTGTCTTTTACAATTGACCAATGGTGAATTTGTTAGGGCCAATTATTATTACGTGCCATCACATAGTCAGCCAGATGTTCAGATTGGATTTGGCATTTTTGTCCACTTTCTTCTTCTTCTTCTTCTTCTTCTTCTTCTTCTTCTTCTTCTTCTTCTTCTTCTTCTTCTTCTTCTTCTTCTTCTTCTTCTTCTTCTTCTTCTTCTTCTTCTTCTTCTTCTTCTCCTCCTCCTCCTCCTCCTCCTCCTCCTCCTCCTCCTCCTCCTCCACCTCCTCCTCCTCCTCCTCCTCCTCCTCCTCCTCCACCCAGCTGCAGTGGCCTAGAGGTGGAGCTCTTGCCTCACAATCAGGAGGTTGTGAGTTTGATCCTAGGTAGAGGCAGATGTAAGGGTCTCCTGCTTGGGCAAGGGGTTGGACTAGATGACCTGCTGCAAGGTTCCTTCCAACTCTGTTGATCTGATCTCCTCCTCCTCCTCCTCCCTCCCTCCCTCCCTTCCTTCTTTTCTTCTTTCCTTCCTCCCTCCTTCTCCTTCTCCTACTCCTCTTCCCTTGCCTCTCCTCTTCCTCCCCCACCCCCATCATTGTCGTTGACGTCATCATCATCATCATTATCATCATCATCATTGAATATTTACATTCACCTGGACAAAGTGCTTGTTCTCACTTTTGATCTAACTCAGGAATGGGCAATTAACTTTCCTAAGGAGTCACATGAGGAACTGGGACTGCTGTGGAGGGCAAACCAATAGCTCCTGGCTGCCCTCCACCCACTTGCCAACACTTCGACCAAAGCGATAGTGGGTGGCCAAGCCTGGCTCCCCTCACGCAGTGATTGCTGCCACCATCTCAGGCTGTTCCTGGCGAGGGGCAAACACTGCACAGGTGCAGAAAAATGCCTTTTCTCTTCACTCTTCTGCGGCTACCTGCCAACTGAAGGAATGCACAATGGCTGTGTAAAGCTGGAGCCAACTCAGCTTCTTCTCCCACCCCCTGCAGCAAACTTATTTACATTTGATTTCTAATTTCCAGTTGACATATTGGAATTTGGTAAAAACAAAAATAGAATAGAATAGAATAGAACAACAGAGTTGGAAGGGACCTTGGAGGTCTTCTAGTCCAACCCCCTGCTTAGGCAGGAAAACCTACACCACTTCAGACAAATGCTATCCAACATCTTCTTAAAAACTTCCAGTGTTGGAGCATTCACAACTTTTGGAAGTAAGTTGTTCCACGGATTAATTGTTCTAACTGTCAGGAAATTTCTCCGTAGTTCTAAGTTGCTTCTCTCCCTTGATTAGTTTCCACCCATTGCTTCTTGTTCTACTCTCAGGTGCTTTGGAGAATAGCTTGACTTGACCTCTTCTTTGTGGCAGCCCCTGAGATATTGGAACACTGCTATCATGTCTCCCCTAGTCCTTCTTTTCTTTAAACTGGACATACCCAGTTCCTGCAACCGTTCTTCATATGTTTTAGCCTGGAGGCTAAAGCCTGGAGGCTAAAACATATAAAGAACGGTTGCAGGAATTGGGTATGTCCAGTTTAAAGAAAAGAAGGACTAGGGGAGACATGATAGCAGTGTTCCAATATCTCAGGGGCTGCCACAAAGAAGAGGTCAAGTCAAGCTATTCCTAATCATCTTTATTGCTCTTCTTTCCACTTTTTCTAGCATCTCAACTACTTTTTTCCATTGTGGCGACCAAAACTGAATGCAGTATTCCAAGTGTGGCCTTACCAAGGCATTATAAAGTGGTATTAACACTTCACGTGATCTTGATTCTATCTCTCTGTTTATGCAGCCTAGAACTGTGTTGGCATTTTTGGCAGCTGCTGCACACTGCTGGCTCATATTTAAATGGTTGTCCACTAGAACTCCAAGATCCCTCTCACAGTTACTACTATTGAGCAAGGTACCACATATAGTATACTGTACCTGTGCATTTTGTTTTTCTTGCCTAAATGTAGAACCTTACTTTTTTCACCATTGAATTTCATTTTGTTAGATAGCGCCCAATGTTCAAGTCTATCAAGATCCTTCTGTATCTTGAGCCTATCTTCTGGAGTGTTGGCTATTCCTGCCAGTTTGGTGTCATCTGAAAATTTTATCTATCCCCTCGTCCAAGTCATTGATGAAGATGTTGAAGAATATTGGGCCTAAAAGAAGAGCCTTGGGGTACTCCACTGCATACTTCCTTCCATGTAGATGCAGTTCCATTGAGCACTACACGTTGAGTGTGGTTGGTCAGCCAGTTATGAATCCATCTAGTGGTAATGCTGTCTAACCCACATTTTTCTACTTTATCTAGTAGAAGGTTATGGTCTACTTTATCAAATACCTTACTGAAGTCCAAGTAAATTACATCGACAGTATTCCTCTGGTCCACTAATTTTGTCACTTTATCAAAGAATGCAAGATTAGTCTGGCATGATCTATTTTTGAAACACCCATGTTGGCTTTTGGTTATTACTTTGTTTGCTTCTAGGTGTTCACTGATTTGTTGCTTGATTATCTTTTCCAGAATCTTCCCTGATATTGAGGTCAGGATGATAGGACTGTAGTTTCCTGGATCTATTTTTTTTCCTTTTTTGAAGATTGGAACTATATCAGCTCTTTTCCAGTCATGGTGCTCCAGGATCTTTGAAAGATATAGTTCAGTGATTCTGAGATCTCATCTGCTAGTTCCTTCAGAACTTGGGGTGTAATCCATCCGATCCTGGTGATTTGAACTTGTCTAGGGTAGACAGGTGTTCACTTACCATTTTCTTCCCTATTTTAACTTGTGTTCCTAATCTGTTTTTGTGGTGCTGTTTTTGATAGGTTGGACTGTTTTTTCCCTTTGTGTAAAGACAGATGCAAAAAATGAGTTAAGTACCGTATTTTTCGGAGTATAAGACGCACCGGAGTATAAGACGCACCTAGATTTTAGAGGGGGAAAACAAGGAAAAAAGTATTCTGAACCAAATGGTGTAGTAATATATTATTTAATAAAATACCAGTGTAGCAGAATACTTTTTACAACCATGTACACTTTTTACAACCATGTACACTTTTTACAAACTTCAAACTTGACAGCTTTAAGACTTGTGGACTTCAACTCCCAGAATTCCTCCTCCAGTCATGCTAGCTCAGGAATGGGAGTTGAAGTCCACAAGTCTTAAAGCTGTCAAGTTTGAAGTTTGTAAAAAGTGTACATGGTTGTAAAAAGTCTTGCCAAATTTGAAGACCCTTGCACCCCTAACCCCTAACCCAGGGGTCTTCAAACTTGACAGCTTTAAGACTTGTGGACTTCAACTCCCAGAATTCCTCCTCCAGTCATGCTAGCTCAGGAATGGGAGATGAAGTCCACAAGTCTTAAAGCTGTCAAGTTTGAAGTTTGTAAAAAGTGTACATGGTTGTAAAAAGTCTTGCCAAGTTTGAAGACCCTTGCACCCCTAACCCCTAACCCAGGGGTCTTCAAACTTGACAGCTTTAAGCCTTGTGGACTTCAACTCCAATTCCTGAGCTAGCATGACGGGAGGAGGAATTCTGGGAGTTGAAGTCCACAAGTTTGAAGACCCTTGCACCCCCTTGGCAAGTTTAAGCCTTGTGGACCCACTCCCAGAATTCCTCTTCCAGTCATACTAGCTCAGGAATGGGAGTTGAAGTCCACAAGGCTTAAACTTGCCAAGGGGGTGCAAGGGTCTTCAAACTTGTGGACTTCAACTCCCAGAATTCCTCCTCCACTTGGCAACCTTAAAAAAAACCCTTTAAAAAAAACCTTAAAAAAAAGTTCTCACCTGTCAGCTCTCTTCGGACGGCAGCAGCGGTGCCTTGGGAGCAGGCTTCAGTCGGTGGGGGGGGGTTGGGCAGTAGCGGTGGTTGCAGCTCGCTTCGGGTAGTGGCGGGGACGCCAGCTGGGACAGTGGTGGGGGCGGGGACAGCGACGGTGGCTGGGACAGCAGCTGGGACAGCGGTGGGGGCGGGGACAGCGGCCACCACTGTCCCCGCCCCCACCGCTGTCCCAGCTGGTGTCCCCGGTGCTACCCGAAGCGAGCCGCCACCGCCGCTACTGCCCAAGCCCCCCCACCGACTGCGTCGGCGGCGGGTCCTGCGGCGGCGGTGGGGGCTGCAAGGGGGCGGCAGCGGTGGCTGTGGCGGCAGCATCCCTGCGCTCTGGCAGTGGCGGCGGCTCTGCGCTCCGCCGGCGGCAGCGGCCATGCAGTCCGCCGGCTGTGGTGGCAGCGTCCCTGTGCAGCGGCAGCGGCAATGCACTCCGGCGGCTGTGGTGGCAGCATCCCTGTGCGGCGGTGGTGGCAATGCGCTCCAGCAGAGGAGGCGGCAATGCGCTCTGGCGGCTGTGGCGGCAGCATCCCTGTGCGGCGTCGGTGGTGGCAATGCGCTCCAGCGGAGAAGGCGGCAATGCGCTTCGGCGGCTGTGGCGGCAGCATCCCTGTGCGGCGGCAGCGGCAGCCATGCACTCCAGCGGCGGCGGCGGCCATGCGCTCCAGCGGAGGAGGCGGCCATGCGCTCCGGCAGCTGTGGCAGCAGCGGCCATGCGCGGCGGCAGTGGCGGCCATGCACTCCGGCGGCGGCATTGGCTGTGGCAGCAGCGTCCCTGCGGTCCGGCAGCGGCCGCGACTAAAGCAGGGTCGCATCAACTCCCCCCCCAAAAATGCACCATTCGGTGTATAAGACGCACCCAGTTTTTGACCCTCTTTTTGGGGGTAAAAAGGTGTGTCTTATACTTCGAAAAATATGGTAGTTCTTTCTCCCTGTTGCTTGTCACCTTCTTGCCACTTTCTCCCAGCAATGGACCAATTGTTTCCTTGACTTTTTTCTTGTTTTTAACATGTTGGAAGAAGCTTTTTTTTGTTATTTTTTACTTTTGTCGCAAGTCTTTGTTCATTGTGAGCCTTAGCTTTCCTCACTTCATCTTTACAGGCTTGGGCTATTTGCTGATATTCTGCCTTAGTTATTTGCCCCTCTTGCCACTTTTTATACTTGTCCTTTTTGTCTTTCAATTTGTCAGAGAGTTCTTTATGCAGCCATGCTGGTTTCTTTTGAGAGCTGTTATTTTTCTTCTTCATTGGTATTGTGCTAGACTGGGCTTTTATAATCTCACTTTTCAAAATTTCCCAAGCTTCTTGAGTTGTTTTCCCCTTGAGGATTCTCATCCATGGAATCCTTCCCAAGCTCTCTCTAAGTTTATTGAAATTAGCTCTCTTAAAGTCCAAGACTCTAGTTTGACTTTGTTCTACTGTTTGTGTTTGCATAATGTTGAATTCCAATATTGCATGATCACTTGCCCTCAAGGTTCCTGTAACTTCAACACCTTCTATCATTTCATCTCTGTTAGTGAGAATTGTCCAATATGGCTGATCCCCTTTTTCCCTTCTCTATTTTTTGGGAAACAAAGTTATCTGCTAGGTTTGTTAGGAACCTGTTGGATCTTCCACTTGGTGCAGGGTTTGTCTCCCAGTTGATGTCAGGGTAGTTGAAATCCCCCATTACTATTGTGATGTGCTTCCTACATACCTTAGTTAGCTGACTAGAAAAAGTTCATCAATTTCCTCTGTTTGGTTGGGTGGCCTATAGTATAGACCTATGGTCATTTCCACCCCCCTAATATTGACCCAAATGCATTCAAGATAATTTTCATCATTGTTGTGCTCTATTTCTGTAAAGATGTAGTTATTTCTTATATATAGTGCAAGTCCACCTCCTCTTTTATTTGGTCTATTTCTTTTAAATAATTTAAATCCCTCTAGCTGTATATTCCATTTGTGGGTTTCATCCCACCAAGTTTCCGTAATGGCAACAATATCATATCTGCCCTCATTTACTTGAATTTCTAATTCACTCTGTTTATTCCTCATACTCTGTGCATTTGTGTATAGACATTTGAGTCTAATTTGATTGACCCTGTGTTTACTGTCATAACCTGTGTTGTGCCTGACTGCCCCTACTTTCTTGCCACCTGTTTGATTAGTGCACATGGTATGGCACTCACTATTAAATGCCTGACAGCAAGGTTGATAATCTTACCCGCACAAACATGTATGTTACATGCACCGATAACCCTATTAATTTTAGATTGCTGGGGACAGAAATGTTCTGTATTAATTAATTCTCTGTCCCCATGTTCAGTTTAAATGTTTATCCAGAAAATCTGTGAATTTAATGCCAAGTAACTCAGACCTTTTCTTTGATGGATGCAAACCATCTCTTTTGTACAGTTTTTCATTGGACCAGCTGCAGACATCATGACTAATAAAACCAAAGCCTTCCCTTTTACACCACTCCTTTAGCCACACATTAAATTCCGCTACACACTGGCCTTTTTCTTTTTGTTCCTTATATACTGGTAAAACCTCTGAAAAGATAAGTCTACAACCTATACTATTAAGTTTATACCCCAAGCTCTGGAAATCATTCTGCACAGAAAGTACATATTTTGGTTCAGATCATTTGTGCCAAGATGTATAATAGCATCAACATCACAGTCCTTACTGGCATTCTTGACTATCTTAAGAATATGCCTCTTGTCTCTGCTGGCAGTACCACCTGGCAGACACCTGACCTCTTTCAAATCCTTTCCTAAATTTATATTCCTTACAATTGAATCATTAACCAGAAGGTGGCTTCTCTTTTTGGATACCTTGCTCTTCTTGTGTGACTGATGTGTAATACCTGATTCACACTTTCCCCTTTCCAAAGTAAGTTCCTCATCTCAGACCACGATCCCCTGCTTATTTGAGTTATCATTATCACAACTACTTTGTCCTGTCTCTTTAGTGTTTCTATTAAGATCAGCAAGGGCACTGTATTTGTTATGCTGGGACACAGCAAAGGCTTTGTGTTTATGGTTCACAGCTCTCACCCTGCCAGATCCCATGGTTGTCCATACTGCCCTTTTCCTGCAGGATCTTTGTGGTAGAGGGGGCTGATAGCGCGGCAGCTCAATAGAGTGGAATGGCTGAATTGGGCACCTAATTTCTGCTTGGAGAGCACAGATTAGAGATTCTAGATATTGTAGGTAATCTGTCCATGTAGATTAGTAATTTGTTTACAAAGAGGACAGTATCCAAATTTGTATTTTATTTCAATTGTTTCTCTTTAGTCAACCAAACACCATTGATTTGTGAGTGTTTGTAAAAAAAACTGTTTAAGGAGATTCTCTGATTAGGTTTTTCTGATGTTCCCAGAATCTCTTGCATGATTCCGGCCAACTGAAGCACTTCAGTGGAAATACCGTATTTTTCGGAGTATAAGACGCACCGGAGTATAACCTTAGTTTTGGGGGAGGAAAACAAGAAAAAAAAAATCTGCCTCTGCCTCCCAGCAATTTGCCTCCCAGCAAACAGCAAACAGTATAGATGATATACACTGTTTGCGGTGTATTTCTGTGCATGTGTACCTGACCCATAGAAATAGCAAAGAATTGGAGAAATGTACATTATGGCAGAATATTAATGCCAGAAAGTTTTCTTAAATGTAGTAACTCCTCCCATTAATTTAATTTAATAATTAATTTAATTTAATAATTTAATAAAATTTAATAATTTAATTTAATTTAATTTAATTTAATTTAATTTAAAATTTAATTTAAAATTTAATTTAAAATTTAATTTAATTTAATTTAATTTAATTTAATAATTTAATTTAATTTAATTTAATTTAATTTAATTTAATTTAATTTAATTTAATTTAATTTAATTTAATTTAATTTAATTTAATTTAATTTAATTTAATTTAATTATTTAATTTAATTTAATTTAATGCCGCCCAATCCCTTAGGACTCAGATCTACCATAGACCATAAATCTACTCCAAACATGACTAAGTCAGGGTTTAACTCAGCTGCCTTATCTTAATACTAAAACAGGACACTATTACATTTCAGACTATACTTGTACAGATACTATTAAAATTGATGTGGCTTTAATAATAATAATAACTTTCTGGAAGTATACATTATTCTCTGCTATTTAAAAGAAGATACAAAAGCACTGGGCCTCTTCAGAGCAAGCATTTATTTTAAAAAGCTGCTTCATTGTGTTAAGTTGTCTAGAACAATAATAAAGCAGTCTTAAAAAAATAAGTCTAATAATTTGAACATTCTACAGACAGTTATAGTTATTGACTTATCTCCTTGCATCCAGTCTGATTATCACATGAAAATAAAATTCTGCCTCTGCCACTCCCTTCTTGCAATTTGCCTCCTTGCAGCTAGCCTAGTTTCAGTTTCATTTTAGCACGTGGCCTGCAAGCCTCAGTCAGCTGTGGGTCGGGAGGCAGATAATCACTTCCTTGTGCTAATCAGGCTCTGCTCTGTTTGCTGCAAGGAGGTAAATTGCTGGGAGGCAGAGGCCAAAGGGTGGGGGTAGCTGGGTGGGGCTACATTCGATGTATAAGACGCACCCAAGTTTTCACCCTCTTTTTTATGGAAAAAAGGTGCGTCTTATACTCCGAAAAATACGGTATATGCTCAGGCAATGTTTGTTTATTTTTACAGGAAAAAGTTTTTTTATTTTTCTCCACCTTAAAAGCACATAACAACATATATACCTTCAATAAGCAACCGTATATTTATAATGTCTCTTACGTAAGAATAATAAAATATCCTAAATCACATTTCAAATTTCAAATTTTCCAGCCTGTCTAAAAGAAAAAACAAAAATATAACTTTAATAACTAATTTATAATAATAATAATAACAACAACAAAGTTGGAAGGGACCTTGGAGGTCTTCTAGTCCAACCCCCTGCTAGGCAGGAAACCCTACACTACTTCAGACAAATGGTTATCCAACATTTTCTTAAAAACTTCCAGTGTTGGAGCATTCACAACTTCTGGAGGCAAGCTGTTCCACTGATTAATTGTCCTAACTGTCAGGAAATTTCTCCTTAGTTCTAAGTTACTTCTCTCCTTGTTTAGTTTCCACCCATTACTTCTTGTTCTACCTTCAGGTGCTTTGGAGAATAGTTTGACTCCCTCTTCTTTGTGGCAACCCCTGAGATATTGGAACACTGCTATCATGTCTCCCCTGATCCTTCTTTTCATTAAACTAGACATACCCAGTTCCTGCAACCGTTCTTCATATGTTTTAGCCTCCAGTCCCCTAATCATCTTTGTTGCTCTTCTCTGCACTCTTTCTAGAGTCTCAACATCCTTTTTACATCGTGGCGACCAAAACTGAATGCAGTATTCCAAGTGTGGCCTTACCAAGGCATTATAAAGTGGTATTAACACTTCGCTTGATCTTGATTATATCCCTCTGTTAATGCAGCCTAGAACTGTGTTGGCTTTTTTGGCAGCTGCTGCACACTGCTGGCTCATATTTAAACGGTTGTCCACTAGGACTCCAAGATCCCTCTCACAGTTACTACTGTTGAGCAAGGTACCACATATACTGTACCTGTGCATTTTGTTTTTCTTGCCTAAATGTAGAACCTTACTTTTTTCACCATTGAATTTCATTTTGTTTGATAGCGCCCAATGCTCAAGTCTGTCAAGATCCTTCTGTATCTTGAGCCTATCTTCTGGAGAGTTGGCTATTCCTGCCAGTTTGGTGTCATCTGCAAATTTGATGAGTTCCCCATCTATCCCCTCGTCCAAGTCATTGATAAATTATTTAATTTAATAAAAGACAGATTAAGCAATTTTCCTCACTTTCCAATTCTAATATTCATATTCTTAAATCTTAATTTCTATTTCCAATCTTTTCTAGTTTAATTTTTGGTATATATTACATATTTATCTAATGCTACCTCCTTTTCTCTTTTTGTTATCTGAGTTATCTTAGTCATATTTCTCATTTCTCTATCTGTTTTATATTAAATTTACATTGAATATTTTATCTATCTTCTTTTTCAATCCATTCATAAAATTTCCCCCAAACTTTATGAAACTCCGAGTCTTCTGTATCTTTAATTTTCATTGTAAGTCTATTCATTTCCGCACAGTCCATTATCTTCCTTAATACTTCGCTTTCTGTTGGTATTCTATTCAACTTCCAATTTTGTGCATATACAATTCTAGCAGCAGTCACTATGTGAACAATTAAATATGTTTCTTCTTTATTGAATTTTTCTGGCAATATGCCTAATAAAAATATTTCAGGTTTTAAATCAATGCTTTTTTTAAAAAAACCTTTTCAGTCCATATTTGAACCTCTGTCCAATATTTTTGAGCTTCCTTGCAAGTCCACCACATATGATAAAAGGAGCCAGGTATGTGATTACATTTCCAACACTTCATCGATTTATTCTTAAACATTTTTGTAATCTCTCTGGAGACATATGCCATCTATAAAACATCTTATACGTATTTTCTTTAAATGCTGTTGCCATTGTCATTTTATAATTCCTTTCCCATAGTTGCTGCTACATATCCCTATCTATTGTATGTCCTATATGTCTCATCCATTTTATCATCGTCTCTTTCACTTGTTCAAATTCTAGTTCAATAGAGAGCAAATAGTTATACAATTTCTTTATCAACTTTTCATCTGTTCCTGTTAATATTTCATCTAATTCTGTTTTTTCCAAATTAATTCCTTTTACTTTACTATCCTTTTCAAATCTTGCTTGTAGTTGCATCCTCAGGTACCAATCCATTTTTATGCCCTGATTTTCTAGTTCTGTTGTGGATTTCAGTTTGTCTGTCTTTAACAAGATTTCATTATATCTCGGAATATTATTCCAGTCTATTTGACTTGGGTGTATCAAAGTCTCTATTATTGATATCCAATAAGGTATTTTTGAGTAATGTTTAGTCTTTACTTTTTCCCAAATTAAAAATAACGAGTTCCTTAAACTATGTCTCTGGAAATAGCCATGTATCTTATATAATAATGATAATGATAATGATAATGATAATGATAATGATAATGATAATGATAATGATAATGATAATAATAATAATAATAATAATAACAACAACAACAACAACAACAACAACAACAACAGAGTTGGAAGGGACCTTGGAGGTCTTCTAGTCCAACCCCATGCTTAGGCAGGAAACCCTACACTACTTCAGACAAATGGTTATCCAACATCTTCTTAAAAACGTCCAGTGTTGGAGCATTCACAACTTCTGGAGGCAAGCTGTTCCACTGATTAATTGTTCTAACTGTCAGGAAATTTCTCCTTAGTTCTAAGTTGCTTCTCTCCTTGTTTAGTTTCCACCCATTGCTTCTTGTTCTACCCTCAGGTGCTTTGAAGAATAGTTTGACTCCCTCTTCTTTGTGGCAACCCCTGAGATATTGGAACACTGCTATCATATCTCCCCTAGTCCTTCTTTTCATTAAGCTAGACATACCCAGTTGCTGCAACCGTTCTTCATATGTTTTAGCCTCCAGTCCCCTAATCATCTTTGTTGCTCTTCTCTGCACTCTTTCCAGAGTCTCAACATCCTTTCTACATCGTGGCGACCAAAACTGAATGCAGTATTCCAAGTGTGGCCTTACCAAGGCATTGTAAAGTGGTATTATTACTTCACGTGATCTTGATTATATCCCTCTGTTAATGCAGCCTAGAACTGTGTTGGCTTTTTTGGCAGCTGCTGCACACTGCTGGCTCATATTTAAACGGTTGTCCACTAGGACTCCAAGATCCCTCTCACAGTTACTACTGTTGAGCAAGGTACTACATATGCTGTACCTGTGCATTTTGTTTTTCTTGCCTAAATGTAGAACCTTACTTTTTTCACCATTGAATTTCATTTTGTTTGATAGCGCCCAATGTTCAAGTCTGTCAAGATACTTCTGAATCTTGAACCTATCTTCTGGAGAGTTGGCTATTCCTGCCAGTTTGGTGTCATCTGCAAATTTGATGAGTTCCCCATCTATCCCCTCGTCCAAGTCATTGATGAAGATGTTGAAGAGTACTGGGCCTAAAACAGAGCCTTGAGGTACTCCACTGCATACTTCCCTCCATGTAAATGCAGTTCCATTGAGCACTACTCGTTGAGTGCGGTTGGTCAGCCAGTTTTGAATCCATCTGGTGGTGTTGCTGTCTAACCCACATTTTTCTACTTTATCTAGTAGTAGGTTATGGTCTACTTTATCAAATGCCTTACTGAAGTCCAAGTAAACTATATCAACAGCATTCCCCTGGTCCACTAATTTTGTCACTTTGTCAAAGAATGTAATAAGATTAGTCTGGCATGATCTGTTTTTGACAAACCCATGTTGGCTTTTGGTTATTACTTTGTTTGCTTCTAGGTGTTCGTTGATTCGTTGCTTGATTATCTTTTCCAGAATCTTCCCTGGTATTGAGGTCAGGCTGATAGGTCTGTAGTTTCCTGGATCTATTTTTTTCCCTTTTTTGAAGATGGGAACTACATCAGCTCTTTTCCAGTCCTCTGGCAGTTCCCCGGTGCTCCAGGATCTTTGAAAGATATAGTTCAGTGGTTCTGAGATCTCGTCTGCCAGTTCCTTCAGAACCTTGGGGTGTAATCCATCCGGTCCTGGTGATTTGAACTCATCTAGGGTAGACAGGTGTTCACTTACCATTTTCTTCCCTATTTTAACTTGTGTTCCTAATATGTTTTTTGTGATGCTGTTTTTGACGGGTTGGACTATTTTTTCCCTTTGTGTAAAGACAGATGCAAAAAACGAGTTAAGTAGCTCTGCTTTCTCCCTGTTGCTTGTCACCTTCTTGCCGCTTTCTCCCTGCAATGGACCAATTGTTTCCTTGACTTTTTTCTTGTTTTTAATATGTTGGAAGAAACTTTTTTTGTTACTTTTTACTTTTGTCGCAAGCCTTTGTTCATTGTGAGCCTTAGCTTTCCTCACTTCATCTTTACAGGTTTGGGCTATTTTCTGGTATTCTGCCTTAGTTACTTGCCCCTCTTTCCACTTTTTATACTTGTCCTTTTTGACTTTCAATTTGTCAGAGAGTTCTTTATGCAGCCATGCTGGTTTCTTTTGAGACCTATTATTTTTCTTCTTCATTGGTATTGTGCTAGACTGGGCCTTTATAATCTCACTTTTCAAAATTTCCCAAGCTTCTTGAGTTGTTTTCCCCTTGAGGATTCTTGTCCATGGAATCCTTCCCAAACTTTCTCTAAGTTTATTGAAATTAGCTCTCTTAAAGTCCAAGACTCTAGTTTGACTTTGTTCTACTGCTTGTGTTTGCATAATGTTGAATTCCAATATTGCATGATCACTTGCCCCCAAGGTTCCTGTAGCTTCAACACCTTCTATCATTTCATCTCTATTAGTGAGAATTAAGTCCAATATGGCTGATCCCCTTGTTCCTTTCTCTACTTTTTGGGTAACAAAGTTGTCTGCTAGGTTTGTTAGGAACCTGTTGGATCTTCCACTTGGTGCAGAGTTTGTCTCCCAGTTGATGTCAGGGTAGTTAAAATCCCCCATTACTATTGTGATGTGCTTCCTACATACCTTAGTTAGCTGACTAGCAAAAAGTTCATCTACTTTTTGGTATTTCCTCCATACCAAATAAATGTGTGCCATCCAATTTGTAGATCATGCCCTTCTAATATTAATAGTCTTTTATTTCTAAGCAGAATCCATGTCATTGCTGTTGCTTGGTAGTACAACTCCCAATTAGGGAGACCAAAACCGCCTCTTATTCTTGCATCTTGTAACATTTTCAAACTAATCCTCGGTCTTTTCCCAAGTTTGAGAAAGATTAATTGTGGCCTTTCTAACAGCTTCCTCTATTGTCCACCTTTGAAGGCATCAATGTAAATATTATGTTAAGAGATGCAAACTGCAGTAGTCTGAAAGCTTCACTCAAGTCATTCTTAAATATAGCATTAATGATTAATGAAAAATCCTGGGGGAAACTCTTGGCTTAAAATTTGTTAAATTTGTTGTAGATTTTATTTATTATCCATTCTGTATACTTTATATTTTTTTAAGACCCAAAGGAATAGATCCAAACAAACAAAATATCAGGGTTTGAAGTTAAAATTGTGTTTGATATTATGGGAGCAGTTTTCAAAAGCCTGAACGAAAAAAATGTGACTAAATTATGAGTGAGATACTTACGACTGAATTTGCTGTTGATTACAGATATGTTGTAGTTTTCTGTTCTTATAAGTTAAAGTACGAGATGGTCTTTGCCAAAAGTTTCAAATTTGCCATAAAAACTCTGTTTTTACTGACCTAAAAAGCAAATTGTCATTTTTGGTCTATACTCATGAGAGTACTTGAAATATAGAGCCAAAGTGGCGCAGTGGTTAGAATCCAGTACTGCAGGCTACTTCAGCTGACTGCTAGCTGCAGTTCAGCTGTTCAAATCTCACCGACTCAGCCTTCCATCCTTCTGAGGTCGGTAAAATGAGGACCCAGATTGTTGGGGGCAATATGCTGAACTCTGTAAACCGCTTAGAGCGGGCTGTAAAGCACTATGAAGCGGTATATAAGTCAAAGTGCTATTGCTGTTGCTATATTTGCTCCTAACATATTCAGAATGATACTACAGTAACTCATGCTTTGATGTTCATTTTTTCCTTTTTTAAATATTTCTGGACTTGTTTTAAGTAGATCTTGATTAACAAAGCCTTTCCATCAGCTGGGAGAGAGAAAATGGTACAGGTAGTCCTTTACTTACAATGGTTTAATGACCATTCAAAGTTACAACTGAAAAAAGTGACGTATGACCATTTTTCACACTTATGACTGTTGCAGCATCCCCATGGTCATGTGATTTACATTTGGATGCTAGACAACTGGTTCATATTTATGATGGTTGCAGTGTCCTGAGGTCATGTGATCACCTTTTGTGACATTTTGACAAGCAAAGTCTATGGGGAAACTAGATTTACTTAACAGCCAGGTTACTAACTTAACAACTGCAGTGATTCAGTTAACAAATGTGGCAAGAAAAGTCATAAAATGAGGCAAAACTCAACAAATTTCTCATTTAGCAACATAAATTTGGTGCTCAATTGTGGTCATAAGTCGAGGATTGCCTGTATTGGATTGGACAAACATATGGTGAAAAATTGCCTCTCAGAACTAAATTGAATACAGATTTTATACAGTTAATGTCTTTACATGTTTCCAGTTTCCATCCCTAATAGAGGACTAGAACCTGGATGTTCTAGTCCAGCATTGTTTAACCACTATACCCACACTAGATCCCCAGTACAGTACAATGCAATGCAGTACATTAATGTGTGCCTAGTGTGTTTCCTGTTGGACTTCTGCAGATCATTTTGAGTCTTCTGGGCATGTCAATTGCTTCACAGTTCTAAGGAGCAGAGACAGAAACTTTGGGAAATGACTTGTCCCAAAGGTGCTTTTCAAAAGGCAACATTCCGTTTCTTTGATGAAAAGCAAAATGTTTTCAAGGAAAAAAAAACAAGAAAGTCCACTTGCCTTTTGAAAAGCATCTTTGGGATAACCATGACATGGATGATTGAGAATCTCCATAGACATCAAATGACTTTCATTGAAGCCTAGTATATTGTACAAAATTGTTTTGCATTCCCGTATAGAAACTAGCTACATAATGGAGTCACTTAGTAAATATGTGGGGATTTTTAGTTGCTTTCTAGAGAACTTTTTCATTGTTTTAGTTTTTTAAGAGATTAAATTTAACTGAATTGATATACTATATTAATACAGCTGTGTATTGTATATAGTATATATAATAATCACATATGCTAATTCAGTTATTTTCTTCATGGATCTGAGTTGCTTACAGGATTTTATTTTATTTCTATTTTGTATTTCAGGCAGAAGGTTCCAGACTTCAAAAAGAGCTCCGAGGATATTTAGCTGCAATTAAAGGTAATTGTAATGAAAACAGTACACTTTTGCTGCAGTTTAAATGTAAAATTTAATTAGTTTCTTTGTGAAGCTTGTGAAGTTGTTTTCTCCAGGTGTCACCAATATCCTATCAAGCAAACTGAGACTAATAGAAAAATAAAACTACTAACGTGAGGTATAAGAAACAGCTCAGTGAGAAAGGTCATTATTATTACTAAACTGCAGCAGTGTCCCCAAATATAAACCCACATATACTGTATTTTTTGGAGTATAAGATGCACCGGAGTATAAGACGCACCTTAGTTTTTGGGGAGGAAAATAGGGAAAAAATCTACCTACCAGGTATTCATCTGGCTAGCGTCCTTAGTCTGGTCAGCTTCAGCACATTATTTTATCCCCTGGTTAGGGCTGGAAAAAAAACCTTTTTTGGAGGGAATAGCAATGAAAACAAGCCTGCAAAGACTTAGGGCTGGTAAAAAACTTCTTCGGAGGGAGTAGGAATGAAAAAATCCTGGAAGCTGGGAAGATCGTTAGCACCTCTTTAGGGCTGAAAAAACCTTTTTCAGAGGGAGTAGCAATGAAAACAAGCCAGGAAGAGCCGGGAAGATCGTTAACACCTCGTTAGGGCTGGAAAAAAAGCTTCGAAAAAGCTACATTCGGATTATAAGATGCACCCAAATTTTCAGCCTCTTTTAGGGGGGGAAAGGTGTGTCTTATACTCCGAAAAATACGGTAAGTACTGTGCAAAAGTGTTAGGCAGTTGTGCAAAAATGCTGTAAATTAAGAATGCTTTCAGAAATAGAAATATTAATAGTTTATTTTTATCAATTAACAAATGGAAACTGTACAGAAGAAAAATCCAAATCAAATCAATATTTGGTGTGACTACCCTTTCCCTTCAAACCAGCATCAATTCTTCTAGGTACACTTGCACACAGTTTTTGAAGGAACTCAGCAAAGTTCCTTCAAGGTCCAAACATCTTGGAGAACTAAGCACAAATCTTTTATGGATGTAGACTGCATCAAATCCTTCTGTCCCTTCATGTAATCCAAAACAGACTTGAAATCAAGGCTCTGTGGGGGCCAAGTCATCACTTCCAGGACTTCTGGTTTTTCTTTATGCTGAAGATAGTTCTGAATGACATTAGCTATATATTTGGGGCCGTTGTCCTGCTGCAGAATAAATTTGGGACCAATCACATGCCTCCCTGATAGTATGGCATGATGGATAAGTATCTGCCTGTATTTGTCAGCATTAAGGAATCATTGATCTTGACCAAATCTCCAACTCCATTTGCAGAAATGCAGTCCCAGGCTTGAAAGGAATCCCCCACCATGCTATACCATTGCCTGCAGAAACTCATTATTGTACTGTTCTCCAGCTCTTTGGCAAACACACTGCCTCCTGCTATAGCCAGATCTTTCAAATGTTGACTTATCAGTCCAGACAACCTCCTGCCATTTTTTTGCACTCTAGTTCTTATGTTTTACTGCATAGTGGAATCACTTAGTCTTGTTTTCATGTCAAAGGTATGGCTTTTGGCTTCAATTCTTCCATGAAAATCATTTCTGGGCAGACTTCTCCAAACAGTAGATGAGTGTACTTGGGTCACACTGGTTTCTATCAGTTCTGTACTGAAGGCACTGCTGGACATCTTCCAATGTCAAAGGAAAGTAAGCATAATGTGTCTTTCATCTGCTGCATTAATTTCCTGGCCAACCACTGCATCTACGATCCTCAACATTGCCCATTTCTTCAAGAGTTCGAACAGCACAAGGGGGTTTGGGGCCAGCTACCAAGCTGAATGGGTGTGTGAAACTGCTCTCTGTGAAACACAGCCATTTCCAGCTGTCCGATAAGATTTTTGCAGTCGTAGGTCCCTTGGAGGGGGATCGAAAGAATGGGGCATCCTGACAACCAAATCTAGGATGGCAGTCCAGGTAGGATAGGCAGGAGTACCGGAGAGATTGGATGGGGAAGAAGATGGCCTGTAATGGCGGTCGTGAAGAGCTGACAGCTGGACGAGACTGGCGACAAGTTAGCGGGACAACAGAGTGATTTATCCTGGAGAAAATTGATTCTGACGACTTCAAGTGAGTGTTTTTGGGAGAAGAGCTTCCTGGAGAAGACCCCAGGTGGTGGATTACAGGAGAGAACGGGCCCCAGAAAGAAGGAGGGTGGAAAGTTCTTCCCCCCTTCGTGATTTAAGGCAGCGAGGAAAAGTGTGGGCGAACAAGAGGAAGTTGAACAAACAGAATACGCAATCATCTAAGCAGATCAAGGTGAAATCAGGGTGAAACTCCAGAAGAAGAAGGTACAAAGTAGACTGTCACAACTTTGATAGTTAAAAAGAGCGACTAATCGTGGGAGCTGACATTTTGAATCGAGATAATATTTCTGCTATACATTAGAAGCGATAAGAAGGACACCTACTGGTTGAAAAGAAGATTGGTATCTATAAAAGTTGGCATGGGGGGGGGAAATACAACAATAATAAAAAGTGGGTCTTGAAAAGATTAATTGGATTTGTGAACTCTGTTGTTTAAGGAAAGACTTTTTGAAGAAAAGAAAATACTCAAAAATATATATAATAGTTAATTATTGTAAGAAAGAATAATTTCCCGGGGGGGGGGAAATAATAATAACAACAATAATATTAACTAGTGATATCTATATTAATGTATATCTATATGTTTAAGTGATTGTCATTATTAACTGATAGTATAAATTAATATTTCTTTTTTTCTTTGATTATAGTATTATAGTATTATAGTATAGATATAGATAATTAAGATAATAAGAATCTCTTTTGGTAATTATTGTATCAACGCTTCTAGGCTAACAAATTCTAAGATAAGATAGAAAATAGATCATAATGGCAGTTAACAGTATTAACAGTATCAGAGCAGTGGAGGGAGACATAAGAGGGGAAGCAAAGTGGGAGTATTGGCTCAAGAGGTGGTTAAAGATGACAAGTATTACAAATTAAACAAGGATTGGGATGGGGAGGAAGCAGACAGTCCAGTCCACATTGGCTATTTCGAGTCCTAATATTCAAAGATCAATAGAAGACATGGTGACAAAAGAAAGATCTAATTCATTTTAAGACTTACTGGTCATGTTGCAACAAAGATGTAATGACAAAAAATTATGAAGACCTAAAAAGGGAGATGGGAGAAGTGAGAAGTGACATGGGAGAACTCAAAGAAAAAATACAATCGATGGATGGAAAATTTGAAACCTTCCAACACCAAATTATGAGAAATGAACAAAAACTTCAAGAGATGGAAGAGAGAATGGGGAAAGAGAAAAAAAGAGTGGACGAAGTGAATGAAAAGTTAATGCAGGCAAACAAAGAACTGGAGACGACCGTTATCTTTCTCAAGTCTGAGAAAGCAGCACATTACTTGCACTTCCAAAATCTAAAAGAAGAAAAAGGGGAAGATCTGCCAGAGATGATGGCGGAAATATTGGCGAAGGCTTTGGGAATTGGAAAAGAAGAGATGTTGATCGAAATGGATGAGATCTACCGAATACATACTAATTACGCTAGACGACATAATTTACCAAAAGAAGTTCATGTTAGAGTTGTAAAAAAAAATCAATTAGAGATGAAATTCTCCATGATGACCCCATAGAACATAAAGGAAGACAATTAGTGATGTTGAAACAGGTGCCGAGGAGGGTGAGAGAGCTGAGAAGGCCATATCAATTTTTGACCTCAAAATTGATCAGACATAATATCAATTTTAGATGGTTGACGCCAGAGGGGATAATGATTTAATGGCAGGAAAAAAGATTTAGAATAGATACAGTCAAAAAAAGCAGAGGAATTTTATAATAGGAATTTCAGTAGCAAGGAAGAATTAGAAGAGAGAGAAATAAGAGAAGAAGGAGAATTAAGACCAACGGCAATAGAAGAGACAGAATCACAGTTCATTGTCTTATATATTTATATAGCATGTATTGTACAATAAATGTTAATAAGTAATAATAAACATATTGATAATGATTATAATGCATTGAAAATTATATAGAAATAAATTGTCAATATATAATTGCCGTAAGATAATTATAGAGATTGAAAGTTTTACAGCTGTATGCACTTTTTATGTTTTTATATGTTTGTAATGTATTTGTTATTGTCATGTTTTTTTGTATGTTTTTAAATGTAAATAATTTAATAAAAGCTATTTAAAAAAAAAGAAGAGACAGAATCACAGAGTAAGGAGAAAGATAGAGGGAAAGGAGGAAGAACAGAAAATAATGAAGAAAGACCTAATGAACCAAAAGAAATCAGAACAACAAGGGTGACAAGACCCAGATATAAGTAGAGAAGGACAGGAAGAGATTAAGATTCTATCCTTGAACATTAACGGTTTGAATTACCCTGCAAAAAGGATTTTTTAACAAATTAAATAAAATGAACTTAAACATAATAGTGGTACAAGAAGTTTATATGAAGAATCAAAATGAGCAATTATTGGTATACCCAAAACTGGGAAAGATATTTACATCGCTTTTGCAATATAAAAAAAGAGAAGTAGTGTTTTATGTTAAGGAGAATATTGTGGCTAAACAAATTTACAAGGATGACGAGGGTAGGATTTTAACAATAGTAGTAATATTAAACCAGAAACTGATTATTCTTGCAGGAATCTATGCCCCAAATGAGGGGCAAGAACAATTTTACAGGAAATTGTATAATATAATTTGGGAAATGGAAGGAGATAATATTTGTATTTTGAGGGACTTCAATGCCATAGTCGATAGAAAATTAGATTATAAAAGCAATAATTTAAGGAAAGGAGTCAGAAGAACATTAACTAAATCTTTTTTCAAAATGGTAGAGGAGTTGAATATACAAGATAGTTGGAGAGAGCGAAACCAAGGGGAAAATCAATTTACATATTATTCAAATAGACACAAATCATGGTCCATAATTTATATGGTCTGGATGTCGTCAGAATTAAATACAGAAGTAGAGGAAGTGGAAATAGAGACTAACCTTTGGGTGTACCATAACCCAATAAGAATTAGGTGGAAGGGACAAAAGAAAACGATTAGATGGACCCTAAAACGATCAATTTTAAAACACGAGGCATTCAGGTTGAAGATGGAAGAACAAATGCATTTGTTTTTTCAAAAAAACAAAAAAGAAGACACAAATTTACAAAATTTATGGGACACCGTGAAAGCATTTATGAGAGGCATTGCAATAGCATATGTGGCCAAAGAAAATAAAAAGAAGAAACAACGACAGAAAAATTTAGAGGAGGAATTCAGAAAGCTAGAGATAGGATTACAAACAGAGCCTCAAAGAAGAGACATTAAACAACAAATGGAATTAGTTAAACATAAATTGAATATTCTTGAAAAAGAAGATCTAGCACAACAAATAAAGCGGAGTAAGCAAAATTTCTTCAAAAATGCAAATAAGCCAGGGAAATGGCTAGCATATAAACTGAAAAAACAAAAAGAAAGAAGGTGGATTAGTAAACTACAAAATGTGAAGGGAAATATATTTTACTAAAATGAAGGGAAGAAAAATATAATTTATGACTTCTATAAAAAATTATACAAAAATGACGATTGTAATACAGAAGATAAAATACCACAATGTTTTAAGAAAGCTGAATTACCCAAAGTTCCAGAGGAGATAAAAATATGTTGAATGAAGATATAAGAATGTCAGAATTAATAGAGCAATCAGAAATCAGAAAAACAATACAACACCAGGTCCTGACGGGTTACCATCGGAATTGTATAAAGAAATACAAGACCCCTTAGGAGAAATGCTACTCGAGATATTCAATGCGGTATTAAAAGAAGCAAAGATACAAGCTTCATGAGCGGAGGCGATCACTTTGATCCCAAAGGAGAATACTGACCTAACACTAATTTGAAACTATAGACCAATATCATTGTTGAAATTGGACTATAAAATATTTATGACAATAATGGCTGAAAGAATAAAAAGATACTTGAATAAATTTATACATGTTGATCAAAATGGTTTCTTGCCCAAAAGGCAAATAAGAAACAATATGAGGACAATATTGGATGTGTTAGAATACTATGAAGTGCATAGTGAGATACAAGTGGCACTATTATTTTTAGATGCTCTAAAAGCTTTCGACAATGTGAATTGGGATTTTATATAAAAACAGTTAAATTATATGGAATTTGGTGACAATTTTATAAATGTGTTTAAAGCAATATACTGTATTTTTCGGAGTATCAGACGCACCGGAGTATAAGACACACCTTAGTTTTGGGGGAGGAAAACAAGGGGGGGGACTTCCTCTGCCTCCCAGCAATTTGCCTCCCAGGAAACAGCAAACAGTACAGATGATATACACTGTTTGCTGTGTATTTCTGTGCATGTGTGCCTGACCCATAGAAATAGCAAAGAATTGGAGAAATGTACATTATGCCAGAAAGTTTTCTTAAATGTAGTCACACTAACTCCTCCCAATTATTTAAATAGATCTACTCCAAACATGACTAAGTCAGGGTTTAACTCAGCTGCCTTATCTTAATACAAAACAGGACACTGTTACATTTCTGATTATACTTGTACAGATGCTGTTAAAATTCATGTGGCTTTCTTGAAGTATACATTATTCTCTGCTATTTAAAAGAAGATACAACAACACTGGGCCTCTTCAGATCAAGCATTTATTTTAAAAAGCTTCTTCATTTTGTTAAGTTGTCTAGAACAATAATAAAGCAGTCTTTAAAAAATAAGTCTAATAATTTGAACATTCTATAGACATGTATAGTTATTGACTTACATTCTTGCATCCAGTTTCAGCAACTGATTAGCACAAGAAAATAAAATTCTGCCTCTGCCTCTCCCTCCCAGCAATTTGCCTCCTTGCAGTTTTAGTTTCACTTTCATTTTAGCACATGGGCCTGCCTGCAGCCTCAATCAGCTGCTGGTCGGGAGGCTGATAATCAGTTGCTTGTGCTAATCAGGCTCTGCATTGTTTGCTGCAAGGAGGTAAATTGCTGGGAGGCAGAGGCCAAAGGGTGGGGGTGGCTGGGTGGGGCTACATTCGGTGTATAAGATGCACCCAAGTGTTCACCCTCTCTTTGGGGGTAAAAAAGTGCATCTTATACTCCGAAAAGTACGGTATACCAATAAAGAGACAAGAGTCATAATAAATGGAAGTAACACATAGCTTTAAGATTCAGAAGGGTACGAGGCAAGGATGCCCATTATCGCCGCTATTATTTATATTAACTATAGAGGTATTGACAATAATACAGAAGGATAAACAAATTAGAAGACTGGAAATTTAGAAAGAAACTTACGAACTGCAAGCTTTTGCAGATGATCTCATATTTATAATAGAAGAGCCACTATAATCTGGATTACCGTATTTTTGGAGTATAAGACGCACCTTTTTACCCCCCAAAAGAGGGTGAAAACTTGGGTGCGTCTTATACACCGAATGCAGCCCCACCCACCCAGCCACGCCCACCCTTTGGCCTCTGTCTTCCAGCAATTTACCTGCTTGCAGCAAAGAGGGAAAAGCCTGTAAAGCCAAGCAAGTCAGTAGCAGTTTCCCGACCTACAGCTGATTAGGTTTGCCACGTGGGAAAATGAAAGTGAAACTAGCTGCAAAGAGGCAAATAGCTAGGAGAGACACACAGATTTTTATTTTCTGCTGGATGCAAGGGGTAAGTGAATAACTATAAATGTCTGTAGAATGTTCAAATTATTAGACTTGTTTTTTAAAGACTGCTTTATTATTGTTCTAGCCAGGTGTCTCTAACCTTGGCAATTTTAAGACTTGTGGACTTCAACTCCCAGAATTCCACAGCCAGCTTTGTTAGCTATGCTGGCTGTGGAATTCTGGGAGTTGAAATCCACAAGTCTTAAAGTTTGCCAAGGTTGGAGACCTCTAGACAACTTAACAAAATAAAGAAGCTTTTTAAAATAAATGCTTGCTCTGAAGAGGTCCAGTGCTATTGTATCTTCTTTTAAATAGTAGAGAATAATGTATACTTCCAGAAATTTTAATTAATTTTAACAGCTCTGTACAAGTATAGTCTGAAATGTAACACTGTCCTGTTTAGTATTAGAGTTAAATCCTGACTTACTTTGGAGTAGATCTATTTAAATAATTGGGAGGAGTTAGTGTGACTACATTTAAGAAAACTTTCTGGCATAATGTACATTTCTCCAATTCTTTGCTATTTCTATGGGTCAGGCACACATGCACAGAAATACACAGCAAACAGTGTATATCATCTGTGCTGTTTGCTGTTTGCTGTTTGGCAAATTGCTTGGAGGCAGAGGCCTTTTTTCCTTGTTTTCCTCCCCCAAAACTAAGGTGTGTCTTATACTCCGGTGCGTCTTATACTCCGAAAAATACGGTACATCTTATGGAAGTTACTGGGAGAATATGGGGAAACAGCTGGATTGAGAATAAATAAGGAAAAAACTAAAATGATAGTTAAAAATATGTCCATAATACAGAGAAAAGAATTGATGGAGAGAATAAGTCTTCAAATAACGAAAAAAGTCAAATATTTGGAAATATTATTAACGGCAAGATGTATAACAATTAAAGAAGATAATTATAACAAATTAAACGATCAAATAAAGGCAGATTTGGAAAGATGGGGAAAGTTGCAACTCTCCTTTATGGGGAGATTCGCAACTGTAAAAATGAACATCTTGCCAAAAATTCTTTTTCTATTTCAAAACATACCTATAAAATTGGACCAAGAATATTTCAGAAATTTGAACAAAATGATATGTAAATTTATTTGGCAAGGGAAAAGACCTAGAATTAAATTAAAATTATTGCAAGAAGCTAAAGAAAGAGATTGGGAAAGATACTATCAAGCTGCCGCACTCACATGGGTGAGAGAATGGATAAATTTAAAAAATAAGAGGTTATTAATGTTGGAAGGACACAACATGCAAATAGGGTGGCACACATTTCTGTGGGATGGCAGACACAAAGCTCACCAGCACCATGTTAGAAGAGCTACTTTTGAAGTATGGATAAAAGTAAAACAACAGGTTTACAGGGAAATTCTGGCTTGGATTTCTACATTAGAGGTGTTGGTACATCCAAATTTGATGAACATGGGGAAAGTAGTTACATATAAGGACATTCTAAATGAAGAAGAGGATTTAAAATCCAGAAAACAGCTACAAGAGGAAGGGGTAGAACTGGAATGGTGGGCATATCTGCAGATTAAATCATATAAATATATATAAATATATAAAAGATTAAAAAAATGGGGTATTAAGTAAGAATTACCGTATTTTTCGGAGTATAAGACGCACCTTTTTACCCCCCAAAAGAGGGTGAAAACTTGGGTGCGTCTTATACACCGAATGCAGCCCCACCCACCCAGCCACCCCCACCCTTTGGCCTCTGTCTTCCAGCAATTTACCTGCTTGCAGGAAAGAGGGAAGAGCCTGTAAAGCCAAGCAAGTCAATAGGAGTTTCCCGATCGACAGTTGATTAGGTTTGCCACGTGGGAAAATGAAAGTGAAACTAACTACAAAGGCAAATAGCTGGGAGAGACAGGCAGATTTTTATTTTTTGCTGAACTGGCTGCAAAGGGGTAAGTGAATAACTATAAATGTCTGCAGAATGTTCAAATTATTAGAGTTATTTTGTAAAGACTGCTTTATTATTGTTCTAGAGCCAGGGGCAATTTTAAGACTTGTGGACTTCAACTCCCAGAATTCCACAGCCAGCTTTGTTAGCTATGCTGGCTGTGGAATTCTGGGAGTTGAAGTCCACAAGTCTTAAAGTTGCCAAGGTTGGAGATCCCTGTAAATCTAGACAACTTAACAAAATAAAGAAGCTTTTTAAAATAAATGCTTGCTCTGAAGAGGCCCAGTGCTATTGTATCTTCTTTTAAATAGAGAATAATGTATACTTCCAGAAATTTTAATTAATTTTAACAGCTCTGTACAAGTATAGTCTGAAATGTAACAGTGTCCTGTTTAGTATTAGAGTTTAGTTACCTTGGAGTAGATCTATTTAAATAATTGGGAAGAGTTAGTGTGACTACATTTAAGAAAACTTTCTGGCATAATGTACATTTGCTATTTCTTTGCTATTTCTATGGGTCAGGCACACATGCACAGAAATACACAGATGTATATCATCTGTGCTGTTTGCTGTTTGGCAAATTGCTTGGAGGCAGAGGCCTTTTTCCCTTGTTTTCCTTCCCCAAAATTAAGGTGCGTCTTATATTTCGGTGCATCTTATACTCCAAAAAATACGGTAATGGCGATAGACAAAAATTTTCTAGGAGCGGACGAAAAGGTGATAAAGAAAATCTGTCAATATTTATTGGTATACAGAATGGCAGAAGAACAAGTGAAAAAAACCATGGTTGCATGGACTCAAAATTTTGGCTATAATATTAATTTGGACAAATGGCAAGAATTATGGGAGAGAAACAGGAAACTAACCTTGGCTACGGCTTATAAAGAAAATATATACAAAATGTTTTATAGGTGGCACCTTCCGCCTACAAGGTTAGCAAAAATGGACAGGAAACTCTCACCACAATGTTGGAAATGCAAACTAGCGAAAGGTTCTTTTTATCATATGTGGTGGTTACGTATAAAAGCAAGGAAATTTTGGCACCAGATAAAAACATGGTTGGAAGAGATACTAAATAAAAACATAGACATGAAACCAGAACTGTTTCTACTAGGAATCACAAATGAGAAATATGATAAAGGACAGATATATCTAATGCTGTATATAATAACTGCAGCAAGACTGGTCTATGTGCAATACTGGAAAAACGAAGAAACTCCTCCCAAAGAAGAAATAATAAAGAAAATATTGGCATGCGCAGAAATGGACAGGCTAACATTAGAACCCAAAAACAAGGGTGAGACCCTTATATTTTTCAAAATCAGCCGTCAGAATTGTCCTTATAGACTTGGAAAAGCAAGGGGCATGGAGTGAAAAAAGGTATAGAAATAGTTTTAGAAAAGGGAGAGATGTTTAGAAGAAAGAGAAGTTGCCGAAGAAGAAGCTCAAAGACTAAAGAGAAGCAGATGAGCCAAAAATCAAGGGGAGCATTAGAGTGGCAAAATGTTTTTAAAATTATCCTCAAATGAGAATCCTACTTAAACAACATTAAAAGAACTATGAAATGATCCAACTTTTCAACTGACAATTGTTTTATAATAATTTATGGCTTAGAATGTGATTGTTTCTATTTGATTTATATCACTGAAAATCTAGCTACACATAAGAGCTATTTTTCATCAATTGCCATATGGTAGGTTTGAGCTGTATATTTTGAGCTGTTGCCTTGACCTATTTACCTTTGTTCATCCATTATGTGTAACTACATCTGAAGTTTTCTTGCATAATGGAATCCAGACAAAACTTGGAGTCAGAAGAAAATACACACAAAAAAAGAACCCTACAGAAACGAATTTTCTGCTAAGCTTAACTTAGCATTTATACTGGCAATAAAGAAAATACAGAACTGCTAAATAAGTGATTACAGTTTTATATAGAAAAATATATATAGTCAAACTCATTCATTTTTAGTATTCACATTTGTCATTGATATCTAATCACTACTATTTTTTGTCATTTTATCATTTTTGAAATAATGTTCAAAATAATAAATTCTAACAAAATCCTGTTTCATAGCCTTATTGAATGTTTATGAACTTCAGAGATGACACTCATAAAGGCAGATCAAATGGAATCCAACCTTGAGATTACAGATGTGAACAACAGACTCTTTCTGCTCAAAATTTTAGGCATGCAAGATGCTTCCAAAAAGCTTACAGAGTCTCTTCATGAAGTATATGAACCTGATTGGTATGGCCGGGAAGATGTGAAAATGGTTGGCGAGGTAAGAATTTATTTTATTTATTTAAGAAATTGTAGATTTAGATTGAATTGTGTTTAGAATAGACACAATGAAATTAATGTGATAAGTAAACAATGACTAACTTAAATATTATTAACTTCAATGAATCTGTTCTGACTAAATATTGATTTGTGTAACGAGGAATGCAAGGAATTAAGAAAAAATATAAAACTAAATGATAAAGCAGAAGACAACAAAGTATTAATTAATACAGCCATATTTACTTTCCAATAATCCTATTCTTGATCTTCCAAAAGAAAGAGTTTTAAACAGTGTCTAAAACTAAGCTTTTAATCAACTGAACTGATTTTCTGCAGGATAGTAATTCCAAGAAACTGCTATTGCAAACTGCTATCTTTTATTGCACCTCAACTAATTTTGGATGAGTAGACACAGTTCAGTATAGGTAGTCCTTGAGTTATAAAAGGACTACCTGTTCTTTAAAATCACTAAAGCAACTGTGAATATTATTCCTGAAGATCATAGGTTGCTACATCTTTTTTATGGTTTTGGTTGAAAACAAGAGCCTGAGTTGCTTGAAGGCTTGGAAATCAGCCTGGTACCATTGAAAACAGTACACTGTTTGTATTAGAGTCCATATAATTTTTTCCCGAAAGCTATGAGGGTTCTGAAAGTTGTGCTGGATTCAAAAATAACAAATAAACAGTGATACAAAGATGAGCATTACATAAGCAAAGCAAGAAGAGAATTATTTTGACAGCTAATTTGAACAGAAAAAGGACTGAAATGAGATAATACCAAGCAAAAGATAAGAAAATGCAGTGGCTGAGTAAAGAAATAATTTACTAATATTACTATTTTGCTCCAAAATACAGAAAACAAAAACATATTTTTGTTTTTTTGAAGGCAATATCACTAGTTGAAAGTCTAGTGATTAATTGTAGAAGTCATGACTAGTTAAATTTGGAGATGAAGGTGAAAGGAATGAATAGTTTAAAAAAACATTGTTTTAAAAAAGGAAGAGTAGTAACAGCAGGAAGTTAAGCATTCTGTAGACACTTGGTATTATATGGCTTGAGTCAAGTGTTGTTTGGCCCAGGAAATGCTCCTCATTAATTCAAGAAAAGACATTCAGCCTTGATAATTTATAGGAAAATCCAAGATTTTGATTTATTTACAACTAATCTTTAAACCAATAATAACATGTGTGTTGCTTTGGTAACCCTTTTCACTCTGAAACCTACTGTGATTAAACATGGTGCTACTACAAGCAAAATTTATTTTCACAATGGCATGTACTTCCAAGTATTGTTTGCATGGGGACAAGGAAGTCAGTATTTCTGTATTTCTTGTCTGGATAGGACTTGCAGGGCATATCATAGAAGATAAATTGGGAATTATTCTTTCCACACCTTATTTAGTACAATCAATGGCATTTTTAACCATTCTTAATTCCAAGGAGCTCAAGATAGCATTATAGTTTCATTTTCATTTCAATTTCATTTATTAGATCCATATTTTATTCTATTTTATTCTAACAGTAATAAGTTACATAAGTTAAAATATAATTTCCTAGATCATAGTTCAATCTATTGTGTGAACTCAGGGAATTGGATTGAATAGGAAAACTAGCTAGGGAAATATGGTGAACAAACTCAGCTCAGATAGAGATTACCGTATTTTTCGGAGTATAAGACGCATCTTTTTACCCCCCAAAAGAGGGTGAAAACTTGGGTGCGTCTTATACACCGAATGTAGGCTCATCCAACCAGCCACCCCCACCCTTTGGCCTCTGTCTTCCAGCAATTTACCTGCTTGCAGCAAACAGGGAAGAGCCTGTTAAGACAAGCAAGTCCTTAGCAGCTTCCCGACCCCCAGCTGATTTGCCAAGTGCTAAAGTGAAACTGAAACTAGTTGCAAAGAGGCAAATAGCTGGGAGAGACACACAGATTTTTATTTTCTGCTGAACTGGATGCAAGGGGGTAAGTGAATAACTATAAATGTCTGTAGAATGTTCAAATTATTAGACTTATTTTTTAAAGACTGCTTTATTATTTGCTTTGCTGACAGCTTTATTATTTGCTTTGCTGGCTGTGGAATTCTGGGAGTTGAAGTCCACAAGTCTTAAAGTTGCCAAGGTTGGAGACCCCTGTTAAATCTAGACAACTTAACAAAATAAAGAAGCTTTTTAAAATAAATGCTTGCTCTGAAGAGGCCCAGTGCTATTGTATCTTCTTTTAAATAATAGAGAATAATGTATACTTCTAGAAATTTTAATTAATTTTAACAGCTCTGTACAAGTTTAGTCTGAAATGTAACACTGTCCTGTTTAGTATTAGAGTTAAATCCTGACTCACCTTGGAGTAGATCTATTTAAATAATTGGGAGGAGTTAGTGTGACTACATTTAAGAAAACTTTCTGGCATAATGTACATTTCTCCAATTCTTTGCTATTTCTATGGGTCAGGCACACATGCACAGAAATACACAGCAAACAGTGTATATCATCTGTGCTGTTTGCTGTTTGCTGTTTGGCAAATTGCTTGGAGGCAGAGGCCTTTTTTCCTTGTTTTCCTCCCCCAAAACTAAGGTGCGTCTTATACTCTGGTGCGTCTTATACTCCAAAAAATACGGTAGATCCAAATGTGCAATATGAGCTTCATGGCTAATTTTAATTTGCATTCGTTTCCTTATTTTTAGTCTCACATTATAATAGAATCCTTTTTAACTTGAGGTTATGAAGTGGGGTATTATATGACTCATTGCCCCATGCAGCTCATCTCCTGGTGGCTTACATAGTTATCCTCTTGCATTGGCAATATCTGCCTGCCCAGAGCCTAATGAAATCTTGCAAAGCATATCAGTTTCTGGGCAGGTGCCTCCTGTGTACACAGTATGAACTAATAAGAACAGTATTAATCCTACTCTGCAACTCCCACAGCGATCAGGTATTCATTTTTCATGATGGATTCTTTATGTTTGGTTCTTCCATTTGTTTAGATTTTTATCTTATTTCACTAATCTTCATACCTTCATAAAGGCACAATTTTCTAGCTGCAGAGTTTTCTGCAGGTCCCAAATGGGGATAGAATATTTGCTTTTTATGCCTTGGGGAATGCCAAGCATCAGACTCATATAAACACTGCCAAGTGTTTACTAAATAGCTTTGATGCAGTCACTCATCCCATTTGTGACTCATTCTTTGAGAGAATTAAAAAAAAAAGCAGTCTGAAGCTATTATGGTTGATTTGACTGCATCTGTTTCCAGTAGTCCTCCCTTCTCTCCAAAGTTGCCTGATGCCCCTTGTATCTCATCTCTGATTAGTTTAAGATCTTATCTATTACTGAGGATTTACAGGCCTCTGCCACATTGCTTTCAGCACCTGGAGTATCAGTGAATAAATGTCAGAACTTTTTGAAAGTTCTGTCTTGACTAGAGCAAAAGAGAGAAGAGTCCTTTCGATATGATCTTTCTAATATGTGTCCATAGATCAGCATAAATGACTTTCTATAAGTGACTTCTTATAGATTTCCTGATTTGAACCATCCACTCCTTCGGGTCCTTTCAGTCCTAAAGGCTTTCATTTTGAAAGGAAAATTTATAGTACATTTCTGCGGAGACTCTCCCTGTGTTTTATAAGAAATGATATCAACTTTAGTTTTGCAGTTTACTGTTGGGTCTATCCTGGAGCCTTAATTTTATTCTATATAACAGTTATGGTGGCTTATTCTTATCTTTAAGCCATTATGTTACTTCCATGTTTGAATTTTGTTTTCTTGTTCTGATATACCAGTGATGGCTAACCTTTTCCGGACCAAGTGCCCAAAGCATGTGCACACCTGAACCCCCCAAAATGCAATGCCCGCATGTGCCCCCTGCATGCCCCCCCCGCATGCACGTGTGGCCCCACCCCCCACCCACCCCACCCGCGCATGTGCGCGCACCCCCCGCATGCACAGCAGAGACCCAAAGTCCAGCTGGCTGGTGGGAGGCACGTGCGCAGCGGAGCTAAACTGGGGCAACAGCTCACGTGCCCACACGTGACATAGGTTTGCCATCACGGTGATATACCATGCAAATATCTCCCCCATATTGCAGATAATCCCCCATTAGTCTGATGTGGGCATTCTCTAAGCATCTACAAGCAAATAAAGGGGCAGTGTGGATCCACCCCAGACATCCTGTGTATTAATTGCCACATTAAATTGCCAGACATTGAGATTTAATCCAGTAGTGACTTCCAAGAAGAAATAGCAAAGGCAGTTCTACTGAAAGTAGAATTGATGTCTGCCAGCAGAATAAAGAGCCAGCAAGTAGACCAGCTCTTCACAATTCCTTTCTGAAGGAGAGCACTTGAGATTGCCCACAAGTGCTTCAGACTGTTGCTATGAGGAGATTGCAGACAGTGGTCTCCAATGAGTGTAAAGCAAAATATTTTAACATGGGGCATACTAAATTATATTTTTGAAATAATAGACACAGAAGTTAAATTTAAGAATGCCTGCTTCTATAGATACTACGTTTTTAAAAAGTTATAGAAGAGGAATAGGTTTTACCTGACAAAATTGAAAGTGAATTCAGTAGACTTAAAAATGATAGGGTACAAAATGATAAGGAAAAAGATGCTACTCTGGCATAAAAAAGGAACTGGCTGATATTTTAGTAATTAAAAGATGTATTTAATTAGTTATTTATTTACTTGGAGTTTTTTCACATTTTTAAACTGCCCATCTTTCTCAAAGAGTTATTTGTTATATAAATAACAAATGAGAAATTATTTTCCTGTAGTGTAGTTCCAAAAAATGTTAAAGATTTGAAGAATTTTGTGAGAAGAGACAAAAGAAATGAAAAGAAATTAAGTTTTAGGACATTATATAAAGATACTAAAGATCAAGATTTTTAAAAATAAAAGGGATATATATATATAGTTGGTTTATTTGATTAAAGTTAAAATAGATATGTTATCTCTGGTAATACTTAACTTTTGATAACCAGGACTGAAATTTGATTATCAGGATTGAAACAAGGAGACTTTAAGAATTTGTTTATAGATAAGAGTTGAAATATAGAAAGAAGAGATCATTAGTTCTATTTTAAGAGTGATAAATTACTACAATTGTTTATATTTGTTGTGATGAAGAGCAAAGTTATTGCTTTATGTATTTTTTCTTTTTTTACTATATTATTTTATTTTCTATTTCTCTATTTTTATTTTCTGTACCTTCTATTTTTATTTTTTTCTTTGTTTTTAGTTTGTATTAGCTTTAATCTTTTAATTTTTAATGAAATTAGTTTTTTTTAAAAAGAGACTGAAGCCAGCAATATAATCCTCCTTCTGTATTTCAATTGGGCCTGAGTTCTACACCAAGAATGTCTGTATAGAGTTACTGAATTGCTATGTGGTTTGTATCAGCTTTCTAACAGGTTTTCACAGGCATCAGCTATCATTTTACTACCAAGGATTGGTAGTGCCAAAATGTCTTTTTCATTGGCTAGTTGTTGAGGACTATTTAATGCACAATTAAGATATATCCTAGAGGCAGTATGTTCTAATATTTGGACAAATGTAAAATGTCATTGACTTTCATCATTTCAATATATTTCTAATTCTGACATTCTTAGATGACAATTTGACTTATTTTTACTGAAAAAAGAATTGATGCAACAATAATTAATGAAACTTTCTAGCTTTTAGGCATCCTCCAGTGTGCCTCTTGATGCTTGAACAAGTGACCTTGGAGATAAACTTTTATCTCCTTAGGAAAATGAGAGCAGAATTTTTTCAATTATAAATAATATATTCTAGGCAACCATGAATTTTTGGTTTTGCACATGGCAAGAATGAGTGTGGAAGTTTATAAGCAATATCCAAATACTTCCCCCACCTTCCATTCTCTTGAACTAATGTTGAAAAAACATATGGTCAATCCTAAACAGTGAAAAACATCACTGTTTTGATGATATTAGGTACATTAATGTGAAAGTAAACATCATTAAAATTCAAATAACCAGAGTTTCTCCTTCAATTTTGGGCTTTTGGGTTGATAAAAATGCCTATTTGGGTTTGTAGGTGTTAATTTTTTTTTTGTTTTAATCCGTATTTCATCTTTTTCTACAGAAATGTGATGTACTTTGGGAAGATTTTCACCAAAAGCTGGTAGATGGGTCACTACTAACTTTGGATACATATTTGGGACAGTTTCCTGATATAAAGGTATATCATGCCACTATGTGACTTAGGTCAAATGCTTAGCAATAAAAGCAAAAATACTATATTTGAAAAGCAGATAATTTGAACCTTAGACTTGCCAGTCTCTATTCATGCATCATAATACTCTATAAAAGCTTTCTTCCAGCTGCTTACATTTAATTACCAGAAAACAGACAAGGAGAATTGGGTATTGACCCTTTTGGCTAAAAGGCACTCCCTTAGAAATTTACCCCTCAACTTTAAATGTTGATAAGACTGGGGATTCTAGGTGGGATGGACACAAATGGCTTTATTGTTTTGTTTTGCCTTTGCACAAATGTGACTAAATTTTGAAATATTTAACAAGACTGGCAATTAGCGGGAGAGGGGGTGGCCAAACGCCACAGCTCACGGAGTTCCCCGCGCTCCGCAGGGGAACCCGGATATCCTAGCCGCTTGGAGACCTGGTTCAGTCGGAACCAGGTCGGAACCACCCTGGAGGGGTGGGGATCAAGAGAGGCACCTGTCGGTAAACTGGGAGGGGGTAGAAAACCCCCCAGGGAGCCGACACCAGCCTCTTGGCCAGCGGCGATGGAAATCGACGTTGTCGTCCTAGCTGCGGAGGCCACAAACGGTTTGATTGATTGTGAAGATTGGAAGTCATCTGGGGTTTAAGCTTATGTGCTGGAGAGAGAGGAAGACAAACAGAAGCTGGTGAGTGTTTTGCTGATAGAACGCTTTAAAAGAAGTTTTTTAAAGATTGAAAGGGGAACAAAAGGATTTTAAATGGAAGAAGGTGGCTATAAAGCAAGCAGAAAATCATAGAGAAACAAAACTAAAAGGAATTGAATTAAAGCCCATTTTTGGAGAACTCTGAACTTTGTTATAATTGACCTGGTGGAGATTTAAGTGACTGGGAAAATAAAATAACAAGAGATTTTTTTTGTAAAAGTTAAGCTGATTTAAAAGATAGAGACTTTTGAAAAGAAAAAGCAGATTTGGGACATTGGAAATGGAGAATGCCATCTGTTGGCTAGAAGAATTATTACATGAATTGTGGAAACACCTGCTTGTATATGTTGACAGTTATTGGCCTTGAATAGAGAGAACTATCTTAGAGTCTGGAAAAACTTAAAACTGGTGTACAATTTATTATTGTGTTAAAAGGCACATTTTGGATTTGTTTAGACTGGAATGAATTTGGAATGAACTTTAATACAAAAAGATCAGAAGGACTTGGAATTTAAATGGAAAATACAGAGATCTACCGTATTTTTCGGAATATAAGACGCACCTTTTTACCCCCCAAAAGAGGGTGAAACTTGGGTGTGTCTTATACACCGAATGCAGCCCCACCCACCCAGCCACCCCCACCCTTTGGCCTCTGTCTTCCATCAATTTACCTGCTTGCAGCAAAGAGGGAAGAGCCTGTAAAGCCAAGCAAGTCAGTAGCAGTTTCCCCGATCTACAGCTGATTAGCCACGTGGAAAAATGAAAGTGAAACTAACTACAAAGGCAAATAGCTGGCAGAGACAGGCAGATTTTTATTTTTTGCTGAACTGGATGGAAAGGGGGTAAGTGAATAACTAAATGTCTGTAGAATGTTCAAATTATTAGACTTACTTTTTAAAGACTGCTTTATTATTGTTCTAGAGCCATGGATCTCCAACTTTGGCAACTTTAAGACTTGTGGAGTTCAACTCCCAGAATTCAACAGCCAGCTTTGTTAGCTTTGCTGGCTGTGGAATTCTGGGAGTTGAAGTCCACAAGTCTTAAAGTTGCCAAGGTTGGAGATCCCTGTAAATCTAGACAACTTAACAAAATAAAGAAGCTTTTTAAAATAAATGCTTGCTCTGAAGAGGCCCAGTGCTATTGTATCTTCTTTTAAATAATAGAGAATAATGTATACTTCCAGAAATTTTAATTAATTTTAACAGCTCTGTACAAGTATAGTATGAAATGTAACACTGTCCTGTTTAGTATTAGAGTTTGGTTACCTGGGAGTAGATCTATTTAAATAATTGGGAAGAGTTAGTGTGACTACATTTAAGAAAACTTTCTGGCATAATGTACATTTCTCCAATTCTTTGCTATTTCTATGAGTCAAGCACACATGCACAGAAATACACAGCAAACAGTGTATATCATCTGTGCTGTTTGCTGTTTGCTGTTTGGCAAATTGCTTGGAGGCAGAGGCCTTTTTTCCTTGTTTTCCTCCCCCAAAACTAAGGTGCGTCTTATACTTCGGTGCGTCTTATACTCCGAAAAATATGGTAAGTGTTTAAGACTTACTTAAGTTTAAGAATTACTTCAACACAGAAGGAACTGACAATACTACTTATCATTTAAAAGAAAATAATTATAAAAAGTTGTGGCAGCAGACTCATGCTAACAGCTGGATTGATTGTAAGCCTTTGGATTTGTGAACTGTGATTTTGACAATATGGAGGCAAGTGACTATGAGGAGCTGGTTGAACTTTTGAAAGACTTGGGTGAAGATTTAAAAAGATGCTTTAAATACTTTGAAATTATGATGGAAAGAAATGAAAATGGAAAGAATGAAGAACAAGAAAATAATAAAGGGGAGAAGAAATCAGAAGAGGAAAATCAGATTGATGAATACACTGGGATTTACAGTGATAAAAAGGAAAAGGACATTGAAAATGAAGGACAGATTGATGACTATATTGGGATTTATAATGATTACACTGGGATTGACAGTGACAAAAAAAGTAAGGGGAGAATATTGATATTGGATGAAACAATTTAAAAATAAAGGGGGAAACAAGGAGAAGAAATCAAGAGGAATTGAAAGCAGACCTATTCAAATAATATATTTAGAGAGGAGAAAAGGAGTCTGGGGGAAAAGAAGCTGTTGGTACAAAAGTAAAAGGAAGAAAAAAAAGAAGCCAAGAAAGTGGGGGTGGAAGAGACACATTTATAAAAATGAAAGAGTGGAAAAATCAAAAGAAAATGGATGATTGATGATGGAAAGACATAGATTATTTATTTGTTTGTTTGTTTGTTTGTTTGTTTGTTTGTTTGTTTGTTTGTTTGTTTTTATATGCCGCCCCACTCCCGTAGAACTCAGGGCAGCGTACAACATAATACAATACAATTTATTAAGAAAAACGACACAAATGATTAAAAGAATTACAAAAATTTAAAAACAAAAACACACCACCATTTGCACATGGGGGGATTGATCTTATTCTCCCCCTGCCTGCCGGAAGAGCCATGTTTTCACGGCTTTATGGAAAACCAGTAGGGTGGGGATAGTCCTGATCTCTGGGGGGAGTTGGTTCCAGAGAGATGGGGCTCCCACAGAGAAGGCTCTCCCCTGCGGTCCCACCAACCAACATTGTTTGGTTGATGGGACCTGGAGGAGACCAACTCTGTGGGACCTAACTGGTTGTAGGGAGGTATGTGGTAGAATGCGGTCCCGGAGGTAACCTGGCCCTGATCCATGTAGGGCGGTGGTTCCCAACCTTTCTAATGCCACGATCCCTTAGTATAGTTCCTCATGTTGTCGTGACCCCCAACCATAAAATTATTTTCGTTGCTACTTCATAACTGTAATTTTGATACTGTTATGAATCGTAATGTAAATATCTAATATGCAGGATGTATTTTCATTGTTACAAATTGAACATAATTAAAGCATAGCGATTAATCACAAAAACAATATGTAATTATGCCAGATCAGAAATTCTCGGGCCAGTGTTTGCAAGAGCACAAGGAATATCATCTTCCACAACAAGTCTACTTCTGTATTTAGACTTGATAACCAACAAGTGTACAGCAATATTTCTCAATCTCAGCAACTTTTAAGGTGCCTGGACTTCAACTCCCAGAATTCAAAGCAAAGCTGGCTAGGGAATTTTGGGAGTTGAAGTCCAGGTATATTCAAGTTGTTGAGGTTGAGAAATTGTGGCCTGCAGTGTCAAAAAACTAGAAATAAGCTTCCAGCAAAGTAATCCCTGTTTAGTAGCTTTCTCCCAGGACTCCAAAGTTTCAGGAGGCAAACAGGGGGCAAAAAAACCCATGATTGGTCCAAAAACATTGCCAGGGTCCCCAAAGCTAATTTCCTCTTTTAAACTCTTTCTTCTTAAAACAGCCCCATATTCCTTCCTCCCCCATGGGGCCTGCTCACCCACCCTTTCCAAAACCCCTGCAAAGACAACAATTTTAATTTGCAAGGCTCTTCTTTCAACAGTTTCTTTCTTACTTACTTTCTTTCCCTCTCTCACTTTTTTCTCTTCCTTCCTTCCTTCCTCCTAACCTTCCTCTTCTTTCTTTCTTTCTTTCTTTCTTTCTTTCTTTCTTTCTTTCTTTCTTTTTCTTTCTTTTCCTCTCTCTCGCTTTTTTCTCTTCCTTCCTCCCTCCCTCCCAACCTTCCTCTTCTTTCTTTCTTTTCTTTCTTTCTTTCTTTTTCTTTCTTTCCCTCTCACTTTTTTCTCTTTCTTGCTTCTTCCCTCCCACCCTCCCATCTAACATTCTTCTTCTTCCTCTTCTTCCTTTCCTTTCCTTCCTTCCTTCCTTCCTTCCTTCCTTCCTTCCTTCCTTCCATCTCTGGTCTTCCTTCCTTCCTTCCTTCCTTCCTTCCTTCTCTTTTCTCTTCTTCCCTCTCCTAGCCCTCAGCATCGCAAGATCCGCGCATGCCAAACTCTCTGGCAACCCGGACAAATAAGCGCATTATGGTTATTCAGTCACTCCAGGAAAGCGGAGCGAGCAGGGAGGGGATCCTGCCCACCCTGCCTACACTTGTAGCAAAGCCAGCCTGCCCCACAGAGCTGACCTTGTCCGGGGAACCAGCCAGCCAGCCAGCCAGCCCAGCCCACCCTCACCTCGCCTTCTCCAAAAGGCGCCCTTCACTTGGGGGCAACCCTTTGGAGAAAGCTCCCGGTGCAAAAAAAAAGGCTGGCCCCAAGAGACCTGAACATGCCCCCCAGAGAGCAGCCCTGGAAACCCGGCCATAATTTCCTGCTTCTCCCCCACCCATCTGCACCCCTTCCCCAGTCTGATCCATACCCCACCTGGGAGATGGGGGCTGCAAATCCCCACCACTGCGCAGCGATCCCATCCACGACTCCTTGCTCCCCATTGCGCATCTCCAAAAGCACGCTTTGGAGAAGTTGCCAACAGGAGGAGGGTAGAGCTGGAAGAAAAAGGGGGGCTGCCAGTCATAGGGACCCCCGATTAGAAACCCCCTCCCCCTGCTTTCTCTCCTCCCTCCTGGAGACCACCAGCTGCAGAGCCCACCTCTCCATCGCATTGCCGGCCGTCCTTTTCCGTGGCAGAGGAAGAGCCTGGGTGGGCTTGCAAGGCAGGGCTTTGGCAGCTCGGGATCCTCCTGCCTTCATTCCTGCTCGCTCGCTCGCCTCTGCGACACCTCTCCGCCCCAGTGGCGGCACCTTGCCCTCCCCAAGCGTGCCCAGGGGGATCCTCTCCATTTTATTAAATCCTCCCACCCAGACACTCCCTGCTACCCCCTCTGGCATCCCCGTCTCCTCGTTTGCCATGTCCCACATCTCCGACTGCAGCCGGGACTCGCAAACCGGGCCGGCCGGGGCTCGCAGCGGCAATTTCTTCCTGCTGGTGTTGAAGGGAAAGGGAGTCACAGGGGGAACAGCCAGCCAACAACCACTTAAGTTTAATAGCGCACGACGGTGGGAAGGAGGACAGCCGGGTCGGGCTCGTCTGTCTGCCCTCTCGCCCTCGGCTGGCGCGGAGACCCAGTGAACAAAGAGGCAAACAGGGAAGGAGGGAAGAGAGAGACTGAGAAATATTAGCACAGGGCTAGCCTGATCATAAGGAGCAGGGCCGCGGCGATGGACCATGCTCCTGCACCACCTCTGTTAAATAGCCGGCAGCTTCGGCACGGAAAAAAAGACGGAGGCTCTTTTTGCTCAAGGAACTGTTTATTCAGCACCAACACAACTGAATGGAACAAAGCTAAACTGAGGGAAGGACAGCTAGTATTTATAGGGAGCTGTCAAAGTAAGTGTCCAATGGGAGCTGTTTGTGTCTCCTGCGCTCCTGCTAGCCCAGGCTTCAACCAATCAGGTTCCAACCTGGGCCAGTAAGGTCGGGTCGTAAGTCGAGGAGCTGAGGAGCATGGGGTCAAGTCGAGGACTTCACCGGTCGTAACTCAAGGACTTGACAACCTCCTTCTCCAGTTCCCTCCAGCTTAGCTCCTCCTGCCCCCAGCAGTGGCACCCTCAGCACTGAGGCTGTATGATCACAATAGCCCTGTGCTAATATCGCTCAGTCTCTCTCTTCCCTCCCTCCCTGTTTGCCTCTTTGTTTCCTGGGTCTCCGCCGCCCTGCTCCATATGATCAGGCTAGCCCTGTGCTAATATCACTCAGTCTCTCTCTTTCCTCCCTCCCTGTTTGCCTCTTTGTTCGCTGGGTCTCTGCGCCAGCCGAGGGTGAGAGGGCAGACAGATGAGCCCGACCCAGCTGTCCTCCTTCCCGCCGTCGTGCACTGTTAAACTTAAGTGGTCATTGGCTGGCTGTTCCTTCCCATGACTTCCTTTCCCTTCGACACCAGCGGGAAGAAACTGCTGCTGCAAGCAGGAGCGGCCACAGATGTCTTAAGCACCGCCTTGCACTCTCCAGCATGCAATCTTGCGACACTCCGCCCCTTAGCTGATGCCTTCAAAGCTCGGCCGCCAGGCATCACAAACACCTCTCGCTGAATGGCACCTCTCCTGACCAATCGGAGGGCTCGGGCGAGTTGAACCGATATGGCCAGGCTTGTGGCAGTGGGGGGGGAGCTGAGGATGCCGGGGCGACCCCTGGGAAATGGTCGTTCAACCCCCAAAGGGGTCGTGACCTCCAGGTTGGGAACCGCTGATGTAGGGCTTTAAAGGTTAAAACCAACACCTTAAATTGCGTCCTGAGACTAATGGGCAGCCAATGCAGCTGGCGGAGAATAGGTGTTACGTGGGTGTATCTGTGGACACCCACCACAGCTTGCACAGCTGCATTTTGTACCAATTGCAGTCTCTGGATACTCTTCAAGGGTAGCCCCATGTATAGCGCGTTACAGTAGTCCAGCCGTGAGGTGATATGGGCATGAGTGATCATGAGTAAGGCCTCTCTCTCCAGATAGGGTCGCAATTGGTGTACCGGGCAAACCTGTGCAAAGGTCCCCCTAGCCACACCTGACAGATGTTGCTCCAATTTAGCTGTGGATCTAGGAGAACACCCAAATTGCGAACCCATTCTGAGGGAGTTAATTTCTCTCCCCCAAGAACCAAGGAGGGCCAATCGACATAATCCCTGGGAGGCAATACCTATAGCCACTCAGTCTTGTCAGGGTTGAGCCTGTTCATTCCCACCCAGAACCTAACATTGCCCAGGCATCGGCACATTACATCCACTGCTTCCCTGAATTGAGACAGGGTGGAGATGTACAGCTGGGTGTCATCAGCATATTGCTGGTACCTCACCCCGTGTCGTCAGATGATCTCACCCAGCAGTTTCATGTAGATGTTAAACAGGATGGGCGAGAGGACCGAGCCCTGAGGCACCCCGCAAAGCAGGGGCCTAGGGCTCAACCTCTGCCCCCCTGTCAACACCGACTTCATCCTATCGACAAGGTAGGAGGAGAACCACCGCAGAACAGTGCCTCCCACTCCCACCTTGCCGAGTCGGTGCAGAAGGATACCATGGTCAATGGTATCGAACACCACTGAGAGATCAAGTAGCACCAGGATGGAGGAATAACCCCCATCCCGGGCTCGCCAGAGATCATCCATCAGGGCAACTAAAGCAGTTTCCATGCTGTAGCCGAGCCTGAAGCCCGATTGAAAGGGATCTAGATAATCAGTGTCATCCAATAACCGTTGGAGTTGGAGTGCCACCACTTTCTCAACAACCTTACGCAGGAAGGGCAGGTTGGAGACTGGACGGAAGCTCTTTAAATCCGCTGGATCCAGGGAAGGCTTCTTGAGGAGGGGCCGCACCACCGCAACTTTTAAGGGTTGCGGCATGGATCCCTCTCTCAAAGAAGCGTTCACAATCACCTGTATCCAGCCACATGAAACCTCCCTGCTGGCTGAGACCAGCCAGGAGGGGCACGGGTCCAGCAAACAAGTGGAGGCGCTCATTGCTCCCACGGCCTTGTCTACATCCTCAGGAGTGACTGGCTCAAATTCATCCCATAAAACCGGACTAAGACTTGTCCGTGTCAACTCGGCTGGCCCTGTCCGATCGGAGTCCAGATTCGACCGGATCTGAGTGATTTTATCCGCCAGAAACTGAGCAAATTCCTCTGTTCTGCCCTGCAAGTGTTCCTCGCCACCTCCCTTAGCAATGAGGGAGCGAGTCACCCTAAACAGGGTGGCTGGGCATGAATCGGCGGATGCAATAAGGGCAGAGAAATAAACAGATTTTGCCACCCGTATCACCACTAAATAAAAACCTAATGAAGGTTCTTAGTAGTGTTCAGTCAGATTCGGCTTTACTGGTTCTCCAGCATCGCTTTAAATGTCTCTTATGGTGTTTCATCTCCCGGAGCTCCTCAGTAAACCAGGGAGTCTTCCAAGATCCACTGCTGCGGAGAGGTCGCAAAGGCGCAATCCGATCCAGGGCCCAGATGCCGCTCTGTTCCAAGCAGTCACCAGAGACTCAGATGAATTGTGTACTAGGGAGTCAGGTATCTCCCCAAGTTCCCTCTGGAATCCTTCCGGTTCCATTAGACGCCTGGGGCGGAACCACTTAATCGGTCCCGCCTCCCTGCAGAGGAGGAGTGGAGCTGTGAAATCTGACCTCAGTAGGAAATGATCTGACCACGACATAGGGGAGATGACTAAACCCCTCAGTTTCAGATCATCTCTCCACTACCCCAAAAGAAAGACCCTGAGTTGGACCCTGGATTACTTGGATCAGGTCCATGGCTGTCATGGTGGCCATGAACTCCTGGGCCGCATCTGAGGCTTCACCAGGCGAAGGCAGGTTAAAGTCCCCCAGCACCATAAGCCTGGGGAACTCCACCACCAGCCCCACTACTGCCTCAAGCAGCACAGGCAGGACCTTTGTAACGTAGCTGGGAGGCAGGTACATCAACAAAAGGCCCACCTGAACCCCTAAGTCTAACTTCAGAAGGAGCGTCTCACACCCGACAATCTCCGGGACAGGGATCCTACGAGGACAAAGAGATCGGCGAGCTATAATAGCCACTCTCCCCCCTTCCCTGGCTGATGCTGAACTGAGAACCCGTCCGGGCACATCTCTGAGAGGGGCACTCCCCCTTCCTGGCCCAGCCAGGTCTCAGTAATGCATGCCAGGTCAGCCCCTTCTTCCAGGATTAAATCCCATACAAGGGGAGCTTTGTTAATAATCGACCTGGCATTCAACAGCAGCAGCTTGAGCCCAGGGTCCTGACATCCCTAGTTACCAGGTACTCGGGTTGAGCTAGATGGAACCAAACCGGAGGGGCCAGAACAAGAAATCGCTTGAAGACAGTGAGTTTTTGTTCCCCGAGAGTGGCCTACCCCTCTGCTCCCGCCATACCTACCCCTCCCTGTTATGACCGTAATGCTCCCACTCTCCACCCCACCAGAGATCCCCTCCCCTCCCCCACTGGTCCCCCTCTCTCCTGACAGGCCATGCACTCCATTCATACTGAGCCTTAATTAAGTATAATTAATTATACTTAATTGTGATAATTAATATTAATATTGAATAAGCTTTGATTAGACAATAAATATAATCATTTAATAGAAAGGTTTTTCCTGTAAATTTACAATTTTATTTTTAGATTGGTATAAGATTGGTTATATTAAATTAAATTTAAAATCAATTGAATTAAATATTTGTACTGACAGACGGAAAAGATTAAACATAAGAAAGAATGAAGATAGGTCAACTGTTGGAAAAATGTATAATTTGAATAATTATAATTTTTTATATAAGATAAGATTTGTATAATCCATAAATTTGATGTAATACAGAAAGAATTTTGATTATCATTGATGTTACTAGAGTAATATAAGAAGTTAAAATGAATAATTAATATGATTATTAGACTTTAACATAAATTACATAATTAAAATGTTGAATTTTTATTGGGCATTTAGAAATGAGAGAATGGGGGGATTGAATGATAAGTAAAGGTATTAAGGAAGGGGAGGAAGCAACATGGCTTAAAATTAAATGTATAAGAAATAACAACTATCTTGGAAAGTTAAATCATAGCAATCAATTTGGATTAAAAATTGGAAATTAATTGGTGGTAGACCCAGGAGACAAAATTAAGTTGAGAGGTAGCATTAGCTTAGTAACATATACCTAGTTTAAAAAGTTATATATATATAGAAATGATATAAGAATAAAAATTTTAGAAGAGGCACCACTAGTTTAATAATTCGGAATATATTATCAATCTGTCAAATATGAGATGAATTAGAATAAAGAGCACTCAGGGAAAGGTAAAGAGGGAGATGGAGGAAGTAGAATGTGAAGGGAGAGGAGAAGGAGTGGAGAGAAGTAGAGGGGGGGAGAGAAGGAGCAAGAAGGTAGAAGGAGGAGATGGAGATAGAGGGAGGGGAGTGTAATGGAAAGAAAAACAACAGACTGATGAACAGTGGTTGAAAATAGGTGCAAAATAAGATTGATTTTGAATGTTTGAATTAAAATGTATAAATATGCATATTATTGATATATTTTAAGGTATGTGTGTATTGAAATACAATGGAGTTGTGGAGAAAAAATAAAAAAAATTGCAAAAAAAAATAAGACTGGCAATTGATATTCAGTCAATTCTTGGAACTCCAGAGAGTGGGAAATTACAGCAGAGATTCTGCCCCACTCACACAACAGTCTAACATTTCTGGATCCTTTGTATCAGTCCCAGGTATATCACATTTATCTCTTGAGCCAAATCAAAGTTGAAACTATCTGGGTTTCTTTATGGTATACGACAATTTGATTTATATACTGTTTATTTCTTTGGAGGTGGGGGTGTTTGTGAATGGAAGATGATTTATTTTAAGTCTAAATAAATCATTTGTGAGCTGGCTATACAATTCCTCTGGTTTATCCAATAATATTTTGCATAGAAGCTTTGAACATTCATGAACATTCATGGAACAAAACTGATAATGGGATTTGCTATATGTTTTGTGCTAGGATTACTAAATCTTTAGTGTGTTAACTAAATACCTTTGTCAAGGCACACACTGCTGTATGTTCTCCTAACATTTGGAATAGTACATTTTTTAACCTTTTCTTTCAATTACTATATTTGGCTTATGAGTATATTCACCAGCCTGATTCAACCACAAAAAATGGTCAATGAATTTTGTGTTTAACATCTTTGGTTTTTTTAAAAAAAATCTGATAAATATAAAGTTGTCTTCTAGTATCAGTGCTTTGAGGTAGAGCAAAGCAAGAAGCATACCCTACCTCTATCTGTATTGCAAAACTACATTAACAAATTGTTGCAGGTCTGAAAATACACTTTTCCTCCCTAATTTTTACAGTCCAAACTAGAATGGATCTATTTTGAAATGTTTGCTATGCTTCTATTCCTTCTGTGGGTTCCGCTGCCTCTTCTCTGACCATTGCCTAGTCTGTGGCTCTTCCTCCTATCTGCCAAGATCATTCCCACTTATTATTACACCTAGATCTTTCATTGCTAAAACATTCTGCTGCTCTGTTTGAATTTAATTTCAGAATTAAATGTTTAATTTTTAATATTATGACTATTCTTTTGTTTCCATTCTTTTGCATGTTTTATGTGTAATACTGTTTTAATCCTATCACAAATGAGTAATTGCAATAAAAGCATTATTTTTAACAGCTGGATTATTCTTTTGATTATTTTTGTTGATTTATACACATTGCTGAAAATTAGGTTCTGAATACTTTTGTGGGTTTCTTTTTTTAATCTTTGGAGAAGATTTCATATGTTTTCAATAAAGTCTGGAGCAGCAAATTTTAAATTGCATATTAAAAATATATATGGAATTTTAGAAGCTCAAAGTCTGTGGCTTTTGAAACTGTGTTTTCTTTAATCAAGAGATTTCACTTTGAAAAATACAATCTCTATGCCTGGGTTTAAAAAAAAAATAAAAACTACATTTGTGATTATCTAAAATCTTATCATTTTAGTTTCATAACAACAACTTTTCCAGGCATACTAGGGAGAGAGAAAATGATAATTCAGGTGTCTGGATGGCGAAAAGAGACTTGAATCTGGGACACCTTGGTTCCACTTCACATACGTCACACCAGCTTATTTTTTAAATGATGGAAAAAACTCATAATGTTTTTTAAAGCAGAAAAGTTCTTTTCAGATACCTTGTATTATATTGTGATTGTGATTTTTGACTTGAATATCATTATTTACAGAATCGCATTGCAAAGCGGAGCAGGAAGCTAGTAGACTATGATAGTGCAAGACATCATCTGGAAGCTTTGCAAAGTTCAAAAAGAAAAGATGAAGGGAGAATTTCTAAGGTGAGAGAGAGAAAGAGATACAACAATATACTCTTTATAAGACATGCAGGGAGTGAATGACATTAATCTCTGCTTAGTGCTGTTAAGTTGTGTTTTATCATTTGCTTGGGCCACCAATATTGCAATATTGATGCTAGTGAGATAGGAACCAGCACCTCTCACACTAGAAAGTATTTTTGGCTTATTATTGGACAGATGTTTGTCAAGGCCAAGAGACAAATCCTGGATGATATTGATTCAGAAATACAGGAGGATACTTGCAAGCCTTCACTTGAGTAAACCATATATTGAACAAAAGCTTAGTGTGAGCCAATCATGTTAAATATCACTAGTTGCAGTACATTGATAGTATATCACAGATAGCAATGATTAAGATGTCCATAAATGACATCTAGATCATGCCTCTGGGATTAGCATTTCCAAATAAAATAGCATTTTCTCTTCACCATTGCACTGGAAATGAATTCAGTATGTGGATGACACATCCCTGTGTTCTGAGTTTGAACAGATTCAGATGTAATTTTGTGAGAGGTCCTTCCCGGATGTATTAGTTTTTCTTTTCCTTTTAAAGGAGCTTTATACCTGGTACATCCATTTCCTTGGCCATAGTACAAAAGTTATTATATTCAATCTTAACAAACTTCTGATTTGTTTTTCAACTTTTCAGCCCAGCCTACACTGCTGAAATCTCTTTGTGATCTTCTATCTTAGTGATAATAGGACTCTGTTTAATTTTGGGAAAGTATGACAGTTATAATCCAACACTTACAAACAACAACATGTTAGCAAAAGCTGATAAAGCTCTTGGAGTAATATCAAAATATCATCATATATCTAATCAAATGTAACTGATGACTTCATAAAACCTGTACAGATTAATGACAGAAAACCTTAGCATAGGTGTGAATTAGATATCTGCAGGGATCCCCCCCCACCCAGTTTTCAAATAAGATTACAGAAGACTGATTCTCCCTTACAGGAAAGAGGAAATTTGCAAATTGTCACTTTATTTTTGCTCTACTTTCCTACTGATTATTTAATTAAAGTTATATTTAGTGCCTGGGTGGGATAGATATGTGCTTCAAGATTTCTGTATCAGAATTCAAAATGATTGGCTTGGAATGCTCTTCACTTTGATAATGGAAATAAAAGCATCACTTGCTGTGCAGCCTTAGGAGACAAAGTATTTTGATCTGACCTGTTTTAAATAGTTACAGTTGTGAAGAGAATAGCTTTTATAAGGATGGTAGCACACTGGAAGAGAAAGCTTAATGTTTCCCTTTACAGCTATGATTTCTGCCTGCAAGAAAAAAGAAAAAAAAAGAAAATCACATTTGGTGGGACTGTAAGCTTTCTTTTAAAAAGTTCCCATAAGCATTAAATGACATTTTCTCATTAAAGCTTTATTGCCACCCACTTATTTTAAGGGATTAGGAATGGAGAAAGAAGGGATAAGTGACTAACACATGCACATTTGTTGTGATTCTGAATGAGGACATTTACAACAGTAACTTTTTCTTTCTTTTTAAAGGCTTGGTTGTATGGTGTCCTTAAAATTTAGGTTTGGCTCTAGATTCAGCAACTTCATCTAAGTTGTAACCAAGCCAGTAACAACATGCTACTCACATTCTGAGTCACATTCAGATGGCTTTCAATATACTCTAGTATAATAAAAATTATTGGCAATTTAAGAAAAATTTAAAATTATTGACCTCATACAATAATGAATAAGTCTTAAATTCATTCAGATTTAAAGCAAGGAAGCTGGAATCTCATTAGATCTCGGATAGATTAACAAAAATCTCATCAAGTTTAATGCTGTCATGACATTGGCAGATTCTTTAATTTTCTTTTCCCTTTTTGTTTGATCCCTGGTATCCGAAAAAATAGTCAACCTCTGGATTAAGCTCTGAGACTGACTGCTTTTGCCCTTAAAAGGAGTACAAACCCAAAGAAATCCCACAAGGAATAATATGTTGCATTGTTCAGAACTGTTTTGTTTTTTTTCCCCAAAAAAGTTTGCTAGGTATTTCACTTTGTTGTAGGCAGAAGAAGAGTTTCAGAAAGCACAGAAGGTATTTGAAGATTTTAACACTGATTTGCAAGAAGAACTACCATCTTTATGGTCAAGGTATATTGTTTGGAAAGTTATGTGCTTCATCTTTTTATTTCCCCAAAGCTTTTAAAAAAGTAAATTGTTGTTTCTCTCTGAACTTTTAATGGCATCTTTGTACCCTTAGAAAAATTCACTTGGCTGTTCTAACAGTCATTTTCTTATTAGCACAGTGAACTATTTAACTATGATTCAAAAATGGAGCTTGTTGAGAAACTAAATCTTAATTTTATTTTCATTAAGTGTTGGAGATATCTAACTCAATGAGGGAACAAAGAAAAATAATGAAAACAAAAGGGCAAACCTTGTGCTTCCATAGTTGCTTCACGGACATCCATTGTGTGTAGAACAAGCCCAAGCAATAGGGATCTACACTATGGAGATAAATGTATCTAAAGAAAACTTAACTTAAGCTTAGTATCATGCTAGAAATTTGCAAAGAAGGAGGTTGTTTGCCCATTCAAGTTACACATATATGTGTTTTACATTTTCAGGATTCTTTGAATAAGAATAAAATGTGCTGTGTCCATATACAATAAGCAGTTTTTCATTTTTTCTTTCTTTCTTTACAAACTTTTCATCTTTACCTGTCATTTCTACTTAGGCGTGTGGGCTTCTATGTGAACACATTTAAAAATATCTCCAGTCTTGAAGCCAAATTTCATAAAGAAATAGCTTTGGTGAGTAAATACATAGAGAGATATAGATATAGATAAATGCAGTGTAAAAGTGAGATAGGAAAAAGATATGAACTGGATTAAAATATAAAGCTGTCAAGAAATACATATTTAATCTGTAACAAGGTTGACTCAGCTCCATCCTTCCAACATTGGTAAAATGAGGACCCAGATTTTTTGGGGGGCAATATGCTGATTCTGTAAAACCGCTCAGAGAGGGCTGTAAAACACTGTGAAGTGGTATATAAGTATAAGTGCTATTGCTATTGTTAACTGCAGCAGTCTCTTTTTGTTATTAAAATTATTGCTCTAATTATAATTATTGAAGAAGACTAGAGTAATGCTAAAATTATTATAGCAATAATCATCATTTGTTGAGTTGATTCCTTGACTTTGTTTTTGCCCAGGTTGTGTGGTTAACTTTGTATCTTGCCTATGCTGGGGGGTTTTTAAGATCAATTTCTATGATTGTTATTTTTTTAATTAATTTTTTATTTTTTCCTATTTTTTCTATTAGCCACCAGATTGATATGCTTGAGATGGACACTCATGTCCATGAATGAATGAATGAATGAATGAATGAATGAATGAATGAATGAATGAATGAATGAATGAATGAATGAATACTTACTAGGTGATATGATAATAAAACAAGTAAGCTTTTAGCAACTGGAATTTAAGAGAGGACTTATGCTTCTCAAGCTAAAAAAAACAGCCTGTGAATGATTCTTAACTTAGTACAATAGAGCAAGGTGAGCTTATTAGGACAATCACAAATGTCAGCCTTGATTTATGACTGTAATGGAGCCTGCCATTATGGTAGAAAATCACGATCACCTCACTTAACAAATCTCACTGCTTTCCCGGATGCAATCATTAAGTGACCATGTGAATTGTTAAATGGAGCATGGAGTACCTCAGATGTGAGAGAGGTCCAACCTACATGCCCCAGGTCTCCCAAGACTCTTCCACCTCCTGAGGCACTTTGTGCTGTACTTCCTGCCCTCAGAATCTCCACAGGTCTTGGGCCTGCTTTCCCACTCCACCAAATCCCATGCCTTCCTTTTCACCCCCATCACCCATCATGCACTTATCTTATGTGGCTCTCCAAAGATCCAGATATCTGCAGAAAGTAGGTGGCCTATACCCCAACCTACAATCTTTCACTCACCATTTATTTATTTAATAATTAGTTGGCTGCCTATCTTACTACAGGGTAACTCTGGGAAGTTTACAATATTAAAAGATAAAACCATATGAATAAAATACTCCAAAATATAAAAATATAAAATACAATAGGTAAAAGATGGGGAAGGAGGGAATAGGGTGAGCAGGTGAGATCTGATATTAATCTGTCAACCACCTCCAACATGAAGCCCCCTTTTTGGAGCCCCAAGCCAACTGGCAGAGCTCTTGCACAAGATCGGGAAGGTTGGAGTAGACCTTACTCCAGGGGGCAGGATGTTCCAAAGCAGAGGGGCAATGGCAAAGAAGGCTCTTCTCCTGGACCCTACCAGACAGAATACCCTAGCCAATGGGGCCTGCAATATGCCTCTTCTGCCGGCATAGGTGGTGTGGGCCAATCCCAATGAGACAGTCCCTCAAGTAACCTGGACCTATGCCAAAAGGCTTTAAAGGTAATTACCAATACCTTAAATTGCACCCAGAAGCAAACCACCAGCCAGTGCAGCTCACGGAGCAATGATGTTACATTGGCCACCCTTGAGATCCCAAGCACTGCCCATGTCACTGCACTCTGTATCAGCTGTAGCTTCCAAATGCTCTTCAAGGGTAGCCCCATATAGAGCATGTTGCAATAGTCCAGCCATGAGATTATTAGGGCTTGAATGACTGAGCATAGGGACTACTGATTTTGTAGATCTCCAAAGCTTTGGAGTTCACGTTGGAGAAAGAGAGCAGGCCACTTCATCTTTCATTCTCCCTAGGCTGTGTGGCATAGTCCCAGAAATACCATTTTCTGGGACTGCGCCATGCAGCCTCAGAAACATAAGGGATAGAACTCATGTTGAGGAGGGAGAACAGTCCCCTCCACCATCCCCCCCCCTTTGAGATCCCTACAAGCTACATGGCATGGTTATGAAGGCAGCTGGCACAATTAATTGCAGCTGCTGTGAAAATGGTACCCACTTCTGGGATTGTGCCACACATTAATGCAAGTTTTGGAGCTCTAGAGATTTTCCAAAGGTAAGTACACATTTGGTGATTAGGTAACTCTGGGAAGTTTACAATATTAAAAGATAAAACCATATGAATAAAATACTCCAAAATATAAAAATATAAAATACAATAGGTAAAAGATGGGGAAGGAGGGAATAGGGTGAGCAGGTGAGATCTGATATTAATCTGTCAACCACCTCCAACATGAAGCCCCCTTTTTGGAGCCCCAAGCCAACTGGCAGAGCTCTTGCACAAGATCGGGAAGGTTGGAGTAGACCTTACTCCAGGGGGCAGGATGTTCCAAAGCAGAGGGGCAATGGCAAAGAAGGCTCTTCTCCTGGACCCTACCAGACAGAATACCCTAGCCAATGGGGCCTGCAATATGCCTCTTCTGCCGGCATAGGTGGTGTGGGCCAATCCCAATGAGACAGTCCCTCAAGTAACCTGGACCTATGCCAAAAGGCTTTAAAGGTAATTACCAATACCTTAAATTGCACCCAGAAGCAAACCACCAGCCAGTGCAGCTCACGGAGCAATGATGTTACATTGGCCACCCTTGAGATCCCAAGCACTGCCCATGTCACTGCACTCTGTATCAGCTGTAGCTTCCAAATGCTCTTCAAGGGTAGCCCCATATAGAGCATGTTGCAATAGTCCAGCCATGAGATTATTAGGGCTTGAATGACTGAGCATAGGGACTACTGATTTTGTAGATCTCCAAAGCTTTGGAGTTCACGTTGGAGAAAGAGAGCAGGCCACTTCATCTTTCATTCTCCCTAGGCTGTGTGGCATAGTCCCAGAAATACCATTTTCTGGGACTGCGCCATGCAGCCTCAGAAACATAAGGGATAGAACTCATGTTGAGGAGGGAGAACAGTCCCCTCCACCATCCCCCCCCCTTTGAGATCCCTACAAGCTACATGGCATGGTTATGAAGGCAGCTGGCACAATTAATTGCAGCTGCTGTGAAAATGGTACCCACTTCTGGGATTGTGCCACACATTAATGCAAGTTTTGGAGCTCTAGAGATTTTCCAAAGGTAAGTACACATTTGGTGATTAGGTGGGTGGAGGAAAAGGTATGGGACCCAGTAAGGTGGGAAGCAGGCCCAAGGTTTGTGGGGACATGGTGGGGAGAGGGAACTGAGTCATAGATAGCTTTTGAGGCATCGTCATACCTTCAAATGGTTGGTAAACAAGTGATCATAAGTTGAGGGCTACCTGTAGCTCTCTTTTCTCAATAGAATTTCAAAATTTTGGACTTAATATACGTTTCAATAATACCACATAATGAAATCTTATATAAAATTTTGAAATACATACTACTGTGAAACTATAGAGACCATTGCAATGTTTCTTTCCATAATAGAAAGTGCTGTAATTTGAGTTCAGTGCATGGCTCTAATATTTGTATCCATTCTATATATAAAAAACCCTCCCCTTTTATGACCCTGTAATCTTTTAATTCAGGGTAGAGTTGGGGCGACTGGATGAAGCTGAGTGTTTACAGGCCGGATGCCCTTCCTGATGCCACATGTAGTTTGCAGCAGATATTTTTTGTTTCCGTCCTAGGAAAGAAATGCCTGCCACTACCTAGAATTGAACTCTCATCTTCCAAATGGGAGGCAAGCGTCTTAAGCATTAGGCCACCACACCACTCGTATCCATTCTGCATCCTTGTACCTAAAAATAAATTCATCATTAATGATAATGTATACACCGATACCAGGTCTGTGTGATAGGTACATCTGTACCAAACTATTCCTACTTACATATACACATTGCAATTGCTATGATGATGGAGATAAAACATAAAAAGAACTTAGAGCACTGTTTATTTTGATCTTGTTGATCATGTCAAATTGGGCAGTTAGGAAGGAAATGGGAAATCCCAGAACATCTGATTGTTCTCATGCAAAAATTATACACAAATCAGGAAGACAAAATCTGGACCAACATACTAAAGGAGACTGGCTCCAGGTCAGCAAAAAAATAAGACATGGTAGTATATATATGCTCACTTTATTTATTCAATCAATATGATATATATTGGAGAGAGATTAGATTGGAAGAAAATGGGCATGATTTTAAAATGGGAGGGAAAAAAACATGAATAACCTATGCTAATAATGCTTTTTTGATAGTGGAAAGGCTTTAGTGATAGAAGTCCAGGAACATAATTAAAAAAAATGTAATTACAATTAAATATAAAGAATACCAGGGGCGGGTTGCTCACTTACCTTGCTACCGGAGCGCTGCGTGCGCATCACCACATTTGGTGCACGCTTGCTTGCTATGTGTGTGCGCCCCTCATGCGATTTTGCTTCTGCGCATGCGTGGAAGCAAAATCTCCCTGAAATCTTATGAGGGGATGCACGTGCGCGTGATTTATTTATTTATTTATTTGAATGGATTTCTATGCCGCCCAACTCCCGGATTTTGGTGAGATTTTGCTTCTGCGCATGCGTGGAAGCAAAATCTCGCCGAAATCGCGTGCGTCCGTCCCCTCGCAAGATTTTGGCAAGATGTTGCTTCCGCGCATGCGCAGAAGCAAAAAAGCCCAAAAATTCAGCACCGGAGCGGTCGCATGCAAACAGCGCCATCTGCTGGCCGCTACTGGAACGACAGAGTGGACCGCACCAGTAGGAACCCATCACTGAAGAATACCAAGGTAACAACCAGCTTTTAGAACTGACAATTAAGATATTTAGATAGCTTTTGCTTTTTTGTATCAATTCAGTAGTCAATCTTATATTGTACAAAAATGTTTTTTAATTTTTTTAATTTAATTTTTTTTATTGAAAAGTTTTAAAAGTACAAAGTACATACATTTTTCTCTTTTCTCCCCCCCCCTTCCACCCTCCACCCTTCCCCCCTACTCATCCTCCCCACCCACCCACCCCCCGGACTTCCCAGAAAAAACACAAGGTATAATTTCAAAACGAAAAGTATAAAACTACAAAATACTAAAACAAATTATTAGTTCAAAAATATCTTTTCCATTCTTAACTCTTTGTTACTCTAAAGACTTGAAAGTATAATCTAAAATTTCTCAAACAACTAACATTAATAAACTATTTGGGTTATTTTAATCTGATACTTTTTCTGAATATATTCAGTCCACCTACTCCATTCCAATATATATCTTTCATTTGAGTGGTCCTTAAGATATGATGAAACATTGGCCATTTCAGCCAGATGTGTCACTTTCAATGTCCATTCTTCAATTGTAGGTATATCTTCCTTCTTCCAGTATTGTGCCACCAATAACCTGGCAGCAGTTATAAAGTTCAAAACCAACTTAGTCTCTATAACAGAACAATCCGTAATTATTCCCAGCAAAAAAAACTGTGGTGTGAACTTAATCTTTTTCTTTAAAATATTTTGTATAATCCACCAAATTTTTATCCAAAAAGCCTTAATTTTTTTACAAGTCCACCATATATGAAAATATGTAGCATCCTCACATTCACATCTCCAACATTTAGGATGTAAATTTGCGTACATACAAGCTAGTTTTTTTGGGTCTAAATGCCATCTGTAAAACATTTTATAAAAATTTTCTCTCAAATTTTGAGCCTGTGTAAATTTAACATTTCTGACCCATATCTTTTCCCATGTATCCATCATTATAGGTTCTCCAATATTTTGAGCCCATTATATCATACAATCCTTAACTAGTTCTGATTCTGAATCTAATTCCAATAAAATATTATACAGTCTTTTTATATGCATTGGGCCCTTATCTTTTATTTGTACAATCAAATTATCCTCATTTTTCAAAATACCAGTTTTTCGATCATCTCTCCATCTAGCCTGTAGTTGTCTATATTGAAACCATGTTCTGATTATTCCTTCCTCTCTTAATTTCTCAAACGGTTTTAATTGAAATGAAATTCCATCTTCAAAAAGAAGTTCTTTATATGTAATCTTATCTAATTTTTGTTCCAAATTTATATTTTCTATCTATGTCTGGGTACTGTCCATAAAGGTAACTTATCATTTAATTTACATTGGTACTTTTTCCAGACACGCAATAAAGCATTTCTTAATATATGGCTCTTAAAGGCTTTATCTACTTTTTTATCATATACTAAGTAAGCATGCCACCCATAATACAGACCATATCCCTCAATATTTAATACCCTCTCTTCCGTTAAATTAATCCAATCCGTAATTGCTGAGAGAACTGCTGCTTCATAATACAGTTTTAAGTTAGGCATTTTTAAACCACCTCTTTCACGTGTATCCTGCATAATCTTCTGGTTTACCCTTGGCTTCTTCCCTGCCCAAATAAATTTATTTATACCCTTTTGCCACTCCTTTAAATTTTCATACTTTTTAAGTATTGGTATCATTTGAAAGAGGAATAAAAATCTTGGTAAAACATTCATTTTAACTGCAGCTATCCTACCCAGCAAAGACAATTGTAATTTTCCCCAGTTTTCCACATCTTTCTGTATTTTTAACCAGAGTGGTTCATAATTATATTGATATAGTTTTGTATTTGTGGACATAATATAAACCCCTAGATATTTAATCTTTTTTAAATTTAATTTTATTTACTTATTTACTTATTTATTTATTTATTTATTTGGTTGTTCTTATAGGCCGCCCATATCCAGCAGGACTCAGGGCGCCGTACAACAATGGAAAGAACAATCAATAATATATTAAAAAACAATTTTAATGAATTTTAATATAAACTATTAAATGAAACCATCTTTCATTAAACAGTGTGTTGTCTGGGTACAAATATTTTGTGCAATAACAGTTAATGTTTACAGCCATTTTCATTATTTAATCTATTCTTAGCTTAATACCAATACATTAAATATCTAATACTATAACAATCCTCTTCTTAATTTATTTAACTCTATTAATTCTATTAATACATTTTCTATATTTCACTCATCTATTTTATTTTTAACTTTTATATTTATTCTCTAACCATCGATAGAATAACTTTCATATAATATAATATTCAGTTTGTTCTTTCTCTTTAATTGCCAGTGTCAACCTATTCATTTCTGCACATTGTAATATTTTCCTAATCACATTCTCCTCTGTAGGAATCTCTTCGCTTTTCCTATTTTGTGCAGATACAATTCTAGCTGCAGTTATTACATGGATAATCAAATATACATTTTCTTTGCTATAAGTTTCTGGTAAAATCCCCAATAGGAATATTTCAGGTTTTAAGTCAATATGTTGTTGTATCATCTTTTCCAATCACGTATGTATTTTTGACCAATCTTTCTTAGCTTCTAAGCATGTCCACCACATATGATATTACGAGCCAGTTGTCTGATGACATTTCCAACGTTTAGCTGATTTATCTTTAAATATCTTTGGCAGTCTTGCTGGTGGAAAGTGCCATCTATAAAACATCTTATACAGATTCTCTTTATACGCAGTTGACATTGTTAATTTATAATTTCTATCCCATAATTGCTGCCACTTTGCTAGTTCAATCGTATAACCAAAAAGTTTTGCCCAAGCTATCATTGTTTCCTTTACTTGTTCTTCTTCTAATTTAATGAATGCTCAATAAATAGCTATACAGTTTTTTTATCACCTTCTCTTCTGTTCCTGTTAATATCTTATCTAATTCTGTCAATTCCATATAAAACCATATAATTTAGCATCTTTTTATACCTAGATTGTATTTGCAGTTGTGTATACCAAACTATATTGATACCTTGTTTTTCTAATTCTTGTTTAGTTTTGAGCTCCCCCTTTTCAGTCAAAATATATTTACCGTATTTTTCGGCGTATAAGACGCACCTTTTTCCTCCCTAAAAGTGGCTGAAAATATGGGTGCGTCTTATATTTCGAATGTAGCTTTTTTTCCAGCCCTAACTAGGTGCTAACTGATCTTCCCAGCTCTTACCTTGCAGGCTTTTTCATTGTTACTCTCTCCAAAGAATGTTTTTCCAGCCCTAAGTCTTTACAGGGTTTTTTTCATTGCTCTACTTGCTCCGAATAAGTTTTTTTCTAGCCCTAACCAGGTGCTAACGATCTTCCCAGCTCTTACTGGCTTGCAGGCTTTTTCATTGTTACTCTCTCCAAAGAATGTTTTTCCAGCCCTAAGTCTTTGCAGAGTTTTTTTCATTGCTCTACTTGCTCCGAATAAGTTTTTTTCTAGCCCTAACCAGGTGCTAACAATCTTCCCAGCTCTTACTGGCTTGCAGGCTCTTTCATTGTTACTCTCTCCGAAGAAGGTTTTTTTTTAATTCAAAAAGTTTTATAAGTACAAAGTACAAACATTTTTCATTTTTCTCCCCCCCTACCCCCTACCCACCCCCTTCCCTTCCCCCCTGCCCCCGGACTTCCCAGAGAAAGTACAGGGCATATTATTCAATAAAATAAATTTAAATTAAATTAAAGCAAGTTCTTAATTTCCCCTTTTTTAAAAAAAAAAATCTTTAACTCCAAATTTTTTTTAGAACTATTCAAAACATAATCAGAAGAAGGATAAAAATAATAAAAAATAAAAAAATAAGAAATTAGAAAGAAAGATTAACATATATATATATATATATATATATATATATATATATATATATATATATATATATATATATATATATATATATATATATATATATATATATATGAAAAAGCATCATATTAATACATTATACATCATCTCAAACTATACTTTACATATCTAAACCTCCGTCTTTTATATAATCTACCTATAAACTAATAATAATAAAGAAGAAGAAAAAAGAAAAAATAAGAAATAAAAATAAAAGAGGAGCAAAAGTAAACCTTTCCTCCCCCTTTCAATCAGCACAACATTTCTTCCAAACAAAACAAAACTTAAGTAAATATTATGTAAACATTAACTAAACATTAAATGTATATACCTAATCACAATACTCAATATTTAAAATATTCCATCAAATTGATTATTCCCATGGTTTAAAAAATAACCCCTTATACCTCTAAAACTTTAAACTTAATCATAAAATCGTAGAATCAAACACAATATTGATAACAATATTACTATATATTGAAGTATCAACTTCAAAATATATAATATATATAATAATAATAATAATCAAAATAGATAATATATGTAATAATAATAATAAAAAAAGAGTAAAAACCAACCCCTTATATCTCAAAGACCTTAAACTTAACCCTAAAATCCTCAAAATATTAATAACATAATATTACACTATATCAAATTTATAACTTCAAAATGTATGATATACTGTATATATAAAATAATCTAAAAAGGAACTACCATTAAAAAAATATAATAATAATAATAAGAGATGAAGTAGTTACAGTCCTGTTAATCTTTCCAACCATCCTATAGATTTCAACACCATCTGTCACTTGACAATTTCGAATCTATCGATTCACCTCCCATCTGACCCCAATCCTCCATCTCCTTTTCCACGTCACAAACATTTATCTGGCTCTGCCAATCACTTTGAATCTTTGGAATTATTTCCTCTTGATCAAGTATGTCTGGATTTTTCTTCTCCTCCTCCATTATTTGCATGCTTCTTTCCTCTGGAATTTTAGAAATATCAGCCTTTAAAACGTTGATGTAGAATTCTGTAGCTTTCTTTATTGTGTTAAGCCCGTATCTTTTTCCCAAAAATTTCACGATCACTCCTGTTGGTGCATTCCATTTATATTGTAGATTTCGTTTTTTTTATTCATCAACCAAGAAGGTAAATTCTTTTCTGGCTTTAAGCATCTTGGAAGGAATTTCTTTCCATATCCTTATTTCCTGACCATTTACCTGAAGATTGTTCTTGAAGGTCGCCTGGGTAATTCTATGCCGCAGAGCTCTTGTAGTAAAATATATTACAATGTCCCTTGGCAAATGGTTTTGTTTTGCATACCAAGAATTGACTCTATATATCTTATCAATTTGCATAGCCAATTCCTCTTTAGACATTCCAGACACCTGCTCCAGGGCCTCTACCATCCTTCCTTTCAAATTTTCAAATTTTCCCTCCTTCAGGCCCCTCACTCTTATAGCAAATTTCATCTCTCTAAATTGAGACATCAACACCTCTGTTTCCAAATTTACTATATCATTTTGAACCTTGGCTATGTATTCCTCTGAAGTTGTCAGAGCTTGCTTATTTTTTTCCAAATCATTCTCCAAAATCTCCATATTTGCTGCTAATCCTTTACAAACTTTCAACACATCCGCTCTCAGTTGTAAATTCATCTTCTCCAAAGCAGCCTGCATTTTTTTATCTATTTCAGTAATTTTTGAATTGAAATCCATAATCAGCTCATTTTTCATGACTTTCAAAGTATTAAATAAACTTTCAGGTGTTAAAGACTTTGATGATGTTAAATCAGGCTTAAATTGCATCTTTAAAATGTGATCAGAAGAATACTCAGTTCTTTTATTCACAACAGTCTTTCCAGGTATAGAAGCCATTTCAATATTTTCAAAAAAGAAAGACAAAGAAGAGGGAAAAAAAGCCCAGATCTATACTTAGCAAAATTCTTTCCAAATCCAAAGCCAGTTAATCTTTTATCTTTTATAAAGCTGTAAGTTAAATCAAAAGACAAAAGGAGAAGAAATCATTTCTCCAGATCAAAGGTTTCTATAGGAAAAAGCTGGTAACAAAGCAAAAATAACTTTCTCTTCCACGCCCAAATCTCCAATCGCCATATTGTTACTTCTTCCTTATTAAGCTACTTTGTTGCTTCCGAAGTAAAATCCAGCAGTGGAGTTAAAGTCAAAATTAATGCCCTTCTGGACTCCTGCCTTTCTCTGGCTGCTCTCTTTAAGTTTAAAATAATTATACTTTCCTTTGTAACAGCAGCGGTGGTCGCGGCATCCTGCTCCGCTTTAAGCGGAGGCTTCCGACTTCCCGGAGCAACAGACAGGCTACCTGGGGAGCCCTCACCCTTCGCGCCCTAAGTTGACTTCTAGGGCACTAGGGGGGCTCTACCCCACCTATCTCGCTCTCATCTCTCCCCTTTGCCCAGGGAGAGATTTTCAAGCCGCCAGACAGCTGTTCTGGCAGCTTTTACAGGGAATCGGAAGGACGCCCAACGAGGAGCGCCAGCGACGCCGTCGGAGCCAAAACCGGGAGTCCCACCAGGGGATAAAATAATGTGCTGAAGCTGACCAGACTAAGGACGCTAGCCAGATGAATACCTGGTAGACAGATTTTCCCCCCCTATTTTCCTCCCCCAAAACTAAGGTGCGTCTTATACTCCAGTGTGTCTTATACTCCGAAAAATACGGTATATCTTACAATATTTCCCATATTAATATTATTTGGCTGTATAAGTGCTTTCATCGCCAAAAGCCAAACTGGTATCTTTAAATACTGTTGTTCCCTAATTTTCTCCCATACTAACAATAAGGCATTTCTTATTTAGTGTCTTTGAAAGTAACCATGTATCTTACTTTTCACATACCATAAGAAGGCATGCCAACCCAATTGCAATCATGTCCCTCCAGTGTCAATAATCTTGTATTTCTCAGTACAATCCATTCTTTCATCCATGTTAACACCGCTGCCTGATAATATAATTCCCAATTTGATAATCCAAAACCTCCTCTAGTTCTTGCATCCTGTAGCATTTTTAACTTACCGCATTTTTCGGAGTATAAGACGCACCGGAGTATAAGACGCACCTTAGTTTTGGGGGAGGAAAACAAGGAAAAAAGGCCTCTGCCTCCCAGCAATTTGCCGAACAGCAAACAGCACAGATGATACTGTATACACTGTTTGCTGTGTATTTCTGTGCATGTGTGTCTTTCCCACATATGTTATAGTTAATCCTCTAATGTATGCCTTTGCTGTATCCCATACATTCTGTAATGAAGTTTCTTCTTTTCTATTCTCTTTGAAGAAAAAGTCCGTTTCTCTTTCCATAAATTGTATAAATTCCTTTTCTTTAAATATTGCTTCATTCATTGTCCGTTTTGACTTCTTTTTTTGTCCCTTCCATATGACTTTTGTTGGATTATGATCCACCCAGGTACTTGTTTCAATGTTCATTTCTTGTATATTGGATGTTAGCTCGGCTGACATCCACATCATATCTATTCTGGACCAAGATATATGTCTATTTGAATAAAATGTGTATTGATTTTTCTTGGGGTAGGTTTCTTGCCATGCATCTTGAATACCCAATTCTTCCATCATTTTGAAAAAAGTTTTTGGGAGTGTTTTCCTCGCTTTTTTGTTTGTTTTGCTTGGATTTGCATCCACAATTGCATTAAAATCTCCTACAATGCATATATTTTCATACTCCAAATCTACTATTTTTTATGCAGTTTACTGTAAAAATCCTCTTGGTTATTATTTGGTGTGTATATTGCCACTAAAAGCATTTGTTTATAATTCATTGTTATCTCCACCATTAAAATCCTCCTTTCCTCATCCGAAAAAAATTGTTTGGCCTTTATTGTCTCTTTAATGTAAAGTACTACGCCCCTCTTGCTTTGTTGTAGGAGAGAAGCGTATAACTTCCCAATTTTCGGGTATTCCAATACTTTTTTATGTTGCTTTTTAATATAAACTTCCTGTAAACAAATTATGTCCAATTTTACTTTTTCTAATTTATTAAAAGTTATTTTCCTTTTTATAGCTGAATTCAGTCCATTTATATTAATTGACATTAATTTTATTTCTTCTTCCATGATTTTTACTTATAGATGGGTTTTGCTGTTCTAGTCACTCTTATCTCTCTTACTTCTTTTGCCCTTGCTTCTTCTCTTATTGCTATTTCCTCCCTGTCTCTTGCATCTTCTTTTTGTTGTATGTCTCTTTCTTCAGTAAGTTCTTCTTGACGTCTGACCTCTCTTTCCTCTCTCAATCTCTCTTCTTCTTGTGGTCCCAAATACTGATCATAAAATTGTTCCACCTTCTCTATTGAATCTAATCTATGTCTTTGCTCATGCCAAGTCACCAATATTCCTTCTGGTATCAGCCATCTAAAGTTCACTCCTTTTTAAATTAAACACTTTGTCAAAAACTGGTATTCTCTTCTTAATGTCTAACTCTTCATGGAATTTGTTTTAACACTACTATCTCTTTCCCTTTATATTTCAAGGAATCCTCTCTCGCTCTCTGCAAAATCTCTGCTTTTATTGCTTTCTTGGTGAATCTGACATGGACCTCTCTAGGGAGTTTTTTTCTCATCGCATATCTAGTATGCACTCTAAATATTTTATCAATCTCAGCCAGAATTTTTTCCTTGGACTCCTCCAGCGACCCTGCCAGTAAATCTGCCATTATCTCCACTAAATTTTCTCCCTTTTCTTCTCCCTTATTCTGGAATCTCAAGTAATAATCTGCCCTATCCATCTCCAAATATATTATTGCTTTTTCTTTATTTTGGTCTGCCAATGTAAGTCTATAATCAAGCTCTTCCACTCTTTTTTCTGTTTATTCAGCTTTCTCTTCTACTTTTTGTATACGTTGTTAATTTTTCACCATTATTTGTTGAAAGTTTTCTAATTTTTCTTCTACTTTTTCTATTTTCTCTTCTACTTTCCCTATTCTTTCCTTAAAGTCATCATGGAGGGCTTGTATCATAGTTTTTAATTCCGCTTGCGCAGCGTTAGCCTTCTCTTGTTGTAGCATGGCATCCAGTGTTCTCTGGCCAGCTGGGCTGGAGGCCGCAGACGAGGATGCTGAGGATGGTGCTGATGTTATTTTCTTCATGTTTAAATATCGTAATGTTTGTAATCCACCAAAAATCAGTAATGTAATTCAATTATAATCCAAGGGAAAGATAAAAATATAATTTATAATCCAAATCCAGGTTTTGTCAATTTATAAATAAGAACCTTATCTTCAGGTTCTTCAAACCCTAATCCAAGTTTATCATTGAGACAAAAATTTGTAATGTAGCAATTTGTAATCCAAATTCCCCCCCAAAAAATACAGCCACCAGATGTTTATATCCAAAGAGAAAGTTCACAGAACAGTAATAAAAATCATCACAGGGAAAGGAGTTAATAAAATAATAATTTGTAATCCAAATCTGCCCACCAAGCCCCAAAAATACAATCACCAAATGTTTATATTCAAAGAGAGAGTACACAGAGCAGCAGCCAGAGAGAGAGAGAGACAGAGAGAGAGAGACAGAGAGAGCCCGAGAGACACAGAGACAGAGACAGAGAGACAGAAACAGACAGAGACAGAGAGAGAGAGAGAGAGAGACACTATTCAAAGAGCCAGGGAAGTTTGCCTCATTCAGCTTCTGTTTACTTTGCCTTATATCAGCGGTTCTCAACCTGTGGGTTGCAACCCCTTTGGGGGTCGAATGACCCTTTCACAGGGGTCGCCTAAGAACATCGGAAAACACATATTTCCGATGGTCTTAGGAACCGAGACACCGCTCCTCTATCCATCTCCAGGCGGGTCTACCCACATGCAAATAGACTACTGCAAAAAAAAAACTGTACCATGGGAACTTCTGAGCATGCGCAGAAGCTGAATTTCCGGCACTGCACATGCATTGCCATCTTGTTTTTGGCTTTTTTTTTTTTGCATTTTTTTTTTAAAAATTGGCATACGCATGCATGCATGCGTGCGCAAAGCGCACGTGAACCCATGAGCCATGGCCACGCAGCGCAGCACAGGAGGAAGTGAACCGGCAGCGAGGTAAGTTAGAACCCACCCCTGAGTTTCCTAATAATTTTATTATTTTATGGTTGGGGTCCCCACAACATGAGGAACTGTATTAAAGGGTTGCAGCATTAGGAAGGTTGAGAACCACTGCCTTATATTTTCCCTTTTAAGTTCCAAGAGCTACACTTTCAAAAAAAGAAAGGATTCCAGTGTTCCGCTCTCTATATTAATTCTTCAGTCAAAACAACTTCTTATCAATGTAGTTCACAGGCCCTCAAGGTTAGTTCCCTTTTCTCTCTCTTATGTCTTCCAATTTTCACTTTTGCCTGTAGATTGCACTGTTGTTCTGCTCCCCTCTTTCTTCCTCTTTTAACTGTATATCTCAAAGCAAGTTATAAAATGCAATGTTTATAAGTAAAAACAAAGTACATATAGTCACTTTTATATTAACCAATAATTCCAAATTTAAAAGTTAAGATACCCAGTCTGGATTTCTAACTTTACTCTTCAAGCAAATCCTTATAAGCTAGATTCTTTTCTTTTATACTGGCTCCAAAAGCCTTCCTCGCAGCTTTTCTTCTGGAGGTGGAAAAAAACCCCAATTCCACCTCCTCTTTTTGAGTCACACTTTCCTCTGTTATTCCCCAGGAGGCTCTTTTTTAAAAAGTTTTAAAAATCTAAAAGTCCTGTATTAAAAGTATCTCACCCAGATCGATCACACCTTCCATCTTCTCACTCTTCCAGTGACTGCCCCAGCTTCATAGCAGCTCACAATGGCCGCCTTCCCAGCTGTCAGTTTAGGGAGCTACTCCGGATCAATCAGGGAGTTTGCGGACTCCCTGAGACTTGTGGAGTGTACTCCCCTCATTTATCACCCCTATCAGATGATTTAGGTCCAATTAGGACCACCCGGCAGCTGGGATTTCGACGGTCTCACGGAACTTCCCGTGAGGCACGTTGTCTCACCGCAATGTCAGCCTCGCCCTCTCATATTGTACAAAAATATGAAACAGTCAATAAATATGCCATATGCATTCAATAGAGCACTGCTTTTCAACCCGTGGTATGTGTACCATGGGTGGTACTTCGGCACCTGGCAGGTGGTACATGTACCACGGGTTGGAAAGCACTGTAAAAAAAGTGGTAAAATGTAGTGGGGAGATGAGCTAAAGCAATGGTAGTGCCACACAGGTCTCTGGCAGAGTCAGCTGAAGCTGCGGCATTGCCGGGGCTCTGCTGAGCACCCAGGATTTGCGTTCACAGTTCCAGTTGATTGGCGCTTCCAAGAGCAGCACACATCCTTGGGGAGAGGAGTCAGCTGAGCTGCACCGAAGAGAAAAGGAGGAGGAAGGTGGAGAGAGTAAAGGATATAAAAGGAGGAGTTTTTGACAGGAAAGGGAGAGAAAAAACGATGATGGGAAAGAGAAGGGGATGGAGAAAGAGAAATGGAGAAGACGACAGGCTTCTTTGAGACAAGCAGAGGAAGAGAAGGGACAAAGATTAATGTCAAAGAAACAGGCAGAAGTTTCCCATTAAAAGTGTGGTAAGTGGGTGTATAGATAGTTGTCAACCTACAACCACAATTGAGCCCAAAATTTATGGGGATCACATGACCCTGAAACACTGCAACCATCATAAATATGAATCAATTGCCAAGCATCCGAATATAAATCATGTGACCCTGGAGATGCTGCAATGGCTATAAGTGTAAAAAATGATAATAAGTCATTTTTTTCAGTGCAGTTGTAACCTTGAACAATCATAAGCGAATTGTTGTAAGTCGAGGACTACCTGTACTTTATCACTTTTTTCCTTTTTTTTTTGGTCATCATGTTTTTGACACTTTGCTAGGCGATTGATTGCCATATCCTAAAAGTGGTACAATCTGTGAAAAGGTTGAAAAGCAGTGCAGTAGAGAAGCTGTGAAGGCCTTGGAAAAGCAAAGAGAATGACCAACATTCTCTTGGTCATTCTCTTCTCTTTTCCAGAAAGAAGAAAAGATGACTGGACTCAGTTACAGGGGCAATGGGTGCATTATTAGAAGGCCTGAAGGACAGGTTTGGAGACAGATCATCACAGAGACAATCTGTGTGCTTGCTAAGAGTTGACACAGATTTGATAGCACATAATCTATAGATCAATCATTTTATAAAGCCGATTGGAACCAAGCTGTGGTGAGCATGTGCACACGTATGCATCCCCTCTTGCACAAGCAGTGGGCAAGCACACACACTCCCTTTGTGGATGAGTGCACATGCAATGGACCTGTGCATGCACATGTGCGCTTGCCCGCCACTTGCGCAGAACCATCCCCTCCCCCCTAACCCTAACCCTGGGCCGCAAAGGCAGTAATGTTGGTGAACTCCAATTTAGGGTAATCTAAATTTGGAGATTAGTTAGATTCGACCTGGGATGTACAGATGTTATTTCATAGTTTTAAAGGTATTGTTTTGTTGCATCAAATTGGTGTAGCTGTCTATCTTACAATCAATCAGAATAGAGCTGGAAGGGACCTTGGAGGTCTTATAGTCCAACCTCCTGCTCAAGCAGGAGACCCTATACAGTTTGAGACAAGTGCTTGTCCAGTCTTTTCTTAAAAATCTCCAGTAATGAAGTACCCACAACTTCTGAAGGCAAGCTGTTCCACTGGTTAATTGTTCTTACTGTTATAAAGTTATAAAGAATTCTCCTTAGTTCTAGGTTGCTTCTTTCTTTGATTAGTTTCCATCCATTGTTTCTTGTCTTGCCTTCTGGTGCTTTGGAAAATAAGTTGACCCCATCTTCTTTGTAGTAGCCCCTCAAATAATGGAATACTGCTATCCACTGCTGTCCACTTTCTCAGGTTCAATCTGAGATTTCCCAGCTAAATTGACAAGACTCTTCTCCGGGCATCTTTCCTGGACCTGGAACAAGACCAGCACCCAAGGAATGAATCCAATTTTATGCAACAGAAGCTACAAAATTCCTCCACATTCCTGTTAGAGTTTCTCTATGCCCAACAGGGCATGTGTCATCCAAAGTAGGGCTGCAGGGGAGCAATCTGCAGATGAAATAAGGATAGAGAAGTACTGGTACTTCACTGCCTTTATTGCCACAAGGTAGGCCTTAATGGCAGCACTGACACATGGTCAAGTTTAACTAAATTATGGTATCTATTTTACCAATCTATCAATTTTCTGTCTTAGTAGATTCAATGTTATTTGCATTAAATATTAAATTGGAGTCATTCTCAGCTGCAGAGTGTTGCCACATATATTGCAAGCTATTAATAGCTGTAAAACAGTAATGGGTTTCACTTACCTTTGCTACCGGTTTGGAGATGTGTGCGTGCCACATCTGTGCATGCGCAGAAGCTTCTGCTCATGCATAGATCGTCCATGATGATGTCCAGGTGGGTGGGCGGAACTTCCTGCCGTCGCCACTACCGGTTTCCCCACCACTGCTTTAAAAGCAGCTTTATACGTAAGCAATTTATACATAAGCAATTCTACAAGGAATCACAGTTGATTTCTGCTAGCCATTTAAATTTTGTATTTTCAATTTTCAACCCTGGGAAGAAGGTAGATTTAAATCTGATGCAATGAAGATCTTTCCAAATAAATTTCAGTGCAATAAATTCCATTTATTGTGTTGGCCTTAATTTTTCTTCAAATCAGTTGTATAGGAGGTTGAATTTGGCATATGCCCAAAGGTGTAAGTTGGGTTTTTGGGACTCAGACCTCCAAAAACATATCTCTCCAACAGGCTCCCCAATGATGAAAAAACTCATGAATCAAGGTCCGTCTGGGTTAAGGAACTTCAGGATGGGTGGGAGAAAGGTAACTTGAGTGCAATATGGCTGTTCCTTCTATGCTGCATCAGAAGAATGAAGCCAATAAAAATCTCTCCTCTCCTCTTCAGTCACCCCCAAGTATTTCTATCTCCTTCTTCTCTTACATCCATTGATGAGCACAGCACAAGTGATCCTCAAATTTTATATGTGTGAACTCTTCTAGGCATGCTGATTATATGGGCTGTACACATTTGGATGAACACTAGATGGAAATGGTAATTTCATGGTCTAATTTGCTGCCAAACTCATCTGGAGCTGTTGCTCAAATTTGTTAGGCCAATTTTCTTTATTACTTCACAAGGAAAAAGGAGGAAAATGAGTGCAAGACTGGTAGCAGTTTCCTAGAAAGATATCCAGACCCCCAAGTCTTCCACTTCTAGTGCATATTCAGGCTATTATTGCAACAATAAATTTAGTACTATAAAAAGGGGAGGTAATAGTGCCAGCACACTCTCATTCCCTCCATTTGTCTGTGCTGCTGCTGTTCCGAGATAGTTCCAAGTTCATGCTTGGGCTACCGTGTCTGTGCTACAAATATCTGAACAACCATTAGATGTGGCAGCAAAGAGAAATGGAAATTCATAGCCGTACTTTATGCAATCAAATTTGTTGAAGGTGTGGGGTAGGAACTAGACAGCAAGAAGGAGCCCACTGGATCCCTATGTTCGTGAACTCTCAGATAGCTGTTTCCCTAGCCTTTTCTATATATTGTAGATAACATAATTGTAACAGATTTTGTTAGATTTTAGAGTTGATTAAAGCACCCTATCTAACCATAACTTGAGCTTCATAATTCTAAGGTGCTAAACCTGAAAAGCATCTTGTCTTTGTTCTGATTTATATAAATGACATCAAGCATTTATAAACCATTTTTCTCCTTCATTTTTTCATTGAATCATCCCAGCAAACAAACTCTTATTTAGTACATTATAAGTATTAAGTGTGAAATTTTGCATTTGTGCAATTTGTAATTTGTGTGACTGCAATAATGTCCCATATTTGAAATTGTGTTTAACCTTAGTTCCGTTGTGTGAAAAAAATTGTGTTATACTGTACAAATACTAAAATAGCTTTGTTAAAATGACAGTTTTGTTGTGGTGGTTTTTCTTCTCAGCTCTGCCACAAACTTTATGAGGTGATAACTAAATTGGGAGAGCAGCATGCTGACAAAGCCTTCACAATCCTTGGGGCACCCAGGTAAAAATATTTTATCAAACTGCAGCTAAATGTACAAATAATATGACCTGATTATTAGACAGAGTGAAATAAATCAGCTAATAGTAAAAAAATGTTTATTGAATATGTGTGTTCATATTTTCTATCAGTCCTTATCTGTGCATTAAAAGGACACTTTAGTTGTTAGAAATTCAATATAATTTTGTAAAAGTAAATTATATGTTGCACTGGAAAGAGGTTGAATATTTACTAGAGATGATTAAACGAGCCATTCTTTGCCAGTTCCAGTGCAAACTGTCTTCACTGGTAATTTCCAATTCCTGTGGCGTTCAGTATGCAGTTATCATCTGGATTTCTAAGTTCCCCAAATTTTGGCAGCTCAAAGGAACTAAAATAATATAAAACTATATGTGTGTACTATATTTGGAGATAATGTATTAGTAATGCAATTTTCATATTCCTTTTTGTAAGAAATATAAATGAATGCAAAATAGATGGAACGCATTCAGCTGGGAAATGAGAGCAGCCTACAGGGAGAGGAAGCATTTTAGTTATTGCTTTGCTTCATGGAGATTATATCTTCTCCTAACTGTGGTCTCTGATTTCCAAATGTGGGTTTTGTGCATGGACAGAGAGGCTTCTAGAGTTTGGTGGGAATCACACACACACACACACACACACACACACACACACACACACACACACACACACGGTAGGTCTCCTATCAACAAAATGTCAGGTTCCAAGTAATGTATCCATCATAAAGTTAACTCCGAGGCATTATTTTTCTCAAAGTACAGATTTATTTAGATGCACCATATTGGCACTAACTGGTGAAACGCCAGTACTGAAATTGCTGGGCTTTTCACCCCAATATAAGTTTCAGATTCTTAAGTTTTCCAAAACAACCTGTCACATTGTCCAACCAGGATGGGAGCTGGTTGCTTGGCAACTTCTCTCCTCCTCTTCTGGTCATCCAGCCGTTGGAATGTGCGTGACTCATCGGCTAGCTATGATCCTCCTGTAACTCCAAACTGTGTCAAACTGAATTCATATTAGAATCCCCAAAGATACAAACAATCCCACACCCAAATCAAATTCAGGCTTGACAGGCTGCCTCCCCTCAACAGAAGGGACACCCCCCTCTCAAGAGATCAGCACAGTGGGGTTAGTCAATGCCACTAGCCCCCTCTCCCTCCCCTGGGAGGCCCCTTGTGTTTCTGAGGGTACTTGTCATGGAACTGTTTTACCAATCTATCTGCACTTACTTTCCAACTCTTCACCCAGGTGGCCTCAGAAAGTGGGTACCTCTTCCATTACACCAAGTATTCCAATTGCCCTCATTGCACCCTTGAGTCTAAGATTCTCTTTATCTTGTAGTGGGTTTGACCCTCAATCACCATGGGCTTGGAGGGTGCCCGATCCACTGGTTGGAGTTGTGAGCTCACTGCAGATTTCAAAAGGCTGCAGTGGAATGCCGGATGTACCTTCCCCAGTAACCAGGGGAGTTGAAGGCGTACCGTGACGGGGTTTATCACCTTCACTATGGGGAACAGTCCTAAGAACTTTGGACTGAGCTTCTTTGAGGCTAGTTTTAACCTCAGATATTTTGTGGAGAAGTAAACCCTATCCCCCACCTTAAATTCTGGTTGGGGAGACTGGTGCTTATCGGCCTGTTTTTTATATGCCTTTGTTGCTTCGCTTAGGGCCTATTTCGAATTTTCCTATGCCTTCTTCAATGAATCCATCCATTCCGTTAGTGACATGGAGGAGGGGGGTTCCCTATGGAGCTCTGGCATAGGGACAAATTCCACTCCACTCGTCACCTGGAAAGGGGTCAGGCCAGTGCTGCTGTGCACAGCATTATTGTATGCCACCTCAGCAAATGGTAGCAACTCCACCCAGTCCAATTGCTGATAGTTGATGTAACATCTTAAGTACTGTTCCACCATGGCATTAATTCATTCTACGGCCCCGTTAGTACTCAGATGAAATGCAGAACTAAGTCCTTGCAAGGACCCGATGGCCCTCATGAACTCCCTCCAGAACTTAGCCATGAATTGGACCCACTGATCGGAAATGATTCTGGGGGGGACTCCATGCAACCTATAGATATGCTTAATGAATAGGTTAGGTAACTTCCACACAGACGGGAGTCCTGGGAAGGCCACAAAATGGGCCTGTTTGGAAAACAAGTCTATGATGGTCCAAATGACTGTACTCCCCCCACTCTCAGGGACTTCGATGATGAAATCCATAGTTATCTCTTCCCAGGGTCGAGACGGGTCTACCACTTGCTGGATTAATCGGGGGGTGTCTCCCCAGCCTTGTCTCCATTGGCGCGCAAGTAGCACAGCTCTTTACATAGTCCTCAATGTGTCTTTTCATTCTCAGCCATCAGAATTGTCACCTGGCCATGTCCAGGGTCTTTAGGTAGCTGAAGTGCCCTGCTTGCTTGGAGTCATAACTTTGTTGAAGGACCTGGAGCTGCAAGCTGTTGGGCACATACAATTTCGATCCCTTCCAGCCCAGTCTGTCCTTAAGGGTTAGCATTCCCGGGTTGTCCTTGTGCCATGGGTCAGCTGGTATCTCGTCTTTCAGCTTTTGGGTTATCCCTCTGCCGTCCGCAGCTCTCCTTTGGGTGGTCTGCCCTCGGGTCAGCGCTTGTGATGCCAGTTGAGGAGGGGGTATCAACGCTTGAACGACCTCTTCCCATTTACTGTGGTATTTGGTTTCCATAACAGAGCATTGGCTAGAAGGTTTCCCCCCCCCCCGGGATGTACTTCAGTTCAAAATTGAATCACTTCAAGTATTGCGCCCACCTGACCTGTTTGTGGAGAGTTTGTGAGGTGTCTTTAGTGCCTCTAGGTTTTTGTGATCAGTCCATACTTTGAAAGGCATGGGACCCCCTTGAGGAAATGTCTCCAGATCAGTAGGGCCCATTGGATCGCATAAGCTTCCTTCTCCCACACTGCCCATCTCCGCTTGGTTTCTGTCAGTTTCCTGGAGGTGTATGCACAGGGATGTAAGATGCCCTCTGCGTCTTTCTGGAGGAGGATCGCCACGACAGCCATGTCGCTGGTGTCGGCTTGGATCACAAAAGGCTGCTCTGGGTCAGGGTGCTTGAGGGTCGGCTCTTTGGTGAACAATCCTTTCAGCTGCTCAAAGGCACGTTGGCACTCCAGGGTCCATTCTAAGGGTTGATTCAGTCATGGATGTTGCGGGCCCTTCCACATCTTCAACAGTTTGGTAATAGGCTTTGGGCAATTTCAGCGAAGACAGGGATGAATTGCTGGTAGAAGTTTGCAAGCCCCAGGAAACATTGTAGTTGCTTGCGCATGCGGCGGGGTTGCCAATCCAGTACTGCTCTTATTTTACCTGGATCCATCTCTGTTCCTTCGCTTGACACTCGGTAACCCGGGTAGTCTGGGTGGATTTTGTGGAATTCGCATTTTGACAGCTTTGCTGTCTGTATACTTTGCTGTCTGTATAGTTTGGCCACCAGGAGTTTTTGTAACACCTGGCATACTAGCTTCACATGTTCCTCTAGGGCAGTGATGGCGAACCTTTTTTCCCTCGGGTGCCGAAAGAGCGTGCTCGCGCGCTATCGCACATACGCGAGTGCCCATACCCATAATTCAATCCCTGGGGAGGGCGAAAATGGACTCCCCCACCACCTTGGAGGCCCTCTGGAGGCCAGAAACGGCCCATTTCCCAACTTCTGGTGGGCCTAGTAGGCCCGTTTTTCATCCTACTCAGGCTCCAGAGGCTTCCCTAGAGCTTGGGGAGGGTGAAAACGCCCTCCCCCGCCCGCTGGAAGCCGAAAATACTCTCCCAGAGTCTCTGTGTGAGCCGAAAATTAGATGGCCAGAGTGCACATGCACGCTGGAGCTGAGCTAGGGCAACGGCTCGCGTGCCGGCAGATATGGCTCCGCGTGCCACCTGTGGCACGCATGCCATAGGTTCGCCATCACTGCTCTAGGGTTTCAGAGAAGATGAGAATGTCATCCAAGTACATGAGGACCCCTTTGTACAGGTAGTCATGCAGTACCTCATTTATCAGCTGCATGAAGACGGCGGGTACTCCCTGTAACCCAAAGGGCAGCATCCTGAACTGGAAACTACCAAGGGGGCAGTTGAAGGCAGTCTTCCACTCATCTCCTTCTCTTATTCGAAGCCTGTAATAAGCCTCTCAAAGGTCCAGTCTAGTAAACACCTTTCCCTTGGTCAGGTGGGCCAACATGTCCTTCATAAGGGGTAGTGGGTAGGTGTTCTCCATGGATATGGCATTGATCCCCCTAAAATCCATGCACAGCCTCATCGACTCGTCTTTCTTTTCCCTGAAGAAGACCGGAGCGGCTACTTTGGATTTTGCCAGCTGGATGAATCCATGGCCTAGGTTAGCGTCGATGTACTTTCTTAGCTCCTTCATCTCTTTTGGGGTCATGGAGTACATCTTTGGTTTGGGTAGTTTAGCCCCTGGTACAAGTTCAATGGCACAGTCAGTCGGATGGTGGGGTGGCAGCATGCCTGCCTCTTCTTCACTGAATGCCTCTACAAGGTCCCAGTACTCACTGGGGATCTGGGGGTGTGTGCCTGGGGGTGATTACATGGTGGCTGTAGCCCTCTCATCTCACTTAGTGTTGTCTCGTGGTTGGGAGGCTTCTTCTCCGGCCATTGGACTTGGGGGGTGACGCCCTATCCCAATCCATATCCCTTGGTAACCGTCCCTCCAGGTGATAATGGGCGCCCACTTGTCCAGCCACACCAATCCTAGTATCACCGCTTCTCTCATCCTTGGTGCTACTATGAAGCGGAGGTGTTCCTTGTGTCACCCCATTTCTAGTCTCACGGGTTTGGTAAGGAAGCATGGCAGGGGCCCCATCGATTAACGACCCATCAACCTGCTCAAAACATATGAGTCAGGCCAATTTCTTTGTCCTGATTCCCAGTTTGAGGACAGTGGGCAGGTTAATTAAACACCGGGTGCAAGCCATGTCGATTATTGCCTCTCGTTCCTCGTGGACCCTGGTCTTTGGCATTATTATTTTCGATTTTACAGCGAAGGGGTGTATTGGTTCACTCACTATTGGGTCGTCTTCGCCCTCATCATTGCTGTCATAGGTCTCTGGCATCCCTTCCCCTTCGGCTGCCAGGTGGATTTTCCTCCTTCCCTCCTGGCCTCTGGTCTGGGGCCATCTGTAGAGGGTCCCAGCTGCTCTGTATGTTTCTCAGCTAGTTGGATTTGCCAGGGAGGATTTCCCTTCAGCACTTCACCCCACCCTGCCTCCGATGAGGGGTCATCGACCCAGCGGGCATCTTTTGAGGGGGGGTCTTCCCCTTCATTGGATTCCTCAGCTGTCTCTCCACTTCGCTCTGCAGAGGCCTGCAGAGCCAGTGTTTCGGCGGCGGCTGCTTGACTCACAGCAGTGTGGCTGGCTGGCGGGGAGAAGCGGCAGGTGAGAGGGAAGAGGCCCCACCCTCAGCTCTCACCTCCCCGGGGTCTGTCTTGCAGAGGCTCTGCCGGTTGGGGCTTTGGTGGCCTCTATTGAACCTTCTTACGGGCATGGTGGGAGTTTCTCCCGGTTGCAGGGAAAACCGCTGGCTGAGCCGGTGCCTTGGCTGCGGGCTTCCGTTGAGTGGAGGGGAGGCAGCTTGCCAGTAGGGAGGCTGGAACGGCTCCAGTGGCTGCGGGGTGAGGGCCCTCAGTGAGCTGAGCCAGCCACAAGCTGCATCGTCTCTCCCTCCGGGCTGCATCAGCCCTAGCGACTGGGGGACAAGGGCCCACAGCGAGTTGAGCCAGCCGCAGGCTGTGTTATCTTTCCCTGCAGGCTGCATCGGGCCTGGTGGTTGCAGCGACTGCAGGACAAAGGCCCAGGGTGGGCCGAGCCATCTGCAACCGGCCTCGTGGTTCCCTCCAGGTTGCCTCGGCCCCAGCGGCCCCGGCGGCTGAGGGACAAAGGCCCACGTTGAATTGGGCCAGCTGCAGCCCGTGTTGCAGTTCCCACTGGGCTGCACTGGGCCCACCAGCTGGGGTTGCAGGCAGTGTAGCTCATCCCACGGGAGCCCCTCGGGAGGAGCCTCCATCCTCGATTGTGGGCCGACCTCAGGGGATCGTATGGTTCCGACTCACCAAAGGCTGATAGGCATCACTCTCCTCAGGTGGCTACAGCCATCGGTCCATTTGATGACTCCTCCGGTAGGCTTCCCCTGGCTGAGCTCGGATCGCTGGGTGCCGACTGCGCGTGTCTCAGCCAGGTGCTCTCCGCTGCCAATCTGGTCCATCGCCGGGCATTCACAGGGGCTCACTGCTCATTCAGGCAGCCCCCATAGCTCTTTTCTGGCTCTCTTCCATCCTTCATCTTCCCTGAGTCTTCCTACTCCCTGGGCTGACCAGGGAGCAGCCAGGGCTCAGGACCCCAGAATGTAGCTCCCGGTTGGAGCAAAGTATGGGTTTTTTTTTCTTTTTTGGGACAGTACTGGCTTAATGTCAGGTTCCAAGTAATGCATCTATCATAAAGTGAACTCTGAGGCATTATTTTTCTCAAAGTACAAATTTATTTAGATGCACTATATTGGCACTAACTAGTGAAAACCCAGTACTGAAATTGCCGGGCTTTTCACCCCAATATAAGTTTCAGATTCTTACGTTTTCCAAAACAACCTGTCACATTGTCCAACCAGGATGGGAGCTGGTTGCTTGGCGACTTCTTTCCTCCTCTTCTGGTCATCCAGCCATTGGAATGTGCATGACTCATCAGCTAGCTATGATGTGATGACTGAGAACTCTATCCTCCTTCAACTCCAAACTGTGTCAAACTGAATTCATATTAGAATACCCAAAGATACAAACAATCCCACATTTATTAGTTGTATTTATTTATTAGTTGCATTTGTATGCCGCCCACTCCACAGAGACTCTGGGCGGCTCACAACAGTAAAAATTCACATGCAACAAGAAATATAAAAAGCATTAAAAACACTAGATATTAAAACATTTAAAAACATTAAAAACCACAATTTAAAAACCCATACAATAAATCATTCATGGGGCCAAGAGTGATTGGCATTGTATTAAAATCATTGGCCCCAGGCCTGTCGACAAAGCCATGTTTTTACTGCTTTTCTGAAGGCTGGCAGGGTGGGAATAATGCGGATCTCGGGGGGTAGTGTATTCCAGATAGCCGGTGCTGCCACAGAGAAGGCTCTCGTTCGTGGGCCCGCCAGCCAACATTGTTTGGCTGACGGGACCACCAGCAGACCAACTCTGTGGGCTCTAATCGGTCTTAGGGAGGTATGTTGGAGAAGGCGGTCTCGGAGGTAAACTGGTCCTAAGCCATGTAGGGCTTTAAAGGTAATCACAAACACCTTGAATTGCGCTCGGAGACCTATAGGCAATCAATGCAGTTCGCGAAGGATGGGTGTCACATGGGTGTATCTAGGGTCATCCATCACCACACGCGCCGCTGCATTCTGCATTAGCTGCAGTCTCCGAACATTCTTCAAGGGTAGCCCCATGTACAGTGCATTGCAATAGTCAAGACGTGAGGTAACAAGGGCATGAGTGACTGTAAGTAGTGCCTCCCGGTCCAAGAAAGTATGCAACTGGTGCACAAGACGAACTTGTGCAAAAGTCCCTCTGTGCACAGCTGTTAGATGTTGGTCCAATTTTAGCTGTGGATCCAGAAGGACCCCCAAATTGTGAGCCAGTTCTGAGGGGATCAAATCCCCCCCCAGAACCAAGGAGGGACAGATGTCAAAGTCCTTGGGAGCAGCATCCAAAGCCACTTGGTCTTGTCCGGGTTGAGTTTGAGCCTGTTAACCCCCATCCAGACCCTTACAGTGTCCAGACACCGGCACATCACATCAACTGCCTCACTGAATTGGCATGGGGTGGACATGTACAGCTGAGTATCGTCAGCGTACTGTTGAAACCTCACCCCAGGCCTACGGATGATCTCACCCAATGGTTTCATGTAGATATTAAAGAGCATAGGGGAAAGAATCAACCCCCGAGGAACATCCAAATCAAATTCAGGCTTGACACAGTAATTTCAGCAAACTTCCTTTAAGGCCAGGTGGCACGCGGAGCCATATCTGCCGGCACATGAGCCGTTGCCCTAGCTCAGCTCCAGTGTGCATGTGCGTGCCGGCCAGCTGATCTTCGGCTCACACAGAGGCTATGGGAGGGTGTTTTCTAAAACCCCATCCCCAGACTCTAAGAAAGCCTCTGGAGCTTGGTGAGGGCAAAAAATGGGCCTACTGGGCCCACCGGAAGTTGGGAAATGGGCCGTTTCTGGCCCCCGGAGGACCTCCGGGGGGTGGGGGAGGCCATTTTTGCCCTCCCCAGGTTCCAAGAAAGCTTCTGGAGCCTGGGGAGGGCGTAAAACGGGCCTACCAGGCCTACCAGGCCCACTGGAAGTCGGGAAATGAGGCAGCGGGGGAGGGGGGGTCATGTGCACATGTATGGGGGTGAGGCAGCATGTGGGGGTCATGCGTGCATGCGCATGGGGTGGGGCACATGTGGGGCATTGAATTATGGGTGTGGGCACATGTGCGTGTGTGATAGTGCACGTGCTTGCGCTTTCGGCACCCAAGGAAAAAAAGGTTCGCCATCACTGCTTTAAGGTGTTCTTCTGTCTAAATTATTTTGGCAATGGAGACTCAATCTTCCACCCTAATCCAGCACTATAATCTGGACTTCTCAGAGAGATATTGCTCCTAGAATAATTCTCCTTTCTTTGGTCATTTGATAGCAACCAGATACTCCTTAGGTATAGAGGTCATTCATGATAAAAATTACTAATTTCTTACCTGTAACTGCAGTTCTTGAGATGATCATTTGTTAATTAATGCAATCTAGCCTTCTAATTGAGATGGTAATTTCATGGTTCCCTAAGTTTTCTCAATTAGTCTTACGAACTGAAGGACCTTGGTAAGAACTGTGATTGGTTATATGATTGCAGGAAGATATCTAGGCTCTAATCAATGACAACTGTAGATTGGGAGGCCAGAAATCATCTGGAAAAATGATACTTTGGTAAAACTGCCAAGAAAACTGGATGAATGTATTCATGAAATCACCAGGAATCAAAGCTGAGTCCGAAGAAACTTGTTGTTACTGGTCTACATTAGACAAGGTTCAAAAAGAATACAATGTGTCCACCTAATAAAGGCAAAATGTAGTTATTGTACATGCTAGCTAGAGACAAGCTTTTATTTCCTCGTTGAACTTTTGCCAGTATTGAAACAATCTGAAACTATTTATTTATTTATTTCATTTTATTTGGGAATTCTTCTATGCCACCCTACTCCCTAAGGACTCAGGATGGCGTACAGTATTTTAAAGAACACCAAACAATAAAATCATTAAAAACAATTTTAAATTTTTTTAAAAAAGACATACAACACCATGCATACATGGAGGAGACCTCAGATGTAAAATTGTCTCAGAACCCTGCCTGCAGGAAGAGCCATGTCTTAATGACTTTTCGGAAGGCCAGCAAGGTGGGGATGATTCGGATCTCTGGGGGAAGTTGGTTCCAGAGAACAGGGGCCCCAACAGAGAAGGCCCTCCCCCTAGGCCCCGCCAGTCAGCATTGTTTGGTTGACGGGACCTGGAGGAGACCCACTCTGTGGGACCTGACCGGTCGAAGGGAAGTATGAGGTAGAATGCGGTCCCGGAGGTAACCTGGTTCTAAGCCATGTAGGGCTTTAAAGATGATGATCAACACCTTGAATTGTACCTGGAGACCAATGGGCAGCCAATGCAACTGGTGGAGTATGGGTGTTACATGGGTGTATCTTGAAACACCCACCACAGCACGCGCAGCTGCATTTTGCACCAATTGTAGTCTCTGAATACTCTTCAAGGGTAGCCCCATGTAGTGCGCATTACAGTAGTCCAATCGGGAGGTGACAAGGGCATGAATGACCGTGAGTAGAGCCTCCTTCTCAAAGTATGGTCGCAATTGGTGCACCAGGCGAACCTGTGCAAAGGCTCCCCTAGCCACAGCTGTAAGGTGTTGATCTTATTTTAGCTGTGGATCTAGGAGGACTCCCAAATTGTGAACCCGTTCCGAGGGAGTTAATTTTTCTCCCTCAAGAACCAAGGAGGGACAGTCGACATGGTCCTTAGGAGGCAATATCCAGAGCCACTCAGTCTTATCGGGGTTGAGTTTGAGTCTGCTTCTCCCCATCCAGGTCCTAACATCGTCCAGGCATCGGCACATTACATCGACTGCCTCCCTGAATTGCGACACGGTGGTGATGTACAGCTGGGTGTCATCAGTGTACTGTTGAAAACTCACCCCATGTCTATGGATGATCTCCCCCAGCGGTTTCATGTAAATGTTAAACAGGATGGGCGAGAGGACCGAACCCTGAGGCACCCCACAGGTCAGGGGCCTAGGAGATGACCTCTGCCCTCCTGCTAACACTGACTGCATCCTGTCAGCGAGATAAGAGGAGAACCACTGTAAAACGGTGCCTCCCACTCCCAACTCGCTGAGACGATGCAGAAGGATACCATGGTCGATGGTATCGAAAGCTGCTGAGAGGTCAAGTAGCACCAGGATGGAGGAATTACCCCCATCCTGGGCTCGCCAGAGATCATCCATCAGGGCGACCAAGGCAGTTTCTGTACTGTAGCCACGCCTGAAACCCGACTGATAGGAATCTAGATGATCAGTTTCCTCCAATAGCCGAAGAAGCTGAAAAGCTACCACCTTCTCCACAACTTTACCTATAAAAGGTAAGTTGGAGACCGGACAAAAGTTCTTCAAATCTGCTGGATCCAGGGAAGGCTTCTTAAGGAGGGGTCTCACCACCGCAACCTTTAAAGGCTGCGGTACGGATCCCTCCCTAAAAGAAGCATTGACCACCGCCTGGATCCAGCTGCGTGCCACCTCTCTGCTGACCGAAACCAGCCAGGAGGGGCACGGGTCCAATAAACAGGTGGAAGAGCTCATTGCACCCACGGCCTTGTCCACGTCATCAGGAGAGACAGGCTCAAACTCCTCCCACAATGCTGGACTAAGACTTGCCCCTGTCAACTCAATGGACTCTGTCCAGCTGGAGTCCAGATTCAACTGGATCTGAGCAACTTTATCCATCAGAAACTGCGCGAATTCCTCAGCTCTACTGTGCAAGTGTTCCTCGCTCCCCCCTTTGGCAAGGAGGGCACGAGTCACCCTAAACAAGGCGGCTGGGCGAGAATCTGTGGATGCAATAAGAGCGGAAAAATGAGATTGTTTTGCCGCCTCTATCGCCACTAGATAAGACTTAATGAAAGTTCTTAGAAGTGTTCGGTCGGATTCGGTTTTACTGGCTCTCCAATGTCGCTCCAGACGTCTCTTGTGGTGTTTCATCTCCCGGAGCTCCTTGGTAAACCAGGGAGCTTTCCGGGATCCACTGCCACGGAGAGGTCGCAAAGGTGCAATCCGATCTAATGCCCCTGATGCTGCGGTGTTCCAGGCAGCCACCAGGGACTTAGACGAATTGTGTACCAGGGTTTCAGGTATTTCCTCAAGTTCCCTCTGGAATCCTTCCGGCTCCATTAGGCGCCTGGGGTGGAACCACCTAGTCGGTCCTGCCTCCCTGCGGGGGAGGAATGGAGCTGTGAAATCCAACCTCAGTAGGAAATGATCTGACCACGACAACAGGGTGGTGACTATATCCCCTACATTCAGATCTCTCCACTGCCCCGAAAGAAACACTAGGTCAAGCGTGTGGCCTCCCTCATGAGTCGGACCCTGGATTACTTCGGTCAGGTCCATGGTTGTCATGGAATCCATGAACTCCTGAGCTGCACCAGAGGTTTCGCCCGCCGAAGGCAGGTTAAAATCCCCCAGCACCATAAGCCTGGGGAACTCCACCGCCAGGCTAGCTATCGCCTCAAGCAGCTCAGGCAGGGCCTTAGTAACATAGCTGGGAGGCAGGTATGCTAACAGAAGGCCCACCTGAACCCCTAAGTCCAACTTTAGAAGGAGCGTCTCCTTCTGAAGCGACAAAGGAAATTTGTCCTTTCATATGTTATTTTATTTATTGGTATGCTGTGAGCATTTCTAAAGTTAGACCAGTTTCATTGACATCATAACTATTTTATAATTCATTTAAAAGAAAAAATATTAGTAAACAGTTAATCCTTTTCCCTCCTTCTCCAAATTTGCAAGTGGGGGGAGGGGGTAAATATCTTTGAAAAACACAAAAGAAATTAATTAAAAAAGGAAAATGTTGTTTTAATCGTTTGGTTTTCTATTTCTTTATTTGTCTAAGTATGATATTATTAAATGATATAATACACAAAGATCAGTAGAATACTTAAAAAGATTAAGGGGGGTCAAAATGGGAAATACCTTGCAAATTTCTCCCCAAGAAAAGTGTTTGCATCAGTTTTATTAGACATACTAAAACTGTACCTATCACTCCAATAGCCATTCAGGATATCTTCATTATGGATTTGTTTTGTGTCATGACTAGTGTGCTGAATGACAGTGTATTGATACTGTTTAACTAGCTGCATCATGTCTCCTCAACCAAGATGGATTGGTCTTCATTTACTTTGATGCCTACCAGCATGACTATGGGGATTGTTCAGACTGGTTTCTGATTATGGGACATAAAATCTATTTTATCTGAAGGCTAGGTGAAGAGTGAACTATATAAATCTTGATTGCCTGGGATTGGGGAACCATTCAAATATTTTAACAAGAAAACAACATTAAAGCAGCACTTAAATAAATCGTTGAAAGGTCTGAAGGTGATTGAGTTCAAATATATATTACACTTTCTGAAAGCACATCTCTTTTGCACCAAGCATGTTTGCACAAGAAATATTTATAAACCCTATGAAGTCTCTTGTAGCTGTACCTTCCTTGAAAATTAGGGGCAAATAAAATAAGGAAAAAAATATTTCTTTCTTTCTTTTATTAAAACTTGCTCTTTTATATTTCTTCTCTTTCCATAGAAAGAGATGGTGAGTGAACAACAAGGTTTTTTGTATTTTAAAAATGATATTGCTCTGCTTTAGTATAGAAAACATGATTGAAATTTGAACAATCATGTATTACTTTAGTGCTTCACAAAGATGTTGAAAACCACATTTCTTCTTGTTGTGATGCTTTTAGAGTACAATAGCTGCTGTACCTTCAGAATATGACATTAGTATTTTTATAAATTATAAATCTTAGGTGGGGTTTGGGCACCTAACCCTAAATTATGCTTAAATATTTGGCTCTTTAACTCTGAAACTATAGTACAGTGAAACTTCACTAATTAAGTGACTAGCTCAATGGTTTTCATTTCCAAATATATTTCTTATTATAGCTTAAAAGCCAAGGGCCAAAATATGTACTTTATAATGAAATATATATTAAAAGTAGGACATGAAATATAAATGGTAATACAGAGAGATATAGAGACATGTTTTCTAATAAAATCTGATGAGCGTTGATATTCAGAAGTGAAAGTTAGCAATGCCATATAATCAAAGATTATGCTCAGAGATAAAATCTGAATGTTGATTCTTCACATGTCAGTGCATGAAAAAATAAGAAAGTAGGTATATCTTTGTAGATGTTCATAAAATTAAGCTAGGACTATATTAAGTACTCACATCCACTTCATTTTGTATAATGTAGGAAAGTTGTACAAACAATTATTGTATCAGTTGTCGTAGATAATAAGGATTTTTAGAATTCAGGAAAACAAGGAGCCTTTAAAATCAAAATCTAAGCAATCTGGTTTCTAGGATTTATTGCATTTTATAGATAACATAAATAAGTTAAATGTTTTTATTTTCTTTTGTAAGTGTCTCCAGATGTTCTTTGAGAATGAGTATAATTTACATATATTAATATTTTGCATTCCCCTAGTGATTCCGGTCCACTCCGAATTGCAAAAACTCCGTCACCACCTGAAGAGGCTTCCCCACCACTTAGTCCTGAAGCTAATGCAAATCATACATTGGCAACTCCGAGTTCTCCAGCACCTACACGTCCTAAATCTCCTTCACAGGTAACATAATGCAGATAATATTTTGGCATTCATAATCACAATTTAAGGTTAGTTTGGTGAAATCAATTTTGAGCTAAAAGCTTCCAGTTGCCTCTTATATCAGTCTAAGCAGCAAACCTAGCTTGTCTATTTTTATCCTCCTGATAGAAAAGGGATATAATTTCTTTTCCTGCAGGCTGAATGTGATTTTATTTCTTTTGTCATTGGTGGTTTACTAATTTGTGTCAGCTTTACATGCTAGTGGTTGTTGAAGAAATTCTGGCTAGGTCTGCCTATGATCAACTAAATTATCTTTCACAGATTAGAATATCCAAAATGCACAAACACTAATTTCCTTTTCAGATTCTCAATACAGAAGATAGTTATTGTCCACAACAGAAGTCTCTGCGGCTTTTGGTTTATTGACACATGCTTTATTTGTGTTGGATAGAAATGTTCCACCGCAAGTACTCTTCCTTCAATGGATTTGTGGACTTCACTCACAATTATTTCAAGAATCTTGACCCAGGATCTCCTGGGATAAACAAAATTTTAATAGCCAATCCTTTGCTTGCCAGCCATTATTTTTCTCCCTTTTTCCCAGAGTAATTTTTCTTTTATGTCTTCCTATTTCTTCTTCCTTGCCAGCCCAGCAGAGATCATTTTTACCTATAGGAAATACCACCTATAGTAATATTATGAGAGCCAGTACTATCTCTCTTAGGCTCAGTATGTACTTATCTAAATAGAGTAACCGACTGTACAAATACTTAAAATAACATTTAACTACAGTAGTTTCAAAGATTTCATGATCCAAAAACTATCTAGAAAATGTGTAAAAATTGTCTTGCTAAGGATTTTGCCATTTCAGGATGGATAAAATATTAATGGTATGGTATTCATGGGAAAAATACTCTGCAGCTGCTCATCACCATTCCACACTGTTGGATGAGGTTCTGCTTTCTCCTTACTAATTGTAATATTAACTTCACGAAAGAGTCACATTTTGTTTCCAGGAAATTTCTATCCTCTTGATACGATGGCAGGATAAGGTGCCAGACATAGAAGTCCTCTCCAGAGTAGGCCTGCCATCAATACCCACCCTGCTGATGAAAGCCCAGACACGCTGGGCAGGTCTTGTTGCAAGGATGGCAGACCATCGCATCCCTAAACAGCACCTCTATGGTGAGCTGTCTAAAGGAAAGCGATCGCATGGGGGACAAAGGAAGCAATACAAAGACTCGTTGAAACCCTCCTTCAAGTCCCTTGATATCGACACCACCTCCTGGGAAACCCTGGCACAAGATCGATCAGCATGGCGCATGAGTCTCCTGGGAGTTGGGCGGCAAACAAATATGTAGATAGATAGATATAGATAGATAGATAGATAGATAGATAGATATATAGATAGAGATAGATAGATAGATAGATAGATAGATAGATAGATAGATAGATAGATAGATAGATAGATAGATAGATAGATAGATAGATAGATAGATAGATATGTTTGCCGCCCAACTCCCAGGAGACTCAAATAGATAAAAACAGCAATAGAAATAAGTTATTTCTATTTTACTATACAGTAAAAAATTTAAAAAAACAATTTCACTCATACTTATCGTAAAAGGGGAGACCCTCAGAGTTTTTATGTAACAAGATCAGTTATCCCCAGGCCTGCCGGAACAGCCAGGTTTTGATGGCCTTCCGGAAGGCCAACAATGTGGGGATGGTGCGGACCTCTGGGGGAAGTTGGTTCCAGAGAGCCGGAGCCACCACAGAGAAGGCTCTCCCCCGCAGGCCCACCAGCCTACATTGTCTAGCTGACGGGACCCGCAGAAGCCCAACTCTGTGGGATCTCACCGGTCATAGGGAGGTATGTGGTAGTAAGCAGTCCCGAAGATAGCCTGGTTGTAAGCCATGTAGGGCTTTAAAGGTAATAACCAACACCTTGAATTGTGCCTGGAGATCGATCGGCAACCAGTGCAGCTGGCGGAGAATTGGTGTCACATGGGTGTACCTTGGGGCACCCACCACAACTCGCGTAGCTGCATTCTGGACCAGTTGAAGTCTCCAAACACTCTTCAAGGGTAGCCCCATGTAGAGCGCATTGCAATAGTCAAGACTGGAGGTGATGAGGGTATGAGTGACCGTGAGTAAGGCCACCTGATCCAAGTAGGGTCGCAATTGGTGCACCAGGCAAACCTGTGCAAAGGTCCCCCTAACCACAGCTGCAAGATGTTGATCCAGTTTCAGCTGTGGGTCTAGGAGGACACCCAAATTGCGAACCTGTTATGGGGGGATTAATTTCTCTCCCCCCAGAACCAAGGATGGATGGTCGACATAATCCTTAGGAGGCAGTATCCACAGCCATTCAGTGTTGTCGGGGTTGAGTTTGAGCCTGTTCACTCCCATCCAGACCCTCACATCGTCCAGGCACCGGCACATCACTTCTACCACTTCACTGAATTGTGACGGGGTGGAGATGTACAGCTGGGTATCATCAGCATATTGCTGGAACCTCACCCCATGTCGCCGAATGATCTCACCCAGAGGTTTCATGTAGATGTTGAATAAAAGGGAAGAGAGGACAAACCCCTGCAGCACCCCGCAAACGAGGGGCCTAGGGGACGACCTCTGTCCCTCTGCTAACACCGACTGCGACCTATCAGAGAGATAGGAGGAGAACCACCGTAACACAGTGCCTCCCAGTCCCATCTCTCTGAGTCGGCGCAGAAGGACACCATGGTCAATGGTATTGAAAGCAGCTGAGAGGTCAAGTAGCACGAGGATGGAGGAATGACCCCCATCCCGGGCTCGCCAGAGATCATCCATCAGTGTGACCAAAGTGGTTTCAGTGCTGTAGCTGGGCCTGAAACCCGATTGAAAGGGATCTAGATAATCAGTATCATCCAACAACTATAGGAGTTGGAGCGCCACCACTTTCTCCACAACCTTCCCCGCGAAGGGAAGGTTGGAGACTGGATGATAGTTTTTTAAGTCTGCTGGGTCCAGGGAAGGCTTCTTGAGGAGGGGCCTTACAACCGCAACTTTTAATAGCCGCGGAATGGACCCCTCTCTCAAAGAAGAGTTGACCAACGCCTGGAGCCAGCTACATGACACCTCCCTACTGGCCGAGACCAGTCAGGAAGGGCATAGGTCCAACAAACAAGTGGAGGAGCTCATTGCTCCCATAGCTTTGTCCACATCCTCAGGAGTGACCAGTTCAAACTCATCCCACACAATAGGACTAAGATCTGCCCCAGTCACCTCGGCCTGCATTGCCCAATCGGAGTCCAGGTCTGTCCGAATCTGAGCGACTTTATCTGCCAGAAACTGCGCAAATTCTTCAGCTCTACCCTGTAAGGGCTCCTCCGCTCCCTCAACATTAAGGAGGGAGCGGGTCACCCTAAAAAGGGCGGCTGGGCGTGAATTGGCAGATGCAATAAGTGCGGAAAAATGCGAACATATCTCCACTAAATAAGTCCTAATAAAGGCTCTTAGAAGTGTTCGGTCGGACTCAGAGTTACTGGACCTCCAGCGTCACTCTAGACGTCTCTTGTGGCATTTCATCTCCCGGAGCTCCTCAGTAAACCAAGGAGCTTTCCTGGATCCACTGCCACGGAGAGGTCGCAAAGGCACAATCCGGTCCAATGCCCCTGATGCCGCTCTGTTCCAGGCAGCAACCAGGACTCAGACAGATGGTGAACAAGGGATTCAGGTAGCACCCCAAGTTCCCTCTGGAACCCTTCCGGGTCCATTAGGCGCATGGGGCGGAACCACTTAATCGGTCCTGCCTCCCTGCAGTGAAGGAGTGGGGCCTTGAAGTCCAACCTCAGCAGGTAATGATCTGACCATGACAAGGGAGAAATCACTAAACCCCTTAACATCAGATCATTTCTCCACTGCCCCGAGAGAAAAACTAGGTCGAGTGTGTGCCCCCCCTATGAGTTGGAACCTGAACTACTTGGGTCAGGTCCATGGTTATCATGGAAGCCATGAACTCCTGAGCCACATCAGAGGATTCACCAAGCGAAGGCAGGTTGAAGTCCCCCAGGACCATAAGCCTGGGGAACTCCACCGCCAGCCCGGCTACGGCCTCGAGCAGCGCAGGCAGGGCCGTTGTCACATAGCTGGGAGGCAGGTACGTTAACAATAAGCCCAACTGAACCCCTGAGTCCAATTTCACAAGGAGAGATTCACACCCAACAATCTCCGGGGCAGGGGTGCTGCGAGGACAAAGGCTCTGGCGAGCTATAATTGCCACTCCTCCACACCTTCCCTGGGGTCGAGGCTGATGCAGAACTAGAAACCCATCTGGGCACATCTCTGAGAGGGGAGCACCCCTCTCCTAGCCCAGCCAGGTCACAGTTATGCATGCCAGGTCGGCCTCCTCCTCCAGGATTAGATCTCGTATGAGGGGAGCCTTGTTGACCACAGACCTGGCATTCAACAGCAGCAACCTGAGCCCAGGGCCCTGACATCTCCCGTTACCAGGAATATGGGCTGAGCCAGAAGGGCCAGAACAACGAATCGCTTTGAGGCAGCGAGTCCTCCTTCCCTGTGAATGGCCTACCCCACAGCTCCCGCTATATCTACCTCTTCCCATAACGACCGGGATCTCATGGCTCTCTCCTCCCCCAGAGGTCCCCCCATGCCATCGGCCCCCCTTATCCTCAACAGGCGACATAATTCATCCCTACCCTGATCCACACCCTGCCGGAGGCAGTCGCCGAGCCCCCACCTGCTTCTGTTTACACACTCAGCGGGGGGGCCACCTCTTACCCCCAGCCCACTCAATCTTCCTAAAAACATTAACACCCTACCATACACACTTCCAATCATCCACAGCCCCAGCCACACCCCCACACACTCAACCTCCGGGGTACAAATAAATAAAAACAGCAGAAGTAATACAGGGCAATAAGTGGGCAAAGGAGGGCATGTCAGCCACCAGGCCAGTCCTAGATTGTCTATTATTTGTGCCGGCTCTAATTAGGACAATAATAGTTCTCTTAGGGGTGAGATAAAACTCCTCCCCAGTCCGGATGGTATCAATCCTGACACTCTTGGTCCTGCACGCTGGATCAACCATTCGCCCACCAAGTTCTTTCAGTAACCTCCAATTACCATCATGGACGATTATCCAGTTGTTACAGGTCTTATTATAGTTCATCGTTGCGCGCATAACCTTGACAAAGGCAGCAGCGATGGGCTTCAACACAGCAAAGAGCAAAATCCCACAGGAGTGAGGTCAAGGAAATTTAGTAAGACCGCTAAGGTCGTAAAAGAGCGGTCATAGTAATACCCATGTATAGATAACCCACCAAACAACAACCCGGGAGGGGGAGATAACAATCACTAGAGAACCCCCCCAGAGGCAGTCAGATATGTAAGGCAACGAGGCTCAGAACAACAGCAAAGGCGGTAACGAAGAGCATCACAGAAGGGAGCAAAAACACGCCATTCCATCATCACTCTCACCAGCAAGTAAAGAGATCGTATCGTGCCCGGAGCAGTTAGTAAGTTATTATGGGGGAGGCTGTTGCCTCAAAAAAGCCGTAGATAGAAGAATTAAAAAGCTGGCACCCCACTGGAAACTCTTCCACAGTCCGAGTGGGTCAGAATCACCACTGCACTGAGTTCTGCCATCGCGCTGGGCTCTGATGCCATCCAAAGCTGCAGGACATACCAGGAGGGGAGAGTCAAATGGCATCTGCTCCGCATGTAGCGTTTTTACAATAATCATCCAGATTTTAGCATCCAGGTTATAGCGTTTTTAAAGTTCTTATGGCAAACCTCCAGATCTTGCAGCATAGTCCTCCATGTACCAATTATTTTCCATATTTCTGGTGTCGCTTCCTTAGTTAGTTAATTGGGCCCATACAGCCCGGAAGCTGCCATCTTGGTGTTCATCTTCCGTATCGCTGGTTTTTTGCAATTGCTAGGTCCCCCACTCCACCGGGATGACAAACTTGCCACCACGACGAAGACCGGGTCCTTCGCAAGATTGTCTTCCCCAAGCACCAAAAGAGTCTCAGGCTCGGGGCTGCAAAATTCAACGAAAATTGGAGCAAGAGGAGTAGAGCAGCTCCACTTCAACCCTTCTCACTGTGGCTCCACCCTGGAATAATAAGGAACAGCGCGGCCAAGTTGCCAAGTTTGGGGACCCCTGCTGTAGAGATACTCATTGACTTACAAGCATTTATGTAGCAACCATTTGAAGTTACAACAGCACTGAAAAGAGTGACTTACGACCAGTTTTCATGTGACCATCGTTTGTAACCTTCCCATCTGGCTTCTGAGAAGCAAAGTCAATGGGGGAAAGCCAGATTCACCTAACAACTGCATGGTTTACTAAACAACTGCATTGATTTGTTTAACAATTATGGCAAAAATGTCATAAAATGGGTCAAAACACACTTAACAATTACCTTGCTTGACAATGAAATATTGGGCTCACTTGTGGTCATAAATTAAGGACTACCTGTATAAAACAAAGACTCCATTAGATATGGCAGAATAACAAAAACCAAGTAAATAAAACAAAGGGAATGTAAACCTTCAGATAAGTAATTGAAGAATTGCAAAAGAATCCTTCCCAGATTGGGAAATAAAAGGAAGGTAAGAATTGCATATTAAAGTTCCCATCTTTGATTAATACAAGAAAAAATATGTATTTTACTTGCTGTGAACTTCTATGAACTAAGAAACAATGTCACTTGAAGAAAGCTTGAAGACAGTAATGTTTTACACCTAAATGATATAGAAATTGCCAGTCCTAGTTCTGAAACACTGAAAAAATAATTATTATTATGGTGTATACTTTTGATATCTCATTTAATATTTCAAACATACTAATTTTTCTTTCAGCTGAGGAAAGGACCTCCTGTCCCACCACTGCCTAAACTCACACCAACGGTAGACATGCAACAAGAAAATATCATTAGTTTATTTGATGATAACTTTGTTCCAGAAATAAATGTGACAACCCCTTCTCAGGTGAGTCCAGATTGAATGTATCAGTCTTCTCCAGCGTCATATATTCAGATGGATAATGCTACAACTTGTTCATCCCAAATCAAAAGACCTTGTCAATGTTGACTGGGAACCCTGGACACATTTTTTTAATAGGGGTGACTCACATACAACCCGTGAAACATAGAATAAGTTGTTCTAGTCACTGACAAAATATTTCCATTAATTTGAGACTGTTTTATACATTTAGGGATGAAACCTCTAGTTCACAAAAACCTGGTGACATTTGGTAGTGAATCCCACAAAAACTCTGTGCTTGGATGAGCATGACTAAATTTTGTCCAAGATGAGCACTGGCTATGTAAATGTCCATGATCCTTAATCTTAACATTGTATTTATTTAAAGGAAAATACACACATGATGAAATATTAACTGAATCTGAGCTTGGGGACAATGAAATAATTAATGAATTCCTCACACAATTGCTTGCATGAAACAATTGAAAGCTAATTCAGAAAAAGTCTGGCGTGCATAAGTGCACCAGCGTGCCTACCGTCCCTGTCCTAATGTTCCTTCTTATCAGTACTCATCTTATGTATATAAACAATGTTATATCTATGTATATTACCAACACGTACTTGACAAAAATAAATAAATAAATAAAATAAAAATAAATCTTATCCATTTCCTATTATATCCATGACAACTTCCTATATTCTGAATGGACTAATGCCACTGAATTCCAATCTCTTTCCTTATTATTTACCCTGATGTATATTTTATGAGAAAAATGATTTGTACATTCCAATTAAAAAATGTTTTTAAAATGTTGTATTTCCAACAGAATGAAGCTCCTGATGCTAAAAAAGAAGAGTCTTTGTTAGATTTGGACTTTGATCCTTTCAAGCCTGATAATGCATCTACTGTGGTAACCCATTCCCCAATGTCTCAGGTATTTTTAAATATTATATTATTATGATATTACTTTCCCCATAATCAGGGTTGTTTTACACCACAATCCTGTGGGAACCTAGAAATGTGGCTTTAATTATTAAAAGCAAGTTGCTGACTCTTATATTAAGGATTATAAAGAAGTGTAATAATTAAAAAGAAAATTTTGATATGGTTGGCTAATATAATTTGCAGTGATTGGCAATGGCTTAGGACAGTGATGGCGAACCTTTTTAGGTTCCCGTGCCAAAAAGGGGGGGTGCGCGCGCTAGCGCGTGCTCGCATGCCCACACCCATTCCCTCCCCCCACGCATGCGCACAACACCCCCCCATGCTGCCCCCTGCACATGCGCACACACCCCCACCCCCGTGCAAAGGCCATACCGGAGCCTGGGACGGTAAAAAATGACGAAACGGGCAAACCGGAAGTTCGGAAAAATGCACTTCCAGTTTGTCCGTTTCGTCATTTTTTGCATTCCGGGGCTTCAGGGAGCTTCCCTGAACCCTCCGGAGTGCAAAAAACAGCTCACCGGCAAACCAGAAGTGCGTTTTTCCGCACTTCCGGTTTGTCCGTTTTGTAGTTTTTTGCATTCCGGGGCTTCAGGGAGCTTCCCTGAACCCTCCGGAGTGCAAAAAACAGCTCACCGGCAAACCGGAAGTGCGTTTTTCCGCACTTCCGGTTTGCCGGTGGGCAACGCTCGCGTGCCCTCAGCTATGGCTCCGTGTCCCACCTGTGGCACGCGTGCCATAGGTTCGCCACCACGGGCTTAGGAGATGTTGCAGAAACAGACAAAATTATACAAAATAGTCAAAATATTATTGATTTTTATTAAAATCAATAATAAAAAATGTGCAAAATTTTGGCCAGTTTACAAAATGTATGCTGATTACAGAATTTAGAATTTTTCTTCGTGTTTAGCAACATATATTTGAAATGAAGTGAATAACAGAAAGTATTGAGTAATGTGATGTTAGGCTTGATAAGAGCCAGAGTAAACATGTAGCTTTGATGCCACACAGGGCTGCATGTCTTATTTGGAAACATAGCAGATTAACTATTTCATCAATCCAAGTTCCAGGTTTCCCAAAGCACTTTACTTTTAAATTTTATTAATGCTGATATTTCAGACTTTACTAATAAATTATATTTCAACTCTACAAGTGTTAAAAAATTCTTAACAGAACACAGAACAGAACAGAATCCTTAACAATAGATTTAAATTAAACATTTATTCCTGGGACCTGGAGCCACTGACACTAGCCATTTAAAAATACATTGTATCACAAATCATGTAAAAAAGTAGACTTCTGTCAATCAGACCAAAGATTTGATTGTCTACTTACATCTGTTAAATCTGATATTTCAAAAAATGATTGCAAATTTTTCTGCTTGGATTATATATGTTGTGTGGATGTGGGTGTGGGCTTGTGCACATGCATGCACATTTTCAAATCAGTTTTTGAATCCTGGTAACTACCTGGACACAAATTCCTGCAGTTTTCTTGGCAACATTTCAGAAGTGGTTTGCCATTGTCTCCTTCCAAGGGTTGACAGAATGATTGACCCAAGGCCTAATACAGGATTAGAACTTACAAGTTTCTAGCCTGATTCCTTAGGTGCTATACCAGTCTTGTTCTCTGTAAAGCCACCTTTACTTAAACAAATTTCTGTAATAGAAAGGTTTCTAGAGAACTGAAGCAAAATTTACTGTTTGTACACATGAACAGTAATAGATTACAGTTTCAAAATGATTTTTTTTAAAGTCACCTCTGCATATAAAAGTTTATATTGAATTATGATTTCCCATCTGACTAGTAACTATTATGTTTTATTTTTTATTTTTACTAGTTTAGTGATTTGAGATGTTATATTCTAAATTTTGCTATAAAATGAAAGAAGAAAATAGCTTACAGCAAATTTTAACAGATTAACAGAGTTGGAAGGGACCTTGCAGGTCATCTAGTCCAACCCCCTGCCCAAGCAGGAGACCCTACATCTGCCTCTACCTAGGATCGAACTCACAACCTCCTGATTGTGAGGAAAGAGGTCAATAAAGAAGCATCTGAGAAGTGTAAAGGCATTATGGCAGAGTTAAAATAGGCCACAAAGAAAGCAGTCATTAATATCATTGATTTTTAGTAAATGAATTTTTTCATATTAACATATTATTCAGGAAAAGAATACTTTACCTGATATGATCCTAAATAGGAACAACTGTTAAATCTACTTCTTAAAAGGTTGTTTTATGATAGAAGTCCTTGGTTACATGCTTATGATTATCTTATACTGTTATAGCTGTTCGTTGAAATATACTTAGAAATGAAACTCTGATAGGATTGAGAAACTAAAATTGAAGAATGCGTGGCAACAGAAAAACTGACTATAAATTCACAGCAGAAGTCTAATAAATCCAAGCAGGAATAATTTCGTTAAATGAAACATATCACATAACAAGGCAAACTAGGACACTTAGAACATAATTTTTGAAGAAAAAGAGAAATTATTTTTTTTTAAAAATTAAATGGCCCAAATAGAAATGAGCAATAATCACAGATGACCAAAGTATAATAATATTTAAAAAATTAAGTAGCATTAGAGCTAGGGGGAAAAAAGAGGAGAGAAAGTAAAGGGGGAGATTAGAAAGCTTTTTGTTACAATGTTTTTTTATCTTTTTAAAAACTTTTTTGAAATCTATTTTTCGCCGTCAGATTTTTATTTCAATTTTTGCTATACAGGCAATTCTCGACTTAAAACCATTCATTTAGTGTCTGTTCTGTTTGAAGTTACAACAGTGCTGATAAAAGTGACTTATGACCACTTTTCACACTTATGACTATTGTGGCATCGGTATTGGGTTGCTTGGCAACTGGGATGTATTTCTGACAGTTACACTGTGCCAGGGTCATGTGATCACCAGTTGTAACTTTCCCAGATGGCTTCCAACAAGCAAAATCATTGGGGGAAGGCATTTTTTCTTAATGACCACATGATTCACTTAACTGTGGTGTTTTCCTTAATTGTGGCAAAAAGTTCATAAAATGGAGCAAAACTCACTTAACAACTGCCTTGTTTAGCAATAGAAATTTGGAGTTCAATTGTTGTCGTAAGTTGAGGACTACCTGTAGTGTAAAGTTCATTGTATGTATGCCTGTGTATTCTTTTCCTTTTTGTTTTTGCTATTATTTTATTTTCTTAATTTAAAAAATAAATAAAAATAAGGGATGTAATCATTCAATCAGGGACATTATGGCTATCAAAAATGCTCTTGAGAACTACCAGTTTACCACAAGTGGGGGGTTTAGCAGCAACCCTCCTGGAGAATTACACTTTAAGATATAAAGTTGGAATTCCTTTTCATTGGATAAAGCAAATATAAATGTTTGGAATATGGTATGGGGTGGGCTAGGATGTACCCAGATCCATTGCTCTAATCCAGGGGTCGGCAACCTTAAGCACTCAAAGAGCCACAAAGGTCCTAACTGGAAGCCCCCCATTCAATTCTGGAGCCGACCGGAAGTCCAGTTCCCCCACCATAGAGTCTCCTCCTAGCCCGGCAGCCTTTTTCCTCTACCTGTCCTAACCAAAAGCCCTATCAATTATGGAGCTGACCGGAAAAACCCGAGCCTTGCCATAGAGTCTCCTCCTGGCGCGCCCTGCTTTCCCCCACTCTAATCGGAAGCTCCTTTCAAAATTGTGGTGCCGACCGGCGACAAGGAGCCACAGCAGAGGGATGAAAGAGCCACATGTGGCTCCAGAGCCGCAGGTTGCTGACCCCTGCTCTAATCTATAACTAACTCCTTTGCCAACTTTGGTTATGCACATGTATAATTACATTATTATCTAATTATGCTTTACAGCACATTAAAAAGATGTACAAATGAGGTTTTGAACATTGTCCTTCTTTCCCCTTCTCAGACGCTACCTTGGGATCTGTGGACGGTATGGTTTGCTTTTATTATTTTTTTATCTTGTTTTTGTTTTATATTTCAATGGTAACTTTAATGTGCAAAATATGTCAATCACAAAAAAGTTTTATTTTTATTTAAATAAATGTTTTATTTATTTATTTATTTATTAGTGACATTTATATACCGTCTCATAGTGCAAGCACTCTCTAAGCGGTTTACACCAGTAAGTAATGTATATTTATATTGCCCCCAACAATCTGGGTCCTCATTTTACCTACCTCAGAAGGATGGAAGGCTGAATTTTCCAGCTAAGTAGCATTTTCAGTGAGAGTAGGGTTTGCTCTGTTTATATACTATAGATTATTCTGTCAGTGATGGTGTTGTTTTCTGCTTGGTAGTTCTTTCTTTAGTCTGTTTTCTGCTTGATTGTTTGACTGACTTCATAGTTTCTTGATTAAGGTATTGTTTCCTGCTTGATTTTTTGTCTGGTGTTAATCCAAAGTTAATCCTTTTATCGGTGATTGATTGCTGGTAAGAGGTGTTCTGGTCTTTTTGTTTTCTTTGTAGCTTTCTTTGTCTCTCTTGAATGGTGTGTAAATGTTGTTTATTTCTTTTTTTTTAATTAAATTTTATTGATTTTCAACATTTTTCTTTAAAAATAACAATTTCCATATTTCCTAAAGCATTTCTACAATTATACACAGTATTTTCATTTTCACATATTCCTTATTACAGTTAGATTCTATATCGCTTATCTTAATTACACATATCGTTTAATTTACATATTTACATTTTACAATCTATAATTTCACTGTTTCTTTTCTTCCCTTCTTAATTTAATCCATTTGTACCATTTTTCCCAGATATTGTAATAATCCGAATCACTTTGGCCCCTTAAGTACATTGTTAATCTTTCCATTTCTGCACACTCATAGATTTTTTTAACTATTATATTTTCTGGAGGTATTTCTGTATTCTTCCAAGATTGTGCGAAGGTTATCCTAGCTGCTGTTGTGATGTGGAGGACTAAATACTTAATATCTTTGTGGTAATCTTTTTTAAATATGCCGAGGAGAAATAGTTCTGGAGTGAATTCTAATATCTCATTGAATATTTCTGATAGCCATTTATGAATTGTGTTCCAAAATTTTTTTGTTTCTGAGCACAGCCACCACATGTGAAAGAAGGTACCCTGTGTTTTTTTGCATTTCCAGCATATAGGATTCAAATTTGGATAAATTTTTGCAAGTCTAATTGGGGCTAAGTGCCATCTATAACTCATTTTGTAAAAGTTTTCTTTGTATGCTACTGACCTAGATATTTTAAGATTTCTATTCCATATCTGTTCCCAATCTGCCAAGTGGATGTTATGTCCTATGTTCTGGGCCCATGCTATCATAGGACCTTTTTGTTTTCTTTGTAGCTTTCTTTGTCTCTCTTGAATGGTGTGTAAATGTTGTTTATTTCTATATGCCTATTGGTGACTGATTTCTTTGAGTTGCCAAGCTTCTAGGAATTTCTGAGCATTTTTGGATTTGGATTGATCTAGGATGCTCACAGTTTCCCAGTTGAAACTATGGTTAAGTCTGTTCATCTGTTGTGAAATTAAGGCATTTTCATTGTGTCTCCTGATTGCTAGTTGGTGTTTATAAATGCACTCTGGGTTTTTAGGTTTATTTGACACCCTTCTTTTCAGTAACATGATGAAATATCCTTTCCATTTTCTCTGATCTTTTATTTTTAATATTTTCTTTCCTCACAGACCAATAATGAGGTGGTGCAGCCGGTGAGTAGTTGCTTTCTTCAAATGTAGATTTCCCTTACAGATATTGTAAATAGTATTAATTCCTTAATTTAGTCAGTTAATTTTGAGTTCTGTATTTTTTTCTCCCTAACCTTTATCATGCTCATCCTGTTTTTTTTCTTTACTTTTCTACCTATTTAAAGACTGACTCTCCAAAAAGTCATTCCCTGTGTAACCTGGTCATGGAGGAAAATCCAGACAATGGGTCAACAGAAGATCTTAACAAGCCCCAAACTGATTTAGGTTCATTCAATGTGGGCCTAGATCCAGATTCCCTCAAGAAGGCAGCCAGTGAGGGCCAGGAAAGAACTGCTGGTGGTCCTATGCCTTTTCTTCAGGCAGAGGAAATCTCAGCAGAATCATCTGATATGCTAACTACTCCTACTTTGCCTGCTGTAGGCAAGCATGAGGATGGCACATCATGGACAGCTTATGCAAATGAACATGAAACCACTTTCCTAAGACCTTGCCTGGACATTAGTCATAGTGGAGACGATGGCACTGATCTGATGGAGAATAACCAGCTTTTAGTGAGTGAAACTTTGGCTGAGAAGTCTTCAGTGAAAACTGACAGCTTTTTGGGTGGAGAGCCATTTAGTGTGGAAATGACAAAAGAGGCGAATCCGGGCTTAAAAGACTCTTTTTGGACAAATACGGACCCATGTGAAAAGGTAGACACCAGAGGTCCTAAGCACAAGGAGTCCTTCAATGAAATTGAATGTCTTAAGACCTTAGGACAACCTGATAATGAAGCTGTAAAAAAGACCAAGGTAGAAATTAGACAAGTTTTAGAATGTACAAATGGGCAACGAGAAACAATTACTGATAGTTGTCCCCAGAAATTTGATGTAGACTTTAATAAGGCTGATATGGTTAAGGAGACAGTTGGAAGAGATTTCAAGAACATGAGCAGCTCTACAGCTCTAGAACATAATACACTTGAAATGCAGAATGCTTTGTGTTCCCTGGGTCAGGATCCTGAAGAAACATGTGAGGGTAAGGGGGCCATAAAATGCACACAGGAAAGTGATATGGCAAGTATTATAGGAACTGCTAACCTCCAAGTCAAAGACAATTTTTCTACAGAGTTTGGAAATCTTGGACATGATTTTGAAGCAAAAGAGGCACAAGAGCTCTGCAAAAAATATGAAGACTGTGGCCTCAATATTGCTCAAGAGAATAACAATATTGAATATAAAGCTACTTGTATATCCCTTGACAAGGATATGACTGTGCAGCATGAACTTGAGAATCCAACTAATGCATATTTCAGTAATTTTGAGTTAGAGAATATGGGAGGTGAATTGGCAGATAGGGAAATGTTTTGTATGCCGGAAGAACCTAACATTAGTTTACCCAAAGTGTTAGAGACAGAACCCTGGGATGACAGCTGGAATCCTACATTTAGTTCTGATTCCTGGGGGTTTTCTAGCCAGTCAATTAGCTATGATTCCTGTCCCTTTCCTCCCACACAAGACTCTCTAGATGGAAACTTGGAGAACCTATGGCCAGGTTTCATGCAAGATTTAGGAGAATTAAACAATAGCTGGGGAAGTGCATGTGTAATGACCAGTCAGCAGAATCAGGAAGCATCTTTACAGCAAGGATCATCTGGGAAAGAGACAAACATTAGCACCTATGGATCAAACAAGATAAGTAGGCCATTGATTCTGTTTCAAATGGGAAACTCTGGAAAGGCTAGCACCGAAAACTTCACTAGCCCCAAAGAAAATGAGACCAACAGCTCAGATTTATCTGAAGATGAAATTGCTAACCGGAAATATGGATTGTTATACCAAGAAACTGAGGCTGATAAAGAAGAGGTACCTACCCTATTATATAGCATAGTTTAGAAAAGAGAGATTCCCTAGGTGATATTTACCATTATATAAAATATGAATTTTATGAACAGTCCTGCTTATCTTTCCTTTGCTAATCTATGTAGTCATGCATTCATGGCACAATTCAACCATATAATTATGCTAGGTTGACCACAAAGAGGTTGCCTGTTGAATATGCCATCTTATTTTGTACCACATTTTGTTTTAGAATTTTGCTTTTAGATAGTTTATGTTGCTGGCATCTCTTCCAATTATCAAAGTGTATCATTCTGCTTTCTTTTTATTTTTTATTTTATTGTCATTCTTTCCCTTCACTTTAAAAGATGTATATGTTTGGGCCATGTACAAATAAGACTTTGATATTAAAATCTGTCTTCTAATTTCTTGGCCTAGGCATCTAGCAATGATTTTAATGGATTTGCACAGGTAAGGAGCAACTTTGTTTTATTTATATATCTATTTATCTAAAATATTTTTATAGCCATCCTTCTGGGAGCTCACAACAACAATAAAATCCTAGATCCATTAAGAATAAAATAAAACAATGACTTAGCACCTGAGTCATTGCCTTTAGATGCTTCAACAACCCATCCAAGGCATCCTTGCTCTATCCCAGAATAAAAAGTCAGGTCTTGATGACCTCCCAGAGGACTAAAAGGGTTGGGGCCTGCTTGATCACTAGAAAGAGGGTGCACTATAAAGTAGGGGGAAGCCATGGAAAAGCACCTTTCTGAAATCCTCTTAGATAGCAACATTTCAGGGAACAGACTTGGAGCAAAATAGGAGCTTATCCTATTTTATCTGGCAGATACTGTCAGAGATAAGCCATCTCACAATCAATCCATTCCTGTGCCATGTAGGGATATAAACATGATACCAGGGTCTTATTTTACCTAGAAGGAAACTGGCAGCCAGTGCCACTTGGGCAATACATGGGCAAATCTTGAAGCACCCAGCACTATGTGTGCCCATGTTCTGGACCAGTTGCAGCTCTTAGGTAGTCGTCAAGGGCAGCCCAATGTAAATGTTTTGGAGTAACACAAAGAGGAAATAACTTAAGTATGAGTAACAGTAAGTAAGACTTCCCAGTCCATGAAAGGATACAATTTGCACTCAAGATGAATCTATGCAAAGCCTTTTCCAGTCATGCCTGCCAACTGCTTATTGATCAGGACCCATGAGTACAGGAGGACCCTCAAATTTCACACAAGGTCAGTCCAAGAAAGTGCTACCCTGTCAGAGTAAAACATGAATATCACCAAACCCTGGGAGGGGAATGACCCCAAAGACATTCTATCTTGTCAGGGTTGAGTTCATGTTAGTTTCTCCCTATCCAGACCCACACATATTCCAGGCACTTGGGTCAGCACTGCAGTAGAATTCTTTGCCCTACCAGGAATGGAGATATGTATCCTGTGCCATCAAGTGACCTCACTGAGTAATTTCAATGTAAATGTTAAAAAAGAGAGGGGAGAGACCTGAGACCTGAGGCAACCCACAGTGCAGGGTCTAACAGCTTGATCTCTCCCCCATAACACTGACCAGAACCAGTTGTAGAAGAGAATACTGCAAAACAGTGCCTCCCTAACTCCAGCAAGTGGGATCTAAAGATGATGGAGTTGTAGGCCAACTTCACCAGAAGGCAGTGGGTTATTAAATCTATAATATAATGGCAAATTCAATGCACATCTAGATGTCAGTAGTTCATTAGGTTTAATGAAGTAGACTCCCTTACTGCACCTGTTAGAAGCTCATTAAGGCCATGCCTTTTCCTGTACTTGTACAACAGTCTCAAAAAAATCATCTTGGTTAAAAGTCAGTAGAACAGCAACAGTGGTCTGCCTTCATGCCACTGTCTCGAATATCTATTGCCCTGAGTCTGCATGGCTACCATGCTGATCCATGAAAAGGTACCATTCTTTAAGGAAATGTCAGTTAGGATCATTGCAAATGCTCATATCAAATCCAAATATCTGATATGGTTGAATTTTTAAAAACTTTGCTTTAAATTTGTTTCCATAAAAACATTGGAAATACATATATTTAATTTGTTCCACCATTTTAATACTACTGTTCTTTGTTAAGTTAATGTGAATTAGTTGGCTGTCATAGTCAAGCTGAAAGGTGTTGTGGAGCTTGGTGTCTTGTTAAACAAAGGTTTTGCCATCTTGTTGCCTTATAAACTGTATATTACATCTTTAAATTTAATGCTTCCAAACTGGATTACATTAGATTCCAAATCTTAGCTAAGATGCTGCTACTGTAAACAATAATGTATGATATATCAAGTTGTGCAAACCAGGCAACTGCTATTGTGCATAACATTATTCATAAAATTTACAAAACCTGCAACTTGATTAAAAATACTCCGCCTAGGATCATGTGAAGATTCTGCAAGTAATTATGACATGACCATAATTGAGCCTGCAATTACATTTATAACATGTGCCAATCATTAAATGAGTGACCACATGACTATGCCTGTTTGTAGAACTTTTTTTCAGCAGTCATTAAATGAGCATGGCAGTCATAAAGTAAATGCTCCCATTGTTAAGCAAACATCATAGTTGTTAACAAAAAATAGTGTCTGCGATGGGAATTTTTTTTGCTGGAAACCTTTTTTGATAGAAACACTATTTTCCATAAAAATAAATGTAAATTGTGGTCACGTGATTGCAGGATACTGCAAATGGCCATAAATTCAGGCCAGGCACCCGAAATATGATCATGTGACCATAGGAGAAGGTGGTCATTGGATGTTCGAATCTGGATCGTAAGTAGTCCAGGGGAGGTCCATTGTAACTTTGAATAGTCACTGAATGATAAGTCATAAATCAAGGACTACCTGTATTGAAGTCAATGACCAATGACATATAAAATCCAGTATTATATTTAATAGATCCCTTATAAATGAAAAAGCAACTCAAGAAATGTTAGTATAAAAATGCTATAATGAATGACATTGAATCAAATATGCTGTTTAATAAGAAAATATAACAGAAAAGTTTTAATGTCCACCAACAAGCTTTATAGTAATAATTCAGAGTGCCTCGTTTGATTACAAAGTCAGTTTGTTTCTAGAAGAAATGTTTTTGCAAATCTCAGTCCCCAGATTCCATACTAGAAGCTTGCTTAACTCACTAAGAACTATGAAAAAATGATGTCAATTATCAAATGTTGGGAAAATATTAAATTAAATAAGAAGACAAAATTAGAATGGTATGTTTTGGGGAATGGTCTTGTCATATCGTAAATAATTTTTAGTAGGTTTTTAAATGCTGATGCTTAAATAATTCTCTGGATGAATTCTTTCTATATGTACATTCCCAGGACACCTCCCTGTTTTCATTGCAGCCAAGTCAGGATATTACAGATAGTAAGGTAAGTTGTTGCTTTTTGTATCAAGTTGTATTAACCTCACTTTCTAATTGCTTTTGGAAATTACCATTTTAAAGCTATTAGAGACTGTCAGAACAACAAGTTTGAAAAATATTGATAGGGTGTGTTCAACAAAGAAAATTAATTTTAAGCCTAATAGCTTAAAGAATTTAGTAAAAAGTTAAATAAAACTTTGATCTAAGAAAATTATAAATGGACTAAAGGTTCAGATAAATTTGGAATATTTACTTTTATTGTAAAATTTTGGCTATCCTGGGTCATAAAGAGAAATGATGATTTTAGAAACTTGAGACTAGAGAAGACTAAAGATTCTAAGCAGAAGAAAAATAAAAATAAAAGCCTGTGCTTCATGTCAGTTAATATTGGGTCTTAAGGACACATATGACAAAATGACACATAACATTATAACATCAGTAATATTAAAGAAAATATTTGAAGAGTACAGCCAGACGTTAGTAACTACAATACAGTAATTCCAGTAATGATGTCTGCTTTTATGGATAGACTATGTGTAAAAGATGTCAGTGAAGGAATGAAAGATATGGAACAAATTTTATTTGACAAAACAATATTGAAACTATAAATGGCATGCAAAAAGAATAATTTGGAAAAGAATATCCCAAAGAAACTTTGTAAAAGTTTTAAAATTTAAATTGAAAAGGCAACCATAAATGATACACCAAGAAAATAATCTGGAAAATGTTTTGTTATTGGATCTACAAAAGAGGCTTATTAAAGCTTGAAGAAATCTGTGTGATGGGATGAAGAACTGAAGAGAAATCAAATCCTAGAGCAACCCTTTAGGGACTTTTTGCTGACACCTGGAATGAAAAGTTTATATTTATGAATTTGCTTATAGATGGGGAATGAGATATGGAATTAAGAGGTATCTCTTTGTAGCTGTATAGGAAACAAATAGTTATTGAATTTGTTTATATTTGTTGTGATCAAGGTTAGAAGTCACTTCTTTATACAGGTAGTCTCGATATATGACTGGTCACTTAACTGCCATTTAAAGTTATGACCCCCCCAAAGCTACATACGACCCCATTTTGAAGTACATCTGCTGCACTGCCCCCATTTGATCAATCACAGGGACACTGCAGCGCCCTCCACCACTCTCTCCACTATTCTGCCCCACCAGGACCCTTTAGTGCTTGGCCCTATTCCCTATGGAAGGAGTCAGCACACAACAATTCCTTACAGAAACAGCAGCTGCTTTCTGCCCTGATCATCTGACTATCATTGTAAACTTTACCTGACTTTTGCTAGACTTGAGTTACAACCAATGTGGCTTTTATTGGCCAGGCATAGAGGCTTGTTTGGATGCCTCTCTGGAATTGCAATGTGGTGCCGCCCTCTAATCTCCCCCCCCCCCCGGTTGGGCTCTTTTTGGCTTTGCAAAGCTTTTTGCTTCTTGTTTGACTCTTATGCCTCCCAGGACCTCCATCATCTATGAAGCAGCCATATTCTGCTTAGCAACCTGCATGTTCATTCAATAGGGTCATCAGGAGAACAGGGGGGTAGGGGTCATTAAGTGAGACTGTCTCACTTGACGGCCATTCCCACTTGTGACCATAATAGGCAGGCACCCTTATGGTAATTTAAAAATTGTATTTCTAGAGATTACATTCATTTTTCAGAAAAGCACAAATTGTTTTCAATAATATATACAATATAAATTTTGAAAAATCTGGTCTCCAGGACTTCTAAAATGAGCATTCTACCACAGACTTTTTCTGTGGTGAATTTGTTCCTTGAAAGGAAATCTGTGACTTTTAGATGGAGATTAAATGATAAATTATTACAGAAAGAGTGGATAATCAAAGTCTGTAAAAAGAAAATAATAGTATTTTTGAGAAAAAACAATGGAATAGCACTAAAAACAATTTTGAATACAAATAAAGCTGTTATTAGGGGCTATTTTGTAAAATGCTATAGTAAACTGAAAAAGAAGGCACAAGAGAAAACACTGACAATTAAACAAGTTGCCATCAAAGACAAGAATTTCATATCAGATTAACATGTATTATGCCAAACAAAAGAATTTCGAGTTTGTAAATAAACTAGGGAAATGGCTGGCTGAAGCTTCAAGAAGGAGGTATAGTTTATCAGATAGTACGACTAAACAAAAAACTTTCTATCAATACTATTCAAATTTGTACAAAAGACATTTCCCTGAATAAAACAATGTTATTTTAAAAAAGCAAAATTTCCTATGATTCATAGACAAAGACAGATTACAACAATACAAGATAAATAGATTTAAAATAATTTTACAAATTTATTTATAAAAGCCATGATGGATTTTTTACCTAAATGACAATTAGAAGACGGCTTTTGACATTGTAGAGTATTTGGAACAGCATAATGAAAAACAAGCTGTATTAATCTTTAGATGCGGAGATAATCTTGATTATCTCTTTTTGCTTACAGTTCTACAAGCTGTCAATTTTGGTGAGAACTTTATAAAATGAGAAAAAATGATAATTTACAGAAAGCACAAATTATTGTAAATGGAAATTTAACAATACTGTATATGATCCAAAAACAACAACAACCCCATAACAAGGATTTTCACTATTCCCAATTCTGTTTATATTGGTTTTAAGATTGATGAACAAAAAACCCAAAGATATTAATAAAAAAATGATTTTTAGATTTATTATTAGAGTTGGAAGGGACCTTGTAGGTCATCTAGTCCAACCCCCTGCTCAAGCAGGAGTTCCTACACCATTTGAGACAGATGGCAATCCAGTCTCCTCTTGAAGGTCGCAAGTGTTGGGGCTCTCACAACCTCCGCTGGCAAGCTGTTCCACTGGTTGATCGTTCTCACCGTCAGAAAGTTTCTCCTCACTTCCAGGTTGAATCTCTCCTTGGTCAGCTTCCATCCATTATTCCTTGTTTGGCTTTCTGGTGCTATAGAGAACAGCCTGCTCCCCTCCTCTCTGTGGCATCCCCTCAAGTATTGGAACACTGCTATCATGTCACCCCTGGTCCTTCTCTTCGCCAGACAGGCCAAGCTCAGTTCCTGCAACCGCTCTTTGTATGTTTTATTTTCCAGACCCTTTATCATCCTGGTTGCTCTCTTCTGCACTTTCTCTAGGGTTTCAATGTCTTTTTTGTAGTGTGGTGACCAAAACTGACCAAGGCTTTATAGAGTGGTACTAGTGCCTCTCTGGTCCTTGATTGTATCCCTCTATTTATGCAGCTCAGGACTGCGTTGGCCTTTTTGGCTGCTGCTGCACACTGCTGGCTCATATTTAGTTGGCTGTCTACCAAGACTCCAAGATCCCTCTCGCAATTGCTGCTATTGAGTGTGGTTTCACCCAGTTTGTATGTGTATTTTTGATTCTTCTTACCTAGGTGTAGAATTTTACTTTTCTCCATGTTAAATTTCATTTTATTGGTTTGGGCCCAGTGTTTGAGTCTGTCAAGGTCCCTCTGGATTTTGAGTCTGTCCTCTGGGGTGTTTGCTACTCCCGCCAGCTTGGTATCGTCTGCAAATTTGGTTAGTTCTCCTGCTATTCCCTCATCTAGGTCATTTATGAAGATATTAAAGAGTACTGGGCCTAGGACGGAACCTTGTGGTACGCCACTGCTTACTTCTCTCCATGTGGACTTAGAGCCATTGAGGACTACTCGTTGGGTACGGTTGGTCAGCCAGTTGTTAATCCATCTGGTTGTGTAGCTGTCTATCCCGCTTTTTTCTAGCTTATGAAGAAGTAGGTTGTGGTCTACTTTGTCAAATGCTTTGCTGAAGTCCAGGTATATTATGTCTACTGCATTTCACTGGTCTACTAATTTGGTCACAGTGTTGAAAAATGAAATGAGGTTGGTTTGGCATGACTTGTTCTTAACAAATCCATGTTGGCTGTTGGTTATTACTTGGTTTGTTTCTAGATGATGTGAGATCTGGTTTTTAATTATTTTTTCCAGTATTTTCCCAGGTATTGATGTTAGGCTGATTGGTCTGTAGTTTCCTGGGTCTGTTTTTTTACCTTTTTTGTAGATGGGGACCACATCAGCTCTTTTCCAGTCCTCGGGGAGTTCCCCTGTGTTCCAGGATTTGTGGAAGATGTGGTGCAGTGGTTACGAAATGACTTCTGCTAGTTCTTTTAGGACTCTGGGGTGTAATCCATCAGGTCCTGGTGCTTTGTATTCGTTAAGTTCAGATAGGTGATCTCTTACTGTATTTTTGCTTAGGTTGAGTCTTGCTTCAAATCTGTTTTTTATATTTGTGTTGCTGGGTAGTTGAGCTGCAGTTTCCTTTTGTGTGAAGACTGATGCGAAGAATGTGTTCAGTAGCTCTGCTTTATCTGTGTTGTCTGTTACTTCTTTGCCGTCTTCTCTCTTTAGTGGACCAACTGTTTCTTTGATTTTTTTCTTGTTGTTTATGTGTTGGAAGAAGCTTTTTTTGTTGTCTTTGACTTTTGTTGCGAGTCTTTGTTCATTCTGGGCCTTTGCTGTCCTGATTTTTTCTTTACAGATTCTGGCTGTCTGTTGGTACTCTGCCTTGGTTATGTGCCCATCTTTCCATTTTTTGTATTTATCTTTTTTTTCATTCAGTTTATCGGTGAGGTCTTTGTTTAGCCATGCTGGTTTCCTTTTGGATTTCTTGTTTTTCTTCCTCATCCGTATTGTGGTGTTCTGGGCTTTTAAGATCGTGTTTTTTAGGATCTCCCAGGCTTCTTGAGTTGTTTTACCCTTTAGTACTTTCATCCAAGGGAACTTCCCCAAGTTTTCTCTGAGTTTATTGAAGTCGGCTTTTTTAAAGTCTGGGATATAGGTGTTGTTATGTTCAGTTATTTGTGTTTGCTTTATGGTGAATTTTAGTATTACGTGGTCACTCTCGCCAAGTGTTCCTGCAGCTTCAACTCCTTCTATTGTTTCTTCTCTGTTTGTAAGTATTAAATCCAGTATGGCTGCCCCTCTAGTTCCCTCCTCCACTTTTTGGACAATGAAGTTGTCAGCTAGGCTGGTTAGGAATCTGTTAGATTTCTCACTTGGTGCTGAGTTGGTTTTCCAGTTGATGTCCGGGTAGTTGAAGTCTCCCATTATTACAATGTTGTTTTTCTTGCATATGTTCTTTAGCTGGTTGGTAAAAAGGGTGTCCATTGTTTCTGTTTGGTTTGGTGGTCTGTAGTATACTCCTATTGTTGTGTCATTCTTTTTTTCTTTTATGTTGACCCATATGCATTCTAATGGGTTTTCTTCCTTGGTTACCCATTAGAATGATGATATAGGATCAATTAGAACCAACGATAAAATGGGCTTCAGGATTGAAATAAAAATAAAATATTTGGGTGTTAACTTGATAAATATGAACTGTATGTTTTTCAGAATTATGATATTTGAATAACCAATGTATTACCAAATTATTACTATCTTGCCCAAACCTATATGGTTATGGAACTGGTATGTATCCACAAACATGCATCTGGCAATAGAATCTCTGGTTATTCAGGTACACATCCTAGTAGATGCCGATATAGGCTCATTGCCCCATAATTGGGAGTGACATCCATCAGTAATTTCCAAATGTCCATCAAGAGGATCAGCTAAGGCTGAATCTCTTTGCAATCTGTGCCATCAACTGTTTTCTTCTATTTCAGTGGAGACAGTAGATTTCTTCCAATTTCTGTGCTTCCTCATCATTCTATATTTGTTCTCATTGTCTCTACTGTTCATCATTGTTTTGGCAGTTAGCAGTGTGGATGGCATTCTAATTCTACCTGATAGCTCTGCCACCAATCCTTGATTTCTGTCCCTTTTTCTTTGAGCCTAAGAACTTCATCATGTTTCATTTTGGCCAGATTATCTCATGATATATTGGGAGAAATCCAACATCTTAATTCCCAAACACACCATTTGGAGAATCTACCAGAGGGTAAATTGTCTGAAATATTGCAGCCAAAACATCCTCTCCTGAAGATAAATAATTGTAAATGATGTAGAATTTTTTATTTTACTTCAGCAAGAAATGTAGATTTTCATGAATATGCTATCTGCATATATGAAGTTTTGAATTTCCCGTATCTGTTTGACTTTTTGGATTTATTTAGCAATAATTTCTTTTGTTCATGTTTTCACTGAAATAGCTTCACATTTTTCTCACCTACTGATTTTTTTTAAAGAGATGGTTGAATTGTGTCAAGTCTTGTGTTAAATCTCCTGTGGGGCCTTTGCATTGACTATAGTACTCCAAAAGTTTTTGAGCCATCAATATCATACCCATTAGACTTGTAGTCAAGAAACGTTGCTTCTTGAGGCTTCCAGTTTTGGCTCCGCAGGCATCGAGGATGCTCCTCGCCGAGTGCCTCTTCTGAAGTCCCGTAAAAGCCACCAGATCAGCTGTCTGGCGGCTTGAAAATCTTCTCCCAGGGATTAGGGGAGAGAAGAGAGCTCTACAGGTGGGGTAGAGCCCCCCTATTGCCCCAGGAGATAATCTGGGGCGCGAAGGGTGAGGGCTCCCCAGGCAGCCTGTCACTCGCTCCAGGACCTCGGAAGCCTCCGGTTATGCGAAGCAAGATGCCGTGACCACCGCTGCTTACAAGATGGGATTCACAATAATATGATGCATTGCAGACAGCAGACAGAGAAAGGCAGGAGACCAGAATGGCAAGTATCCTAATTTTCAACTCCATTGCACTTTCACTTCAGGAAGTTACAAAGTAGCTGAGTTAACAAGCAACAAAATGGCGATTGAAGAATTCTGAGGGCGTGGAAGTGAAAGTTATAAAGTTATAAAGTTTCTTTTCACTAGCAGCCCTCTTCAGGGAATCTCTGACTCTGGAAAATTCTTTTTTTTTCTCTTTGATTTTGGATTAAAATAACAATTCAATATATGGCTTCAGCATCTGGAAAGAACCTTTTTAATTATGGATTTGGTTTTTTTCTTTGTATACTTTTGAAAACGTTGGATTTTGATGAACTCTTTTCTCTCTCTGATTTTGGACTAAAACTAAAAGTCTAATCTAAAATTTTAAATGGCTTCTAAACCTGGAAAGACTGTTTTTAACAAAAGACTTGAGCATCCCTCTGTTTATACCTCAAGAATGCAATTTACTTCTTATTCAACACCCCCACAGGCTTTAACACCTGAAAACTTATTTGACACTTTAAAAATTATGAAGAATGAACTGATCACGGAATTTAATTCAAAAATTCATAAAATTAATGAAAAAATGAAGGCTGTCCTAGAGGAGATGGACACTAGAAATAAACAACGAGGAAGGATATGATATTTGCAGTTGAAGGATTAGCAGGAAATATGGAAATCTTGGAGAAAGACGTGGAAGTAATTAAACAGTCTGTGATAACCTTGGGGGAAAATATAGAAAAAACCCAAAATAATATTGAAAATTTTGAAACAGAGGTGTTAATGACCCAATTCAGAAGCATGGAATTTGCTATAAGACTAAGAGGTTTAAAAGAGAAAAAACATGAAGATTTGAAAGGGAGGGTGGTGGAGGCTCTGGTGCATGTGTTAGGAATGACTGAAGAACTGGTCATGCAAATTGATAAGATATACCGCTTTAACTCTTGGATTGCTAAACAAAAACATCTGCCAAGGGATATTGTAATATATTTTACTACAAGGGCATTACGTAATAAAATTTTACAGGCGACTTTCAAGAATAAGCTTCAGGTAAATGGACAGGAAGTAATGACACTTAAAGAAATTCCTCCTAAAATGCTCAGAGCCAGAAAGGATTATACCTTTCTAGTTGAAGAACTTAAAAAACAGAATCTACAGTACAAATGGGATGCCCCAATGGGGATAGTGGTGACACATTTGGAAAAGAGATATCGGCTCAACACAATAATGAAAGCTACTGATTTCTATGTTAAATTTTTAAAGGCCGATATATCCAAAATTCCAGAAGGAAGAAGCATGAAAGCAACAGAAGAGAAGAGAGGAGAGTCATCGATAATTTTGCAAACGGAAAGTGTTTTGATGATTCAAGGTGATTTACAGAGCCAGAGAGATGTTCATAATGTGGAAGAGGAGACAGAAGATCAGAGTCAGACAATAGTAGAGCTGACAAATCAAAAAACTGCTAAGATACAAAAGGCTGCAAGAACCAGATCTAAAATCTGACCGAGAAGAAGGAATGATTAGAATTTGGGAAGTTATAGGTAGATGGAGAGATGAATGAAAACTGATACTTTGCAGTAAGAAGATTCATTGACTATTGAGGAAATGATCTTGATGGTTGTGTTTTTTCTTTTTTTTCTTTTTTTTTCTTTTTCCTTCCTCTTCTTGTTATTATTATATCTTAAAGCAATTAAAAATTTAGAATTACTGAGAAATTAGTAACTTGATATATTGTAATGTTAGGTTATTAATAATATGTTTGACTCTTAGATTATGTTTAAAAATTTCTGAATTATAAGGGGTTAAAGAAATATAGAAATACCGGAATTAACAATTTGTCAGAATATTTTAAATTATTATGCTTTATTGAAGAGGTACTGTTGGAAGAAGGAAGTTTTATTTAACACTGAGGAAATGATGTTGATGGTTGTAATTGAATAAAATGGATTTCTTTTTTTTTCTTTTTTTTCTTTTTTCTTTTATTATTATACTTTAAAGATTATATAAATTCTATATAAAGGAAAGATAATTAGTGGAGCAGATTATCAGCCTGAGACATTGAAATGATGATTGATTAACAATATGCTTGATTTTTAGATTATACTTAAAAGGTTTTGTGCAATAAGGAGTTAAAGATTTAGAGAGATGTGGAAATTAAGAATTTGTTAGTTTAATTGAAATTTATTTTATTGAATATTATGCCCTGTGCTTTCTCTGGGAAGTCGGGGGGGGGTGAGAGGGGGGAGGGGAGGGGGAGGGGGGAAGGTGGGGGAGAAAAAGAAAAATGTTTGTACTTTGTACTAATAAAACTTTTTGAATTAAAAAAAAAGAAACGTTGCTTCTTTACTTGTAAACACATTAAACTGCTATTCTAGTAAGCATTATGCTGCACTGAACTTTATTTAATTTTTGTTTTAATCTAAGAATACTCTAATATGTTTCCTAGTGTTTCACAGAGAAAAGTTATTTTATTTGGGCCCTATTGCACAATTTCACAAGCACCCTTATTTCTTTATATGCTTTCAGGATCCTCACAATGAATAATCAGTATTATCCCAGCAATTTTTAAAGTTCAGAGTAGCCAGAGGTGGGTTCCTGCTGGAGCTGCCCAGTGCACAGCTCCGGTAGGGAGCGGCGGATTGCGCAACCACATGCGCGGAAGCAAAATCACGCTGAAATCTCGTGAGGGGATACGCGTGTGAGATTTTGGTGAGATTTCGCTTCCGCGCATGCGCAAAAGCAAAATTGTGCCGAAATCTTGCGTGCATGCGCATCCCCTCGTGAGATTTCAGCGTGATTTTGCTTTCGCGCATGCGCAGAAGCAAAATTGTGCAAGGGGGCACGCGTGCATAGCGAGCGCCCCCCCGAAACTTGGAGATGCGCGCGCAGCACACCGGCACTGGTAAGAGGGCAACCCACCACTGAGAGTAGCCATTAAATTCTTTTACAAAGCCCTGCCTACTTCTATTCTAGGACATCTGACAAGGCAGTTATAATAATACCAAAAATCCTGTCAAGTCATTACTGTCAATATTCACTACTTGCTAGCGTTTACAGCACTTCTTAAAATCATCTGTCCCTTTTTCAGGAATTGGGCAACTGCTTTGTACATTCACATCCTCCAAGTTTTTGCCTTCAGATCCAAAACACTGCAAAAACATTTCATGCTCATTTGTGAAGGCAAAAACACTTCTCACTCATTTTCAATTGCACTATAGTTGTCACTTCTTTGAAATAGAAAATAGAAAGGCTAGAACTCTATTGATAAAAATAGATAAAATCTATACCAAATAGAATCGAGGTGGAGCAATATTAAGTATCTTTCTTACATTTTTCTGTTTTCCAAGCTAAGCTCATATTTCATTTTGTGTATTTTCTTCAGTACCATCTCTGAACTCCTCTATTATTGTTTGATTGTTAGAACATAATATGATCAGCATTGCAATTGTGTTTGATTATTCCAGATTTAGGATTTAGCAGATTGTGTGAACCCAAACATTGAGCTTTATTTGTCTGCTTTTCCTAATTAAAGGCTGAAGAAGAAGCTTCATCTTTGGAAATCCAGGCAGAGGAAGACATCAATATGGCTGTTTCTGATACCAAGCCAGAAGCACAGGCTTTGGAGACTGATAAGTCCACAGCCGAAACTGTGGTGAGTAATTGGTAAAGTGATTTTGGAATTTATTATCACCCAATTATTATAGACAAAATCAGTAGAAAAAAAACCTTCATTTGGGTCATTACTATTTGATGAGAGGATTGAACCTGTCCCACCAAGACCAATGTTCAAATCTCATACTAAGTATCAGGGGCACTGGATAGGAAAAGAAGTCAGGATGGTAGGCAAGACCACATAATAAAATCCACCTGTTTGGACTTCCTGTGGTGACGTGGGGTGAAGCAGCTGTAAAGGGACGATCTCCGTCCTCAGAGGCTGCTTTCTTCTTTTGTTTTTGGAGACCCTTCGGGGCATCGAAGTTTGTAGGACTTGGTTGACAAGAGGGACATCCCAGGCAACAGCGGGGCGAAGGCGTTCGCCCGCTGGGGCGGAGGGCATCCTCATTATCCGAAATGAAAGCGTCCGTCTCTGCTCTTTGAAGTATGGCGGACCCGAAGCCTCAAAACACCACATAAGAAAAGGAAGCAAAAATAATAGCGGATCGCACCTGGAATACCAAACCTAACTCTCACGAAAACTTTGGATTTATAAATGAGGGAGATCTGACCACAAGGACAGGGCAATTAAGGAGCTCTGTGAGAAAATCAGCGGCGAAAACAAAGAACGAGCAGAAGGACAGGACTCTAAGGAGGAAACAGCACTGTGAATAAACATAACAAAAGAGCTAAATTGAGCCCCTGTGGAGGACGTGCAATAGTACCTTTTTGTTATCGGAGGATTACCTGCTGAGAGACAGCAGACCAGAGAAACTGGGGATTCAACACCAGATGAGAGATCAGAGACGGGAGCGGAGAAACAGCACATGGTGGATGACTTGGCAATTTTGAACGGAACGATCTCTATTACTGAGGCCAGAAGGAAACATCTGATTGCAGAATCCAAGGAAATCAAGACCTCTAAAACACTTACAGGATTGCTGAGATCCACTTAATACCAACTGAAACTGGTACCGCTTAAAAAGAACTATACTATATAACTTTTTTCTATTTTTCACCTTTGAACACTTATTTCATTTTTATCACCTATTTTACTTTTCACTAAATATCCTGCTATAATTAAATCCTCTACCCTCTCCTCTTCCTATTTATAGATTGTAAAAAAGGGAAAATCTTTAGTGTCTATAAATGTAATATTTTTAATTTTAACTGTAACTTAAATAATATATATATTTATTTTGAAATAATATTTTTAAGGATCGATTTAAAAGAAATAGGGATATATATTGATTGAATTGTAAAGTCTATAGAGGATACTTTGAACATTAATAGAAATATATAAATTGTAATCATAACTATAATTAGATTGGTTAAAATTTTATAAGGAAAACTATATTCTACTGTATAACTCTTTAACGTATCTAAAATATTTAATTAGTTATTAATATAAGTACTATAGTAACATAGATTATTTATAGATATATTTATATAGAATTTTTGGATAATTGGTACATTTAAGAACATAGAGAACTATATCAGTAATTGATAAAACATACAGGATTGATAGAGAACTAAATAATATAACAGGGTAAAAGATTGTTATATGGTAATCTGGGAGAGGATCTACAAAATTTTAGAACAACAAAAATCAATCTTAAAGGAAATGACAAGTAATACAACAAATATGCCCATGAAGGGGGGGAAGAAACCAGCACAAGCTGGAGCTGCAAGTGCAGCATCACCAGTCACTCAAAGGCAGATAGATGACATGTTACCAGTAGAAAAAGGGGGTACATCCCTTATGCAGAATATGAACAGTACACTAAACGTGGTTCAGGAAACAATGCTTAAATTACAGGAATTGATTACGCAAAATCATACCGAACTAAAATCAGATATTTTAAGATTGGACAATAGAATGGAGATGATACAGGAGGCGATAAAAAAAAAAGAACAACGTATTAGTGGTGTGGAAAAAAAAAACAGAACAAAATGAAAATAAAATTGAGAAGGTAGACCAGAGAGTGACAGAAATAAATAGAGAGCTGGAGTCCTCACTAATCCATCTCGAAATGGATAGATCATCTTATTTCTTAAGAATACAAAATATTCCAGAGAATAAGGAGGAAGACTTGGGAGATGTGATGGCAGGGGTGGTAGCAGAAATTCTACAGCAAGACAAAACAGATACCAGAAATGAAATAGACGAAGTATACAGGATACAAACCAACTACGCTAAATGCCACCGCCTGCCGAAAGAAATACATATAAGGTTTGCCAGAAAGAAAACAATAGACAACGTTTACTTAGCCACGAGAGGGGGGACATTAACATACAAAGGGAGAGAAATAAACATCTTGAAACAAGTCCCAAGAAGGGTTAGGGAACGTAGAAGAGACTATAAGCCACTAGCAACATTGTTAAATAAAAAGAACATTATATTCAGATGGCTCATTCCGGAGGGGATGATAATAAACTTGGAAGGACGAAAAGTAAAGGTGGATACCATAGAAAGAGCACAGGAGGTATATGAACAACTTGCTGGTATGGAGAAAGAGATGGAAAGTGAAGGAAAAGTGGATGGGGCAAGTGAAGAAGAAGAGCAGGAGATTGAAGAAGAGGTACAGAGGGAGGGAATTGAAGAGACTGAAGATTTAAATAAAAAAGTAGAGAGAATTAAAACAAGGACACAAACAGCAGCAGAAGCGAAAAGTAAATAGTTAGAAAAACACTTTATAAACAAAACCGGAAACGTTAAAGGAAACAAAACTTATATCATTAAACATTAATGGATTAAACAATGCACAAAAAACAAGGAAAATATTTTCAAAATTAGTTAAACAAAAAGCAGAAGTAATATGTTTACAAGAAGTCCATATCAAACAAGTACATAAAAAATATCTGGAATATCCAAAACTAGGGAAATTATACGCATCATTAGGGGAGAAAAAAAAGAAAGGTGTAGTAATATATGTACAAAAAGAGATTGAGTCTAAAGAAATAAAAGTAGACTCCAAAGGAAGATATATAATGGTGGAAATTGAAATAGGGGGAGAAAAAATATTATTAGTAAATATATACGCACCCAATCAAAAGCAAAAAAACTTCTATCAAAAGATACATGAGAAATTAATGACAACTAAATATAAAAATATATGTTTAATAGGGGATTTTAATGGTATAATAGATCCAAAAAGAGACTACATAACAGGGAAAAACAAAAAAAATAACAAAAATACACTACCAACTACATTCAAGGACATGATAGAGGAGTTGAATTTGACAGATACATGGCGATTATTGCACCCTAAAGACAAACAATATACATTTCATTCAATACCACACCAATCCTTTTCAAGAATAGACATGGTCTGGACAAATAAAGAAATATGCAAGAACATAGCGTCGGTGGAGATAGCCCCAAACATATGGGCAGACCATAGCCCCTTAATAGTAATATGGAAAGGGAAAAAGAAAGGAATAAGGAGATGGACTTTGAACACAAAAATACTCCAAGAAGATGAATACATACAAACAATTACCAAAGAAATAAAATTATTTATGAAAGAGAATAAGAAACAGCCTACAACCATACAAAACTTATGGGATACATTAAAAGCATATATAAGGGGAATTACAATTGCCTATACGGCAAAGAAAAATAGAGAAAAATGGCAGGAATACAATGAAAAAATAAAGGATATTCAGCAGTTAGAAAAAAGACTGCAAAAAGAACCAAAGGAAGAGAATACACATAAATTATTAATGGAAACGAGACATAAATTGAATTTAATTGAACAACAGGAATATTTGAAGGATATTAGGCTTACAAAACAAACATTCTTTGAAACAGCAAATAAACCCGGTAGATGGCTAGCTTATAAAATTAAAAAGGAAAAAAGCAATAGAATTATAAATCAACTGATAGACACAAATGGGGAAATACAACACTCAGACGAAAAAATAAAAGAAATTGCAACAGAATACTATAGAGACTTATACAGACAGGACCCAGTGGAACTAAATAAAATAAAAGAATATTTAAAGGAAATTAGTATGCCGCAAATAGAGGAAATTGATAAGGAAATGTTAAACAGGGATATTACAATACAAGAAATTCAAAATGCAATTCAAAAACAAAACAACAATAAAACACCAGGACCGGATGGATTTCCAGGGGAATATTACAAAAAAATGAGTACAATACTAGAGGATACTCTATTAGAGCTATATAATGAAGCATTAACAGGAGCTAGGATACCAAATACGTGGAGGGAAACATATATCACCACGATCATGAAAGAAGGTACCGAGAAAAATCATATACAAAACTACAGACCAATTTCGTTGTTGAACACAGATTATAAAATTTTTATGACAATTATGGCAGAAAGAACCAAAAAAATACTAAATAAAACTATCTATTCGGATCAAAATGGATTTTTACCAATGCGGCAGATAAAAAACAATACAAGAATCGTCTTAAATATATTGGAATATTACGAAGCGCATCCAGAAAAGCAGGTCGCCCTAGCTTTCCTGGATGCGCAAAAAGCGTTTGACAACGTAAATTGGCAGTATATGATAGGTTTGATCAAAGAGATGAAATTTGGCGACAAATTTGAAAAAATTATAGAAACAATCTACACCTCCCAGTCAGCCAAGATTATGATAAATGGGGATATGACACAATCATTCCGGATCTTTAAAGGAGTACGTCAGGGATGTCCGATGTCACCTCTGCTCTTTATCTTAACATTGGAAACATTACTAAACAAAATTCGAAATAATAAGGATATTAAGGGAACAAAGATTAGAAACCAGGAGTATAAATTACAGGCATTTGCCGATGATCTCGTATTTTTTATAGAAGAACCAATTGAAACAGGGCAAAAACTGATTAAGAGATAGAGGAATACGGAGAATTGGCAGGATTGAAAATCAATAAACAAAAAACTAAACTATTAACAAAAAATATGACAATAAAACAAAAAGATGAATTAGAAGAGAAATTAGGCTTACAAACAACCAAAACAATTAAACATCTAGGGATAATACTAACAAATAGATGTTCATCTATTAAAAAAGACAATTATGACAAATTAGTAAACCAAACAAGATTAGAATTAGAAAAATGGAAAAAATTACAGTTATCATTATTAGGGCGTATAGCTGCAATTAAAATGAGTATACTGCCAAAATTTTTATACCTATTCCAAACAGTTCCGATCAAATTAGAGACTAAATTTTTTACTAATTTGAATAAAATTATATCTAAATTTATATGGCAAAACAAAAAACCAAGAATCAAATTAGCAAATTTACAGGATGATAAGAGCAGAGGTGGTCTAGGGCTCCCTGACTGGAAACTTTACTACAAAGCAGCATCCTTGGCGTGGATAAAAGAATGGATAAACTTAACTAACAAAAGAATACTAACACTAGAGGGCCACGACCTACAAATGGGATGGCATGCTTACATATGGAGAGATGGAACTAAGCCACAACTTAGCTTCAACCAACACCTAATTAGAAAATCTTTGTTAAAAACATGGTATGAAATCAAAAAGAAGAACTACATGAAAATCCCCAAATGGCTTTCAATTATAGAAGCCATGACTTACCCCAACCTAATTGATATAACCAAAGCAGCAAAATATAGCGATATATTAGATCTGACAGGGAAATTAAAAAGTAGAGAACAATTGGCGGAACAAAATATAAATATTGATTGGTTGACTTACTTACAATTAAAAACTCGACACAAAAAAGATACTGAGGGTATGGGTATAGAAATGGAAATGCAAAAACTGGATAAAATTTTGATTGGCCCGGACGAAAAAATAATATCAAAACTATATAAATATCTGCTGGAATTCGATAAAATGGAGGAAATTGTCAAGGAACCCATGATAGCATGGGCAAAAAACGTAGGCCACAACATACACTTAGCTGACTGGGAGAAAACATGGAATATAAACTGCAAAATAACTAAGTCAACAGCATATAAAGAGAATTATTATAAAATGTTTTATAGATGGCATTTAGCTCCATCAAGATTGGCCAAAATATACCCAAAAATGAATTCGGCTTGCTGGAAATGTAAAAAAGACGTAGGTACCTTCTTTCATGCGTGGTGGTTGTGTCCCGAAGCAAAGGGCTACTGGAAAAAAGTGCATGCCTGGTTACAAGAAATTACTGAGAGAACAATGGAATTTACCCCAGAATTTTTCCTTCTGGGGATAATGGAAAAACAACATCCAAAAAATATACAATATTTAATACTACATATTACAACTGCGGCAAGAATAACATATGCACAATATTGGAAAGACAATCAAATCCCACCAGAAAATATACTAATGGACAAAATATATAGATGTGCCGAAATGGACATGCTGACTATTCAACTCAAAGGACAATGCGACTCAGAATACTACAAAACATGGACTAGATGGTACAACTGGACTAAAAAAAAGAGGAAAGACTGTGTGACAACGTGAGAAGAAAACAAAGACAGAAGAGATTGTAAATTTATGATTTAATGTGCATAATTGAGATATAACAAATGTTGTAAAAACGGGTGTAGATCTGTATCAAAATATTCAGATGTTTAATGAAGAAAAATAATAAAAAAAAATTAAAATAAATAAATAAATAAATAAAATCCACCTGTTTATAAACATGCATAAAATTTTGCTTTTATTTTTGTTTTATGCTTCACAGTTGCTGGGATTTATAGCTGCCCTGAAAGGCAAATAAAAGCCTTAATATTATTTTCAAGGGATTATATTAACAGCAACTCTGAGAATTAAAAGAAATGATATTTTTATTGCATTACCATAAAACATCAAATTCATTTCACAATATGAAATTTCCCTTGCTTCCTACTTTGCTCACAATTCTTTTGTTTTTAATCCATAGCATGTTGCAATTCAACATCAGTTGCTTATGACAACTGCATAACGTATCTCCTTATTTGCATATCATGGTTGTAGTTGGTTGTGGTTAGTACTTGTGGTTCGGCCAGAGTAGTACTGTGGTTAGGCCAGAGTAGTAATCACTAGGAAATACCAGGATTGTAGGATAAATTGGAATGGATATGTATAAGTGTAAATAAAAGAATCAATAAATCTCCAGGAGAAGGCTATCTAGCAAATTACATCTGTAGTGTTACTAAGAAGAAATATATGCTATACCTTCCAGCAACTGGCACTGAGAGGCATCCTCTTCATATACTGATGGCAAAATACATATCTTCATTGAAAGTCACAGGCAAACTTTTCTCCCATGATTTTGTCTGCACTTTCTTTTAAAAGCTCTTTTATTTATTATAGAATTGGATATATTAAAAAGGATCTATGTGAATAACAAAGAGTTTTACCTTTCTTATTAGTTGCAGATGGACTCAGTAATTGAAGGTCCTACTGAAACTGTGTGTGTTGATGCCACTTCTACAAATGAAGGTGGTGAAGTTGCTATTACTGATGAAATAGCAGTTACTGAAAGCAGCATAGATTACATTGAAGGAAAAGCAGAAGACATCCAGGTACTACCAAAGCACAAACTCCCCCCCCCCCTTTATCCTTCCAGCATGATTTTGAAAATTCATGGTCTTAACTCTACCACAAATCTCTAAGTTTGGTCATGGCTTGTCCCAAGAATTCTGGAATATTGAGTGTGTTATTGAGAATTGAGGTATTGAGAATTCTCTTTGACATTCCTCTGTAATCACTCCAGTAGTTTTTAGAATAATTGTGTAATTAGTATTTAAATTAAACTCTAGTGTGACTTTATGCTTGATGGTATAATAATGTGTTTTAAAATAGAAGGTTTTTAAAAATTAAATTAGCTAATATTGTGTTTTTGGGGTGGGAATCAAGTTTATAGCCTGTATTATTTTAAATTGTGTTACTTAGGTTTCACAGTATTTTTCAAGCCCAACATGACACACTTTTTAGCAAGGTAACAAAAATTATTTAGGGCCATTTTTAAAAAAAATAAGAAAATAATATAAAGTAACAAGTTTATAAGGTAAAGTATTTCAAATTAATTTACAATAATAAACTTCTGTCTATAATGAGTATGATATAAATGCATGTTTCAGAAATATTACTTTAAAAATCTTGCGTTAAGAACCAAAATCCTAAGTTAAGAACCATTCACATTCTAACAAGATCTTCAAAGCAACAAACATAATGTACTATTTAAAATTGTTAGTTAATAAATTTATATCAAACAGTTAAAATCTTTGTTATATAGCAAAAATTAAAACATTAAATAAACTTTTCTATTAAGCAGATATGTGGGGTTTCAGCCCCATATTGGTAAAATCCTAGGAGTGCCTATATCAGTGATGGCGAACCTTTTTGTCGCCATGTGCCAAAAGTATGCGTGTGCGCGTGCCCCAGCACTTCCATGTGCCAGCACCCATAATGCAATGCACGGCCCCATGCGCATGCACACACAGACCTGTGTGCACCTCCCACTCATGCATGCATCCCGCACCGCACATGTGCACGTCCACTGTGCATGCGCCTCTGCACCCCATTTTGGATCAACCTTTGCCGGCGCGAATGGCCTGCCTTTGCAGAGGCAGCGGCAGCTCCTCCTCCTCCACCTGTCAGCCTCGCACGCCGGGCAACAGTGAGCCAGCCAGCCAGCCAGCCAGCAGGACGCAGAGGAGCAAGCTGCCCAGTCTGCTGTTGCTGGCGCGCCACCCTTGGACCAATGCCCCTCTTCCAGCCACTGATAACAAGGAGCCATGCCCTGGGGCTGCGCAGCGATTCTCACCCTGCTGCTTGCAGCCAGGATGCTGCAGGAGAAATCCCCCCCCCTTCCAGACAACGAGATCAAGCAGTCCTTTCGCATGGACTCCGTTCCTTCGGCAACGTTGTTTCTTTTTGGTGGCTGGAAGAGGTTGGGATTTCTCCTCCAGCATCCCGGGCAAAAGCAAGAAATCCCACCCACTCCAGCTACCGAGATCAAGCAGTCCTTTCGCATGGACTCCGTTCATTCGGCAGTGTTGCTTCTCGGTGGCTGGAAGAGGTTGGGGTTTCTCCTCCAGCACCCCGGGCAAAAGCAAGAAATCCCACCCCCTCCAGCCATCGAGATCAAGCAGTCCTTTTGCATGGACTCCGTTCCTTCGGCAGTGTTGCTTCTCGGTGGCTGGAAGAGGTTGGGGTTTCTCCTCCAGCATCCCGGACAAAAGCAAGAAATCCCAGCCACCGAGATCAAGCAGTCCTTTCGCATGGACTCCGTTCCTTCGGCAGCATTGCTTCTCGGTGGCTGGAAGAGGTTGGTGTTTCTCCTTCAGCATCCCGGGCAAAAGCAAGAAATCCCCCCTTTCCAGCCACTGAGAACAAGCCAGCGCACCTGTTTCCCAGCCGGCATGTCTCTTACAGACGTTCCTTTGGCACGGACTCCGCTCCTTCAGCAGCGTTGCTTGTTCTGGGTGGCTGGAAGGAGGGGATTTCTCCTCCTGCATCCCGGGCACAAGTGAGAAATCCCACCCCTTCCAGCCACCCAGAACAAGCAGCTGTGCCCCTGCTGCTCTCCTGGGGCTGCACAGTGATTCTCACTCTGCCACTTGCACCCGGGATTCTGGAGGAGAAATCCCCCATTCCAGCCACCAAGAACAAGCCAGTGCACCCATTTCCCAGCTGGCATGTCTCTTACAGACGTTCCTTTGGCACGGACTTCGCTCCTTCAGCAGCGTTGCTTGATCTGGGTGGCTGGAGGGGTGGATTTCTCGCTTGTGCCTAGGATGCTAGAGGAGAAATCTCCCCCTTCCAGCCACCGAGAACAAGCAGCTGTGCCCCTGCTGCTCTCCTAGGGCTGCGCAGCGATTCTCACTCTGCCACTTGCAGCCGGGATTCTGGGGGAGAACCGCTGCCCTCGCTCGCCACCAAGAAGCAGCGTTGCTTCTGCTTCTCTTCTGGGGTGCCCGAGCCGGCCAGGTGCTCTGGACTGCGGACGCACATCACTGTGGGCTGGAGGGCTGGGGCCGCGCAAGAAGCCTGCTCAGATGGGGAGGGAGGGAATCCCCAGTTGGCCGGTCCTGGCTGACAGCTCTGCTCCCTTAGGAAGCGACAGCCGGGATCCTGTCTCTGCATCTTTGGGCACGAGCTATTCTTCGCACACATGCGTGCCAGATACCAGGCCAAGTGGCCAGCGTGCATGCGCACACCGGAAACAGGAAGATCATCTTTCCAGTGAGTGCATGCACACTGGGTGACTGTTCTTTCGGTTTCTGGCACTCCCGCATGCATGAAGACCAGCTGACTGGTGTGCCGGAACCCGGAAGAGCAACGAGTGATGGCTCAACATGCCCGGAGAGATGGCTCTGCGTGCCACTTCTGGCACGCATGCCATAGGTTCGCCATCACGGGCCTATAATATTAGATGTTATTATACCAAGTTGAGTATTTGTAATATATATGTGGAAATGACCTTGTGAGTCAAGAAAATAAACTGCAGCTTAGACAATAATCTGATAAATAAAATTGGAGTCTGAGGTTGCTGAAAGTATGAAAATTAGGGACGGTTTTCAGGAGAGTAAAAGTGAAAGACAGGAGGGGTACTTTCAGGCTTGAAAGATTCTGTTAATGTAATCTTACAACCTTATAATAAATATGGATCTGGTACTTCTGGTTATGTTTCTTGCCAGGACTACCTCACAAAGCTAATATCAATCTTGAGAGAATCAAAGTACCTGTTGGCATCACAAGATAAGATAGAAATCACAACCAGATCAGTTAATTCTATTTATTGTAAAGTAAGCAAGTAATAAAATAGAAAAAAAAGAAAGAATATAAAAGGTAAAATATAAATGAATGAAAAAAAGGCTTCTGACTTTCTTTGGTATGGATACAGATTAAAAATACATCTAATTCTTAGTCTACATTACTTCTATAATCCCATATGATTCTAATTACCAAATCCTAAAATAAAAATTATGTTTCTCTTAGTTCATCACAAAAAAAATCCGAACGTGATTTCATTAACAACTTATCAAATCCCAAAACCACAATTACATTTCTCTTAGATTCTCACAGAAAATTCACACAAGTACCTAATAACATAAATACACTGTGTACACAATTATTAGGCAAGCTATATTTTGGAGGATTAATTTTATTATTGAACAACTACAGTGCTCTTGGTCAATCCAAAATGTTAATAAACCTCAAACCTGAATATTTAAGAAAGTAAAAGTGAGGTTATGGCTTTCTTAGGAGAATATCTATGTGTGCACAATTATTGGGCAGCTATTAGTGTGCAGAATTATTATGCAACTAAATGAAAAATGAAAATTTACGCATTTCACTCATTTATTTTCATATGTTAAAGTGAGAATAATAAACAACTCAAAATTTACAAATAAATATTTCTGACAGTTCAAAAAAATTTAGTGACCAATATAGCCACTCTTCTTTTCAATAACAGTCAAAAGCCTTCCATTCATGGAGTCTGTCAGTTTCTTGATCTGTTGATGATCAACTTTTTGTGCAGCAGCAACCACAGCCTCCCAGACACTCTTCAGAGAGATGTACTGTTTTCCTTCACCGTAAATCTCCCATTTAAGAAGGGCCCACAAGTTCTCAAGAAGTTTTAGGTCAGGTGAGGAAGGGGGGGGGCATGTCATTATTCTTTCATCTTTAAGGCCTTTATTGGCTAGCCACGCAGTGGAGTACTTTGATGCATGCGATTGAGCATTGTCCTGCATAAAAATCATGGTCTTCTTGAAAGATGCAGACTTTTTCCTGTACCACTGCTTGAAGAAAGTGTCTTCTAAAAACTGGCAGTAGGTTTGAGAGTTGATTTTGAGTTCATCTTCAACCTGAAAAGGTCCAACTAGCTCATTTTTAACAATACCAGTACCCCACCTCCACCTTGCTGGTGTTTGAGTGGAAGTGAAGCTCTGTGCCCGTTACTGATCCAGCTATGGGTCCATCCATCTGGTCTGTCAAGGGTCACTCTCATTTCATCAGTCCATAAAACCTTTGAAAAATCTGTCTTCAGATATTTCTGGGCCCAGTCTTGCCGTTTCAACTTACATGTCTTGTTCAGTGGTGGTCGGGTTTCAGCCTTCCTTACCTTGGCCATGTCTCTGAGCACTGAACACCTTTTACTTCTGGGCACACCAGTTAGGTTGCAGTTCTGAAATATGACAGCACTGGAGGATAATGGGTTCCTGTTAGCTTCATGTTTGATTCTTCTCAAATCTTTGGCAGTTAATGTGTGTTTTTTTTCTCAGCATGTTTCTTGCAACCCTATTGACTATTTGCAACAAAACATTTGCTGGTTCTGTGATCACGACCCAATATCTTAGCAATTTCAAGAGTGCTGCATCTCTCTGAAAGACGTTTTACAATTTTTGACTTTTCAGGGTCAGTTAAATCTCTTTTTTAGCCCATTTTGCCTGAGGAAAAGAAGCTGCCGAATAATTATGCACACCTTGATATAGGGTGTTGATCTCCTTAGACCACACCCTCCCTCATTACACAAATACACATCACCTGATATGCTTATATCCACTAAGCATTCAAATTTATACAGCTTGGAGGTGGAAAATATGCATACAAAGGATGATATGGTCAAAATACTCACTTGCCTAATAATTGTGCACACGATGTATGTAGGCTTCTGTTCTATTTAGTCTACATTGCTCTCATCTCTCTCTTAATGATTAAATATTGAAAAAAAAGAAATTAAAAATTATTAAACATTTACCAAACATAATCACATTTTTGAGACATCAAAAACTAATATATTACTGCACTAGACATTTCCAAAAGAAACACTGTCCAAACCAGATAACCATTCAATTTCACCAGAAATAAGAATTTGTTATTTAACCATAATCAGATAAATCAAATTTATATATTTTCCTTCTTCCTCCTAATCTTATTTAAGTCCCATAAATAAAATTCTAACTTGTCTTCTTCCAGCAACTTTTCTTGTTCTTTCAAAATTCTTATCATTTTTCAAGTCCAGTTGTAGTTTTTATGAAATAGCACCAATAAATCTCTTATACTTCCAATTTGAAAGGGGAATCTACAATGGCTATTTCAACTTTTAAATGATTATTCAATTGCATTTATAAATCCAGTGAGTCCATCTCAGTTGTTTCCAGAGGGATTTCTTTGTCATCAATAGTAAGTTCTAGTTCCAGTAAAGAGAATTTATTGGCTAATGAAGTTCAAGCACTTCATTAGCCAATAAATCAAATATTTCCTTTAAAGTAGTTAGGTTTCCTCCTTAAATAAAGAGGGAAAAAAGTCCCCCACCCAGTAACTGGGGGGAAACTTGCAAGACAACCATAATGGACCCTGTCCATTGTGGTCAGATGTCATGATGGCTGTTATGTGAAGTATCCACATGATTGCCTCACTTTGGTCACCTCTAAAACATTTGCCAGCAGCTCTGCCATTATCTCCACCAAGTTTTCTCCCTTTTCTTCCTCAATATTCTGAAACCGCAAATAATAATCAGCCTTATCCATCTCAAGTGATATTATTGTTCTCTCATGACTTTTGTCTGCCAGGGTAAGTCTGTAATCAACCTCTTCCACTCTTTTCTCTGTTTGTTCAGCTTTCTCTTCTACTTTCTGAATGTGTTGTTTATTTTTAATCATTATTTGTTGAAGATTCTCTATTTTATCATCTACTTTTCCTATTCTTTCCTTAATGTCTTCATGCATGGTTTGAATCATAGCTTTCATCTCTGACTGCATCATATTCATTTTCTCTTGCTGCAACATAGCGTCCAATGACCTTTGACCTGCTGGGCTAAATCCTGATGCTGAGGATGGTGCAGATGTAGTTTTCTTCATTTTGAGATGATTTAATAAATTTAAACCAATTATTGAAAATAATAACTACAATACCCCAACCGCCCCAGTATTGACTGCCAACTTCACTATCTCCTTCCAATTTCCTCTTTTACAAAGCTATTCAGGAGTCAGAGTATTCAATGTTACAGTATCCCTTTTTCCTTCTTCCTTCTTCTTATTTTCAATCTCCAAACAATGTCACTGTTTTTTGTTTTGTTTTTTTAATTGTAATTCCAGAGGAGCGTAATTATAATCTACAAAAAAGAAGAAATGAGACTGTCAATTGTAATCCAAGAGAAAAGCAAAAATATAAATTGTAATCCAAGAGTTATTAGACTGTTAACACCTTCATTATTCAAAAAGTATTCTCTTCTTCTCTTGTTAAGTTTGTAATCCACATAGGCCACCAAGCCCCAGAATTCAACCATCAACTGTCTTATATCTCCAGAGGGAGAGTTCACTGAGCAGAAAATAAAAGAAAAGGAAAATATTTTGCTATTGTCAGCTTCTATTAGCTTTATCTGTTTTGCTTCCACTTAAGTTCCAAGAGCTGCACTATTTTAAAAAGTCTCAGTGTTTCACTCTCTGTCTCAGCTATCTAACATGAACAGCTTATTGGTGCAGATGTTATTTGCTTTAACAGCCAGTCTTTATCTTCTTCATCCTCTCAAGGTTATGTTTTCTTTTCCTTTTTCACTTGCACCTCTCAACATTTCTTTCTGCCTGTAGGTGTCAATGTTACTCTGCTTCTCTCCCTTCTCTTCCTTTTTATTTTATATTGTATTATCCAAAGTTTTTTAATAAAGGTTCTCTAAGTCCAAATTTTATAGCCCCCAAAAGCTTCCTAATTAGTCAATGTTGTATTTGAGTCCCCAGTCCAGCTTCCTAGTTTCAAAGTTCTTTCACTCTTTTAAAAAATTCTCTTGTCTTTCCTTCCAGTTTTAAAAAGGCTTGCTCACTGCTTTTCTTGGGAGGTGGGAGGAAAACAATTCCACCTCCTCCTTTTTGGGTCCCACTTTCACCCAGGCTAATTTCTTTTTTTTTTTAATAAATTTTTATTTCTTCTTATCCAGGCTAATTTCCAGGGGGCTCGTTTCTCAATAGAAGTTAGAAGTTAGAAATCCCTCACCCAGCTGTTACACCCTACATCAGATCGTTCACACTGTTCCTCAGTCTTTCACGCTTTCTACATCAGTCGGCTGTCACAGCTTCAGTCAGGCACGCAATGGCCGTCTTTTTCTTCCTGCCGGATTGAGAGCCTTCTCTGGATCTATCAGGGAGTTTGCAGACTCCCTGAGATCAACAGAGTGTGCTCTCTTACTTCATCACCCTTCCAAGGTGATTTAGGTCCATCAGAACCTCTTTAGAGTTTGAATTTCAGCCCGATCCCATGGACCCCCGTGGGGATGCATTGTGTTGCTGTGATGTCAGCCCCACCCTCCTGTGCCTTGCAAGACAACCATAATGGACCCTGTCCATTGTGGTCAGATGTCATGATGGCTGTTATGTGAAGTATCCATGTGATTGCCTTACTTACAACCCCCAATGTTTATTTATTTATTATTTGGTTCTTCTATGCCGCCCTACTCCCGAGGGATTCCCAAGGGCGGTGTTCCCTGAAGAGGCCTTGAAAAGCCTAGGGCAGACCCTTCTGCACATCTCTCAGGGCTTTCCTCTCCCCCTAAGACATCCCACGCTCTGTTTCCCACCCCTTGGGGTCCACAGTTCAATGCAGCTGTCCAGAAAATGGCTGCTTACAGCATCACACCATGTGGCCCAGGAATATAAAGGCCTGCTCTGCTTCCCTAATGTAACTCCAGAAAGCTCTGCATTAGTCCTTTCCAGAACTTGTGTTAAAGAAACAGATTTGGCATCTTCATTCCTGGGCCACATGGCATGATCCTGGAAGTAGCCACCATTTTCGGAGTGATCACAATTCGATGCAGCTGCCCAGAAAATGGTGGCCATCATGTAGGCCAGGAATGGAACAACCTGCCTTTCTTCTCTAACCCAAGCTCTGGAGATTTTTGAAAGGTAAGTGAGGGGTAGGATCACATAGAGAAAGCACATTTTATCCATCTTTTTTTAAATTCATTAGGTATTTGGATTTGAGAGGTTGCTTTAAAAGTCCAAAATATTTTTTGGAAGTATCAGTAATTGATATTTTTATTCAAAATATTGCTTTCTTCCTCCTTTCACCTTCCTTTTTTCTTCTTCTAAGGACAACCTTAGTAACATCCCATCAGTAGTTATAGAGCCTGCCTCAAACAATGAAGATGGAGATGATCATGAAATACAAGTTACTGAATCTAAAAATTCTATGGAAGAAGTTGCTAATCAGAAAACTGAAGTACCCACTGTTGAATCTTCAGATGATATAAGTGAGCCAACAAATATAATAGAAGTACAGCCTGCATCTTCTGAGAAGCAGCCTGCAGCAACAGATGACATGCCTCCTGGCTTCCTCTATAAGGTTTATTTCAGGATTTATTAGTAGTATAACCAATATCTCTCAAACTTGGCAACTTTAAGATGGGTGGATTTCAATTCTCAGAACTCTCCAGCCAGCATGAGCTGAGGAATTCTAGGAGTTGAAGGCCACCCACCTTGAACTTGGCAAAGTTGATAAACACTTGCATAGCCTCAAAATGTAGCCACAAAATGTTGATATAAATCTTGTTTTTTAAGTTTTCTAACACATGAAGATTTATAGATCATGTTGCCAAAAAACATTAAAAGGACCTATATGGAGACATATCAACAGCTACTCTATGTTGCTTAGAATGTGTCCAATCTATGGAACATTCTTTGTTTCAATAGCAAAAAAAGGAAACAAAAGAAATATTTTACTTAGGGACTACATTACTTCGATATATTGTGCCTTGTAACATTAGATGAAGTAAAATATCTATAAATATATAATTAGTTCAATAGACATTTATTTCTGTTCTTAGGTTGAAGCGCTGCATGATTTTGAGGCAGCCAACAGTGATGAACTGACGTTTCAACGAGGTGATATTGTATTGGTAATTCCATCAGCAGCAGAAGCAGATCAGGTAACAGCAGAGGAACTTTTCTTATATTAAGTTTTTAAATAAATTTGCTTTTTACTGAAAACTGAAATGCTCGCAGGAATATTTTTATTCATAGGAGAAAATATTTTAGAAGGGCTTCGTAGTGAAAAAACAAAGTACAGTAGAACCTCTAGTCACGAATGCTTCTGACCACCACCAAATCAGGTTCCGATAAAAAAATTCACATCCCCCCCCCGTGGCCGATTTCCCCTTCCGTGCCATTTTTTTTTGTAAGCACCAAATTTCCAAAATTAGGTTTGGGTCACGACCAAATCGGTTTGCAACCAAAGTTGTGGAATGAATTATGGTCGTGACCAGAAGTTCTACTGTATGCTAAAATTACTACAGGCCATATTGTAAAAGCTGATTATTTTCACTCATAATATAGATCAGGCATCCTCAAACTATGGCCCGTGGGCCAGATACGGCTCACCAATGAGCCGTATCCGGATACTTTGCATTGGTGAGCCGTATCCGGCCCACGGAGTGGTGGGATTAAGCCCCGCCCCTTGCCCCACCCCTCACCATCAGCCTTATCTTCCAGTGAGCATCCACTCCAGCAGCACTTCTGGTTAGTTATTTCACCGATTGAGCTGCACTTCTGATCACACAGCTGCTGCCGAAGGTAAGGCCGAAGGGTGCAGGGGAGGGCCAGCTTGTGAAGTACTGCTTTAAATTAAAAGTCTTTAAAAATGCTTTAAAACAGCCTTTCAGGATGTTTTCACAGCCAGGTGATCCAGGGCCGGTGGGTGAGTAGGGGAGGGGCTGCTTTTAAAGTAGCGCTTTAAAAGTGGGTAAGTGGGGGACATGTCTCCATGTCTCCTAGCTTTTTCAAAATCAGCTGAAGTTGGCTAACACCAATTCAAATGCAACCACAGTATAATGCCTGAAGGAGAATTCACCCACTGCTTTGATTCTTGCCTATATAAAGTACATCCACCAAATTTGTTGCTGAACAATTTTGGTAGCTTTCGTGCGTGTATACACATGCACAAGTGTGGCAAAAAGCAAATTAGTTTGAATTCTCCTTCAGGCTTAAAAGACTTTTAGCTCTGTAATCCCAAATAATTCAGAAAAGTAGTCTGGTCTCTTATCTGTTCCCTGGCCGCTAGGGAGTTATTTTGAAGGAAATCCTGTTTGTTTTATTCTTTTTTAATGGCCTATTTTAATGAGCCTGAAGCTGCTGTTGTAATGAAGTTAGGCAAGTGGCAAGAGGGTTTGCGCTCTTTTTCCCTTTGGGGGGGGTATTAAGTAAATAGATTCCTTGGGTTGAGCAAGTACAGCAAGGACAAAGGCAAAATGGACTGCTAAATTGGCCACACCCACCCAGTCAAATGACCACCTAGCCACTCACAGCCAGCCAGTCCGCCCCCCCCCCAACAGTCTGAGGGACCGTGAATCAGTCTCCTGTTCAAAAAGTTTGAGGACCCCTGATATAGATGGAGGAGCATTGCTAACCTTTGCTCTTTTTAAAAAGATATAGACATGCATAGACAGTACATATGAGCAGTTCTTATGAAAATATAATTAGAAAACTAAAGTTTTCTTTTCCTTTCAGGAAGCAGGTTGGTTAACAGGCATTAAGGAATGCAATTGGCTTCAGTACAAAGATGCATCCACATACAAGGGACTGTTCCCTGAAAACTTCACCTCCCGTTTCGAGTAATTACCAGCTCCAGAAGCAACACCCTCATAGGAAGCTCAGTTTGAACATCTCCAACATACAGGAGTCCATAGTTGAGCCATCACTTCAGACAAAATTCAGCTGAAGCACATTAAATGAGCATGATTGCAAGAAATTAAAAGCTAGCATATTCTGAAACAGTATGTGGAAAAAAGTACTTATTTGTTCACATATATATGGCAACAGGTTTGTTTGTACTTTGTCAGAGCTATGGTGATCCTATAACTTGACCTTTCCCCATGCAAATGAGTAGGCTCCTCAATACCAAACCTTAACTTTTCTGCACAAACTGTACTGAATTGAGTTGCTGCACTGCAGAAGATTTCATTAGTAATCCTGTAGTACTGAAATCAAAGTATTCTATTTTCAATGTGTTTGGGGGGGGGGGGAAATCTGCCACAAAAAAATTCCATGTTATTTTCTTCCATATGTATGTATATATACAGAGATAACCTGCAGCACAAGTTATTGGTGACATAAATACCAAACATTTGACATGAAATCAGGAAAAACTGGAGAACCTGTGTAATTGTTAAGCTTAGGAAACTAATAGAGAGTTATTACAGAGGGAGGGTAATATGCATTAGAATAACTATCACCTTTGAAGGTCGGCTGTCAACTGATTTTATGCATTAGCAAATATCTTATCTACTTATAGTCATTCTTTCATGTAGAACTGTTCATTCAAACATTTGATCTTATTATCAGGTATCAGTAGAGAATTCTGTTACAAAAAGAAAATAGCTGCATCATTACCAAAATATTGAGTAGTAAAATATGCATTTGTAATGCAAAATTATCATTTCAAGCATTATAAAAAAGCTACCAAACTCATTTTCAAAGCAGTTGAAACACAAGTGAAGGCATGGCTCATTTACCTCTACATTATCTATCTACTATAGATAAGGATGAAATTATTCTGATAAGCAAACTACAGTGGTAGATTTTGTATTTTTAAAATGGCTGGATGAATAAATACATTTCTGAATTAAGTGAAGAGGAATTAAGACAATATATTTTCACAGTATGCATTTATTCAACATATATTCAACAAACCCCCAAAGTATGTATTGTGTATCAAAAAGACATATGTAACTATTGTTTTTCAGTGTTGTGTCATTTTAAATAAATCTATGATCAACTCCATAAGCTCAATTTTTATATATGCTCTTGTATTATATATTAACACAGCATCTTTTAAATTCTGCTATTACACATCCTGTTGGCCTTAAATTAAATTACTGCTCTTCACCATACATGGTTCATTGTATCAAAGTACTAAATCTATGGTTCAGTAAGCAAGAATGAAATGTTAGCCCAGATGAACATATGATGCTCAGTAGCTTGCAACACTGTCACTTCTACAGTTTGTCCATTTATCAAGCCTCACTGAAATTAATTTTTATCTAAGGTCTATTTCATTACATTAATAAACTGGGCTTGTAGACACCGAAAACTTAACTAACTACTGTATGTATATCTACTCGAAAGGCCAATAGAGAGGAAATCAATACTAGGTACACTGCCTTAGTATAAACTGCTTTGAAACTCATTGAATTTGTTACTCAATGCATTTTGACATGAAAGCTTTGTCCCTAGTACTTATTGTTTGGTACTCAGTGCACAAGCTAGACTTGTTAGTATCAAGCCTTGTGATTCATTATATTATTCCTTATGGGAAAAAATTATTTAGTACTCATCATTTTTGGTACTCATTGTGCCTCCCCGAACCAATTGAGGTTGGGTACTGAGGTATCACTGTAATTGAGAATGAGACGTTGTACTTACCTGAGACGTCCATTCTCGTAGGGTGGAGCTAGCCGCCAAGAATTGGGTTGACATAGCCTTCTAGCTTATCAGGACTGAGTCTGGAAAAAATATAAATAGTGGCTCTGGGGCCTAGTTCCCCCTCTTTTGACAAGGGACGAATGCCAGACTCGAAGTGTCAATCACGAACCAACAAACTTTATTGAAAAATAACAGTCAGAAAACAACACAATAGTGTAACATTGCTAAATACCTAGAAAACTAACTACCTATTTACAGAGACAATCCTATGGAGCTAATACCTACATACCTAATGACACAGAAAAGAAATACTGCCCAGCCAGGGAGATGGAATAGAAGGGAGGGACTTGGCGGCTAGCTCCACCCTACGAGAATGGATATCTCAGGTAAGTACAATATCTCATTCCCCATAGTCGGTGGAGCTAGCCACCAAGAATTGGGACATACCAAAGTAGTTCAGTCCCTAGGGTGGGCCTCCCGATCTTGGCTGGGACCCCCACTGTCCAAAGTGACCTGTTCTAACACTCTGCGCCCAAAGTCAGCCTCCTGAGAGGCGAAAGCGTCCAATCTATAGTGTCGAACAAACGGAGTTGGGGATGACCATGTGGCCGCGCGGCAAACCTCCTCAATGGAGGCCCTGGTATTCCATGCTGCTGTGGTGGCGGCACTGCATGTGGAATGGGCAGTGATCCTGGTGGGTTGTGGGAAGGACAGCTGTTCGTAAGCAAGAACAATGACAGTACAAATCCAGCGACCCACCGTGGACGAAGATGCTTTCTGGCCCATGGAAGTGGTGTGAAAGGAGACAAACAATGCTTCAGTCCTACGAGAGGCAGATGTCCACTGTAAATAAATGTCTAGGGTATGCCTCACGTCCAGGAGGTGCCACTGTCTCTCAATGTCCGAGGAGGGAGAAGGGTAAAAGGAAGGTAACACCACCTCCTGCGCCCGGTGAAAGTGTGAGTTTACCTTTGGCATAAAGGTGGGATCCAATCTTAATACTACTCTGTCCTGGTGGAAAACACAGAGGTCACTCCTCACCGAGAGGGCTGCCAGTTCGGAGATGCGGCGGGCAGATGTAACAGCCACCAGGATTACCACCTTGTAAGTGAGGTGTACCAGGGAGACAGATTGCAATGGCTCAAAAGGAGCACCCGTGAGTGCAAGAAGTACCTTTGACAAGTCCCAGGTGGGGTACCTGTGCACTACAGGTGGACAGCGGTTGATCGCCCCCTTGAGAAATCTGTGGATCAGAGGGTGGGCCAACAAGGACCCCAGGGATGGACAGACCAGGACAGTGGACAAGGCTGCCACCTGGCGATGGAGGGTACTGGGAGAGAGACCTTTGGCTAACCCCTGGTGAAGGAATTGGAGTACATTGATGATGGACAGATCCACCTGGGAATACCCCTCCCAGACACATCAAGAGCAGAAAGCTCGCCAGGAGGCTGCATAAATGTGCTGCGTGGACGGCCTTCAAGAGTCAAGTAGAACCTCCATGACGTCCTCAGGGACCTGGCGGCTCCTCAGAGTGAGCCGCTCAAGTGCCAGGCAGTCAGTTGCAACCAGTGAGGCTCTGAATGCTGAACTGACCCCTGGACAAGCGACCACTCTGTTAGAGGGATCCTCCGGGGGGGGGGGAACCGACAGAGAAACCAGGTTGGCATACCAGGCTCTCCTGGGCCAGTGAGGGGCCAGGAGGATCACCTCGGCCCTCTCCTCTAGCAGCTTCCTGATCACCTGGGGTATGATTGGTATGGGAGGGAATGCATATAGCAGCCCCTGGGGCCAGGTGCAGCGAAGAGCGTCCATTCCCTCTGCCCCTGGGGTTCGGTACCTGGATATGAACCTGGGCAGTTGAGAGTTCCCCAGGGTGGCAAACAGGTCCATGACTGGCAGACCAAAGTGACCCACCAGCCGCTGGAAGAGGTCTGGATGGAGAGTCCACTCCACCGGGTCGATTTGATGCCTGCTGAGCCAGTCTGCCCTGGTATTGCTCACCCCGGACATGTGCTCTGCAGCGAGCGACATCAGATTCCGTTCTGCCCACAGCCCCAACTGCATGGCCTCTGCCATAAGTTGACCGGACATGGTCCCCCCTTGTCTGTTTATGTGGGCCTTGGTGGCCACATTGTCCGTGAGGACCAATATATGGTTGTTCATCAGAAGAAGCCTGAAGTGCTGTAGGGCAAGAAAGACAGCTCGTAATTCTAGGAGGTTTATGCTCAGAGTCGCTTCTGTCTGAGACCAGGTGCCTTGGGCCACCTGAGACCCTGCATGGGCCCCCCATCCCAGCGTGCTGGCGTCTGTGGTGACGGTGATCTGACGTGGGGGCAGAAAACAAGTGCCCTTGTGGACCGCTGTTGTTGACCACCATCAAAGCAACTCCCTCACCCGAGGCAGGAGCCTCACCCTGGCCGGAGAGGTGGCGCGCCCGAGAGTCTGAAAGGGGAGAAGAAACCATTGAAGGTCCCTGGAGTGTAAGTGAGCCTATGGGGTGATACGGATGGCAGAGATCATCTTGCCCAGGAGGGAGGACAACAGTTTCAGGGGAACCGATGTTTGGCGCAGAACAAGCTGTGTTAAGTCCAATATGTTGTCTCTCCGCTCCTGGGACAGGTACACCTTACACTCCAGGGAGTCAATAATGGCCCCCAAGTGAACGATCCTGGTGGAGGGAATGAGTTGGCTCTTGGTCTTATTGACCAAGAAGCTATGGTGGGTAAGAGTAGTAAGCACTACCTGGACATCTCTCTCAGCCTGAGAAGGAGAGGCAGAGGAGATGAGTATGTCATCCAGGTAGTACTGGACCCTAATGGGGATAGACCGAAGGTGAGCGGTCAGGGCGGCCAGGACCTTGGTAAAGACCCTTGGTGCCAAGGATAGGCCGAATGGAAGGGCCCCGTATTCATAATGCACCCCTGCATAGCAAAACCATAAGTATTGGTGATGAGATGGCTGAATTGGGATGTGGAGGTAAGCCTCCGAGAGATGTGAGTAGATCCCCCTGCCTGACACTTGCCAGAATTGATTGCAGGGTGTGCATTTTGAATTTTTTATGGATGACATACCTGTTGAGGTATGAGAGACTGAGAGATATTAGTGCAGGGCTAGCCTGATCATACAGCCTCGGTGCTGAGGGCGCCACCGCCGGGGGCAGGAGGAGCTAAGCCGGAGGGAACTGGAGAAGGAGGTGGTGCCGGAGCATGGTTCATTGCCGCCGCCCTGCTCCGTATGATCAGGCTAGCCCTGTGCTAATATCTCTCACTCTCTCTCTTCCCTCCCTCCCTGTTTGCCTCTTTGTTCGCTGGGTCTCTGCGCCAGCCGAGGGCGAGAGGGCAGACAGACAAGCCCGACCCGGCTGTCCTCCTTCCCGCTGTTGTGCGCTGTTAAACTTAAGTGGTTGTTGGCTGGCCGTTAACCCGTGACTCCCTTTCCCTTCGACACCAGTAGGAAGAAATTGCCGCTGCGAGCCCCGGCTGGCCCGGTTTGCGAGTCCCGGCTGTAGTCGGAGATGTGGGACGTGGCAAGTGAGGAGATGGGGATGCCGGAGGGGGTAGCAGGGAGTGTCTGGGTGGGAGGATCTAATAAAATATAAAATATAGTTCTTAAAGCAGAAGACTTATAAACCCAAGAGGACAAACAGGTGTAAGAAAGGAGAGAGTTTGACGCTTCTCATGAATCAAATTTGCAAAGAATGAAGGAGGAACAGAAGAGTTTGAAGGAATTGTCCTCCAGCCGCAAAGGGGAATCTTTGAAAAGGCGGCTGGGCAAGGGGACCATAAGCGCCTTGCGGGATGTCTCACTGCAGGACCCGCGGCTGCACTACGAGCTCATCCAGCACATCGGCTCCAGCACTTATGGCGATGTTTACAAGGTGCGCAATGGCGCGCCCAGGTCGCATGGCCGGCTTTGGAGAGGGTCATCCCGGGTGCGCTTGGGGAGGAAAGGCGCCGCAACCGGGGCAGAGAGGAGCCGCAGAGGCGGCCGAGCAAGCAGGAAGGAAGGCAGGAGGATCCCGAGCTGCCCAAGCCCCACCTTGCAAGCCCGCCCGGGCTCTTCCTGCACTGCAGAAAAGGACAGCTGGCAACGCGATGGAGAGACGGGCTCTGCAGCTGGCGGTCTCCAGGAGGGAGGAGAGAGAGCAGGGAGAGGGGGTTTCTAATCGGGGGTCCCTATGACTGGCAGCCCCCCTTTTTCTTCCAGTTCTACCCTCCTCCTGTTGGGCAACTTCTCCAAAGCGCACTTTTGGAGACGCGCAATGGGGAACAAGGAGTCGTGGATGGGATCGCTGCATGGTGGTGGGGATTTGCAGTCGCCCATCTCCTGGGTGGGGTATGGATCGGACTGGGGAAGGGGTACAGAGGGGTGGGGGAGAAGCAGGAAATTATGGCTGGGTTTCCAGGGCTGTTCTCTCCGGGGCGTATCTGGGTCTCTTGGGGCCAGCCTTTTTTTTTTGCACTGGGAGCTTTCTCCAAAGGGTTGCCCCCAAGCGGATGGCGACTTTTGGAGAAGGTGAGGTGAGGGTGGGGTGGGCTGGCTGGCTGGCTGGTTCCCCGGACAAAATCGGCTCTATGGGGCAGGCTGGCTTTGCTACAAGTGTAGGCAGGGCGGGCAGGATCCCCTCCCTGCTCACTCCGCTTTCCTGGAGTGACTGAATAACCACAATGCACTTATTTGTCCAGGTTGCCAGAGAGTTTGGCATGCGCAGATCTTGCGGTGCAGAGGGCTAGGAGAGGGAAGAAGAGAAAAGAGAAGGAAGGAAGGAAGGAAGGAAAGAAGGAAGGAAGATCAGAGATGGAAGGAAGGAAGGAAGGAAGGAAGGAAGGAAGGAAGGAAGGAAGGAAGGAAGGAAGGAAGGAAGGAAGGAAGGAAGGGAAGGAGAGAAAGGAAGGGAAGAAGAGGAAGAAGTATGTTAGGTGGGAGGGTGGGAGGAAGGAAGCAAGGAAGAGAAAAAAGTGAGAGAGGGAAAGAAAGAAAAAGAAAGAAAGAAGGAAGGAAGGAAGGAAGGAAGGAAGGAAAAAAGAAAGAAAGAAAGAAAGAAAGAAAGAAAGAAAGAAAGAAAGAAAGAAAGAAAGAAAGAAAGAAAAAAGAGGAAGGTTGGGAGGGAGGGAGGAAGGAAGAGAAAAAAGTGAGAGAGAGGGAAAGAAAGAAAAAGAAGAGGAAGGTTGGGAGGAAGGAAGGAAGAGAAAAAAGTGAGAGAGGGAAAGAAAGAAAGTAAGAAAGAAAGAAACTGTTGAAAGAAGAGCCTTGCAAATTAAAATTGTTGTCTTTGCAGGGGTTTTGGAAAGGGTGGGTGAGCAGGCCCCAGGGGGGAGGAAGAAATATGGGGCTGTTTTAGGGAAGAAAGAGCTTAAAAGAGGAAATTGGCTTTGGGGCCCCTGGCAATGTTTTTGGACCAATCATGGGTTTTTTTGCCCCCTGTTTGCCTCCTGAAACTTTGGAGTCCTGGAAGAAAGCTACTAAACAGGGATTACTTTGCTGGAAGCTTATCTTATTTCTAGTTTTTCGACACTGCAGGCCACAATTTCTCAACCTCAACAACTTGAATATACCTGGACTTCAACTCCCAAAATTCTCTAGCCAGCTTTGCTTTGAATTCTGGGAGCTGAAGTCCAGGCACCTTAAAAGTTGCTGAGATTGAGAAATATTGCTGTACACTTGTTGGTTATGAAGTCTAAATACAGAAGTAGACTTGTTGTGGAAGATGATATTCCTTGTGCTCTTGCAAAGACTGGCCCGAGAAGTTCTGATCTGGAATAATTACATATTGTTTTTGTGATTAATCGCTATGCTTTAATTATGTTCAATTTGTAACAATGAAAATACATCCTGCATATTAGATATTTACATTACGATTCATAACAGTAGCAAAATTACAGTTATGAAGTAGCAACGAAAATAATTTTATGGTTGGGGGTCACCACAACATGAGGAACTATATTAAGGGGTCGTGGCATTAGAAAGGTTGGGAACCACTGCTCTAGTGAGTAGCAGAGAACAGTGAGTAGCTGAGACAAAGACAAACAGAGAGGGACTCCCAGAGAAATAAGCTGTGAACTCTAGCTCCCTCTTGTGGCAGTCTGCAACACCTCAGCTAAACAGACATAGGTCTGTCAAAAGCTAAACATATATTGCCTACCTAATCGTTATGGACAGAGTCCTAACATTCTCCCCTTTGGGTAGGTCAGTATATAATACCTTACATCTTTAAACCATAGTTTTCACAACACTCTTTGTGTTTAATTGCACCTTGCACTTTAGTGAAATGATCTGCAATATTCTGTTCAGTCATGCAGTATTCCAACTTAACCATTTTATTTTGAACACATTGTCTAACATTCAGATATCTCAAATCAGTATGTTTCGACCTTGTTTTCACAGCTAAACTATTAGCCATACTAATGGCAGATTGATTGTCTTCATACACAATAAATGGCTCCTGTACAGTAATTCCTATATCCTTTAACAATTGTTTATAATACACCAATTCTGTACACATTAATGATAAACTCGAGAATTCTGCTTCCATAGTGGATAAACTAATATATTGTTGCCTAATAGATTTCAACCCTATTAAAGCATTACCCAACATTACCACTATACCTGATGTTGATTTGCGAGTCATTGCATCAGTAGCAAAACTTGCATCAGCATATGCAGTTAACATTAATTTATTTCTCGGTTCTAAATATAAAGAATAATGTATTGTGTGCTTTAGGTATCTAAGTATTCGTTTAGCTGCTTGCCAATGCCTTTCATTTGGTTCAGCATTATATCTAGCCAGTTGATTTACGCTGTAAGATATATCTGGTCTAGACCAATTACTCAAATATGAGAGACTACCAATTAGAGACTGATATATCTCCTTATCAAACACAGGACATTTACTATCACTATTTGTAAATCCCTGATCCATTGGTGTCTTAGCAGTTTTACAATTCTCCATGTTATATCTTTTTAACAATTGGCTAATCTTCTTAGCTTGCAAAATTTTGAATCCTCTATTTGTCTTCATTATATCCAGACCCAAATAATGTTTAATTTCTCCTAAATTTCTAATCTTGAACTTTTTTTGTAATTCAGAACAATATCATTTGCTTCTTGTTCAGTCTTTGTTATAATTGCTATATCATCTGTAAATAATAGCAACAGAGAAATCAAACCATCTTTCTCTCTCCTAAATAAACAAGGATCAGCTATACCAGCTTTAAAATCCATGGAAACTAATTCTTTTACAATGCATTTATTCCATTCATAACCTGATTGCTTTAAACCATAAAGACTTTTTTTAAATTTCCAATAATCATTTTTTCCATCATCTTTCAAATCTAATGGTTTTCTCATATAAATGGTATGTTGTAAAGGTGCATGTAGATATGCCGTTTCAACATCTACATGATTAATTATGCATTTATTTTTAGCTGCCCAAATTAATGCTCCTCTCAATGTATTTGCTCTCAGACTAGGTGCAAATACCTCATCATAATCCTTATCTGATTGAGCAAATCCCTGAGCAACTAATCTTGCTTTATGGGTAACAGTGCCATCCACACCAGTCTTTAATTTATACACCCATTTGCAACCAATTGCACGCTCACCTGGTGGTAATTTTACATCTTCATATACCTCAAGATCCTTTAAAGATTTTAATTCCTTATTCATAGCTTCCTGCCAAACTATCTGTTCCTTTGTTGGATACAGCTTAATTTCGTTATAATTAGACAGTTCCAGATTAATCTGGCATACAATACTTGCCTGATATCTATCAGGTGGACGTCTCTCCCTAGTCGACCTCCTAGGCAATTTAGTACAAGTTGTTGGAATTTCCTCTTCCTTTTCCTCCCCTATCGAAGTATCTTCTACATCATCCATAGATGGTTCTTCCATAGATGATTCCTCTATTGAGGATTCTTTCACTATCCTATCATCAGTACTATTCTTATCAGAATCATCAGGAAACAATGGATCCTCAACAATACTATCTTGTTCCTTGTATTCCTGTTCCAGTTTACTCCATCCAACATGCTCAAGGAATTTAGCACTTGCACTACAATATACACTAGTAGTACCTGGCTCCCAGAATCTAAATGATCTATTATTAGATTCATACCCTACAAAACATAATTTCCGTGCTCTATGTTGTCCCTTTCGCCTTACTTGTGTGGGAATATGCACCCATGCTGGTGCACCAAATGTATGCAAATAACTAAGATTTGGTTTCCTACCATACCAACGAGTAAATGGCAATTCACCAGTTGTTGCATTCACTACATTGTTCAAAACATGGTTAGCACACATTACATGCCCCGCTGCCAGCCGCCCTCCTTTCTGGCCCCTTCAAGAGCGGAGAAGAGAAAGAGGAGGAGATCAGACTTCCTGCACACTTTTTCTTCACTATCCCTAATCCAAGTTCTCTGATCCACAAATCCTAGGTTCCCTTCTCATCTCTCTCCATATAATAAGCCCATTTCCTCTATTCAACATTTTATTACAACCATATTTCTGTCCTTTGCCTTCCATCCTCTCTTTATTTCCTGCTCCTATCAAGCTTTATTTCCTCCCCCCTCAATAAACACCCTCCTGGAAGCTTCCCAGTTCTCCCCCACCGGCATTCATCCTCCTACCGATTCAATCCACCTCCTTTCTTTCCTTCTCCTACCCTCGGGATTCCTTTGTTTACCTGCTCCACACGAAGGAAATTTGGCTGGCTGCCTTTTAAAAGCATCACCCCCGCAGGAGGCTAATTTTCTCTCGCCTCTCCCTACGCAAGTCATACCTACGATCTCCGTAGGAGCTAGGTTCCCCCCCTCCTAAATTACTGTACTTCGGCCAGGCTCATTTTCACGGATGAAAGGCGTTTTAAAACCATCACTCTCGCAACCGCTAAGGATGCGCCAGGACCGCTATTTCCCTTGCAGCGAGGAAAACTCGATTGCTGCTGCCTCCTCAGAGAGAGCGCGGGGGAGGGATGGCGCCGTCGTCCACCTTCAGGATGGGGAGGCTGGCTGGCCGGCCGCTTTGGCTTTGTGCCCCTGCCCCCCCTCTCTTTGGCCTCGCTGCTCCTCACTCTCATGCAAGGAGGAGAAGGAGGAGGAGGAGGCAGCGGCTTCGCACGTGCGATTACAGCCCCAGCTCCCTTGGCTGTTGCTTGTTGATTTTGAACCTGCCCGCCCGACAAGAGTTGTGGAGGAAGGTTCCAATCCAGAGCAAGCCCGACGACAGGGGGAGGAGGGGGCATGGCTGCGCATGCAAAGTGGAAAAATTAAAGCACCCAGCGCTGAGTCAGTCAATGTCTCCTAATAAAGTTTCTGTACGTTTCTCTTCTGTGCCTTTGGCCACGCCCATTTCCTCTCCCTCAGGCACTCTGGGGTAGGCGCGTGCAACTAAGGGGCAGACGGATTTAATTCCGCTCCCGGAAAAGGAGGAGGAGGATTAAAAAAAGGGGCTGTCCGAGATCTCGCGCACAAGACCCGGATGCGAAGCTGAGACAAGGTTTAGCTCTTCTCTCCACTTTCTCATACGATAAAAGTGTTGGGGAAGGTCGGGTAATGAGAGAGAAAGAGAGAGAGAGGCGGCTAACACCGTCCTCTAATGGTCTGGAGGTCTACTGCAGTGTTCGGTTCCTAACACCATGGGAAATTTCTCTTTTCCGATGGTGTTAGGTGACCCCTGGGAAACGGTCGTTCGACCTCCAAAGGGGTCGCGACCCCCAGGTTGGGAACCGCTGTTCTAGACTCTTCTAACAATCTTCCTATTATGCCAGTCAATGTCAGTTCATCTCTGGTCAAAATTTCCAGCAAAGACACATAATCATCATAAGAGTCATCCAAAGAAGAAAGAATAATATAAACTTGATGCAACTCTGAGAAAATCAGTTCTTTTTCATGTAGCTCTTGTAATGTTCTCTTCATAAACTCCAAATGAGCTAACATGTCACCACCTTTTAACAAACGTGCTCTGAACAGTTTACGTGTAAGGTGTATGTGCGTACCAACACTATCTTGAACATAAAGTCTCTTTAAGGTACTCCAACACTTGGCAGCAGAATCTTCACCACGAATATGGACCAGTTGCCGATCACTCAGTGTCAGTCCAATAATACTAAGAGCCTTTTCATTATCCCAGTTAAAGTCAGCTATTTTCTTCTTATCTTCATCATTTGTTGGATCCCAAGCTGTTATATCAGATGGATTATTAACCACAGTCCATAATCCTTCTTTACGCAAAAGTAAGCTGCACTTCATAGACCAGGAAACATAGTTAGTTCCATCTAACCTGGTTATCAGGGATAAGCTAGTTGACTGTTCTTGTGCCATTATTAATTTAACAGTAAACCACAAGTTAGCTTTCTGAGTATGAAACTGAATATTCACACTAACGCTCAATATCTCTCTGGGCCCATAATGTATTAGCAGAGTATTCCTTGTATTACCAAGGTTGTGCATACAGAAACATTTAGATTGAGATCAGTTGTGAATAAGTACTCAGCCACACACAGATACACTAACTTGAGTTAAAGTTTACTTTAAGAAATAGCATTTTCCTATAAACAGTCCAAAGTTATACACTTAACAGTAATAATAACAATCCAAATATTATCAAGTACAACTACATTTTAGCTATAATACATAACTACAATACAGAGATAAATGCAGAGCATACATACACAGTGTCTTGCTCTAGTGAGTAGCAGAGAAGAGTGAGTAGCAGAGACAAAGACAAACAGAGAGGGACTCCCAGAGAAATAAGCTGTGAACTCTAGCTCCCTCTTGTGGCAGTCTGCAACACGTCAGCTAAACAGACATAGCTCTGTTAAAAGCTAGACATATATTGTCTATCCAATCGTTATGGACAGAGTCCTAACAACCCGTTTTGCAGAATTTGATGACAAGGGGCAGCGGAGAAAAACCTCGTGTGTGTGTGTGGAGAGAAACTCGAGTGCGAGTCCTGACGACAAGATTTCGCAAACCCATGCGTCGTTGGTGATTTCCTCCCATCGACTGGCATAGGATGCCAGGCGACCCCCTATGGGAGGATCGGCCAGAGACTGACTTGTTCCGGTGGAAAGGGCGACCGCTGGCCCCTTGAAAGGGCCGTTTAAACTGGTTGCCCCTAAAAGGTTGGCCAGACGAAAAATTTTGGCGAGAGCCATAATGAGACTGGCTTTGGCCCTGAGATTGCCCCTGATACTGGCCTTGGTACCTATTGTAAGGTTGGAAAGCCCCTCTGGAGACCCTCCTGGGGAAGGAAGAAGGCCGGAAGGGAAGTTTCCGGTGGGCCGAGGGAAGGACCTTACGCTTGTCCTTCGTTTCAATCAGGATGGGGTTCAGGGCCTCACCAAACAGGGACTGTCCGGTAATTGGGGCAGAAACCAACTTCCACTTATACCGCACGTCTGTGGACCAGTTGCGGAGCCAGGTCATTCGACGTGCTACCACCATGGACCCCATTGACCTGGCTGAAAAGCGAGCGGCTTGCAGGGTGGCCTCGGAGGTAAACTGGGCGTTCAGGTCCTGGTGTGCCCAGACATCCGACGGCGGCAGGTGGGCCTGGAGCGCATGGAGCCACTTGAGGCTTGTCCTGCAAAAGAAAGATGCAGTGGAGGCTGCCCAGACTGCCCAGGCCGCCGATTTGTGGGCCCGCTGCAGTGAGGAGTCCGTGCGGCGCTCCTCTGGCTTGAGGAGCTCCTCGGGGTCCCCGGGCATCAGGTAGTTGGAATTTAGGGCCAGGACTGGGGAGTCCAGGGGCGGCATCGAAAGATGTTGGGCCAGGGCACTGTCTATATTGAAGAACTTTTTGTCCAGTGCATTAGGCAAGGGACCTGCGGCAGGAGACTGCCATTGTTTCAATATTGTTTCGATGAATAATTTGGGTGCCGGGACCACACCAGCTGTCAAGGCAGAAGGTTCAAACAAGGGGTCCCCAGCCGGGGTCTTTGTGGCCTCCCCAGAGGAGGGCTGCAGGTTGGCCGTGATCTTTGCCTTGTGCAACAGTGACAGAAAGAGGGCCAGTTGGAATAGGCCTGATGAGGGTGTCGGCTCTGGGGCCAGGTCCTCATCCTCCAACATTGCCAGGTCTGGTGTTTCAGTCTGCAATTGGTCACCCTGCCATTGACCCTCGTCTAAGCCCCTTGGGGTTCCAGAGGGTCATTGTCACCTTCCTCCCCCTCCTCCAAATCAGGATATGGGAAGCAGTCCTGGTATTCTTGGACTCAGCTGTGGGGAGGGGATGTGTTAACCTGAGAAGAAGAGGGGTCAGCCATGGCTCTGACCGCCGCCTCCACCCCCTGCCTGATAGCCTCATTCATACGTTCCTGTACCTTCCTAGATTGTAGGGGGTCCACCGTGGAAGTGGCCTGCCTTGGTTCCTGTGCAGGTCCTTCTGTAACCTGTGGTGAGCCCCAGATGTCCGGTTCAGCCAGGCATAGGTTTATATTGTCAAGGGAAACCGAGTCTGAGGGGTGAGCTGGGCGTTGGCTGGCCCTCTGGGAAGGAGGCTGAGGAGTTCCCGGAGTGCTGTGGTGAACCCCTGGAACAGTCTGGGTATTCCCGGACTTATGATGAGATTTTTCCATTTTTGATGGGGAGGGGGTTCTGAGAGGGGAGCGATCCCTGTTAGAAGAGGGAGATATGGCCCTGGGGGGTCTCTGATCATGCCTTGCAAGCCTCGGAGTTTTTGCCTTGGCCTTCCCTGACTTTGGGGCCTTTTCTGCCATTTCAAAGCTCAGCCTAGAATATAGTAGGACTTCAAGTGGGTGGTCCCAATGGGCCAAACAAAATGTCGGCCACTCACGAGGCAAAACAAGATGGCTGCCAATCCCTGAGAGGAGGACACTAAGCACCCAAGGCAATGTAGAGAACAACTCAGTAGGTACTATTTGCTCTGGTCTCCCTTTTTTGTGTTTAAGAGAACCAATAGGGCCAGGCAGGCACTTGGTGCCTCCGGAGGAGTGCTGTGGGCCGAAAGTGAAGGGAAATCCCTTCTACGGTTGAGGAAGATGTTCGGGTCGTCCCCGGCTTCTTGGCACCGTAGGCGGCTCCCAATTAGCGCTAATCGGCCGTGTGGGAGCCTGGCGTCTCGCTCTCCCTTTGCACCGCTCCCTTCTCGATCGAGCATGCTGCGATCGGCTTCTAGATAAGCTGGGTGTTCCCTGCTACCCACCAACGGCTCTTAATCAGTCAGTTCGGCTGCGTGCGATCAACTCTGTTAGAGCTGGCGCGCTCAGGCTGCAAGGATTAATTATGTAGAGGCCCTTGGACTGGCGCCAGCTCACTCAGTCCAACCTGGCCCGTCAGCTGGGGAGCGCTGGGGATGGGCTCAGTGGAAACGCTGCTGTTCGGCCAATCAGGAAGGCAAATTTGATTGGAGGGGCAGAGGACAGTAGATTGTCGGCAAATATTTTGCCAGCCTCGCCCAGGGCCTTGTAGTTTGACAGGAGGCAATGAGGTTTTTTTCCCCCCTCAAGCAGCCACAGTGAAACAAATGGCAAATTTCTTGCCAGCCTGTCAGCCCAATGAGGACGGTGAAGTAATCACCATCGGTCCCTTATGGGTCAGATTAGGGACAGGTCCCACTCCCTCCACAGCCGGGATTCAAATAGTAATAGAGCCGGAATTTAGGTGAAATTGGGCCTTCGGCTGGAGGGGCGAGTGGCAGCTGGCCAGAGGCCTGGCTGTCTTCTCCCAAGTGCAGATGGCGATGGCACTTGGGGGGCTCGTACAGGGACACTCACGGTTGATTCCAGATGTTCTCAATAGATAGAGAGGATATCAATTGGTCTTTTGAGGATGATAGGGACGTGTCCTTGGCTCGGACTGAGTCAAAAGAGGGGGAACTAGGCCCTAAAGCCAATATTTATATTTTTTCCAGACTCAGTCCTAATTGGCTAGAAGGCTATGTCAACCCAATTCTTGGCGGCTAGCTCCACCTACTATGGAGAATTGGATTACAATTAACATACAAAGCTTTATTTTATGCCTGGACTGTAAACACTTATTGTGAGAAGTTCCTACTGGAGGACTAACGCAAGCAGTTTATTTGATCTTGAGGTGTAAGTACCGAGTTTTGTAAAAGTCAATTCAAGATTCAGTATATGGCTTTTACTGTCCATTTTAACAATTAAAAATGTAATACTTAGGGAAATTTTCACCCAAAGTTTGAAATAATATTGCAAAGCCATGCAAGTTGGTCATAACCGAAGAAGTGCTGAAAAACTTCCTATTCCAAGCAGAAATGACCCATCCAATATTTTCAGCCAGTTGATGGCTTTTTCTTTGTCATTTCTTTGATGTTCCATGGTCGTCATTTACTTTGTTCTATTATTTGTTTACACACCTTTCATTTTTTTTCCTATTTATTACTGTAAGCCACATAGAGTAGCTCCACAGCAAGGTAGGCGATAAATAAATTTAACAAATTAGCAAATAAATTTAGAGTTCCACCGCTAAATGAGACCAGAACAAGACAAGCAAGGGCATGTTATCTCCCAGTATAAGTTTGTTTTGAAAATTTTCAACTGGAAGTCTTGAAAATTCTTTGCAAAGCTTTCAACTGTTGAGAAACAGGGTTGCTGGATTTAGGTGAGGTGGGACTAGTTTCTATTTTACAAACTGCCAAGGGATAGTCCTCAACTTACAATGGTTTGTTTAGCGACCGTTCAAAGTTACAACAGCACAAAAAAGTGACTTCCGACCATTTTTCATACTTATGACAGTTGCAGCATCCCATGGTCATATCATCAAAATTTAGATGCTAGGAAACGGACTCATATTTAGTTGCAGTGTCCTGGGGGGTCATGTGATCAGGTTCTGATAAGCAAAGTCAATGGGAAAGCCAGATTCACTTAACCATGTTACTATGGTTAACAACTGCAATGATTCACTTAATAACTGCAAGAAAGATCGTAAAATGGGGCAAAACTCACCTAACAAATGTCTCATTTAGCAACATAAATTTTGAGCTTAATTGTGGTCATATTTCGAGGACTATCTCTATTCAGAAGTCATTGGTGTAAAAACAGTAATAAATAACTTGGAAATTACAGGTTGAGAATCAGTTTGATATAGTGACCAAGGTATCAGGGTAGAAACTAAGGGTCCATGAGTTCTAGTCCTACATTAGGCACAAAGTCAGCTAGATTAGGTTAACAGATAACAGATTAACAGAGTTGGAAAGGACCTTGTAGGTCATCTAGTCCAACCTCCCCCCCCCCAAGCAGGACCCTACATCAGTGATGGTGAACCTTTTTTTCCTCGGGTGCTGAAATAGTGCACGCGCGCGCTATCGCACGCGTGCCCACATCCATATTCAACGCCCCCCCGCTCCCCCACTTCCTGACTTTTGGTGGGCCCTGTAGGCCCATTTTTCGCCCTCCCCAGGCTCCAGAGGCTTTCTTGGAGCTTAGGGAGGGCAAAAACGCCCTCCCCTGCCCACCTGGAGGCTGAAAATGCCCTCCCAGAGCCTCCGTGCGAGCCAAAAATCAGCTAGCGGGTGCCCACCTGTGTGCTGGAACTGAGCTAGGGCAATAGCTCACGTGCCAGCAGATAGGACTCCGCGTGCCACCTGTGGCACGTGTGCCATAGGTTCGCCATCACGGCCCTACATCATTTCCAGATGTTGGCAGATGTTTTTTATTATCGTTTCCAGTATCTTCCCGAGTATTGATGTTAGGCTGATTGGTCTGTAGTTTTCTGGGTCTGTTTCCCCCCCTTTTTTGAAGATGGGAACCACATCAGTGCCCAAAGTGTTGTCATGTGACTGCAGGGCATAGGGTGCATCCATCGGAACTTTGAATCCAGGTAGGTTCATTAGGACTTCAAGAACTACCTCACAGAATTGAGAATTTACAAAGAAATCTATGATATCACTTTTTATTAATGTGTTTCTTTAATACACAAATGTGTACTTCATTTAAAAAAAATACATTGTAAAAATTAAAATTTTAAATTAATGCAAAAATTATAGCAAATCTAAATCCTTATTAGCTGACTGTATTTACTGATTTAACTCCCCAGCATCTCAGAAGATCAGATGTATTTCAAACATAAATTAATACATTATGAACAAGTATTTCTTCATATTAGGTATGATTCAATCACACACATAAACACACACATGTACAGAAATATGTATGTGTGCGCGTGTGTATGTTCTGTCTACATGTATATGTAGATGTATGCAGATGCAAAACAGATTTGATGAGGTATTATAGAGCAGGAAGATAAATTCCTTTGATCAATAATTAAATTAACGATGCCATTAGGAGTTTCAACAATAAGTGAACTGCCAGCATCAATATAATGGTTCCATGAGTGGAAATCTTCAAGCAATTCCACAGTCAAGTTTTCACTCTGAAAAAGAAATCAAAATATTTATGTAATATTACAATTAGCATATCCTTACATATAGGATTTAGCATGAAAGGAAAAGGATTTTAATTTTAATCTCCCCAATTCTCTCTGTGCCTAAGATTTTTTTCTTTGTGTACAGCAATCAATCACATGAACCTTAACTAAAGTTGAAATGTAGTCAATAGTATACTGTGGTATAATATAAATACAGCCAAGTAATAAATTTACCACTGTTTGTTTTGAAAAATACTTACATAGTCAGGAGACTTAATATACAAGAAATTCATTGCCAAATAAAATTATTTTACTAAACAAAACTGAGAAACAAAAGGGTGGAGTGAAAATGTTCAAACCCAAAGGTGCTTTTTCAAGAGGCAACTGGACTTTTTGGTTATTCTTTGAAGACGTTGCACTTCTCATCCAAGAAACTTCTTGGATGAGAAGCGAAACATCTTCGAAGTAAAACCAGAAAGTCTAGTTGCCTCTTGAAAAAGCATCTTTGGGACAACCATGACGTGGATGACTGAAAATCTCCATAGACACCCTCTGCCAGCATTTTGGTCCTTTCCAAGAAGCATTTCAAAGACTCCTGAAATATTCAACAATTTACAATTTAATGCTCAAATACTTTGGAAAGTCAGTTGGTATAATAGTAAAACATCTGATGAATAAGAATAAGAATAAGAATAAGAATAAGAATAGGAATAGGAATAGGAATAGGAATAGGAATAGTATAGTATAGTATAGTATAGTATAGTATAGTATAGTATAGTATAGTATAGTATAGTATAGTATAGTATAGTATAGTATAGTATAGTATAGTAATAGAAATAGAAATAGAAATAGAAATAGAAATAGAAATAGAATAGGAATAGAATCTGGAAGGGACCTTGGAGGTCTTCTAATCCAGCCCCTGATCAAGCAGGAGAATCTATATCATCTCAGGTAAGTGACTGTCCAGTCTCTTCTTAAAAACCTCCAGTCATGGAGCACCCACGATTTCTGGAGGCAAGCTGTTCCACTGGTTAATTGTCCTCACTGTTAGGAAGTTTCTCCTTAATTCCAGGTTGCTCCTCTCTTTGATTAGTTTCCAACCATTATTTCTGGTCCTGCTCTCTGGTGTTTTGAAGAATAATTTGACTCCCTCTTATTTATTTATTTATTTATATTTATTTTGGTTTTCTTATATGCCGCCCAACTCCCGAGGGACTCAGGGCGGCGTACAGCAGAGAAAATACAAGAATAACCAACTGTAAATATTACATTAAAAACAAGTATAAAAATTAAAAACACAATATTAAAACCATCCAACAACCATCCATACTTGGGGGTGAGCTCGAGTGGATTAGGCTCTACCCCCAGCCTGCAGGAAAAGCCATGTCTTAACGGCTTTTCGGAAGGCCAGCAGAGTGGGGATGGTTCGGGTCTCAGGGGGAAGTTGGTTCCAGAGCGCTGGGCCCGCCACAGAGAAGGCTCTCCCCCTAGGGCCCGCCAGCCGGCATTGCTTGGCCGACGGGACCTGGAGGAGGCCAACTCTGTGGGCCCTAACCAGTCGAAGGGAAGTGTGAGGCAGAATGCGGTCCCGGAGATAGCCTGGTCCTAAGCCATGAAGGGCTTTAAAGATGATCATCAACACCTTGAATTGGACCCGGAGACCGATGGGCAGCCAATGCATCTGGCGGAGTATAGGTGTAACGTGGGTGTACCTTGGCACACCCACCACGGCACGCGCAGCCGCATTTTGCGCCAACTGAAGTCTCCAGATACTCTTCAAGGGTACCCCCATGTAGAGCGCGTTGCAGTAGTCCAAACGGGAGGTGACAAGGGCATGAGTGACCGTGAGTAGAGCCTCCTTCTCCAAGTATGGCCGCAACTGGTGCACCAGGCGAACCTGTGCAAAGGCCCCCCTAGCCAAAGCAGAAAGATGATGATCCAATTTTAGCTGTGGATCTAGGAGGACCCCCAAGTTGCGGACCTGATCCGAGGGGGTCAGTTTTGCCCCCTCGAAAGCCAAGGAGGGACAGTTGTCATAGTCCTTAGGAGGCAATATCCAGAGCCACTCAGTCTTGTCGGGATTAAGCCTGAGTCTGTTCCTCCCCATCCAGATCCTAACGTCGTCCAGGCACCGGCACATTACATCAACTGCCTCTCTGAAGTCAGACGGGGTGGTGATGTACAGCTGGTTGTCATCAGCGTACTGGTGAAAACACACCCCATGTCTGCGGATGATCTCCCCCAGTGGTTTCATGTAAATGTGAAACAGGATGGGCGAGAGAACCGACCCCTGGGGCACCCCGCATGACAGGGGCCTAGGGGATGATCTCTGCCCTCCTGTTAACACCGACTGCATCCTATCGGCGAGATAAGAGGAGAACCACCGCAGAACGGTGCCTCCCACTCCCAACTCGCCGAGACGATGCAGAAGGATACCATGGTCGATGGTATCGAAAGCCGCTGAGAGGTCAAGTAGCACCAGGATGGAGTAATTCCCTCCATCCCAGGCCCGCCAGAGATCATCCATCAGAGCGACCAAGGCAGTTTCTGTACTGTAGCCGCGCCTGTGGCAGCCCCTCAAATACTGGAATACTGCTATCATGTCACCCTAATTCTTCTTTTCTTTAGACTAGACCCCAAACCTGCAGCCATTCTTCATATGGTTTAGTCTCCAGGCCTTAGATCATCTTAGTTGCTCTTCTCTGAATTTTTTTCCAAAGTCTCAACATTATTTTTGTAGTATGGTGACCAAAATTGGTTGAAGTATTCCAGGTGTGGTCTTACTAGGGTTTTGTAAAGCGGCACGAATACTTAACGTGATCTTGATTCTATGCCTCTATTTATACAACTCAGTATTGTATTAGCTTTTTTGACTGCTGCTGCACATTGCTGGCTCATATCTCATATCTGATGCAAAACATAAAGTCTATGTCAGAGTTGTTGTCCAAACCTTCAATCTTACCTCCAATTGCCATATTTGTTATACAACTGGTTTTTCACTGTCCTGCTTTTCTTCATCAGATTCTTCATCAGATCCTATAAAAACAAAATAATTAAGACAATGCAGCCATTAAACTTTACTAAGTAGTACATATATATATTCATGTGCATAAGAACTAAAATTCATGGTCTCCTAGTGTTGCAGCAAATCGAGCTTACCAAGTCAGGAAAGAAGACCCCAGAGTAGGAGAATACAGGTCTTTATTGCAATAGGTGGTTCAGAGTATTCGCATGACAAATTCTGAACCCTGGGCCAACGCTCAAGGGGTTACTTTTATACTTTTAATATATTCCTAGCCTTTTCCTGAGGCGTTACAATTGACAGCCAATCATAAATCACAGCATGTTATTACATCCTTATACAGAATGGAGAAGTACAGACACGTGTTATAGTATCAAACAGTATTTAATATCAAAACTACGGGTGACAAGCTTATCTTACACCACTGGTCACTTTCAGTGACTTTCTTACAAAATGTTCCAGTACATGTGGCAAGTTTCTCGGGACTTATTACTAACACGCAAGTTCACTTCTGCAAATACATTCAAAGTGAATAACAGGAAATATGTGAAATAGTTCGTTTCAGAAGAAAACGAGAAGTAGGTGAGAAAGTTAAATGAATTATAAAGCAGATATATTTGGTTAATATTTTATAGCAAATGCCCCCTGCCTCACTAGTTTTTAGCCTGCTTTAACCACTACATCAAACTGGCTCTCTATTAAGAGAAACTAAAATGATCTAATGTTAATGTCTAAATGTTAATTAATTTAATCAGAAACATTTTGTAACTGTTTCTATAATTGTCCTGCTCTTCATTAAAATTAATCTAACTTGCCAAATAAATACATATGCTTTTCAATCATAATGCCATAGCATTATAACAAAAAGATACCAAACATGCAGAAGTGACTATCATTTGATAATTTCTTCAATCTAAAAGAGAAACCTACCTAAATGTATGTATTCAGCCTGGAATAATCTTAGCAGCAAGAAAAATGTGTGGTTCAGTATCAAGTAAACAGTCTTACTCTGTTTTCTGGTTTAAAATTAAAACTTTTCTGTTTCGCTGGCAGAGGGTTGCAGGAGGCCATCGCACCCAAAAACAGAGCTTGGGAGGGCCGCGGGTCGCCCTGGCAAGCTCTGTTTTTGCTGGCAAAGGGTTGCAGGAGGCCATCGCAGCTGAAAATGGGGCTCGGGAACCCGTTTTTGCTGGCAGAGCGCTCTGGCCACCACAGGCGCCCCTGACACAAGTGACGTCGAGCTGCCCTTGCCACACACCCCCACAGGTCAAACACAACCCTGATATGGCCCTCAATCCTCACTCCTGAGGATGTGGACAAGGCCATAGGAGCGATGAGCGCCTCCACTTGTTTATTGGACCCGTGTCCCTCCTGGCTGGTTTCGGCCAGCAGGGAGGTGACACGCGGCTGGCTCCAGGCTGTTGTGATCGCATCTTTGAGAGAGGGGTCCGTCCCGCAGCCCTTAAAAGCTGCGGTGGTGAGGCCCCTCCTCAAGAAGCCTTCCCTGGACCCAGCGGATTTAAAGAACTTCCGTCCAGTCTCCAACTTACCCTTCTTGGGTAAAGTTGTAGAGAAAGTGGTGTCGCTCCAACTCCTGCGGCTATTGGAGGATACTGATTATCTGGATCCCTTTCAATCGGGTTTCAGGCGCGGCTACAGTACGGAGACTGCTTTGGTCGCACTGATGGATGATCTCTGGCGAGCACGGGATGGGGGTCATTCCTCCATCCTGGTGTTACTTGACCTCTCAGCGGCTTTCGATACCATCGACCATGGTATCCTTCTGCGTCGTCTTGGGGAGGTGGGAGTGGGAGGCACTGTTTTACGGTGGTTCTCCTCCTACCTCTCTGACAGGACGCAGTCGGTGTTGACAGGAGGGCAGAGGTCGGCCCCTAGGCCCCTGGTTTGCGGGGTGCCACAGGGTTCGGTCCTCTCGCCCATCCTGTTTAACATTTACATGAAACCGCTGGGTGAGATCATCCGACGACACGGGGTGAGGTATCAGCAGTATGCTGACGATACCCAGTTGTACATCTCCACCCCGTGTCAGTTCAGTGAAGCAGTTGATGTAATGTGCCGCTGCCTGGACGATGTGAGGGTCTGGATGGGAGTGAACAGACTCAGGCTCAACCCAGACAAGACTGAGTGGCTCTGGATTTTGCCTCCCAAGGATTATGTCGACTGTCCCTCCCTGGTTCTCGGGGGAGAAAAATTGACTCCCTCGGAACAGGTCCGCAATTTGGGTGTCCTCCTAGATCCACAGCTAAAATTGGAGCAACATCTTTCAGCTGTGGCTAGGGGGACCTTTGCACAGATTCGTCTTGTGCACCAATTGCGACCTTACTTGGAGAGGGAGGCTTTGCTCACAGTCACTCATGCCCTTGTCACCTCACGGCTAGACTACTGTAACGCGCTCTACATGGGGCTACCCTCAAAGAGCATCCGGAGACTCCAACTGGTACAGAATGCAGCTGCGCGAGCTGTAGTGGGTGTACCGAGATACACCCACGTAACACCTATTCTTCGCCAGCTGCATTGGCTGCCAATTAGTCTCCGGTCGCAATTTAAGGTGTTGGTCGTTACCTTTAAAGCCCTACATGGCTCAGGGCCAGGTTACCTTCGGGACCGCATCCTACCACATACCTCCCTACGACCGGTTAGGTCCCATAGAGAGGGCCTCCTCCGGGTCCCATCGGCCAAACAATGTCGGTTGGCGGGGCCACGGGGGAGGGCCTTCTCTGTGGGAGCCCCGTCCCTCTGGAACCAACTCCCACCAGAGATCCGGACTATCCCCACCCTGCTGGCCTTCCGTAAAGCCATAAAAACTTGGCTCTTCCGGCAGGCGGGGTGAATAGGAAGATCAGATTCCCCCCTTGAATGTTGTTTTTATAATTGTTTTAACTATGCCTTTTAATTTTAAATTATGATAATTGTTTTTATTGTACGCTTCTTATTCTGTTGTACGCCGCCCTGAGTCCCACGGGATTGGGCGGCCTATAAGAACGTCTATTAAATTAAATTAAATTAAATTAAATGAAATCGAGCTTGACACCCCTGCCCTAAACTTTCTTAGAAGAATCTGTTTCCTGAAATTTGAGCCACAATATATGTAAGTACTAAACATGGAGTGCTCAACATTTTCCTTCAAAGGAAAATGGCATTAGAAGATGGCAATAAAAGAGAAATCATTTCACTTTTTGAGTCTTACTATTTCCCCAAAATTCTTTATAATAAAACCAACCCAAAATTCATTGTTGTTCTATTGCCTGGTATTCACCAAGTAGTACAAAACCATGTAATGCTTCTGTGTCAGTAGCACATTTAGCATATATACCCCAGCAAAAAGCAAACATCAACATAGTTTAGTTATTGCTCTATAAACTTTAAACACCGAAAAATCTCAGAATGGAAGCATTTAATTTAAAATTAAATACACATAATTTTTATATGACTTTTTGTTTACAAAATAACTACTCACAAAGGTAATATTATCATGTATTCTTTTATATAATCATTATAATATAAAATGCTACTATTGCAATATTGTTACATCCTAAATTTATTTTGTGCCATTTTTATTTTTTAACTATTGTAAACTTACAAGAGAAAAACATTATTATCTATATAGAATTCATGAGAATAAGAAACATTTTAAATTGCATGTCTATTTGATGACTAAAGGTACTAGTCTTTGTTCAACAAAAATGTTTTGAGTAGGGGACTTCCAGTTTTGGCTCCGACAACGTCGCTGGCGTCCTTTCGGCTTCCTTTAAAAGCCGCCAGAACAGCTGTCTGGCGGCTTGAAAATCTCTCCCCGGGCGAAGGGGAGAGATGAGAGCAAGACAGGCTGGGTAGAGCCCCCCTAGTGCCCTAGAAGTCAACTTAGGGCGCGAAGGGGGAGGGCTCCCCAGGGAGCCTGTCTGTTCCTCCGGGAAGTCGGAAGCCTCCGCTTAAAGCGGAGCAAGATGTCGCGACCACCGCTGCTGTAATAAAGGAAAGTATAACTATTTTAAACCTAAAGAGAGCAGCCAGAGAAAGGCAGGAGTCCAGAAGGGCATTAATTTTGACTTTAACTCCACTGCTGGAATTTACTTTGGAAGCAACAAAGTAGCCTAATAAGGAAGAAGCAACAATATGGCGATTGGAGATTTGGGCGTGGAAGAGAAAGAGAAAGTTATTTTTACTTTGTTACCAGTTCTTTCCTATGGAAACCTTTGAGCTGGAGAAATGATCTTTTTTCCGTTTGTCTCCTGATTAAATTTACAGCTGTATAAAAAATAAAAGACTAACTGGCTTTGGAGTTGGGAATAACTTTGTTGAGTTTGCTCTGGGTTTTTTTTTTCCTCTTCTTTGTCCTTTTTTTTTTTTGGGAGAATACTGAAATGGCTTCTAAACCTGGAAAGACTGTTGTGAATAAAAGAAATGAGTATTTTTCTGATCACACTTCAAAGATGCAATCTATGCCTGATTTAACATCATCAAAGTCTTTAACACCTGAAACTTTATTTAATAATTTGAAAATCATGAAAAATGAACTGATTATGGATTTCAATTCCAAAATTAATGAATTAGATAAAAAAATGCAGGCTGCTTTGGAGAAAATGAATTTACAACTGAGAGCTGATGTGTTGAAAGTTTGTAAAGGATTAGCAACAAATATGGAGATTTTGGAGAAGGATTTGGAAAAAAATAAGCAAGCTTTGACAACTTCAGAGGAATACATAGCCAAGGTTCAAAATGATATAGTAAATTTGGAAACAGAGGTGTTGATGTCTCAATTCAGAGAGATGAAATTTGCTATAAGAGTTAGGGGCCTGAAAGAGGGAAAATTTGAAAATTTGAAAGAAAGGATGGTAAAGGCCCTGGAGCAGGTGTCTGGAATGTCTAAACAGGAATTGGCTATGCAAATTGATAAGATATATAGAGTCAACTCTTGGTATGCAAAACAAAATCACCTGCCAAGGGACATTGTAATATATTTTACTACAAGAGCTCTGCGGAATAGAATTACACAGGCGACCTTCAAGAATAATCTTCAGGTAGATGGTCAGGAAATAAGGATATGGAAAGAAATTCCTGCTAAGATGCTTAAAGCCAGGAAAGAATTTACTTTTTTGGTGGAGGAACTAAAAAAACGAAATCTACGATATTAATGGAATGCACCAACAGGAGTGATTGTGAAATTTTTGGGAAAAAGATACGGGCTTAACACAACAAAGAAAGCTACAGAATTCTATATCAATGTTTTAAAGGCTGATATTTCTAAAATTCCAGAGGATAGAAGCATGGAAATGATGGAGGAGGAGAAGAAAAATCCAGATATATTTGTCCAAGAGGAAATAATTCCAAAGATTCAAAGTGATTGGCAGAGCCAGGTAGATGTTTGCAACGTGGAAAAGGAGATGGAGGATTGGGGTCAGATGGGAGGTGAATCGATAGATTCGAAACTGTCAAGTGACAGATGGTGTTGAAATCTATAATTTGTCTAAGATGAAATAACTCCAAAGAATCAAGTGATTGGCAGAGTCAGACAGTTGTTTGCAACGTAGAAAAGGAGACGGAAGATTGCGGCCAGATGGGAGGTGAATCGATAGATTTGGAATTGTGAAGAGACAGATGGTGTTGAAATTTGTTCCTTTTTAGATTACATTATATTAATTTGATATAGTGTAATATTATGTTATTAACATTTTGTGGGATTTTAGGATTAAGTTTAAGGTTTTTGAGGTATAAGGGGTTAGGTTTTACTCAATTTTTATAGTTATTATTATTATTATATATATGATACATTTTGAAGTTGATATTTTAATATATTGTAATATTGTTATTAATATTGGGCTTGATTTTTTAATTTTTTTTTAAAAAAAACTATGGGAATAAATAATTTGGTAGAATATTTTAAATATTGAGGTATTGTGACTAGGTATAAACATTACTTTTGTTATTAATATATATATTATATGTTCTGAAACCAATAATTTGATATATCGTAATATTATGTTATTAATAAGTTGTTGGACTTTAGGTTTAAGTTTAAGGGTTTTGAAGTATAAGGGGTTAGTTTTTATTCCTTTTTCTTATCATTATTAATATATATATTATATATTGGGAAGTTAATATTTTGATATATTGTAATATTATGTTATTAATATTGTTTGATTTTATGATCAAGTTTAGTTCTTGAGGTTCATCTTTGTTTCTCTTCTATTTTTGTTTTTCTTTTTTTCTTTCTTTTTTCTTTTTTTATAATTATTAATATAGATTATGTAAAAGATAGAGGTTTAGAGATGTGAATTATAGTATGAGATTTTGTGTGATGTTTTTTTAATTGTTTACTTTCTTTTTAATTATTTATTTTCTTTATTTTTTATTATTTTTATCCTACTTCCGATTATGTTTTGAATAGTTTAGAAAAATTCGGAGTTAAAGATTCCTAAAAATGGGGAAATTAAGAAGTTGTTTTAACTTAATTTAAATTTATTTTATTGAATATTATGCCCTGTACTTTCTCTGGGAGGTCCGGGGGGGGGAGGGGGGAAGGGAAGGGAGTGGGTTGGGGGTACGGGGGATGGGGGGGAGAAAAATGAAAAATGCTTGTACTCTGTACTTATAAAACTTTTTGAATTAAAAAAAATGTTTTGAGTAGATAGTGGTATTACTAGGAGATTTTAACGCTAGGTTTGGTCCTTCTTTGTGTGAGTTCACCCAGAAGGGAGTCCCAGGGGAGTTTTTCAATAACCATCCTCAGTGGCTCTCGAGAGACCGCAACAGTAACGCCTGCTCCTAGTCTCCTTAATTTTTAAGGGTAATCTCCAAATTTATTTATTTATTAGTTGCAAATCCTGGGAGGTAAGGCTAAGAATTACACATATCCTTACACATACCACTCGGCCCATTCAAGCAGTGTGCTGGATCTCTTTTATCTTTATCTTCTAGAGATAACGTTGACTTCTTCTCGGAGGTTATGGTGCACTTTAGTGACAATAGTGATAATCATCCTGTAGGCCACTCAGATTTAAGACCATATAACATGGCTGACAGATGGCTCAGGCCATCTGCGAGGCCACTCAGATTTAATATGGCTGACAGATGGCTCACCAAAAAGGTAGAGGTGACTCAAAATAAAGGGTTAATTTGGGCTAAAGTTGATACTAAGGCAATATCAGACTGCCTTAAAGCAGAGAATGCTACCAACTGGGCTAGAACAATCCAATCATCTACTACTGACTGGCTGTCAGCCTTCGACACATTCTCTAATCTTTGTAATATCCTGAAGAAACACCTAACAACTAAACCTGCTACAAAAAGAGCCTGAGTGGGTAGACCCCGTTGGTTTGATCCTGAATGCTAGCGGATGAAAAAGAAATTGAAGGCAGCCATGAATCTCGCCCAGAGGAATCCTACTACTGATATATAAGCTGAGATGTTGCACATAAGAAGAGAATATTAAAGAAGTATAAAATTAAAGAAAAAAAGTTCCACCACCTTAATTTGGGCAGAACTTGAATTGGCAGCTAAAAATCATAACACAGCAATATTCTGGCATTCAGTAGCAAGATTCTAAACGGAGATTTGCATTTGATATACTAATCTCTGCTGAAGAATGGGAGAACTACTATCAAAGTCTGTTTGCCTCGACCGAATATGTAGAGAAACTGCTTCTAAGCAGTGAAAAAGCACCCCCTGAAACCCTTCCCTTGGCCGTTGGTCTCTGTAAAAAAGATACAATCTATTATTAAATGTTTAAAGAGCAATAACTCCCCAGGTGAGGATTTTCTACCAGCAGAAATATTTAAGAACTTCACTGACTGGTGGAGTCTATTATTGGTAGGTTTATTCACACATATAATGATACCTGCCATATTCCTGTCGGCTGGAAGATGGCAATAGTGGTCCCCATGTACAAAAAAGGGAATAAAAAGGATCCTAGTAATTATAGACCCATCAGACCCATCAATATCATAGCAAAAATATATGCGAGGTTCCTTCTGAACAAAATGGAAATCTGGGCAGACAAAAATTATATTCTTGTAGAAGAACAAGCAGGCTTTAGACAAAGCCAATCTACCATTGACAACTGCTTTGTTCTGAACCATCTAACTGCCAAATATGTCTATAAGAGGAGACCCCTATGTGCAGCCTTTATAGATCTTACAGCTGCATTTGATATGGTAAGTAGAGATGTACTATGGTGTAAACTGACAGCTCTTAAAATTGAACCTAGACTACTAATTCTAATTAAAGACCTATATACAAATACTTGTTTGAAAGTGAGGTATGGGGTTAATGGAGCCCTAACAGGATTCACACAAGCAAAGGGGTAAGGCGAGGGTGCATTTTAGCCCCATTACTATTTAATTTATACATCAATAACTTGCCAGAATTAATGAAAGACCCTATGATGCACATGCCAACGATCCTAAATAGAAATTGTAACACCTTGCTCTATGCTGATGATATGATCCTATTATCATACTCACAAGTAGGATTGCGTAGGCTACTAAAGAGATACTACTGTCAGGATAACTCTCTAATTATTAGCAAATCCAAATCAAAAATTATGGTATTTGGTAAACATAGCCAGAGACATACCATATTTTTCGGAGTATAAGACGCACCGGAGTATAAGATACACCTCAGTTTTGGGGGAGGAAAATAGGGGGAAAAAATCTACCTACCAGGTATTCATCTGGCTAGCGTCCTTAGTCTGGTCAGCTTCAGCACATTATTTTATCCCCTGGTTAGGGCTGAAAAAAATCTTCTTCGGAGGGAGTAGCAATGAAAACAAGCCTGCAAAGACTTAGGGCTGTAAAAACTTCTTCGGAGGGAGTACCAATGAAAAAATCCTGTAAGCCAGGAAGATCGTTAGCACCTTGTTAGGGCTGGAAAAACCTTTTTCAGAGGGAGTAGCAATGAAAAAAATCCTGCAAAGACTTAGGGCTGGAAAAACTTCTTCGGAGGGAGTAGCAATGAAAAAAATCCTGCAAGACAGGAAGATAGTTAGCACCTCGTTAGGGCTGAAAAAACCTTTTTCGGAGGGAATAGCAATGAAAACAAGCCTGCAAAGACTTAGGGCTGGAAAAAAACTTCTTCGGAGGGAGTAGCAATGAAAAAATCCTGCAAGCCGGGAAGATTGTTAGCACCTCATTAGGGCTGAAAAAAACTTTTTCAGAGGGAGTAGCAATGAAAACAAGCCTGCAAGCTGGGAAAAGCTATTAGGGCTGGGAAAAAAGCTTCAAAAAAGAGCTACATTCGGAGTATAAGACGCACCCAAATTTTCAGCCTCTTTTAGGGGAGAAAAAGGTGTGTCTTATACTCCGAAAAATACGGTAGATGGCAACTAGATGAGGAACCAATTGAACAGGTTAGCATCTTCATATACTTGGGCATAACTTTTTCCAAGACCGGATCGTAGGCTTGTAACCACCAACGGAGCACACTTAGAGCAAAAGCTTGCTTGAATCTATTACTCAAATTAAAGAATCACAGTTACCTAGGCTCCCTAGTACCACTAATTAAAGTATATAAAGCTAAGGTAATTCCTATACTCCTATATGGAGCTGAGGTTTGGGATTTACACCCTATTACAGCTTTAGAGCAAGCACAGTCTCAGCACCTAAGATGTATTTTGGGTGTGGACCCTAAGACATCTGCTGCAGCAGTCAGAGCGGAACTGGGAATCTACACAATTCACGGACTCTCTAAAATTACAACTACTGGCTCAAAATTAATGAAATGGAGACGTACAGGCTCCCTAAACTATGTCTACTGGAGCAGATAAAATTGCAATCACAAATCCCCTGGATTATTAAATTGACAAATTATATAGAGCTCTGGTCTCTCTGCCCCCTATGTAACAGGTGAACAAAAAACAAAACAACCCCCCCCCCCAAAAAAAGTTGCCCAAAGAATCATGGATATAGAAGCTCAAAACGACATAGCCACATTTAGTAAGGCTGGTAGCCTGAAATGGCTGAGCAAATATAAACCTTCCAAATGGACAACTATTTAAAATTACAACTACCAAAACATCTCAGGGAGACATTTACCCAAGTAAGATTCGAACAGCTTGATACAATGGTTAGATCTGGGAGATTCCTTTCTATCCCATCAATGAATGTACATGTTCTGTGGAGCTGAAGAGGTAGGTCTAACTCATATATTATTCGATTGCTGTTTATATAAGGGGGCAAGAGATAAGTACCTTGATCCACATTTTAAACATATGGCCCAGTGGGAGGCCCACATTTAAACAACATACCTCGTGTGTGACCAGAATCTGTAAACGACATTTAATACAGCACAGTTTCTGACTAAAATGGTCCTGATTGGGGTAGATTGCAGGGGTGATACAGAAACATAATCTTATGTCATTTTATTCTATTTTACATATTTATGTATTAAATTATTGTATTTTATCCAATAACTATTGTATTTTACCCTACTCTCATTTTAAATTGTTTGTTTAGAATTTTATTGGTAATGTGTGTTTGAACCTGTATGTTGCTATGGCCTATAGGCACGTATAGATAGATAGATAGATAGATAGATAGATAGATAGATAGATAGATAGATAGATAGATAGATAGTTCACTGATATTGACAGTGGAGAGATGTCTTTTTTAATTATTAGAATTAAAACACAACTGAATATGTAACACTAATACAGTTATGTCACCACAGATGTTCCACCTGGATTATTGAAGGCTAAAGGGCAAAATAACAGCATGCAAAGCAGACATATTCCATCCTGACATCCCACCTAGAAACACTGAGGTGCTCTGCCTCAATTGATCTCTTTCTCAAGATATAGAAGAGAAGCCACTTCGTTTCATTACAATACCTCAAACGTGTATACAAAGCTTCACTGAGCCAAAAAATCCACATTAATCCAAATCAGATGTATTAAGCTTTGAATGGGTTTAGCACATTTATTTTACACATTTTGAACATAAACCAATGGAAAGTTGTACTCCTAAGAGTCAGTTTTGCTACCATTTTTTTACATGTCCATTTAGGGATTACATTATTGCAAACAGCCCACAAATTAGTTAACTTTGTTTTATATTCTTATAACAAAATCTTATTGTTATTGTTCTCCAGCAAACAATTAAAACTTGTATATGGATGATACATGAACTATTACAAGATTAACACATATGTTCACTGTAGAACACACAGAACTTCACTAAACCTAACATCTATATTTGAACAAAAAAGTACAAGTAGTCCTCAACTTATTTAACAACCATTCAAGTACAAGTAGTCCTCAACTTGTTTAACAACCATTCAAAGTTATGCCAGATTTAAAAAAAATCTTACATCCTTGAAGTTACAGCTGCCATTGTATCGCCAGTCATGTGACTGCATTTCAAATAGTTGACAACCTGTTCACATCTATAAACAATTGTCAAGTGATCCTCAATAATGTGATCAACATTTAAAATCGTCTCTCCTGGCTTCTCCAGACCTATTATAAGGTCCTGCTGCCTGCCAAAGGATTTCTCCTCCCTTCAGTGCACGGGAAAGGGGACATTACTACAGCAGGCTGGAGAAACAAAGCTTCAATCATAAAGATCTGAGTTTCTTTTCTCCAGCCCATTGCTGGAGTTCCCTTCTGTGCACGGAGGGTAAGGTAGCTCTTTCACTCCATCCACTTATTGACTTGCATGTTCACTGAACAACTGCAACTGGAAAAGTTGGGAAAACAAGTTTCAATATTTCCCTTCCAAAAAGGGAGTAAAATTATAATAATGCCAATTTTGGCTAATTGAAAACTGTTGGCTTGAGTGTAATTCATTTTAGTACCATAAACATTTTAGTACCATAAACAAACATAATCAATTCAGTTCTTTATTCAACTTTTCAATCAGCCTTCACTCTAATAACCATAGTTCCCATCAGCTTTCATTCTGAATGGTCATCTACTCATTACTATTGCATCAAGGAATATAATCTCTCTCTTCTATGTCATAAAGACTGTGCTATTTTAATTATTTTTCAGTAGGAACAATCAGGCATGTTATATACCTAATCAGTGCAATCTTAACAGAAAAATTGTTAATTAGATTAACTATTATAGACTATGTTGCGCTGGTGTGATTGACACATATGAAGCATAAAAGCAAGCTGAGGAAAACAAAATCATCCATGTAACAGTGATGAAATTAATGCAAAATATGCATACATTCTGAATGTTAGGATCCAAACAGAATTTGGGCACAATAAACTGAGTTAAATTGGGGAAAGTCAAGCTATATGCCAGATCAATTACGTTCTGTTCATATATCAATGATGGCTTGTCTAATTTGACTCTGCAGTGTAATTTATCCAAGGACAGGATTGATCTTATGATTCCTCCCTGCAATGACAAATTACATTCTCCCAAGCACCATGAAAGGAATACTATATGTAGGGAACATATGAATGACTGAATGATGATTCAAATGATTAAATAATTATGTTCCACTTGTTATTCTGGATTAACTTTCTGTGCTTACACCTTCCTGTGCTAAGCTAGAACAGCAGGACAACAGGCACATGCTTAAGAGCCATAATAGCTTCCTGCTTACCCTACTGAAAAAAGCATTTTGATCAGCTAGGGATATTTCTGGGTAGTTGCACTGGAACTGAGGAGTGTACAAATGGGAAAAAGAAAACTGAGAACAATGAGAACAAAACTTTCTCATTTTGAGAAAGTTTATCAAACAGGCATATCATTTTATGCCTATCAGATATCATGCACTAAATAGATTTTATTAAACATAATTTTAATCATTAAATAAATCATGGCAAGTTGTAAAGCAAAATACCAAGAAATATTTCTGGATTATCTGAAATACATATTTATCAGTTCTATATCTGTTGAAATGTAAAGATCATTTGGTCAAGTGCTCCGATTACTAAAATAAAAAAGTAAACAAAAGAGACTGTTCACCTGGCCTGGAAAAAAAGAAAATTTATTGTGGTGGTACAGAATACCCTGACAGCATTAGAAGGGGCAGCAAAGAACTAGCCCATCAATTGCCTTCTTGTAAATGACTTTTGTGAGTGATTACATAGTCATTTTGTAAACAGGCAAATGGTGACAAGTATTTTATGAATATGTATTCTCAAAATTCCAAATGTACTCCCCAGTCTGCTTGATCTAAATCTTAATTACCTGCTTCAGATTCAGGAGGGGAATAAAACTGCCCATCAGAAAGAAGTCCAGGTTGAATAAGGACAGCTTGTTCAGAGGCATCCCGTACTAGCAATAGTCCTAAAGGCAAATAATCATAGTATTTCTTTATTACTATATCTTACAAAACAAATATAATTAGTCATACTTTTAATATGGTACCCTGATTTAATTCACTTTAATGTTACATTCAAATTACAATTGCATCTCATGAATACTAATGCTGTATACTATACGACTTCTGTCTGCATACATTACTGGAGGAAAGTGGGGAAAGAAGCCTTACTGGTTTCTTCTTCTGTTTCTTGTGGTAAAACTTTGAAATCCAAGAACCATGTTTCTATCCAGGCAATAAGAAAAGATATGATAGGTAACACATAGCCAAAAGCACCCTGAGATAACAGCTTAAAGAGGAACAAGGAAGGAAAAAAAACAAGTTATGTAAAAAACAGTAAAAGTTATGTGATTTAAATAATATAAACAGATATATTATAATCCATACCTTTGAAATAATTACTTTTATTAATAAGAAGGCACTGGTTACAGCAGTTGTAAACTGAAAGAAATATGAATATATACACACATATATAAAATTGTTTATCACCAAAATACACAACTCTAAACAGGCAATCATTGAAGTATAGTAGTTCTCATAAAGCTTTGGCAACAATTAGCAATCTTAACATTTCTAAAACTATGGACTTATGCAAACAGCCAAATATTATCAAAAGAATATCCCATACTTTTCCGTTTTTAAATGTACCCAGAAACATTTCCTCCCCATTTTAACAAGCCTATTCACTACAGTGGGTTTAGAGTATACATTAAAGATACAAATCCCAGAATTACTGCCGTAAGGAAAATAGGAAACAAAAGCATTATGCATACCACCTTCAGTTGTACAAAATAAAGTTGAAAAATAAATCTAAGAAGGAATGGGAAGAACAGCAGCAGCAGCAATTGTGAAAAGGAAAAAAATCCAATTACCTCAGTCCTAAACCCCTAAATGAAAAAGTTCTATATCTGTTGAAATGTAAAGATCATTTGGTAAAGTGCTCTGATTACTAAAATAAAAAAGTAAACAAAAGAGACAAATTATCCTGTCCATCATTATCTACCCTAATAATAGTTGAAGATTTGTAGAATAATCAAAATTCAATTAAAATTAATACATAATGTAATATTTGAATATTACTCTACCCATCAAACTTTCTGTGAATTATTTTTAAATAAAACAAACAAAAAGCTCTAGGTGTTTTGTTAAATGTTGATTTCCATAAATATGTACATTTTTGTAGAAACTTTTTGATAGACAATTTTTTAATTTGAGATATGGTTGAAGATAAACATAGTAAGATTTTAAATTATACATTTCATTGCTCTGCAGAAGTTTTGATAGTGGCTAATTCAGGTTATTTATTTGGGAAAAAAACCTTGAAGCATTTTATTTGTAAATAAAGGTTTTATCACACATAATGATTATAACTACCCAACAGGAAACCTTTAGCTTTATCTATTATAAACCTAAGGGTAATACTATTTCATATCCATTACATAGCAATGTAGGTTCTTCATTCCAAAATTCACTTGATCAATCTACAACTTACTGCTATTGCCCACCAGTGTCGTAGTCTGCACAGTGCATATGCAAGTATCAAAATCTTGAACCGGAAAACTGCCAGGAGCTATGGAATAAAATATGGAAAGAAAAGATTATATAAAAGCATCTTCTTAATCTTTTATGGTCCCACTCTCCTTTCCCCCCCCAAAGGCACAGGTTTTCCAAGTTACTACACTTGCTGTCTCCTTGCTACAATGTAAAGCAAGTACTTCCTCTGAAAAGGTTTTGCCTGTAAAACATAATTATGTCCATGTCTTCACAATCTAACCTGTCTGAAAAGATTCCTCCATGATCTTTTGATTTAGACATATCCAATTTTTTATTCAATAAACTGTCAAAGATGAAATATGAATTAATACTGACAGCATAACTTCTTCAAATCTGGAAGAAAAGTATAATAAAAATTCTGATATCTCTAAAACTATTTGTTCACATAGGTAAACTGTTTTTAATTACACTAGCCACCAAGAGTAGCCCCATGGCTATATAGGCAGCAAATAAATTTAACGAACTATTTTAATTATCCAACTCAGAAGTATTTTGCATATTTTAATAACTAATAAATGATATATTTTGGAACAGCTTTCATCATGCATTGTACTACAACTTTTATCTTTCCCAGTGTACATCAACATTTGCTTCCTCAATTTACTTCCCTAGTACCATGGATTGTTTACTTCATTAGTCTGTTGTCCATTATTTTCTTGATACATTTAGCATTGTTAATGTTAGACGCAATGCTTATCTTTTTGTCAGTTGTCAGGTTTCTTAGCTCTCTGCCCTCAAATCATGAACCACAGGTTCAGGTTGAGTTCTTTCTTTTTTAACTAAAACTTCTGATCCATTAATCAGATGCTGGCACAAAAGAGATGTTTAAAATGATGGTTTCTATAGTGTGTATTGGTATAAGGAGAACCAAACAGAATTCAAATTTCCTTTATTTAAATCCATTCTTGATTACTTCAAGTCTACTCTTAATTCAATCTTCAAGTTTATTTCAGTTCAGCAACATAATTTAAAGAAAACGTCATTGTGGCCTTATTAACTTATCATACAGTTGTAGGCTAGACTGGAAGAAGACAATGCCAAACTACTTTTGCACTTTCCCAAAAAATGATATGGATACTCCCATGAAGTTTCCAGAAGTCAAGTTTGAGTTAAACAATAAATTTGTTTCACTTATTAACCTGCATTTAGAAATTCTTGTTAAAATACTATAAATCTCTTAGAACTGAAAACCCATGGGAGATGTAAGGAGATTCACATCTCATCTCTCCCACACTTGTTCTCTCTCTTTTATTTTTAATTATTTCAATACTGGAAATCTGGGTGGGTGGAGGCTTCATAGGATGTTTTTAAGTTTAGAATCAGTGGAGAACTTGTGAGATACCAAGTTTTGCTCAGTTAAAACAAAATCTTAATGGTAAATTGCAAACAAAATGCAATATAGAGTCCTGGATATGAATTTCTGTGTCTATAGTGCTAAAAATCAGGTTTTTTAAAATGTAGCTATTTATTCTTTTAAAATTTCTTGCTTTTTAAAATTATTGTAGGTCAAGCAAAGGAATTAATTTTTTAACAATTAATAGTTAAAATACAAAAATACAAAATACTTACAAAGATATCAAAATATGAATAATGGTAGTCATAATGCAGAACTTCTGTTTCTAGTGTTTTTTCAATGCCACCATTTACCTAAAGGAAATATTTATACTAGTCAGTAACATCTTATCTGTTCAACCATATATTAGTAATATGTTCCATTCTGCAATGGTAAATTAAATTTAAGATAGCGGTTACATAATTCTAAGAATATAGTGCAAAGTAATTAATATTTAATACTACACAGAATTTATAGAGGTCTTGATATTTCTTTTGAGTGAAGTCTGAAGATCTGTAGCTGCTGTTCTGAGTTTGACTTGGACGTTTTTATGTTTTGCTCCTGAAGTGATTCTGACAGGATGGTATCCTTAAGAAAATTCACTACTGTCTTCTCCATTTCAAGATGTTTCTAACTGTGGATCAATGGAGTACTATTTGAGAAATAGTGCTGAGAGGAAGGGGCGTGGCCAACATCGCAGCGCTACGGGTGTCTCCCGCGCTCCGTGGGAAACCCTGAATCCCAGCTGTTTGGAGACCTGGAACCGGATTGGAACCAGGTCAGATCCGCCCTGGAGGGGCAGTGAAGAAGAGAGGAACCAGTCGGTGGTCTGGGGGGGGGGGCTTGCAACCCACCCAGGGAGCCGGAACCAGCCTCTCAGCCAGCAGCTGTGGAAGACAACTCTGTCGCCATTAGCTGGGACGGCCACGATCGGAATGATTGAAATGGAGAGATCATGGATTGCCTGGGTGACAAGATCTAAGCATTTGTGCTGGAGAGAGGTGAAGAAGTGCTGAAGCTGGGTGAGTGTTTGGCCGATTTAATGATAAAAAGAAATTTAAAATCTAAAAGGAGACAAAAGAGACTCTAAAATGGAGTGAGCAGCTATCTAGCAATTGGAAATACCATAGAGTGAGTTAAAGGAACAAGTTTAAAAGCCCAAATTTGAGGATGTCTTTATAATTGGACTTGGTGGAAGTTAAAGAGACTGAAAAAGAATAAAGAATTTGAAGAAAATATCTTATAAGTGCTAAATGGATTTAAAATACTTTGGAGACTTTTGTAAAAGAGTTGTTTTGTTATATTGGGAAACTGGCAACACTATCTGCTGGTGAAAAGAAAATATTGCAACAGACTGTGGAAAGCTTGAATTTGCTGACAGCTGGAGACCGACCTTGCTCATAAGAAGATAACTAGGAGCTTGAAAGGACTTGAAAGCAGTGTGTGTTGTGCTATTGTGTTTGATGGTGCACTGTTTTGGTGATAGAAGAGGATTTTGAATTGGATTGGACTGAAATACAAAGAAATTATATGGACTTAAGCTGCAAGTAAAAAAAAACTGTGAACTTTGTGAATTGTGAACTTGATAATATGGAGGCGTGTATCTATGAAGAATTGACTGAGATGTTAAAATATATCTATGAAGATATAAAAACTTACCTTTTGGAAATCAGAGGTGAAAAGAAAATAGAAATGAAGCTGGATCATAAAGAACACTTAGAATTTACAATGGTGGAAAATGAAAATGAAGAAAATGAAGAACAAGGAGATTACACAGATGAAAAAGGGATTGAAAATAAAAAACAGATTGATGATTACACTGGGATTTACAATGATAAGAAAAGAGTAAGAGGGGAACAGTGGTTTCAGAAGAAGCAATTAAAAAATAAGGGGGGTAACAGGGAGAAGAGACTAGGAAGAATTGAGAGCAGACTTACACAAATAATATACTCAAAAGGAAGAAAAGGAATTTGGAAAAAAAGAAGTTATTGGCATTAAAAAAAAGGAAAAAAAGAAAAAGTTAAGAGAAGGGTTGGAAGGGAAAAACCTACAAGAAGTGGAATTTTTGAGAGACCAAAAGAGAATGGATGAAAAGGGGAAGGTCAATAGAAAGGAAGAGGGGTTAGATCAGTGGTTCCCAAAGTGGGCAGTACCGCCCCCCAGGGGGCGGTGGGAACCCTTAGGGGGGCGGTGAGATGCAAGGGTGGCAACAGGGGGGCGGTGAGAGGGGCCAGGGGGGCGGTAGGTGGTTCGCCGGTCCTGTCTCCGCGCTGCCACCCATGTCCACCCAATCGCCCGATCGCCGCTTTTCCCACCACTCTTTTCCTGGTGGGGACTGGGCGGGCCGCGAGACGGGTGTCTTACTGGACTTTTAACAGTTCTGTGTATCTGTCGTCTGGTCTCTTTGCACTGGTCTCCAACCTTGGCAACTTTAAGACTTGTGGACTTCAACTCCCAGCAAAGCTGGCTGCGGAATTCTGGGAGTTGAAGTCCACAAGTCTTAAAGTTGCCAAGTTTGGAGACCCCTGGAAAGCTTGCAAAATACAGAAACTCTTCTCGCGAGGGTGAGCAATTAACAACTCTCAGTGAGAAGAGTTTCTGTATTTTGCAAGCTTTTTTCCCTAAAGACCAGCTGACAGAAACACAGAGCTGTTAAACCAGTAAGACACGGGATTGGGGGGGGGCGGACAGGGGCTGGGTTGGGGGGGTTGGGTTGGGGGGGCGGGAGGAGGAGGAGGAGGGAGACCTTGTGGGGAAATCGCAGCTGCCTCTTTTCCGCTCCTTCGGCCGTGGTGCCGCAGCCGGAAAGTCTGTCCGGAAAGAGGGCAGCGATGGGGAGGGGAGATCGGGAACAGCTGCCCGCCAGAGTTTCTGCCACCTTCATCTGCCTCCCTTTCTTTCCTTTCCTTCCTTTCCTTCCTTCCTTCCTCCCTACCTTTCCTTTTTCCTTCCTACTTCCCTTCCCTCCCTCTTTTTCCTTCCTCCGTTCCTTCCCTTCCCTTTCCTTCCTTCTGTCTCTTTCCCTTCCTTCCCTCCTTCCCTTTCCTTCCCTCTCCTTTTCCTTCCTACTTCCCTTCCCTTCCTTCCTCCTTCCCTTCCTTTTCCTTTCTCCCTCTCCTTTTCACCTTTAATTTCCCTCCCTCTCTTTCCTTCCTAGTTTCTTTCCTCCTTCCCTCCCTCCCTTCCTTCCTCCTTCCATTTCCTTCCCTCTCCTTCCTTCCTTTTCTTTCTCTTTCCTTTCTTTTCTTTTCCTTCCTTCCTTCCCTCCCTCTATTTTTCTCTCCCAAGCAACCCCAAGTTAAATCCTCCCCTTGGCCATTGTGCATGCATGTGTGTCTCATCTTCTAAAAATCATAACTCCCCACCCGACCCCAAACACCCAGTACCACCCTCTTCCCCATACCACTGAAGATCCCAGGTGCCCAGCCTCCTGCGCCCCCCCAGCAATCTCTCTGCATGCCCGTCTCATGATGTGGCCTTCGGCCTCGCCTCCTAACACACTGCTCTGGCTTGTGTGTTTGTTTGTTTGTTTTTGCAACCAAATACAAACCAGTTTGGGGGAACCGGTTTCAAAACCTCCCAGTTTTCCAAACCTGGAAGTTTTCGGTAACGCACACACACACTCACACACACCCAGTGGCTCAATGTGGGATAGATTTCCCACCCACCTCCAGCCCCTCTTTTCAAACACGCCCCTCTTCCTCGCAGACAGAAGCACGTTTTAAATTGCCGTAGGCAGAGCCCAGAGGAGCCAATGTAGTCCCGCAGGGTGTGTGCGAGATATATATATATATTCCTAATAGTCTCCCTTTATTTTCATTTATCAGCAAAAAAATGTTACATATATATATATATATATATATATATATATATATATATATATATATATGTATATGTATATGTATATGTATATGTATATGTATATGTATATGTATATGTATATGTATATGTATATGTATATGTATATGTATATATATATATATATATATATATATATATATATATATATATACACACACACACACACACACACACACACACAGAGAGAGAGAGAGAGAGAGAGAGAGAGAGAGAGAGAGAAAATAAGAAAAGAGGAAGGAAGGAAGGAAGGAAGAAAGAAAGAAAGGGTAGGTAGGAAGGAAGACAGAAAGAAAAAAAAGATGGTAGGAAGGAAGACAGACAGAAAAAGAAAGGAGGGAAGGGAGGGAAGAAGGAAAGAAAAAGGAAAGAAAGTTGGTAGGAAGGAAGGAAGACAGAAAAAGAAGGGAGGGAAGGGAAGGGAGGGATGTAGCAAAGAAAAAGGAAAGAAAGAAAGAAAAATAAAGAAAGAAAGAAAGATGGTAGGTAGGAATGTAGACAGAAAGAAAGTAAGAAAAAGATGGTAGGTAGGAAGGAAGATAGTCAAAAAGAAAGGAGGGAAGGGAAGGGAGGGAAGAAGGAAAGAAAAAGGAAAGAAAGAGGGAGGGAGGAAGGAAGGAAGACAGAAAGAAAGAAGAAGAAAGAAGAAAGAAAGAGATGGAAGGAAGGAAGAAAGAAAGAAATATGGTAGGAAGGAAGGAAGACAGAAAGAAAGAAAAAGAAAGAAAGAAGGAAAAGGGAAGAAAGAAAGAAAGAAAGAAAGAAAGAAAGAATTATGACCACAATTGAGCCTAACATTTTGGTTGCTAAGCAAGAGCATTGTTAAGTGAGTTTCACCACATTTTACAAGTTGGCCATGCCCACCCGGTCACCTGACCACTAAGCCACGCCCACCTCAGGGTGGGGGGCGGTGAGGATGAGTTTGTAGCACCAAGGGGGCAGTGGACTGAAAAAGTTTGGGAACCACTGGGTTAGATAATTGTGTATAATTAAGTAGGGTATAAAGTTCTTATATAAGATCAATGGTGGAATGTTATAAAAAATTTTAGAATTATTATTTTACATTCAATCGTGTCAACACTATTAGTTGTGTATAAGTGTGTATAATTAATCAGGATAATTATCTTGTTAAAAGGTTTTTTATAAATTAATAATTCTATATTAGATTGGTACATGATGGTTTGAATTAAATTTTGATGATGAAAGGGAAAAAAGAATAAAGAAAAGAAGGGAAATAAATTAGACTATAGTACAGTGGTTCCCAACCTTTCTAATGCCGCGACCCCTTAATATAGTTCTTCATGTTGTGGTGACCCCCAACCATAAAATTATTTTCGTTGCTACTTCATAACTGTAATTTTGATACTGTTATGAATCGTAATGTAAATATCTAATATGCAGGATGTATTTTCATTGTTACAAATTGAACATAATTAAAGCATAGCGATTAATCACAAAAACAATATGTAATTATGCCAGATCAGAAATTCTCGGGCCAGTGTTTGCAAGAGCACAAGGAATATCATCTTCCACAACAAGTCTACTTCTGTATTTAGACTTGATAACCAACAAGTGTACAGCAATATTTCTCAATCTCAGCAACTTTTAAGGTGCCTGGACTTCAACTCCCAGAATTCAAAGCAAAGCTGGCTAGGGAATTTTGGGAGTTGAAGTCCAGGTATATTCAAGTTGTTGAGGTTGAGAAATTGTGGCCTGCAGTGTCAAAAAACTAGAAATAAGCTTCCAGCAAAGTAATCCCTGTTTAGTAGCTTTCTCCCAGGACTCCAAAGTTTCAGGAGGCAAACAGGGGGCAAAAAAACCCATGATTGGTCCAAAAACATTGCCAGGGTCCCCAAAGCTAATTTCCTCTTTTAAACTCTTTCTTCTTAAAACAGCCCCATATTCCTTCCTCCCCCATGGGGCCTGCTCACCCACCCTTTCCAAAACCCCTGCAAAGACAACAATTTTAATTTGCAAGGCTCTTCTTTCAACAGTTTCTTTCTTACTTACTTTCTTTCCCTCTCTCACTTTTTTCTCTTCCTTCCTTCCTTCTTCCCAACCTTCCTCTTCTTTCTTTCTTTCCCTCTCTCTCACTTTTTTCTCTTCCTTCCTCCCTCCCTCCCAACCTTTCTCTTCTTTTTCTTTCTTTACCTCTCACTTTCTCTTCCTTGCTTCCTTCCTCCCACCCTCCCACCTAACATTCTTCTTCCTCCTCTTCTTCCTCTCCTTTCCTTCCTTCCTCTCCTTCCTTCCTTCCTTCTCCTTTCTCTTCTTCCCTCTCTTAGCCCCCAGAACTGCCAGATCCATGCGTGCCAAACTCTCTGGCAAATAAGTGCATTATGGTTATTCAGTCACTCCAGGAAAGGGGAGCGAGCAGGGAGCGGATCCTGCCTGCCCTGCCTACACTTGTAGCAAAGCCAGCCTGCCCCACAGAGCTGACCTTGTCTGAGGAACCAGCCAGCCAGCCAGCCCACCCCACCCTCGCCTTGCCTCCTCCAAAAGGCGCCCTCCGCTTGGGGGCAACCCTTTGGAGAAAGCTCCCAGTGCAAAAAAAAAAAAGGCTGGCCCCAAGAGACCTGGACACGCCTCGGAGAGAGCAGCCCTGGAAACCCGGCCATAATTTCCTGCTTCTCCCCCACCCCTCTGCACCCCTTCCCCAGTCCGATCCATACCCCACCCGGGAGATGTGGGGGCTGCAAATCCCCAACACCGCGCAGTGATCCCGTCCACGACTCCTTGCTCCTTATTGTGCGTCTCCAAAAGCACACTTTGGAGAAGTTGCCCAACAGGAGGAGGGTAGAGCTGGAAGAAAAAGGGGGGGCTTCCAGTCATAGGGACTCCCGATTAGAAGCCCCCTCCCCCTGCTCTCTCTCCTCCCTCCTGGAGACCGCCAGCTGCAGAGCCCGCCTCTCCATTGCCAGCCGTCCTTTTCTGCGGTGGAGGAAGAGCCCGGGCGGGCTTACAAGGCGGGGCTTGGGCAGCTCGGGATCCTCCTTCCTTCCTTCCTGCTCGCTTGGCCACCTCTGCGGCTCCTCTCTGCCCAGGTGGCAGCTCCTTTCCCGCCCCAAGCACGGCCAGGGAGAACCCTCTCCAAAGCCGGCTGCGCGCCCCGGGCGTGCCATTGCGCACCTTGTAAACATCGCCGTAAGTGCTGGAGCCGATGCGCTGGATGAGCTCGTAGTGCAGCAGCGGGTCCTGCAGCGAGATGTCCCACAAGGTGCTTATGATCCCCTCGCCCAGCCGCCTTTTCAAAGATTCCCCTTTGCGGCTGGAGGACAATTCCTTCAAACTCTTCTGTTCCTCCTTCATTCTTTGCAAATTTGATTCATGAGAAGTGTCAAACTCTCTCTTTCCTTACACCCGTTTGTCCTCTTGGGTTTATATGTCTTCTGCTTTAAGAACTATATTTTATATTTTATTAAATCCTCCCGCCCAGACACTCCCTGGTACCCTCTCCGGCCGGAATGGGACTGTTCTCCTACTCCTCTCGGCCACGCCTGTTTTGTCCCCAGGCTTTCGCCCCCAAACAATCCGACTCTGCCTTTTCTCCTTGGCCCTTTCGCCGAATGAACCCAAAAGCCAGTTCACCCCGGGCTTTTGGGCACACGGGACAGTTTGCCGCCAGAGCACTTTGGGGGAATTCTAAAACAGACAAGCTCCCAACGAAAGAAAGTGGAAGGGGAAAGAGGACTTTGGGGGAATCCTTCTCGTGCCTAAAGCAGACACGTTTGGAGGTGCTCCCAATGAAAGAAAGTGGAAGGACTTTGGGGGAATCCTTCTCGTACCTAAAACAGACAGTTTGGAGGTGCTCCCAATGAAAGAAATTGGAAGGACTTTGGGGGAATCCTTCTCCTGCCTAAAACAGACAGTTTGGAGGTGCTCCCAATGAAAGAAATTGGAAGGACTTTGGGGGAATCCTTCTCCTTAAGTGACCTTGTTTCTGATGTGTGTTTAACATAGTGTGAACCTCTAAGGCAGTGGTTCCCAAACTTTTTCAGTCCACCGCCCCCTTGGTGCTACAAACTTATCCTCACCGCCCCCGCCCCACCCCCTCAGGTGGGCGTGGCTTAGTGGTTAGGTGACTGGGTGGGTGTGGCCAACTTGTAAAGTGTGGTGAAACTCACTTAACAACGCACTTCCTTAGCAACCAAAATGTTAGGCTCAATTGTGGTCATAAGTCTTTCTTTCATTCTTTCTTTCTTCTCTACCTTCCCCCTTCTTTCTTTCTTTTTCTTTCTGTCTTTCTTCCTACCATCTTTCTTTTCTTTCTTTCTTTCTGTCTGTCTTCCTTCCTTCCTACCATCTCTTCTTTCTTTCTGTCTGTCTTCCTTCCTACCTACCATCTTTTTCTTTCTTTCTGTCTTCCTTCCTTCCTACGATCTTTCTTTCTTCCTTCCTTCCTTCCTTCCTCCCTCCCTTTCTTTCCTTTTTCTTTCCTTCTTCCCTCCCTTCCCTTCTCTCCCTCCTTTCTTTTTCTGTCTGTCTTCCTTCCTTCCTACCATCTTTCTTTCTGTCTGTCTTCCTCCCTCCCTCCCTCCCTCTTTCTTCCTTTCTTTTTTTTCTTTCCTTTTTCTTTCCTTCTTCCCTCCCTCCTTTCTTTTTCTGTCTGTCCTCCTTTCTACCATTTCTTTCTTTTTCTTTCTTTCCTTCTTCCCTCCCTCCTTTCTTTTTCTGTCTGTCTTCCTTCCTTTCTACCATTGTTCTTTCTCTTTCTTTCTTTCTTTCTTTCTTTCTTTCTTTCTTTCTTTCTCTCTCTTTCTTTCTGTCTTCCTTCCTCCCTCTTTCTTTCTTTCTTTCTTTCTTTCCTTTTTCTTTCCTTCTTCCCTCCCTTCCCTTCCCTCCCGTCAGCCGTGGCCAGGCTGCCGCCGCTCACCCAGGCCGATGGCTTGGTAAGCGTTCTCCGGGTCGTGCACCAGGTCGCAGAGAGCCATCAAGGCCGGCTGCCGCGTCAGCAGCTCGGGGTGCTGCAGCTCTTCATTGAGCTTGGGGAGGCCTCGGCGGCCGAAGGCCACAGGCGGCTTGGTGGGGTTGATGTCGGGGGGCAGCTGGGCCGAGATCTGCGGGTGCTCCATACCGGAGGGGAGCCCGCCGAATTGCGCACGCCGGGTTGCTAGGCAACAGGGACGCCGGGTGGGAAAGTCTCGCCCAAGCAGCTTCGGGAGCAGTCGGCTTCCCTCGTCGCTGTGCCGCGCTCAGTACCTAGCACTTGTATCTCCGTCGCATTCCACGCTCTTGGGTGCAGGGCAGCCCATTCTGAAAGAAAATGTCTCACGTTTTCTTTCAGAATGGGCTGCCCTGCACACAAGAACGAGGAACGCGTGGGAGCTTCAAGTGCTAGGTAGGACGTGCAGTGAGATGCAGTTTGGGGTGACCAGTCGTGCGGGGCGGGGCGGAGCGGAGTGGAGCCTGGGCGGGGGCTGGGCGGGCCGCAAGACGGGCATCATACCTAGCACTTGTAACTCCGTCGCATTCCACGCTCTTCTGTGCAGGGCAGCCCATTCTGAAAGAAAACATCTCGCGTTTTCTTTCAGAATGGGCTGCCCTGTACACAAGAGCGAGGAATGCGAGGGAGCTTCAAGTGCAAAAGCATGGTGAACCACCTACCGCCCACCCTTGCCTCTCACCGCCCCCCTAAGGGTTCTCACCGCCCCCTGGGGGGCGGTACCGCCCACTTTGGGAACCACTGCTCTAAGGGATGAATCTCCCACTTTCCTCTCTCTGTTTGTTTAGAAGCAATAATAGAAAGCTTAGATATTAATATTCAATCATGTTAATAGATACACCTCCAAACGTGTATAAATGTGTATTTCGCCCAAAGTCCTTCCAATTTCTTTCATTGGGAGCACCTCCAAACTGTCTGTTTTAGGCATGAGAAGGATTCCCCCAAAGTCCTTCCAATTTCTTTCATTGGGAGCACCTCCAAACTGTCTGTTTTAGGCACGAGAAGGAAGCCTCCTCTGCCCTTCCACTTTCAAACGTGTCTGTTTCAGGCAAGAGAAGGATTCCCCCAAAGTCCTCTTTCCCCTTCCCCTTTCTTTCGTTGGGAGATTGTCTGTTTTAGAATTCCCCCAAACTGCTCTGGCGGCAAACTTTCCCGTGCGCCCAAAAGCCCGGGGTGAACTGGCTTTTGGGTTCATTTGGCGAAAGGGCCAAAAAGAAAAGGCAGCGTCGGATTGTTTGGGGGCGAAAGCCTGGGGACAAAACAAGCGTGGCCGAGAGGAGGAGGAGAACAGTCATAGACCCCTCTCCGGCATCCCCGTCTCCTCGCTTGCCACATCCCACATCTCCGACTACAGCCGGGGCTCGCAGCGGCATTTTTTTCCCGCTGGTGTCGAAGGAAAAGGGAGTCACGGGGGGAATGGCCAGCCAACGACCACTTAAGTTTGACAGCGCATGACGGCAGGAAGGAGGACAGCCGGGTCAGGCTGGTCTGTCTGCCCTCTCGCCCTCGGCTGGCATGGAGACCCAGCAAACAAAGAGGCAAACAGGGAGGGAGGGAAGAGAGAGACTGAGAGATATTAGCACAGGGCTAGCCTGATCATATGGAGCAGGGGGGCGGCGATGGACCATGCTCCAGCACCACCTCCTTCTCCAGTTCCCTCCAGCTTAGCTCTTCATGCCCCCGGCGGTGGTGCCCTCAGCACCGAGGGTCTATGATCAGGCTAGCCCTGTGCTAATATCTCTCACTCCCTCTTGAGAGTGAGAGATATTAGTCCCCCAAAGGGACTCTGGGCAGCTAACAACATATTGAATACAAAATCTAAAAAACAGTTAAAAGATTTAAAAACAAAATTAAAACAATGTAACAATTTAAAAAACATTCAATCATCCAATCATTTCATTTCGTGGGCCAATATTAATAAATCAATCATTGGCCCCAGGCTTGCCGAAAAAGCCAGGTCTTCAAGGCTTTTCTGAAGGCCAATAAGGTGGGGATAGTCCGGATCTCGGGGGGTAGTTGGTTCCAGAGGGTAGGAGCTGCCACAGAGAAGGCCCTCGCCCGCGGTCCCACCAGCCGACATTGTTTAGCTGATGGGACCCGGAGCAGGCTGACTCTATGTGATCTAACCAGTCGCAGGGAGGTATGTGGTAGCAGGCGGTCCCGAAGATACTCTGGCCCTGAACCATATAGGGCTTTAAAGGTGATCATCAATACCTTGAATTGCATCTGGAGACTAATGGGCAACCAATGCCGCTAGCGCAAGATGGCAGTAGTGTGGGTGTATCTAGGTACACCCACAACAGCACGTGCAGCTGCATTTTGCACCAACTGAAGTCTCCAAATACTCTTCAAGGGTAGCCCCATGTAGAGCGCATTACAATAATCAAGCCGTTGGTCCAATTTAAGCTGTGGGTCTAGGAGGACACCCAAATTGCGAACCCATTCCAAGGGGATTAGTTTTTCACCCCCCGGAACCAAGGAGGGACAGTCGACCGAGTCCTTGGGAGGCAGTATCCATAGCCACTCAGTCTAGTCTGGCTTAAGCTTGAGCCTGTTGACTCCCATCCAGATCCTCACGTCGTCCAGACACCAGCACATCACATCAACCGCCTCACTGAATTGACGCGGGGTGGAGATGTAAAACTGGGTATCATCAGCATACTGCTGGAACCTCACCCCGTGTCGTCGGATGATCTCACCCAGTGGTTAGAATGTTATAAGATCTGTATAATTATCATTTTTAAAGGTCTTTATGTAAGATTATATAATTTCTATATCTCTATATCTCTACCTGCCAACCAAGTGACACTTCAAACTTGTTTGGAGGCCATGGTAGTCTAGATGAAAAAAAAAACTAACTATAGCAAGATGAAGTGGTTAATAGGTTTTAGTGGCCCTTCCATCTTTTAAGTCTGGATAGTTAATCCTCCATGCTATGTCTATGCAATACCACTACTTTGGGAGCTGCGCTAGCTCCCAAAAGGCTTTCAAGGGCAATTCAAGATGCTGGTTACCTTAAAGCACTTTATAGCCAGATTGACTTATCCTTGCTTATTCCAGAAGATCCAACAGGGAGGGAAGGTTTTGGGTCCTCTATATGAAACAGCAGCATTTATGAGACCTGGGAAACTCTACGGTGGTGCCTGCCTTTTAAACTAGTATGCTCCCTGAGATTTTAATTACCATTCCTAAGGCCTTGAAAAACCTGGATCTTCCCCTAGGCATTGGACCAGAGTGTTAAGCCTGTTTTGTGATGGTTTAAGAAATGATTTTGGCTGCCCCGAATGTATTTTCCTATTGTTGATTTTATTTTTGTTGGATATTTTTAAATTTGTTTTAACCTAATGGTAGCTGTCCTGAACAAACAGGGGAGTTCTTTTGAGTTGGGTGACCATACAAACTAAGTACATAACAATTACCAAACGTCAGATTAAAAAAATGAACATATAAAAGATACCAGCAGAAAGAATTACTCCATCTTTCTCTTTTGAAAATTCCTCTCTGAAGTAAGAAAAGCACTCATGCACTTGAATTGAGAATTTTCGTATATAGCTCCTTCCCACTACCTAATTTAATGATTTTATACCAAATCTACTTTTAGAAATAATGTATGGCAGTAATAGCTGGGTAATAGTAATATTTTACTAACAATGTATAATTTCAAATTAAAATATTACAAAATCATCAATAATCCTTTCTTCTAATTTTTGCACGAAAAGACTACTTTTTAGAAATCCAGTCCTTATTTTTTTTCCTATATCCTCATATCCCTTGGCAAGCCACCTTCAGCTACTTCTACAATATAGTACTATAATGACACAACATTCCATTAACTTGTTAATTATTGCAAAATATGCTTAAGTATCTCAAGCTTTCCAAAACACCACAAACGTTAAACATTACTAAATAAGAACTATACTTCCTGCATTTTACTCGTGCACAATAAAAACTTGTTCAAATTTTATGAACTAAAATAGAGCTGTATAAGATGCTGAATCCAGAATTCCTATCACTAAACAAACTTGTAAAAACAAACTGTAGAGTTGTAGAAATTGTGGGAAGGATAATTAGTTCCATATTATTTCTTTCCTTGGGGAAAATCTACATATATATTTAAGATAATAAATTACTCAATTATGTTTTTAAAAAGTAAATAGATGTGGTCAAAATTTATCTTTAGTATAGAAGTGTGATTTAAATAGCTACCAGAATGATCTTCTTAGTTAGTCAAAGCAAGTAATTCAACGGGTCATATTCTGACATAAATATTGTGTGTAAATAAGACAATTAACATAAAAAGTTCCTTCTCTGCACATCTTGTAACTAAATGCCACAATTAAACATGTTACAAGTTATGAACCCACCCTCCAAATATATATAAAGAAATTAACAGATTTTCCACTAATTCGTGTCATTTTTGCATAAATCTCAACCTATTTTAATTACTTTACTTCTTATACTTTTGCAAATTTATAGTTAATCTTTAAAAATCAATAAAGCAAATAAACCTGAATAAAAAGAAAGGAGAAATCTTTTCACTTGGATTTGTGTAATATGGACTTGGGTAAAAAAGAAGAGTGATCCGTGGAATTTTCATTATTTTAGCTCCCCTTATGTATACTATGGGTATAAGTATGCACACATGCACAATATATGTAAGTAAAAGCCACAAAAATTCCTCTCATCTTATCTGTATACAATAAAACTATTCCAAGAATTCATAATCAAAACTCAAATTGATTTTTTTTTAGAATCATCAACCTGCAAATCAATTTTTCATTGAACAACAGCTGAGGTGACAAGTAACCATCAATTCAGATTTTGGGGGGACCAAAATAGTTCTCCGGGTCACACAATCAGCATTGTACTATACCCGTGATGGCGAACCTATGGCATGCGTGCCCGAAGTGGCACGTGGAGTCATGTCGCCTGGCACACATGGCGTCGCCAGTTCCTCTTCCGGGTTTCTGGCGCACATGCGCATGCGACGATCAGCTGGCCTTTGTGCGTGCGGCAGTGCGGGAAACTGGAAGAGCTGGTCTTCCATTTTCCGGTGTGAGCATGTGCGCCGGTCAGCTGATCGGTGCTTGCGCATGCACTGCAGTAACCGGAAGTACATTTCCAGAGAACGGAAGTACTACTCTTCCTGGTCGCGACCCAGACGATGAAAAGTGCTCCCTTTTCGGCACTCGGTGCCGAAAAGGTTCACCATCACTGTACTATACCAATAAAATCAAATCCACAATTAAACCTTTTTCCAAGTAGACTTTCAACAGTACCTACATTTATTTTGCAGGTATATTATTCCTTTTTGTTCCTTCACAGTTCTTAACAGGAAAATAAAATTATTATGAAATTTAATATGACAGCTCCATTTTCAGAATCAAAAGAATTTCCATCTTCAAATAGCAGCTGATTCATAAAATAACAATATAAATCACTTATCCCCCCCCCCCCCATATCTTAAGAGCTGGATATTCGGCTCTAGATAATACTCAATTTATAATCATAATTGAGACTGACATTTCTGTTGTTAAGCAAGGCAGTTGTTAAGTGAACTCAATTTTACGACTTTTTTGCTAGGGTGAATTCAGTTTCCCCCATTGATTTTTGTCTGTCAAAATCTGTTTGAGAAGGTCCTAATATGTGACCATAATATGCTGCAAATTTTGTAAATGGATACATCACAAGCACCCAAATTTTGATCCCTTGACTGTGGGGATGCTGCATTGATTTGTAAGTCACTTTTTTTCAGTGTCGATATAACTCTGAATACGCACAAAATGAATGGTTGTAAATTGAGGACTAGCTATATTTCTTTTTGTATCTGATATAGACTAAGATTCAGAGATCTACAAAAAATTAAAGTGCTATCTCAAGTGGTATCTTTTCTTAGAATTTTTACATGTAAACACTTCTAAAGAAACTGATTAATTTTGTTACATAAATAGCACGTTTAAACTGTTCCAAATAGCTCAGTGCTGTATATTGGGGGGGGGGGGGAAGTGTCCCAAATTTAGTCCCAGTTCAGTAGGCAAAGGACTGCAGTCTAATTTAATGAAAGAAACAATCTTCACTATTCCTGCTCTCACAATTTTTCAAAGTAAATTATACTTTTAAAAGGAACTCACGTTTAATTCTATTATCCACAGCAAGGTTATAAACAACAAGTCAAATGTGACAAATAAACAGAAAGTCCTTCGAACATCAGAAATGCCTTTTTTCCCCTGGGTTTCATAGGACTCAACTCTTGGCATTAGCTGTGTTGGGTTGATGGAATGAACATCCCTTAAAGAAGAATGAGAACCCAGACTGCTGCCTTGGGCATTTTCTTGATCGCCTGATATCCAACTCATCCTGTCTTTGGTTACAGCAGCTTTGTTTCAGCTTCAACATTACTACCAGATTAATCCATTTTGAAGATTTCTCTACAAAAGAAATACCACAATTAATCGTATTAGTCTATTCTTTACTACCGTAATAAAACTTGATTACGCAATATATACATCCCCAAACCAATGTGTTCTAGAAGTTTAGTCTTTTCGGCCTTACATTTTCTCAGCATGGCAAAAAATGCTGGGCTCTTGATTGAAAATAAGCTGATGTAACTAATAAAGCATGATTGTTCTCTCCACATTCTTGTTTCTCCAGTAAGTCAAATATTACTAATACATCAAAGTGGGTATGGCAAATTATGCTGTTACCATCTTAAGTAAAGAGAGTTCATTTCTCTTTTCAAACTAAAGACAGAAAACATAAAAAATATAAGAAAGTTTAATATATTTTGGTTTCCAATATTAATAATTTATTTTTGGTATATTTTGGACACCGAGATGGATGGCATATAAATTTAACAGCTAAATAAATTTTAAGTTATTTTCTTATTTCTAAGGTTCAAATCCAATCCAAACTCTGATACTGGCAAGTTAAGTCATTTTTTATATTTAAAAATAAAACCACTGATCTTTTTTCCAAAGCAACATAGAATTTACATAAGTGATTCACTTAAGTGTATTTATTTAGCCATGGATTCATTTTCCCTATTATTAGAGATTATATTATACAAGTAGAATTTATTGAAATTTTGAAGACATGGCTGTGCCAGCTAGTCTGGTGCCTCAATGAGTTTGGCATTTTGGGGATGGCTAATGAAGTAGATGTCACTCTGTCTCCTCCCTTGCACACTTTACTCCCTTTCTCTCCATCCTGGTTAATTTTATTTTAATTGAATTTTAAATTTATGATCCTTATTTATTGTTTTAATGTTTTATAATGCATTTTAATTGAATATCTTAAGCCATTTAACGAGATGAGTGGCATACAAGTTTAATAAATAAAATGAATAAATAAAAATTTACGTAACTACAAAATAAATACAGTAAAGAAAATATAAAGGGCAAAAAAGGGGGAGATTTTTTGAAAAAGAAAAAATATAACCACCATAAAGAACTTAAAATAAAACCAAGCATCTCTTCATTCTGTATTTCTCTCTGTTTCTTTAAACTACAACATCCTCCCTCCCTATTAAACAGCAAAAATCCAGTAGGGGTTATCAGAATTGACAACATAAGTCTAAGGTAATCCTTAACTTACGACCACAATTGTTCCCAAAATTTATGCTGCAAAGTGAGACAGTTGTTAAGTGAATTCTGCCCCATTTTATGGCCTTTCTTGCCACAGATGTTAAGTGAATCATTGCAGTTAAGTTAGTAACATAGTTGTTAAATGAATCTGGCTTCCCAATTGACTATGTTTGTCAGAAAGTTGCAAAAGGTGATCACATGACCCTGTGATACTGCAACCATCATAAATATGAACCAGTTGTGAAGGATCCAAATTTTGACAAGCAAAACATTTTATAGTTTAGTGTAGTACTTAAGGTGCTGGTTTAGAAAACTTTGGACTAGTCACCCAAACCAACCTACTTCATAGTTGTTGGGAGAAAAACAGTAAGTGGAAGAAGTATTATGTATGTTTGCTGACTTCAGTTACTTATAAAGGCGGGATAAAAATTTAAGAAGTAAATAATCATCAATCAGTAGGCTTCACTTCAATCAGTGATGTAATCAAAGAACTACTAAGATGAAAACAACATCTCCATTAACATTGACAGGACAAGCTACAGAGCAAAGGGAACTCCCTTCCAGCACTGAAGATTGCCCTGAAATGATAAATGTTATCTAATACATAATTTTTTAAAAAAAGAACAGTTTCCTTACAACTTTATTCTGACATCTTTGGATTATGTCCCTACTGAGAGTTTTGTGGGTTTCTAAAAAAGTTAGATTTAAGTTCTTAATTTTTCACAGCATTAGCTGTTTAGATGACCAGTTATAAAAGGAAAATCTTTAGTCTAACAAACAAAACATAGGGACAATACTGAATGAAATATATTCTTGGTTCCAATTTCCTGTTGTGTGTGCTAACATAATATATACAGTGTGTATCTTGAAGATATCGTCAGAACTGCCCGCTGATAAAATTCACAGAAGTCTATTCAGCGGTTGGTTCAGTAAAAAAACATTAGAGACGTCCCATGTTCACGACAGCAGTTTTTCACCCACTTAATAAAAGCTTTTAGCCCACCAACCACTACCGGACGCCATCCGAGACGAGCATCTTACACTTCCTCCACCTCATTCCTCCAACTAAGCTTGATCCTTCCTCTCTGGATAGAGGCCATCCCCAGCGAACTGGGAAAAGCTAGGAAACATCTGCACCAGGGGCAAAGTAGGCCCACCGGATGCCATATCCTCTTATTACCCGGCGGAGGGGACACGAGAGGCAGCGGAGGAGAGTTCCGCACTCTTCAGAGTTCCTTTCGGGGCCACCCACGGAGAGAGGACAGAGGCTGTTACAATTGCCCCTCCCCCGTTACTGAATTACGTGCTGGAACGGGGAGGAAGAGAGAAAAGGCCATAAGGAATGGCGTGCGGTGGAAGCCGAGTCTTCACAAGGCCCCAGGAGAATGGCTGAGTGACGGCTTTCAAACCCGGGGGTAAGGGTGGGGTGAGGGTGGTGAAGCTCTTACCGGGTCGCACCGCTCTGCTTTTCTCGAGGGCGGGCCAAGCTTGCCGAGGTGACCCCGCCTCAAGTGGCTCCTCACTATCCGTCCACCCAGCAGTAATTAAGGTCACGCCCGGTTGGCGGCGATAACACACCGCCCGGAGGCCTTGAGGGAGGAGCCGGACGAGTAGCGGAATGGCTAATCGTCAGAGCGGCCACTAAGGCGGCGCCAGCAAAGGGCGGGGCTATCCGAAAGGAAAGACGGCCGGGGTGGGTGGGTCCGGGAGGGCGAAGGCTCTTCCCTTTTATTTGGCTCTTCATCATCGGAGCAGTTCATCGTAGAGGTGCTTTGTCGCTGAAAGGCTAGTATTCTGCCTGCCTAATTGTGCGAGTTTTTTTAGTTATGGTGAAAATTTAATGTCCATTGCCCTTTGGTAAGGGGCTGCACTACAATTCAAACGATATCATAAAAGAATACAATACATTTTTTAAAATGTGAGTCTTTATGAAAGAATAGAATAGAATAGAATTCTTTATTGGCCAAGTGTGATTGGACACACAAGGAATTTGTCTTTGGTGCGTATGCTCTCAGTGTACATAAAAGAAAAGATAAATTTGAAGGTCAGGAAAGCACATAGTCTACCTCTACTTTCCCCCATGCTTTGTGCTGTATATGCGCAGTCCGGGCCCTGGAATTTAGTTGGGACTCCCTGCCAAACAACTTGCTCACAAGGTACATTGGAAGATTTTTAATGGCATTTTTTCCTTCAAGTTCCCTTTTCAGACCTGAACTTCAGCTTTTTCGCAAATCAATTGTAGTCTTTTTGCTTCAGTTTTCCTAGACAATTTTTTAAAAAACCATTTTTATTAGTTTATAATGTAGTATACAAAAAAAATACAAAAGTAAATAATAGGAAAGATTGGGAAGGAAAAGGGGAAGACAAAAGTGGGGAAAGAAGGGGATAAAGAACGAAAAGGCATTGACTTCCGACCCCCTTCGGTACAGTAAAATAAGATATTAACATCAAACCTCAGCCTTTTACTTTTACATAATAGTTTAAACTAGGCATTTCTATAACAACAAATCTATCTAATCGGTAAAACGAAAATCAAAGTTTTATTTTTTTCCACCTCAAGCACAAAGTCTAGAAGCAGTTTCCAAGTAGAAATAAAAGTATTTCTATTTTTTCTTTGATCAAAGCAGTCAATTTAGCCATCTCTGCTAAGCATCAGTTTTGCAGCCATTTCTCTGAGGGAATTGAGGCCTTCCATTTCTGTGTGTAGAGAGTAGTCTTGCTGCCAGCAACATGTATAACATGAAAGTAAAAAAAATTCTTTTTCAAGTCTTTTTCCGTTAAATCCAAAAGAAAAGTCTCTGGTTTTCTGTTTATATTCATTTTAAAAATTTTCTGTATTAAGGTATGAATTCTACTCCAATATTTCTTACAAATATTTACCATAAATGATAAAATGATAAAAAAGTCCCATAAATGATAAAATGATAAAAAGTCCCTTCTTTATATTTACATTTCCAACCTTCATCTGAAATGCCTTTATACATTCTTGACAACATGTCTAGAGTTAAGTACCAATGATACATCATCCTATAGAAGTTTTCTTTTAAGTTATAATTTAATGTAAATTTTAAACCTTTCTTCCACATATTCTCCCATTGTTCAGGCATTTTCCTAGACCAGGGGTCGGAAATCGCGGCTTGCGAGCCACAAGCGGCTCTTTGGCCCCTGGAATGTGGCTCTTCTCAACAACCCCCAACTCACTAACTCTTACCCCTAAATCTTCGCCACACCTGCAAGCTGCCGAGGCTCTCTTCCTCTCTGTGCACGCATCCTATATTCCCAGCCCCGTTGCTCTTCCCACGGTTCTCCCCAGAGCCCCCTGCTGCCTTTCTGCCCCTCGTCACGCACCCACGGAGGTGTCATTCCTAAACAGCAGGACCAAACCAGGGTTTTAAGTCCACCACTTTTCCTCCAATCTGGGTTCTGTTGCTAACATTCCCTCTCCCCTCCCCCGCTCGTAACGCCCACAGGAGCAAAAAGCACAGGCACGCCACTTTGCATGCTGGGAAACGTAGTCCGAGCTTAGTTCGGGACTTGGGAGCCTTGCTCCGTGCTCAAACCTCCTCTTTGGACTCAGGAAATGGGAATCACTTCGATGCAAACTTCATGCATGCTCCCCATGCCACAGTCCCTTGCTTTATCTCATCTTTTCTTTGCGAGTGGTGCCTTTGTCACCAAGCAGATCGAACGCTGAGCACGGAGCAAGCCTCCCAAGTCTCGAACTAAGCTCGGACTACGTTTCCCAGCATGCAAAGTGGCGTGCCTGTGCTTTTTGCTCCTGTGGGCGTTACGAGAGGGGGGGAGGGAATGTTAGCAACAGAACCCAGATTGGAGGAAAAGCGGTGGACTTAAAACCCGGGTTTGGTCCTGCTGTTTAGGAATGACACCTCCGTGGGTGCGTGACGAGGGGCAGAAAGACAGCAGAGGGCTCTGGGGAGAACCGTGGGAAGAGCAACGGGGAAGAGTTTTAGTTTCGGGGCTAGCTGCATTGCGTTGAAAAGGGAATCTCTAATGTCTATGGAGATTTTCAGTCATCCAGGTTATGGTTGTCCCAAAAGTGCTTTTCCAAAAGGCAATAGGACTTTCTTGGATTTTCTTTGAAAAGGTTTTAAAAACATTTCACTTTCATCCAAGAAGCTTCTTCAGTTGAAAAGAGGAGGGAGGGAGGGAAGGAGTGAAGGAAGGAAGGAACTTTGGGAATTGCTGGGGTTTTTGATCCTTTGGATCTGTCTGCAGCCAGATATCTTCCAATTCATTTGGAATATTTTCTGCTTGTTCAAAAGTGGCACTTGCTAGAGATCAGGAAGTCTACTGCCAGGAAATAGTGGAGGATTTTGCTTCATTCTGATGTTTCTCTGATTAGCTCTCACCCTGATAGCTTTATGCTACATCTGAGCCCAATCCATCAACGTTTGTCAGAAACAAGGCAAGGCTTGATTTTAAATCTATACTGGGAGGGGGCTCACAGGGTGAGGGCAACCTGTCTAGAACTGGGCTGCTAAGGGACATGGGTGTTTTGTAACAGTGAGGAGCATAATGAAATGCCCACAATTTGGCTTGCAAATTGAATTTTGCAGAGGCACCTGCTGACAGTCCAGTGACTGAGATCAAATATCCTGCAAGGCCAAATCACAGCTGGCCTGATTAAAATGAGATTGCACTGATGCTGTTACCTAGTTGGATAATTAAACGTCTGCAAGATAACAAACTTTAGAGAGCACCAAGGACCGCTCAGAGAAGAGAGAAAGATGCATCTTAATCACTGTATTTATTTTAAACACCATTTAAAACAATGGTTTAAAACTTATTTTTTGGATATTTGTTTCATTAACTGCAGTGGACTTTCCAAATTGAAACACCGGTTTCAGTATATTACAATATTACTGAATAAGCAAAACACACTCAAAACTGCTTTGTAACGCACTTCATATATGAACTGCATGCCCAAGAAAGATCAATGTTTGTAATGTTATCTATCAGAGGGGGAGAGAGAGACAGAGATACAGAGAGATACAGAGATAGGGGGAGATAGAAATAGAGACAGAAATACAGAGAGAGGGGTGGGAGACAGAAAGAGGGAGAGAGGGAGAAGGGGAGAGAGATACAGAGAGGGAGGATATAGAGAGGGAAAGGGGGAGAGTGCCATAGAGAGATGCAGAGAGAGAGGGAGAGAGAGAGATACAGAGACAGAGACAGAGGGAGGGAGAGAGAGAGAGAGAGAGAGAGAGAGAGAGAGAGAGAGAGAGGTTTTGTGGTTCCCAGTTCTCTGCCCTAATGACCGGCTGGGTAGGCGTGGCTAGGGGGTCATGTGACTGGGTGGGAGTGAATGATGTTGAGTTGGCCATGCCCACCCAGGTTTTGTGGCTCCCGGTGTTTTTTTTTCTGTGGGAAACGGGTCCAACTGGCTCTTTGAGTGCTTAAGTTTGCCGACCACTGTCCTAGACAATTCTTAAAAGTATGTCTTTACAAACTTCCATCTGAAAAGGGGGGGGGGGAAATGAGGTGAGGACCCAGAAGGTGAGAATGCTGAATTAGATGTATGTTGTTCATGTGTTGTTGTTTTAATTTTGTTTTTGTGACAATAGATGACAGAAGAGTTCACCAAGTGGTAACATTGTGTTGCAATTCCTATTTGCTATTTTATGTCACTAATAAACACTAGAATAGAATGGAAGGGAAGGGGAGGGAAGGGGAGAGAGGAGAAAAGGAGGGGAAGGGAGGAGAGAAGAAGAGAAGAGCATTCTTTATTGGCCAAGTGTGATTGAATAGACAAGGAATTTAGTCTCCGGCACATAAGCTCCCAATGTACATACAAGCAACAAATGATAAATCATGATCATAATCATACAATTCAATCATCATAAATAATATATACTTGCAGGCATGCGATAACCCCAGATTTTTAAGTGAAGAGAAAAATTCCAAGAGACAAACCGGGACCAAATAGGCTCAGCAATCATGGGATGCTAAGAGCTTGTTGGATAAAAAATAATGGAAAATAATATGAACGGAAAAATAAGCCTATAAGCCTAATACATATCTGATTTGTAAAGGTCTAAACAACCACTAGATGGTGGCAAAGGATATGACTAAGACATTTCAGTGGAGCAGCATCAAGAAAAGATTCTCAAAATTTAGGTTGTAATTTCAAGGGGATCTCAAACAACTGAGATCATACCTTTAAAAAAAAGTAATAAGGTTTGCACAGACCAAGTGGGAAGTGCTTTAAAAATATTATTTAATAATAAGATGGATTTAGCTGCTGATTTCACACAAATGACTCTTAAGTAGCATACAAGGATTAAAACCATACATACAAAACCCATCACACTCTAATCCCAGGCACACAAGAATAAACAATACAAAACAATTAAAAACTCTTTATAACTTTATAACTCTCATTAAAACAGCAGAGCTCAACTAAACACTTGACCCCAACTTCTTGGGAAACAGCCAGTTTTTCAGTACCTTAGGAAAGGCTAACAAGCCATTTCTGAGATGCTGTTCTGTAAAACAGAGTGCATCTGAGGAGACATGTCTGGGGTTCAATAAGAAGATGTGTGATAGAAGGGATCTGAAACATGCCCCCTCTAAACTGAAAACTTATTCCTGTTTTGTTTGGTCAAGCCCCTAGCAGTTTGTGCAGGTAAGCAAGTAGCAAAGTCTAGATGAGTTTTGAGAGATGGTTAAAACTATGGGACTGAACCATCTGTCCAAACCATCTGTCAATATCAGCACTATTATTTGGTTGTTTGTTTATTAACATTTAATTTCATTCATGAAAGAGATCCAATGATTTCATTTATTTATGGCATCACACCTCAGCAAATTTTAAGAACTAGAATAGACTAGTTTCAAATAATTTTAAACCATTATTTTGTGGTAAGAATTAATGCAATCTAATAAAGTTATTTTGATATAGAGGTCTTGTTTGCTTATATATGTAGACTTAGACAAATTAATTCAATTAGATAAAACTGAACACAGACGGTCTACGGCTTTTGTCATTTTTTAAAAAAGCTGTATTTTACAAATTCAGCTCTTGGACCATTTGCTAACTGAAATCATTTTGATAAATTATCATGGTGGAATTTCCCTTGGCTGGTATAAGAGAGAATTATATGTATGCCTTTCCTGCTGATTTTCTTCCAATTGTTTCCAAACTATATTTAAATTGAACAGTAGGTTTTTTTCCCCTCCTTTAGCATTAAAAAGAGTTGTACTAAAATACTCTTTTGTTTCCAATACTTTGTCCATGTTTCTATTCCTTTCCTTGGAGCCGAGATGGTGCAGTGGTTAAATGCAGCACTGCAGGCTACTGCTAGTTCAGCAGTTCAAATCTCACGGCTCAAGGTTGACTCAGCCTTCCATTCTTCTGAGGTCGGTAAAATGAGGACCCAGATTGTTGGGGGCAATATGCTGAACTCTGTAAACCGCTTAGAGAGGGCTGTAAAGCACTATGAAGCGGTATATAAGTCTAAGTGCTATTGCTATTGCTACTTTAATTATAGATAGTTAGAATACTTGTTCAAAAGTAAGTGGTATTTATTTAAACTAGAATTATTATCAAACATTTTTAGGTTTGCAAACTTAACATGAAATTAAAAGTGAAATTCTACATTTGAGAAAAGAAAAATATGTTTCAGCTCCTTCTGTTGGACAATAGGTATCATTCAATTAAAAATTTTATGAGAGTGCATAAAATGTGGCAATTTAAATTTTTGAATGTTTGCTAGTGGCAGGAGCTGTTGCTTTGCTTGTTATAGAACTTTTAAAAATACTATTTCAGTTCTTAAATCCTTGGAACAGTGAAACTGACCTCCTTCCGAGCCCCAATATAAAATTTATCAAAGATGTGCCAAAGACTAATAGGGCAAGTTACTATTTGGTATGAAATGTATTTTATGAATGCACATTCATTCTGGTTTACTTATGCATCAGTCCACAAATTATTCCAGAATTCTCTGGCTTCTGAAAGATATATAGAATTTTTCAGTGAGTGGCAACAGTTGTGAAATGAGGGAAGTAGCTCAACTGAAACAGAGAGCAATATAGATAACTTGTGTGAAAGCGCTCTCTCTCTCTCTCTCTCTCTCTCTCTCTCTCTCTCTCTCTCTCTCTCTCTCTCTCTCTCACACACACACACACACACACACACACACACACACACACACACACACACACACACACAGTTGGCCCAAACAAATCCCAGAGGCATTCTCAAAAACTAAATAGTTAGTATTTGCATTTTAATACTTGATTTGCTGATTTTTTTTTCTCGGCAGGGTGGTGGGTGAGTAAGCCGAGGTAACAGAAAAATATATTGAGAGGGATTAAAATATGTCAGCAAGCATCCTTTCCATTTTGTCTGGTAAACACCTTTATTAGTTATTATCACTATGGCCCATTTCATGGAAGAACATTGACAAATCCCACTGCAATGTTGAAGATCCCAGATTATATCTTTTGAATAGTTTTATAATTATTCTCTGTGACAACAAACGGGTGATGAGTAGGATATATTTTACACACTTTCCTCTTTTGTGAATATATCTTTATTTTGGCCTCTTTTTGCAAGTTTGGCAGCAGCCCCATTACATTATATAAAAATGCATGTAAACTTTCATTCAAAATTATAGTATTTATGCAACACTTAGGTATCATAGGGTATTCTCATTTTTAAAGTATATTTCCCTAATGGTGCATTAATGTGCATGGTTTCCTATAATACCATATACACATTTTTTAAAATTTACTACACAAAAATGGAGATTATATCTTGGAAATGTATTCTATTTCATAGGTCTGTAGAGATTCTCAGTCATCCAGGTCATGGTTGTCCCAAAGGTGTTTTTTCAGGAGGCAACTGGACTTTCTTGGGGGTTTTTTTGAAGACGTTTCGCTTCTCATCTAAAAAGCTTATTCAGCTCTGACAGGATAGTGGGGAATATTCTATTCCATGTATGAGTATGGGGTGGACAACTCAGTTAAGTTAAAAGCACATTACAATTCCATATTTTCTTTATTCCTTTATTATCTTTATTTGTTATATTTCTGTCCCATCTTTCCTCTGACAGGTCAAAACCGCATGCATGGGAAACTTCTCTCATTTTATCCTCATGACAGAATTTTGTGAAAAGGTTGAACTGAGAATGTCACGCAGTGATTTTATATTGCCTGTTACATGTATATGCAGGGAGATGCATGGAGATGCATCCCTATCAAATATAATGGTTCATTCCTGAGCACGTGATTAATGTTCCTAGTACGCATGTGTACATTCCTTCCTCCCTTTTGTACTATGCTTCGGATGAAGCAACACCTTTTATATAGCCAGTATGTGATCTCATTATTTTTGTATCAAAATAAATATCTTTTACATTAGAATTATAATGCGGTTTATTTTGACAATGTCAGATTTCCAGGAAAAGATTCATTTCGCCTCTGATAAGAGTAATTCTCCTCCTAACATGGTAGCAGAGGATGGTTTCGATCCATCGACCTTCTAGAAGATGCTAATCTGAAACATTCATTTTGGGGCGAAGCACTTAAGTATGCAAACTACCTTGTTAATCGCACTTGGAGTAGTGTGATTGACCAAACACCTTTTTACATGCTGTATGGCTACCAGCCAGATCTTTCTAATTTACACATTTTTGGTTCATATGCAATGGTGAACATTCCATTAGCGCGAAGAAGAAGAAGATTGGACAACCGCTCCAAGACGTTCCAAGAGAACTACAAAAGGTATTCCTCCAAAGAAATACACATTGCAATGCACAAACAGACCACCACCATTGGTCTGCAACGTTACACTTCCACCAGAGACTTATGCTCAAATCAAATATCTTCCACAAGATGAACAAGATAAATGGAATACCGCCATGCAAGTTGAGATGGACAGTCTCCAAAACCTTAAGGTATTTACACCTGCAGCACCTCCTCAAAACAAGAAAGTCATTGGCACACGATGGGTGTACAAAATCAAACAAAAACCAGATGGTGAACTATTATACAAAGCAAGACTAGTAGCACAAGGTTTCGCACAAAGTTATCCTGATGATTACACAAACACTTACTCACCTACAGTGCGGACTGAAAGTGTGAAAATAGCCTTAACTACAGCTTCCATTCTTGGACTTGAAGTTTTCCAATTTGATGTTGAAACTGCCTATCTACATGCAGACCTAGATGAAGAAATCTACGTGAAGTGCGCCCCCGGATTTCGTGACGACCTCCGTGGCCGAGAAGGGGACACGTGGATTCTCAACAAAAGTCTTTATGGTCTGAAACAATCAGGTTTGATGTGGTATAATTGTCTCAAAGACAAACTAAATTCAATGGGCTTTATTAAGTCCGAAACTGATGAATATGTGTTCACAAAAAGGTTTAGAGATGCATATGAAATCGTTCTTGTTTATGTAGATGATATTGTTTACATTGGTCCTAACAAACAAATGAGTGAAATTTTTGTTTCAGGTCTGAAGAGATTCTTCACATTGAAGTCACTAGGGCACATCAATGATTATTTAGGTGTACAGATTGAAAAGACACAGAAGGGGTTTAGCCTCTCACAAAAAGCCAAGATAGAACAACTCCTACACCATTGCAACATGCAAGATGCTACACCGACACACACTCCTATGCAAACAGATTTTTGTAATTTGAAAGATGAACAAAGTCCTGAGTTCAAGGATCAAACACTTTATCGCTCAGTAATTAGTTCACTACTATACATTAGTGGTTGGACTAGACCAGACATAGCACTTAGTGTCAATTTGTTGTCACGACATGTAGGCAAAGCCACAGAATTTCACTGGTCATGTATTAAGAAGTTACTGAGATACCTAAAATACACTCAACACATGAAATTAAAGCTAGAACCTACACATTCTGATTTTGCTGACTTGTATTGTTATGCAGATGCTGACTGGGCAAGCGATAAGGAATCAAGAAAAAGCACATCAGGTTTCATAATGTATCTAAATGGATGTCCCGTTCATTGGAACGTGAGAAAACAGAGTTTTGTTTCCTGTTCTTCCACAGAGGCGGAATATGCGTGCATTTCCGATGCTAGTAACCAGTTAACGTGGTTCTATTCTTTAGTTACAGATATCTGGACCAAACCGAAGAAGCCAATCACAATGATGGAGGATAATCAATCAGTTGTTTACATTTCAGAAACACGTTTCACAGGTTCTAGGTCCAGACACATTGACATTCGTTATAAAAATGTTAGAGATTTAGTAAGACAAGGTTTCATTAAGTTAGAATATGTGCCAACAGAATATCAGATAGCTGACATCCTGAACAAGCCATTACCGGCAGCAAGACATGAATCTTTAACATATCTAATGTGTGTAGAGTGATATAAGCATATCCATCCAACAGACAAAGAAGGGGTGTCACGCAGTGATTTTATATTGCCTGTTACATGTATATGCAGGGAGATGCATGGAGATGCATCCCTATCAAATATAATGGTTCATTCCTGAGCACGTGATTAATGTTCCTAGTACGCATGTGTACATTCCTTCCTCCCTTTTGTACTATGCTTCGGACGAAGCAACACCTTTTATATAGCCAGTATGTGATCTCATTATTTTTGTATCAAAATAAATATCTTTTACATTAGAATTATAATGCGGTTTATTTTGACAATGTCAGATTTCCAGGAAAAGATTCATTTCGCCTCTGATAAGAGTAATTCTCCTCCTAACAGAGAATTTGTGATTGACTGAATTATCTAATAAGCTTCATGTCATGTGAAGATCTGAAACTGGATTGTTGGCATTTTAACCAACCAAAATTCCAATAAAAATGAGGAGCAAGCTATCAGTTAAGCATCAGACTGGAAGCTGGAGGAACATACCGTAAGTCAGATAAAACCCAATAAATTATTGATGAAACTGTCCATGCTACTATATTCCACAGCATCTAAACTTAATGTGATTGTATTTGAACACTTTAGGCAGAGGAATGAAATAAAATCTCCAGAAGATTTGCAGTTGCTTAACTGAATTAATCTGAGAAAGCATTAAAAATGCTTCAAAAATACCAATAGATTATCATAAGGGACCTGCCATGAAGATTTCCAAGTGAAGGGACTTCCGGTTTTGATCGCGCCATCGTGGACACTCCTTCGTCGGGCGCCTTTCCGATTCTTGTAAAAAGCCACCAGAACAGCTGTCTGGCGGCTTTGAAATCTCTTCCCCGGGCAAAGGGGAGAGATGAGAGCTTGACAGGTGGGGTAGAGCCCCCCTAGTGCCCTAGGAGCCATCCAGGGGTGCGAAGGGAGGGCTCCCCATGCAGCCTGTCTCCTGCTCCAGGAATCTGGAAACCTCCGCTTTTGCGGAGCAAGATGCCGTGACCACCGCTGCTTCCAGAATGGGATTTACAATTATTTTTTGATTGAAAGAAGCAGACAGAGAGAAACAGGAGTGAGATGGGCAAGTACTGAAATTTCTTTTTTTTCCCTTCAACTCCTCTGCTAGCTTTCACTTCGGCAAGGAAACAAAATAACAGTTAATAAGCAACAATATGGCGATTGAAGAAGGTGGGAGGAGAAGTGAAAGTGACTTTCGTTTTCCAGAGGCTTTTTTTCTTATGGAAACTTTTGACTTCGAAAACTGGCTTTTCTTTCTCTGTCTCCTAACCCTGGATTAAAGTTATAACTGATAGATTTTTAATAATAAAAGACTACCTGGTTTTGAAACTGGAAAGAACTTTAATTAGGGATTTGGCTTTTTTTTTCTCTTTGTACTCCTCTGAAACACTACAATGGCTTCAAAATCCGGAAAGATTGTTTTGAGTAAAAGAAATGACTATCCCTCTGGTTATACTTCTAAAATGCAACTTATTACTGAGTTAACACCTCTACAGTCTTTGACACCTGAAAACTTATTAAGTAGTTTAAAGATTATGAAAAATGAACTGACTATGGAATTTAACCAGAAAATTAGTGAAATAGATAAGAAAATGCAGGCTGCTTTGAAGAATATGAATCAACAACTTAGGTCGGACGTGTTAGAGGTTTGCAAAGGATTAGCAACAAATATTGAAGTTCTGGCAGATCGTATTGAAACAAATAAACAAGCTTTGGCAACCTCGGTGGAATATATAGATAAAATTCAAAATGACATTGCAAATTTTGAAACAGAGGTGTTGATGACCCAGTTCAGATCTATGGAAGTTGCTATAAGGGTCAGAGGATTGAAGGAGGGATTATATGAAGATTTGAAAGGAACGATGGTTGATGCTTTGGACCAGGTGTCTGGAATGTCTAAAGTGGAATTGGCTACACAAATTGACAAGATATATAGAATCAACTCGTGGTATGCTAAACAAAAACACCTACCAAGGGATATTGTCATATATTTTACTACAAGAGCCTTACGGAATAGAATTATACAGGCAACGTTCAACAACAATCTTAAGGTGAATGGCCAGGAATTAATGATTTGGAAATAAATCCCCTCTAAAATGCTTAAAGCCAGAAAAAGTTATACCTTTCTGATTGATGAACTCAAAAGATTAAATTTACAATATAAATGGGAAGCACCAGTAGGAGTAGCGGTGAAATTTTCTGGAAAAAGATACCGGCTTAACACTATAAAGAAAGCTACTGAATTTTATGTCAATGTTTTAAAGGCTGATATATCCAGAATTCCAGAGGAAGGATGTATGAAAGTAAAAGAGGAGGAGGAGGGGAAGCCACCCCTGTCGGATCAAAAGGAAACAGATTTAAAGAACCAAAATGAGTGCCAGAGCCAGATAGACTGGGAAAAGGAGATGGAGGATCGGGATCAGATGGGAGGCGAGTTGATAAATTCAAAATCATTGAGCTATAAAAAGATGCAACTATCAAGGTACAAAAAGATGCGGTGTTGAAATATATTGGATGGATAGAGATTAATATGATTGTATTTTTCCTTTTTTCTTCCCCTTTTTTTAATATATATATTTTTTGAAGATTTGGAATTTTGGACTTAGACTGTTTATTATTTAAAAATTTTTTTTTTAAGATTTAGAATTTTTTTTGAAGCTAATAAGTTAATGTATAATATTATGTTATTAATATGATGAAATTTAATATTTAATTATTATCTATGTAATATTTAGTTAAGTTTTATTCAACTTTGAGGTTATTTCTATTATTAATTTTTACTATTAATCTATTATTAAACTTAGATTTTTTTTGAAGCTAGCAATTCGAGGTATGGTAACAATATGTTAATATTAGTTTAAGATTTTTGTATTTTATATTTAGCTATTATTTACGTAATATTTATCTAAGTTTTATTTAATTTGGAGGAAATGTTGCACAAGGTAGAGGATTGAAGGGAGGAGGAAGGAAGTTTGTTTGTTTATCTTTTTCTTTTTTCTCTATTTTATCTTAGTTATGCTTTTCTTGTATTGTTAAAGAGATTTTTCTCTTTTTTTGTATCTCTATTATTTTATACATAGACGATATATTATTAGTGTACAATTTGGAATTGAAGCTTTCAAAAAATAATGTTCTTTTTTATTAATTTAATTTAAATTTATTTAATTGATATTATGCCCTGTATTCTCTCTGGGAAGTCCGGGGGGGGAGGGGGGGAGGGGGGCTAGGGGGGAGAAAAAATAAAAAAATGTTTGTACTTTATATTCAATATTCAGCTATTACCTATGTAATTTTGTACTAATAAAACTTTTTGAATTTAAAAAAAAAGATTTCCAAGTGAAGATTTATTCTACTGATCTATTTTGGAGTATGGGCATCGCATTTATTACCTTTGCCAAAAGAAAAGTTGGTTTTTAAACTGGCACCGTCTATCTAAAGTACCACTATCATTTTCACTCCCCAAGTCCTAAGAAACAGCTTGAATAATCTATTAATGCCTTCATTTCTGTCATCTTGAAATGCCTTAGCATTTCAAAGAATAAAAAATTATTATTTTTGCACCTTGCTCTTGCATAGAAAATAATACCAAAATAAGCAACTAAAAAAGACCTATGGAAGTTTCTGTAAATGTCAAGAATAGTATACAGTATATATAAGGACAAAGACTTTGAAATGCTCATAATGGAGGGATGGTTATTGAAGATAACAGAATTTGCAAAGATGGCAAAATTAGCTTGTTTAATTAGTGAAAAGCAATAACTACATTTGTTAATGACTATAACCTTTTATGTAGTTTGTGCTGAAAACAACAAAAATGAAGTTAGAATGAGAATGTAAAGAATGTGTAAAGAAGGCACAGGAAAATCTGCTTTAAAGAAGATTGGAACCTACTCATGTTCTTTTATCTTTTCTTAATTACTTATCACCTTTCTTTACTTCTTTTTTCTAAATTTGTATTGATTTTTATTCCGCAAAAAATTATTTAATAAAAATTAACTTTAAAAAAAAAGAAAATTATGCCAATAATGCCACTGTGCCTACTTTTTAGAATAAAACTGAGTTCTGAATAGGAAGTTCTTAATATGACAAAATTTAGTAACTTGTCTCCTTATAATTACATGAATACTTAAGAATTTTACAATAATTGTAACTAAGCTTGTTTATTACAGGGTTGTTGTTTTTTGTAATAAAGTTATGTTTTGATCTGTTCCTGCATTACAAAATTCTAAAAATAGTTTATTATGCTTATTAAGGAGAGAGAATGATTTGAATTTTAAATGCTTCAAAATTTTTGATAATATATGTATATATACAAATATCCCAATAATTTAATTTAATTTAATTTAATTTAATTTAATTTAATTAAAAGTTCTTATAGGCTGCCCAATCCCGTAGGACTCAGGGTGGCGTATAGCAAGGATAAGAACAATACAAATATAATAAAAACAATTTAAAACATTACAGACATTAAAATGAAACCATTCATCCATGGGGGAAATTGATCTTCTTCACCCCGCCTGCCGGAAAAGCCATGTCTTTATGGCTTTGCGGAAGGCCAGTAGGGTGGGGATAGTTCGAATCTCTGGTGGGAGTTTGTTCCAGAGAGATGGGGCTCCCACAGAGAAGGTTCTCCCCCGTGGTCCCGCCAACCGACATTGTTTGGCTGATGGGACCTGGAGGAGACCAACTCTGTGGGCCCTAACCGGTCTTAGGGAGGTATGTGGTAGAATGCGGTCACGAAGGTAACCTGGCCCTGAGCCATGTAGGGCTTTAAAGGTCAAAACCAATACCTTAAATTGCATCCGGAGACTAATGGGCAACCAATGCAGCTGGCAGAGAATAGGTGTTATGTGGGTATATCTCGGAACGCCCACCACAGCTCGCGCAGCTGCATTTTGCACCAGTTGCAGTCTCCGGATACTCTTTGAGGGTAGCCCCATGTAGAGCGCGTTACAGTAGTCCAGCCGTGAGGTGACAAGGGCATGAGTGACTGTGAGTAAAGCCTCCCTCTCCAAGTAGGGTCGCAATTGGTGCACAAGGCGAACCTGTGCAAAGGTCCCCCTAGCCACAGCTGACAGATGTTGCTCCAATTTTAGCTGTGGGTCTAGGAACACCCAAATTGCGAGCCCGTTCCAAGGGAGTCAATTTTTCTCCCCCGAGAACTAAGGAGGGGAAATCGACATAATCCCTAGGGGGCAATATCCATAGCCATTCAGTCTTGTCAGGGTTGAGCTTGAGCCTATTCACTCCCATCCAGACCCTAACATCGTCCAGGCAACGGCACATTACATCGACTGCTTCCCTGAACTGAGACGGGGTGGAGATGTACAACTGGGTATCATCAGCATATTGCTGATACCTCACCCCGTGTCGTCGGATGATCTCACCTAGCGATTTCATGTAAATGTTAAACAGGATAGGCGAGAGGACTGAGCCCTGAGGCACCCCGCAAACCAGGGGTCTAGGAGCTGACCTCTGCCCTCCTGTCAACACCGACTGCGTCCTATCGGAGAGGTAGGAGGAGAACCACCTCCCACTCCCATCTCGCCGAGTCGGCGCAGAAGGATACCATGGTCAATGGTATCGAAAGCCGCTGAGAGGTCAAGTAGCACCAGGATGGAGGAATGACCTCCATCCCGGGCTCGCCAGAGATCATCCATCAGGGTGACCAAAGTAGTTTCCGTACTGTAGCCGCGCCTGAAACCCGATTGAAAGGGATCTAGATAACTGCAGGAGTTAGATAGAGCATGTGAGCAACATTAGATACCCAATGTAGAGTTAAGTGAATTCAACAGACATATGAAAGGGCTGTAAATTAAAAAGAATCATGGTGAAACCTTTATGAGCATCATTAAACTAGCTGAACTTGTTATACTAATGAATCTAACCATATGTTGCATTTGCCCCAGCAGTGACCACCAATACACATTTCCACCTTCTCTGTTCTGTCACTAGCCACAGAACAAGAGTTAAATATATAATACCAGATTGCTGCTGACTCTGCTATGTTCAGAAATATGAAAATCTTTTGCTCATCTGTCTTGATTCTTTAAAAAACTGCTATACAAATTGATATCATCACATAGTAAGGAAATGAAAAGTGGTCAGAGGTCAAAGACAATTATATGTGATGCTAACCACATCACTCCTTCGTGGTGGTGTCTTAGCACTAGACTACAAAAAAGTAACTTTTGCTTGCAGTTAATTTTTTTTCAATACATTTTTTTTCAGTTGTTACAGCTTAAAAATAAAAAGTATTAACGAAATAGCAGGAGTCTGTCAATGGCAAACCACTACCAAGAGTTTTACCTTCAGAAAAGCACACTATTATGTAAGGAAATATCCCAGTTTTTCCACAGAACTGCTATGCTGCTGAGATTTCCTAGACTGGTGGACTGTCCTCTTCACATAGCTCTATGAACCATGATGCTTTATTGCAGCACTTTCATAAAATTGAGCAACATGATTTCATTACATTACTATAAAATCTTTCACTCAAATCCAGAGAAGAGAAGATGTAAATGAAAACTATAAACTATAAAACTAGAGAGGGAAAGTTAAGAATACAAAGACAAAAAATAATACAAATTATGAAAAATATAAAAAGTGAAAAAAATGAGATTACAGAGAAAAAAAGGTGAAGAGATATGTGATATTACAAAGAAAATACTTCCCCTTCATCAAGACAAATATAACAATTTCAGTAGCTTTTCACCTTCTCTAATATTCCGACAAAAAAAAATTTCTTCCCATATCTCATTCCTTGTTTATAAACCAATTATAAAGCCCATGGTTCATTCTTTATCAGCAAAAGTCTGTTAATAGTTACCAGAAATAATAACATACATATTTTAAATATAATCAAATAATCAGTTTCATATTCCTTTCATTTATTTTAACACAGTAACTTATCATTTTCTCTAAGAATATGGTAAAGGTTTCCCCATATCTTATCTATAACTAAATATTTACAGCCTCTAAAAGCCGAGAAAATTCTACTAAGGGCTATTGGAAACAGAAATAAATAAAAAATCCTGATCTTTATTATATTATTGTATGCCCCCCAGACTTGCTTGGGGTGGGCACTATATAAGTTTGATTAATAAATAAAATTGTCTCTTCAAATATGTCCCACAAGTTAATTTTTTGTCATTTTATCTCTCTGTGAAAATTGCTTCATAAGTTTAACATATGGTAGAAAAAAATTTATTTTAACTTAATCGAGTAAGACAATTGCAATCCTGTCCTTTAATTTTAACACTATAGCTTATAACTTTCTGTAAAAATACAATACAAAACAAAACACAAACCTTTTTCCCATATCTTATCTGGAAACACATCTTTAAAGGCTTGCCATTCAGTCCTGGTCAAGAAAAACTCTGTAAAAAGAGGTCGACCAGAAGCGTCGCGGCGAGATAGACTGGAAATAGGTTTTTTTTGCCTATAATACTGTTTGGCTTTGTTTTTCTACAGCTGTGAAAGACAAAAAATGTTGGAATCGGTTTGGTTTGGATTAACATTTGAATTGGATACATTAGAAGTTGAAAATAAAAAGTGATTATAAGGACCTTAAGTACTAATTAAATGTGATATAATATAAAAAGTTTAAAAGTCTGTCAAATTGGCAATATGGAGATTTGGATGTATGAGGAATTATTTGAGATGTTAAAAATGTGTGTGAAACTTTAAAAGATGATAAAAAAATCAGAAATTTTGTTGGAACATACAGAGCATGAAACAGGAGAAGAGTCAGAAATTGTGCTGGAATATACAGAGCAAGAAATAGGAGAGAAGGTGGTAAAAGAGAATACAAATGAGCAACAAGAAAACAATATTGAATAAGAAGGGACTGAAAGCAAAAAACAGTTTGATGATTTCGTTGGGATTTATAGTGACATGAAAAGAGTTGAGAGAGGGGAACGTCCCATAAAAAAGATTGTTTATAGTAAAATGGAACAGCAGATGGAATGTGAAAGGGTAATTTGGTTTAATTTTAAAGACAATTTAAATTAAATTAATGTTAATGAAATTAGGAGACGAAGTTGAAATGTAGTGGGATAGAAAATTTGAGAAATGTATGGAAATGAATAAATATGTTAGTTAATTGAGGTTACTGTAAGAGAGTAGGAATTTGGGCGATTAGTAATATTGTTTATGTATTAAGAAGAAAATAAGTTAAAAAATATGTAAAGAAAATATGGCTGAAATTGAGATATGTAAGACTGATCAATGTAATTGAGATATGTAAGACTGATCAACAATGTACACAAAATACTGTATGTATGTATTGGGGGGGACAAAAAATTTGTAATAATTGATTTAAAAGAAAAAAGAAAAAAAGAAAAACTCTGTAAAGATAACTGGAAAGAACAGTATATATACTGGTTTCATTTATAAGTCCTGTGTAACATCTTTTTTTCATATCATTCTTATATCATTTTTAAATCCATATCCAGAACAGCCTGGTTCTCAGTCCCTGATGATGTTACCTAGTTTGAGTAATGAAACATCTGCAAGGCAACCAAGTTCAGAGAGCACCAAGGACTCCTCAGATGTACCCTATTCTATTTCCTATTTTGAGCCCATTTTTTTGATACCAGATAACCTTAAGAGAAATTTCGAAGTGCATTTTTGCCAAATATCCTTGAATTCTTACAAAGTTAAAATATTTTTCTCCATTCTATATTAGTGGATCTGCTTTCTTTTAATTATAATCTTTAATTCTTTCTGGTTGTCCAGCCTTCAAAGTCTCCTCTTATCATGGTTTTCTCTAATCCAAATTTTCCCCACAGGAAAATTTCTTGCACTTAGATTCAAACTCTTCATATATTTGTAAGAGGATTTTAAACAATCCACAGAAAAGCTTCTTAAAATCATCCTTTTGATGTTTATTTCAGAATAGGTTTTTAAAAAGTTCATAAACTTACATGAAATTTCTTTCACTATGGACTGAAGGAGGCCTTTGCGACCTCTCCGTGGAAGCGGATCCAGGAGAGCTCCTTGGTTTACCGAGGAACTCCGGGAGATGAAGTGCCACAAGAGACGCCTAGAGCGACAATGGAGATCTAGTAAAGCTGAGTCTGACCAGACACTTTTAAGAACTTTCATTAAGTCTTACTTAGTGGCGATACGGGCGGCAAAATGTTCACATTTTTCTGCTCTTATTGCGTCCGCTGACTCCCGCCCAGCCGCCCTGTTTAGGGTGACCCGCACCCTTCTTGCTAAGGAGGAAGGCGAAGATCCCTTGCAGGGTAGAGCTGAGGAATTTTCTCGGTTTCTGGCGGATAAAGTCATTCAGATTCGGACAGACCTGGACTCCAATTGGGCAGTACAGGCCGAGACGACTGGGGCAGGTCTTAGTCCGGTTATATGGGGTAGGTTTGAACCGGTGACTCCTGAGGATGTAGACAAGGCCATAGGAGCGATGAGCTCTGCCACTTGTTTATTGGACCCGTGCCCTTCCTGGCTGGTTTCAACCACCAGGGAGGTTTCACACGGCTGGCTCCAGGCGTTGGTCAACGCTTCTCTGAGAGAGGGGTCCGTCCCGCAGCCCTTAAAAGTTGCGGTGGTGAGACCCCTCCTCAAGAAGCCTTCCCTGGACCCGGCGGATTTAAAGAACTTCCGTCCAGTCTCCAACCTTCCCTTCGCGGGGAAGGTTGTTGAGAAAGTGGTGGCGCTCCAGCTCCTACGGCTGTTGGATGACACTGATTTTCTGGATCCCTTTCAATCAGGTTTCAGGCGCGGCTACAGTACGGAAACGGCTTTGGTCACCCTGATGGATGATCTCTGGCGAGCCCGGGATGGGGGTTATTCCTCTATCCTGGTGCTACTTGACCTCTCAGCAGCTTTCGATACCATTGACCATGGTATCCTTCTGCGTCGTCTCGGAGAGATGGGGGTGGGCGGCACTGTTTTGCAGTGGTTCTCCTCCTTCCTCTCTGACAGGACGCAGTCGGTGTTGACAGGGGGGCAGAGGTTGAGCCCTAGGCCCCTACTATGTGGGGTGCCGCAGGGCTCGGTCCTCTCGCCCATCCTGTTTAACATCTACATGAAGCCACTGGGTGAGATCATCCGATGACACGGGGTGAGGTATCAGCAATATGCTGATGATACCCAGTTGTACATCTCCACTCCGTCTCAATTCAAGGAAGCTGTGGACGTAATGGGCCGCTGCCTGGACGATGTTAGGGTCTGGATGGGGATGAACCGGCTAAAACTTAACCCTGACAAGACTGAGTGGCTGTGGATATTGCCTCCTAAGGACTTGACCAATTCTCCCTCCTTGGTTCTTGGGGGGGGGAGAAATTAGCTCCCTCAGAACGGGTCTGCAATTTGGGTGTCCTCCTAGACCCACAGCTAAAATTGGAGCAACATCTTTCAGCTGTGGCTAGGGGGACCTTTGCACAGGTACGTCTTGTGCACCAATTGCGACCCTACTTGGAGAAGGAGGCACTTCTCACAGTCACTCACGCCCTTATCATCTCACGGCTGGATTACTGCAATGCGCTCTACAGGGGGCTACCCTTGAAGAGTGTCCGATGACTGCAATTGGTGCAAAATGCAGCTGCGCGAGCTGTGGTGGGTGTACCTAGATACACCCATGTAACACCGATCCTCTGCCAGCTGCATTGGCTGCCCATTAGTCTCCGGATCCAATTTAAGGTGTTGGTTTTAACCTTTAAAGCCCTACATGGCTCAGGGCCAGGTTACCTTCGGGACCGCATCCTGCCGCATACCTCCCTACGACCGGTCAGGGCCCACAGAGTCAGCCTCCTCCAGGTCCCATCGACCAAACAATGTCGGTTGGCAGGGCCAAGGTGGAGGGCCTTCTCTGTGGGAGCTCCCTCCCTGTGGAAACAGCTTCCCCCGGAGATCAGGACCATCCCCACCCTGCTGGCCTTCCGGAAAGCAATAAAAACTTGGTTCTTCCGGCAGGCGGGGTGAAAGTGAGACCAACTAGATTAGATATGGGTCTCCCCCCTTGATTGCGAATGTGAGATACTCTTTTTAATTTTTGTATTTTTTAATTTTTGTATTTTTATATTATGTAATGGATTCTAATATGTTGTGAGCCGCCCAGAGTCCCCTGGGAGTTGGGCGGCATAGAAATCCATTTAAATAAATAAATAAATAAATCACCGCTGTAATGAAACTTGTTCTGAAGGTTTTCAGCTGTTTAAAACAGTTAACAAGCAATTTGCAGAAATGATGAAGAAAGAAAGTAGGTGAACCCAGTGTTTCTTTGAAGGCTAAAAGCTGACTTTCCCTTGGCTTCCAGAGCTTTAAAACCCAATAGAGACTGCTTTTTTACAGTCTACAGCATCTATAAAGAGCACTAATGAGGAATTCCATGTTCTCTCCTTTATCTGAAGAGGTGCCAGTGCATTCACCAGTTCCTCTTTCCATCACAGTTCTACAAAAACCAAAGCTGTCTTCATCTATCACTGGTCCTCCAAAAGTCAGAACAGCCTATCAACATAGTAGGAATGAGACTTGTTGCTGATATCTTAAATATGCAGTTGACTCTCAGATAGTCTTTTAGGCAGCACTTTATAAAGCAAGATTAAAAAAAGGATTTAGGGTGTTTTTATGTTAAATGCTTGCATCACCTGCATTTTTAAATTTCATTTGATGGGTTGAATATGTTTTATATTCATTTGGTAATAGTGGTGCCCAATAACAGTAGATGTGTGTTCTAGAATAGACTCAAAGAATTGTAGAAAAATAGGTAGATCGGATTCGTTTGCTTTTTCATCATGTTGGACCACTGTTTTTCTCCATGAAAAGAGGTCCACCTGGGATATTTGAAGACTGAGGTGGAAGGAACTAGAAACACTTTTACTGACCATATCTCAGTTCAGAATCTTAAAAGTATCAGCTCTAGCTGATCATCAGCTCTTTTGTACATTTTAGCCATATTATGCATTCAGGGTTTTTTGAGTGTTAGACATATTAGACAAGAAAGAAAGGTTTCTACATTTTTTTCTACATTTAATCAGCTTGTACAACTGATGGGAAAGGAAAAACTCCTGTCTCCTTATATCGAGCTTATTCTGACCTACAAACACCACCATATGCTATTCTTTCTCATTCTGTCTGCCATATAATTGTGGTACAATTTGAAACATGTTTAAAAATGTGGTATTTTAAAATCATGAAAGTATTTTCCTTGTGGAAAGATCTGAAAGAATAGCTAGTAAGGTTTCTGTGTTCTGCAGCATAACATCCTGAAGGCTTGGTTTTAGGTTGCAAAGAAGAATGCCAATGAAAACTAGGAAGCAAGTGAAAGGTCAGTATGGTCACAATTCACTGCCTCTGATTAAAAACACCAAAGCAAGGGGTTATAGAAACTCCTACACTTAAACAATATTGGCTTGTAAAGTTACAAAATACAAAATTTAATAGTAGTGGAAGTAAAATGAGAGACAGATGATGGGGTGAAGAAAGTGATAAACGAGGAAATGGCTACAGTGATCGTATCAAAAAGGAAGGGGAACAAAGAGACCTACCGTATTTTTCGGAGTATAAGACGCATCTTTATACCCTCAAAAAGAGGGTGAAAATTTGGGTGCGTCTTATACACCGAATGTAGCCCCACCCAGCCACCCCACCCTTTGGCCTCTACCTCCCAACAATTTACCTCTTTGCAGCAAACAGCAGCAGAGCCTGATTTGCACAAGAAACTAATTAGCAGCCTCCCGACCTACAGCTGACTGAGGCTTGCAAGCCACGTGGTAAAATGAAACTAACTACGGTGGCTGTAATGAGACAAATTGCTGGGAGATAAACTGTTGGCAATGTTAGACTGCTGAAATTGAAAGGAGGTAAGCTGTAGCTGCTGTGGCTTAGAGGTAGAGCTCTTGCCTCACAATCAGGAGGTTGTGAGTTCTATCCTAGGTAGAGGCAGATTCTGTTAATATGTTATTTTGTTAAATGTTTGTAGAGTGTTCAAATAATTAGACTTATTTTTTAAAGACTGCTTTATTATTGTTCTAGACAACTTAACAAAATGAAGAAGCTTTTTAAAACAACTCAAGAAGCTTGGGAAATTTTGAAAAGTGAGATTATAAAAGCCCAGTCTAGCACAATACCAATGAAGAAGAAAAATAATAGGTCTCAAAAGAAACCAGCATGGCTGCATAAAGAACTCTCTGACAAATTGAAAGTCAAAAAGGACAAGTATAAAAAGTGGAAAGAGGGGCAAATAACTAAGGTAGAATACCAGAAAATAGCCCAAACCTGTAAAGAGGAAGTGAGGAAAGCTAAGGCTCACAATGAACAAAGGCTTGCGACAAAAGTAAAAAGTAACAAAAAAAGCTTCTTCCAACATATTAAAAACAAGAAAAAAGTCAAGGAAACAATTGGTCCATTGCAGGGAGAAAGCGGCAAGAAGGTGACAAGCAACAGGGAGAAAGAGCTACTTAACTCATTTTTTGCATCTGTCTTTACACAAAGGGAAAAGTCCAACCCGTCAAAAACAGCATCACAAAAAACATATTAGGAACACAAGTTAAAATAGGGAAGAAAATGGTAAGTGAACACCTGTCTACCCTAGATGAGTTCAAATCACCAGGACCGGATGGATTACACCCCAAGGTTCTGAAGGAACTGGCAGACGAGATCTCAGAACCACTGAACTATATCTTTCAAAGATCCTGGAGCACCGGGGAACTGCCAGAGGACTGGAAAAGAGCTGATGTAGTTCCCATCTTCAAAAAAGGGAAAAAAATAGATCCAGGAAACTACAGACCTATCAGCCTGACCTCAATACCAGGGAAGATTCTGGAAAAGATAATCAAGCAATGAATCAACGAACACCTAGAAGCAAACAAAGTAATAACCAAAAGCCAACACGGGTTTGTCAAAAACAGATCATGCCAGACTAATCTTATTGCATTCTTTGACAAAGTGACAAAATTAGTGGACCAGGGGAATGCTGTTGATATAGTTTACTTGGACTTCAGTAAGGCATTTGATAAAGTAGACCATAACCTATTACTAGATAAAGTAGAAAAATGTGGGTTAGACAGCAACACCACCAGATGGATTCAAAATTGGCTGACCAACCGCACTCAACGAGTAGTGCTCAATGGAACTGCATCTACATGGAGGGAAGTATGCAGTGGAGTACCCCAAGGCTCTGTTTTAGGCCCAGTACTCTTCAACATCTTCATCAATGACTTGGACGAGGGGATAGATGGGGAACTCATCAAATTTGCAGATGACACCAAACTGGCAGGAATAGCCAACTCTCCAGAAGATAGGCTCAAGATACAGAAGGATCTTGACAGACTTGAACATTGGGCGCTATCAAACAAAATGAAATTCAATGGTGAAAAAAGTAAGGTTCTACATTTAGGCAAGAAAAACAAAATGCACAGGTACAGCATATGTGGTACCTTGCTCAACAGTAGTAACTGTGAGAGAGATCTTGGAGTCCTAGTGGACAACCATTTAAATATGAGCCAGCAGTGTGCAGCAGCTGCCAAAAAAGCCAATACAGTTCTAGGCTGCATCAACAGAGGGATAGAATCAAGACCACGTGAAGTAATAATACCACTTTACAATGCCTTGGTAAGGCCACACTTGGAATACTGCATTCAGTTTTGGTCGCCACAATGTAGAAAGGATGTTGAGACTCTGGAAAGAGTGCAGAGAAGAGCAACAAAGATGATTAGGGGACTGGAGGCTAAAACATATGAAGAACGGTTGCAGCAACTGGGTATGTCTAGCTTAATGAAAAGAAGGACTAGGGGAGATATGATAGCAGTGTTCCAATATCTCAGGGGTTGCCACAAAGAAGAGGGAGTCAAACTATTCTTCAAAGCACCTGAGGGTAGAACAAGAAGCAATGGGTGGAAACTAAACAAGGAGAGAAGCAACTTAGAACTAAGGAGAAATTTCCTGACAGAACAATTAATCAGTGGAACAGCTTGCCTCCAGAAGTTGTGAATGCTCCAACACTGGATGTTTTTAAGAAGATGTTGGATAACCATTTGTCTGAAGTAGTGTAGGGTTTCCTGCCTAGGCAGGGGGTTGGACTAGAAGACCTCTAAGGTCCCTTCCAACTCTGTTATTATTATTAATATTAAAATAAATGCTTGCTCTGAAGAGGCCCAGTGCTATTGTATCTTCTTTTAAATAGCAGAGAATACTTCCAGAAAGCCACATCAATTTTAAAGATCTGTAAAAATATAATCTGAAATGTCCTGTTTTAGTATTATTAGTATTAAGTATTAGTATTAAAATAAGGCAGCTGAGTTAAACCCTGACTTAGTCATGTTTGGAGTAAATCTATTTAAATAATTGGGAGGAGTTAGTGTGATTACATTTAAGAAAACTTTCTGGGATTAATATACTGCCATAATGTACATTTCTCCAATTTTTTGCTATTTATATGGGCCAGGCACACATGCACAGAAATGCACAGCAAACAGTGTATATCATCTGTACTGTTTGCTGTTTGGCAAATTGCTGGGAGGCAGAGGCCTTTTTTCCTTGTTTTCTTCCCCCAAAACTAAGGTGCGTCTTATACTGCGGTGCGTCTTATACTCTGAAAAATACGGTAGGTGATGATAGAAGAAAGAAGTTATGTTAAAGTAGGAAAGTGAGGTGGGGCAAAAAAGGAACAGAGAAAAATCTGTTCGTGAACAAAAATCTGGACAACTACTATGGGGGGGGGTACAGCTCCAGCCCCCTCCGTCACAGGTTTTATTCGTTTTGATATGTGTCTTGGTAGCGTTTTTTGTTTGACTTTCCTTTTATATCTCCCTGACCAAGGGTTGCACCCCCTGTTTCACTTTTCTCTCTCTTTAGAGGCTTGCTTCTTCTTTTGAAATATCTCTAAGCTCTGCAGGATTGTTTAAGATTAGCTTTATGTGAGGAATAGACAGACGTTGACACGTTTCTTGAACAAACTATTAAACAGTTTATTTAAATACAACTTCTCAGTATTTGTCAAGTGAATTTGTTACAGACATCAGCTCTTCAATTCTTTCCTTTACTTTTCTTCACTCTCTGAGACTCTCTTTGCTTTCCTGGCTAAACCTAAGCAAATCTAATTCTTCTTTGTTTCTAGGCCTATAGATAAGAGCACGTTTCACCGTTTATCTCTATCCACAGATTATTCAATATATATCAATCACTCTTGTTCCCTGACCCTGGCACCTGCTTCCCACAGAACTGCCTAAGGCCTAACTTCTCTATAAATCTTCCCTCTTTTGGAAGTCACACACAGAGCTCCTCAGCTCTTCTCACTAATACAGACAGAGAGCTTTTTTCTAGCTCTTCTTACTAAATCCTTCCCTACTGGAAGTTACCCCACATATCAGAGAGAGCTCTTCTTCTAGCTCTTCTCACTAGCTCTTTCTTCTATTGGAAGTTACCTCATAACATAACAGAGCTTTCCTCCTTTGACAATTACTTCATAACATTACAGAGAGCTCAACATTTCTCTCAGCCAGGCCTTTTATAGTTCCTGGCCCTGCTATCTATGCTCCGATTGGCTGTCTCTTATGATGTCATCTATCCCTCCTCCCTCCTGGAGCACTGGGATAAACACCTCCCCCTTTCTACTTACCATGTATTTTCAAAGCTGTCTGGCTCTATACTTACTTGCTTAAACAGTTCCTTTTAACAACATTATAACTTTATACAATAACTTACTATTTTACACTCAGTACCTGTATGTGGGCACCACATACTATTATTATAGAGGAGCAGTTTCTTGAAAAATGAAAAATCTTACTATAGTATATTCTCCCCTAATATAGGTGTGTTAAAAATAAGATGTTGCCCTCCCTCTGCCCCATTTCAATCAATCAATTAGTAGATTTCTATGGAATGCTATATTTTAGCCAACCTTCCTAGCAAAGTACCACTTCCTAAAAATCTACCATCAATTAATTAACAGGATGCTGGCGAACATCGGAACACAATTGCTGGTTTGCTGCTACTCATAACAAATCAAATCTAATGATCTGAAAGTTTCATGAAGAGGAAGACCAACTACCTACACATCCTCACTTGGACCTTGCTTATGCTCTATATGTAGGTGTGTGCATGATTCTGAGGAATAGCTA